>CM031613.1:33205018-33210018 GCA_018398815.1 Conus ventricosus
CGTATGTTATAGAAAAAATTGTCTGGAGTGATGAATGTGCTTCTTCGTTTTGTGATTCCCTATGTGCTGAAAAAGCGTGTGAAAAATTTGATATTGCCACAAGTTTAATAGACACTGATGTAAATCTAGCTCTTAATATGTTTAACGAATGTATATTGGGATGTGCTGAATGTATGAAAAAATGTTTACATGGTCATGATAGAATTTCAAAGAGCTGGTTTGACCATGAATGTTCTTTTAATAAAAGAAAGACTAGGAGATTATTGCGAATAAGTCGTCGCTCGTTGAGGGACGCTGACAGAACTGCATACGTTATAGCCAGACGTGAATATAAACATTTACTAAGAGAAAAGAGAAAGAATGTAAGAAGTTATTAATAGATTAATTAGTAACATCAATAAAGTCTCAGAAGAATTTCTGGACTGTAATTCGCAAAATATCGCCGAAAAGAACTCAGCCAAGAAACAACATTTCAGCTGAGATGTGGTTTCAACATTTTCAAGCCTTGTTAGAGTTAAATACTGAGAATGAGCCAAACCAAGAGGGTTAGAGGGGTTTGAAGATGAGTCTGATAGCTATATGAACCATCCCATTAGTGAAGAAGAAGTATTATTAGCTATTAAAAAACTGAAAAACCGTAAAGCAGCAGGCCCCGATGGCATTATTGGTGAACTGTTCAAATACTCTTCTGCCCAAGTTGTGCAATTTTGTGTGAAATTGTTTAACAAATTGTTTGATAATGGTACGTTTCCAAATAACTGGACAGAATCAATAATTTTGTCCATATTTAAAAAGGGTGATGCTAATAATCCAAATAATTATAGGGGCATCTCCCTAAGCAATATAAGTAGTAAACTGTACGGAATGATAGTAAATAATAGGCTGCAAGAATGGATAGAGGAAAAAAACATCACTGGTGATCACCAAGCTGGTTTCAAAAAAGGTTATTCGACTGTTGATCACATGTTTACTTTAATGGCTATCGTTCAGAAACAGTTTTCCTATAATCGAAAATTGTACGTTGCTTTTATAGACTTTGAAAAAGCGTTTGATTCCATGAATAGAAATCTTCTTTGGCCAGTCATGATTAAAAACGGTATTAGGGGTAAACTCTACAGATGTATCAGGAGCATGTATGATGTAGTTAGAGCTAGAGTACGTTGTGGCGCTAAACTGACAGATTTTATTAACTGTACAGCTGGGGTTAGGCAGGGTGATGCTTGCAGTCCTGTTCTATTTTCGCTCTTTATTAATGAATTAGCCATTGAAGTGATCAACAATGGAAGACATGGGGCTTTGCTGACACTGGATGCTTTTGAATTGTTTACACTTTTATTAGCAGATGATGTGGTTTTGATATCGGAGACTGTTATTGGTTTACAGACTCAACTGAATAGTTTACAACGCGCAGCTGCTTCTCTCCAACTAAGGGTTAATTTGTCCAAAAGTAACATCATTGTATTTCGTAAGGGTGGTTATCTAAGTGCACGAGAAAGATGGTTCTATGATGATGACGCAATGCCTGTTGTGAATGCTTATAAGTATTTGGGTATATTTTTCTCTACACGTCTAAGTTTTGTTGGTGCGTGCAAGGATCTTGCTAGCAGAGCCAAAAATGCTTTACTCTGTATTATGAGGAAATTATATGTTCTCAATAATACGTCTTTTAATGTATTTCTCAAGTTGTTTGATAGTCAGGTTCAACCAATTGTTCAGTATGGGTCTGAATTATGGGGTTAGATGGCGCTGCTGTATACTGTGAGTCTGTGCACCTGTTCGCATTAAAAAGGTTCTTGGGTGTGGACAGGCGCACGCCTAACGACTTGATTTATGGTGATACGAATAGATTCCCCATGTACATAGTCTCAGCAGTAAAATGCATTCGTTATTGGCTGAATTTACTTCATATGGAGGACCATAGATTACCACGCAAAGCTTATAACATGTTATATGGTCTTGATGCTAGAGGAAAAAACAATTGGGTTAGTAAAGTTCGTACTTGTCTTTTTGAATATGGTTTTGGTTTCGTGTGGTTAAGTCAAGGTGTTGGAAATGTTAAGCAGTTTTTACATTGTTTTCGTCAACGATTGATTGACTGCACTTGGCAAAAATGGTCAGACCATGTGCAGCATAGTGAGAGGTTTGATTTCTATAGAAATGTTTGCAGCTTTCATGATCTGAAACCTTATCTAACTTTAGAAATGGACAGGCACTTGAAATATATCATGACCAAATTTAGGTTTGGAATATCAGAATTGGCAGTTCACAAGTTTAGATACAAAACCGTTGTTGATGACAATGTCTTGTTGTGTCCGCTTTGTAAAGAGTCTCCAGAAAATGAAATCCATTTTGTTCTTTGCTGTCCAGCCCTAAAGAACATTAGAACCGAATGTATTCAGCCAAAATTTTACAGACAGCCTTCTCTATCTAAATTGTCTATACTTATGTCGTCAACCTCACCAGAAGTTGTTCGAAATTTCTCATTGTTTTTGTATAAGGCATTTAGATTTAGAGAAACAATCACTTCTTGATGTACTAAAATGATTTATGTTTGGAATGTTTGACAATCATGAGCATTTATCTCAGTTCATATATTATGCTCACTCACCCCTTCATAAAGGGCTAAGGCCTATATGAATAAATCATCCGAATCCGAATCCGAATCCGAATCCGAATCTCTCTCTCTCTCTCTCTCTCTCTCTCTCTCTCTCTCTCTCTCTCTCTCTCTCTCCGCTTCCCAAGTGTCTTTGTTTCTTTAGCTCATCATCATGCTCTCATCTCCTCCACCACCCTGTTCTTCCCTCTGTCTCCGTCTGAAGCGCATGTCTCTGTCCCCTCCCCACCAGTGCTAAGACCACCTGACAGAGAACGACAAGAGCTGCCAAGGAAGGTTCGCCACCTGTGTGTCTGTGTGTCTGTTTATTCTCCGTGCCTCACCTACAATCAATGGGAGGTGGACAGCTGTTGTTAAGAGAACGCGCAGCGCGCGCGGGGACACCCACCCACCTAACCCCCCCCCCCCCAACACACACGCACCCCCCCCCACACACACACACACACAACACCCCCCCCCCCCCACACACACACACACACAACACACCCACCCACACCCACCCCCCCCCCCCCCCCCACACACACACACACACAACGACAGAAACACGATGAAAAAAATCCATGCTGACCCCAATAGTCTCAAGGAAAAGTATATATACTGTTTTGCAGGAGGTCCTGACGACTGTTCTGATTCTCCTCTCTACATTACAGTTCCCCGCCACCATGGGAGTCTTCCTTTATAGTCTGACTGCCGCTTTGCTCCTCGTCTGTCTGTCCAGAGTGGTAAGAGACTAGGGGTTGAGACGTATTGGTTTCTGGCTTCCATTGGTCACTCTCATATATTGACCACCATCAAGAAGCTTATGCGTTTACTCGTCTTTGTTAATTTGATTGTTTTCATTTGACTCTTCGAAGAAGAAGAAGAAGAAGAAGAAGAAGAAGAAGAAGAAGAAGAAGAAGAAGAAGAAAACGCATCTAACTTAGTTCAGCCACATTACGTCAGACGATGGAACAAGGCATAGGGTCAAATGTGTTACATTGCGAGGTAAAGAAGAAGAAGAAGAAGAAGAAGAAGAAGAAGAAGAAGAAGAAGAAGACGAAGAAAAAGAAGAAGAAGAAGAAGCATTTGAAGTATTCTTTTTCCACATTTCGTCACATGATGGAATAAGCCGTAGGGACAAACCTGTTACGTTTCGGGGTAGATCCGTGGTGCAGTCATTTGATATCCCGTCATTCCAGTTTCCTTGATCTTCTGACTACCTGATACTAAAGCACAATCATTTCTTGTAGTTCATGTACCTCTGCGTGCGTTTATAATCAAACGTACGAGTTTGGTCTTTTTGGAGGTCTACACTCTCCTTAGTTTAGGTCTTGTGCGCTTTTCGTTAATTTCAGTCTATTGTTGTTATTCGGAATTCCTACTGTTCCTTCCACTGTATCAATCAATCACAACAATACTCCCCGGACGATTGTCAGCAGGAAAATCAATCAAAACAAACTTGAATGATTGTCAGCAGGAAAATCAATCAAAACAAACCTGAATGATTGTTAGCAGGAACATCAATCAAAGCAATACTCCCTGGATGATTGTCAGCAGGAAAATCAATCAAAACAATACTCCACAGACGGCCCTCGGCAGAAAAATCAATCAAATCAATACTCCCTGGATGATTGTCAACAGGAAAATCAATCAAAACAATACTTCCGAGATGGCTGTCAGCAGAAAAATCAATCAAAACAATACTCTCTGGATGATTGTCAGCATGAAAATAAATCAAATCAATAATTCCCAGATGGCTGTCAGACAGAAAAGCAATCTGAACAACACTCCCCAGATGACTGTCAGTAGGAAAATCAATCACAACAATACTCCCCAGATGGCTGTTAGACAGAAAATCAATCAGAACTATACTCCCCGGATGGCTGTTAGACAGAAAATCAATCAAAACAATACTCCCAGAAGCTGTCAGACAGAAAATCAATAGGAGGCTCAAGTTGACATTCCTATTCACACCTGTCTGAGAATCATTGTTCTATGCGTTTCAAAGATCTATCATTGCGAATGTCTAACGGAGACACAAAGATCTATCATTGTGAATGTCTAACGGAGACATGTTTGTTTGTGAAAATTCGCTCGTTTGTTCCGTATTGTGTTCAATTAAAGGTTACTGTGCATTTCGTTTTCCGTTTTTACTTCAATGTTTGACTTGTTTCCAGTGACGTGGCAGTCTGCTTTAATCTTCTTTCTACAAGTATGATTTATTCTGTTTTGGATAGTCATATAATATCTGAGCAATGGTGCTACTTTCGAAAATAAGAAAAATTACTTTGAGCATAACAATGTATTTGATGCATATTAATTTGTTTGTTTATTAGTTTAGTTTACTTCAACGGTAATAGTGTCTTGAACACATCGGTGGGTTTTTTTTTTTAAATCGTGATTTATT
>CM031613.1:33215018-33217518 GCA_018398815.1 Conus ventricosus
CGGACGACAACTCATGTCATACAATTAGCCAACAGGAACGGACGACCACTCATGTCATACAATTCGCAAACCGTTGCAACAAGGGCCATAACATCACATAGGAACAGTCTGCCTCCTCCTCTCCGACACTGCACCAGGGACAAAAGAACTTTCTCCTGATGCGTCCCACCACACCACTGTGGACAGGAACATCCGGTTCCAAGGCACGGCCCCTTCATACAGCTCTTTTAGTAGAGCGCCAGACTCGTGATCCTGGCAACCCTGGGGTTGCGAGTTCAACCCTCCACCGGGCCGTTTCAGTAGAAGGGACTTTTTTTCTTCGGAGTTAACATTCGTTCTGACTCCATTTCCAAAAGAAAGGTCCCTCGAATAAGATTATATAACCCGAGGTTCCGTGTGTGAACGCATGCATAACATCTTGCATGCACACACGTAAAATCCGATCACCGACTTTCAGAAGTGAAGGCCACTTTTGGTCGTTAGTATGGATTACATACGGACAAATTGTAGGCACCGAAAGAATGAAAGAATGAACGAAAAACAGAGCGACTGATATTTGACTGAATGACAGGGGAAACGGCAGAATGTGGCGCCTAGCAGGCAGCTCTCCAGTCGGCTCTACCCAGGTAGGCAGCTCCTCGTGTGAACGAGAGCATGGATTGTAAAGCGCTTAGACCTTGGTTTCTAGTCGAGAATAGGCGCCTTATAAAGTACTCTTACTACTACTCTTACTACTACTACTACTATTACTAACAATGATGATGATAATGATGATGATGGTGATAATGATGATAATAACCATAATGATAATAATAACAACAGTAACAATAATAATAACAGTAATGTAAATATAATAATAATAATAATAATAATAATAATAATGATAATAATAATAATAGTAATAATGATAATAATTATAATAATAATAATAATAATAATAATAATAATAATAATAATAATAATAATAATAATGTAAAATCCCTCCAATCTATTGACCTCAAATTCCATCCCATGCTCTGCCTCCCTCCCCTCCACTGTTCTGCTGCTGCTTAGTGTCATCATAATCTTCTTCAATTTAATGTCTGCTTATGTTCACATAATATGTCGCTTGCGACAGGTATGCACGAAAGAAACCTATAAGGAAAAAACAAAACCTTGCACAAACAAACACCCAATTAGACGGGAAAGGTGATGGTGATATAACAGGCAGAAGAGGACGGAATCGTTCTGAAGACACAGCACAACGCTGAGAATTGTCCTTTTCTCCACATCGTTGCTACGCGAGCAGAGCAAGATGTGTTCTGTATTAATCACCCAACTATTGTCTGCGTGATGTAATGATAACCCTCAAGACTGGCGACGGACATTTGATGGAAGATAAGGAAGAATAAAATTCTGTCTGTCATCAACATTACTAAAAGTGACAGGTGGTAACATGAAACATTTCGGTTGTTGTTTCGTAAAGAGGATAAGGAGTTCGCGTCGATCAAAGTTATTGATGTTGCTTTTGTTTTGTACAGATAGTGATAAAAGTGACATGTGGTAACATGTAACATTTTGGGGGTTGTTTCGTGTAGAGAATAAGAAGATCGTTATTGTTGTTGTTGTACTTGTTTTGTACAGTGTGGATAAAAGGATCGCACGTTGATCAAAGTTATTATTGTTGTTGTTGCATTTGTTTTGTACAGATTGTGAGAAATGTAACACGTGGTAACATACAACATGTCGCTTGCCGTTTTGTGTAGGGAATAAGGAGATCGTTATTGTTGTTGTACTTGGTTTGTACAGATAGTGAATAAACGTATCATGGATAAAGAGATCACGTCGATCAAAATTATTGCTGTTGTTGTATTTGCTTGGTGCAGATAGTGAAAACAGTGACAAGCGGTGACATGTAATGTGTTGGTTGCTGTTTCTTGTAATGGATAAGGAAATGGCACCAATCAAAGTTATCATTATTCTTTTATACATTTTGTACAGATAATGACAAAAGTGACTTGTGGTAACAGACAACGTGTTGGTTGTTGTTTCTTTTTTTTAGTGGTGGGGTAGTACCATGCAACGTTCGGTTGTTGGTTCTTGGAGTGGATAAGGAGATCGCACGTCGATTAAAGTTATTGATATTGTTGTTGTTGCTGTTGTTGTGTTTCTTGTGTACAGACAGCGAGAAGCTGGCGTGGATCCATCAGGCGATGAGGAACTGGGAGCAGGTGACCTGTGTCCAGTTCAGGCCGGCCACGCCCTCCGACACCAACAAAATCCACATCCACACGGGAGACGGGTAACTCTCCATGTCTGTCTCTCTCTCTGCATCACTCCAGCCCCCCCCCTCCCCCTCGGTCATCCGACCCCCTTGTCCTCTTCCCCTCACCCTTCTCCCAACTTCCCCTCTCTCCTGATTTGTATATGTTCCTTCTCCTTTCTGCCTACTCATCTCTTTGGTATTGTATGAATGAAATAAACGTTTTCTTGTTCGTATTAGAATTACTTTCGTGGTGTT
>CM031613.1:33222518-33230018 GCA_018398815.1 Conus ventricosus
GATGTGTAAGTGTGGTGTTAATGGATTTTCCCTACCTCACTGTCTCATCAAGTTGATGTATACGTGTGAAGTTAAAAGATTTTCCTCCCTTACTCTCTTTTTCAAGTTGATGTATAAGTGTGATGGCAAAAAGTTTCCTTTCCTTTCTCTGTTCTCCTCTGGATGTGTGAGTGTGTTAACAACAGGCTCTCCCTCCAATTTTTTCTTATCAACTGGATGTGCTAGTGTGTTGACAACAGGCTCTCCCTTCATTATTTTCTTATCAACTGGATGTGTTAGTGTCTTAACAACAGGCTCTCCCTCCATTATTTTCTTATCAACTGGATGTGTTAGTGTGTTAACAACAGGCTCTCCCTCCCTTATTTTATTATCAACTGGATGTATCAGTGTGTTGATAACAGTTTCTCCGACTCAAATTTCTCATCCACTGCATGCATTAGTATGTTGCTAACAGTCTCTCCCTCTCTTACTCTTCTATAAACTGGATGCATCAGTGTGACCCTAACAGTTTCTCTCTCCCTCCTCCCTTCTCTCCATATCTTGTTAACTGGGTGTTTCAGAGTAGTTAAACAAAGGCATTGTGAAGAATGAGGTAAGTGTAGTGCTTTGTTCCGTGTTCTATAAAATGAGGTGAGCGTAGTGTTTTGTTCCGTGTTCTATAGAATGAGGTAAGTGTAGTGCTTTGTTCCGTGTTCTATAGAATGAGGTGAGCGTAGTGTTTTGTTCCGTGTTCTGTAGAATGAGGTGAGCGTAGTGTTTTGTTCCGTGTTCTATAGAATGAGGTAAGTGTAGTGTTTTGTTCCGTGTTCTATAGAATGAGGTAAGTGTAGTGTTTTGTTCCGTGTTCTATAGAATGAGGTAAGTGTAGTGTTTTGTTCCGTGTTCTATAGAATGAGGTAAGTGTAGTGTTTTGTTCCGTGTTCTATAGATACCAAACGTATGTTGAGTGTTGGTGAAAATATGGGATTACCCGTCAATATTTGCCATGAAAAAAAGATCTGACAACATAGGCCGCCATGTGTACTGTTTTGAAGATTTTTCACATAAGTTTTTCATGTTTTTTTCTGTTGTTGTTGTGAAATTGATATTTTACCTTTCTCACAACCCGTGTGGTGAAATAATGCCGTAAACGTCCTTTATCTATCATTGACATTTACAATGAATTTAGATAACCTGCCAGCTGACATGGACAAACAAATTACAAGACAAAACACGACGCGTCTCGGTCTCCTAGGTTTTGTTCAGATAAGTTAAACACACCATTCATCTTCAATGTCCATCTTGCGTCGAATTTGAGAAGACAGGTGATTGCTCGTTCTTCGTTTTCATTGTCCTGGATGTTGATTATCTTGCCTGAAGAAGACCTAGGGGGTCGAAACGCGTCGTGTTTTGTCAACAGGCGGAGTTGTTCAAATTCCTTTTAAAATTTGTTCCAGTTTCCGCCTTCGGTCATCTCACTTTGAAACTAATCGTTGTCTATTATTGCAGACCGATGTACAAATGGACACACGTGCCCCAGTGACTGCTTCCTCACTGCCCAGTGCGACTGCATGTGTAAAGATGACTTTAAAGGTAGGCAGCTTGTGTAAAAACGACATTAAAGGTAGGTAGCGTGTGTAAAAACGACTTTAAAGGTAGGTAGCGTGTGCAAAGACGACTTGAAAGGTAGGTAGCGTGTGCAAAGACGACTTGAAAGGTAGGTAGCGTGTGCAAAGACGACTTTAAAGGTAGGTAGCGTGTGCAAAGACGACTTTAAAGGTAGGTAGCGTGTGCAAAGACGACTTTAAAGGTAGGTAGCGTGTGCAAAGACGACTTTAAAGGTAGGTAGCGTGTGCAAAGACGACTTTAAAGGTAGGTAGCGTGTGCAAAGACGACTTTAAAGGTAGGTAGCGTGTGTAAAGACGACTTTGAAGGTAGGCAACACAGGGCAGAGGACATATGTTAATACGACTTTGAAGGTGGGTAACATTGGTAAAGACGACTTTAAAGGTAGGTAACATGCGTAAAGACGACTTTAAAGGTAGGTAACATGTGTAAAGACGACTTTAAAGGTAGGTAACATGTGTAAAGACGGCTTTAAAGGTAGGTAACATGTGTAAAGACGACTTTCAAGATAGGTAACATGGGTCAGAGAACGTGTGTAAAGACGACTTTAAAGGTAGATAACATGTTTTATGACATTTCAAAGCTAGGTAACATGTGTAAAGACGACTTTAAAGATAGGTAACATGTGTAAAGACGATGAGACGAGTGTGAAGACGACTTTAAAGGAAATGTTCATTAATTTTGAAGACACGTGCAAAGGTAAGGCATACGGGTTGGAAAACATGTGTAAAGACGGCTTTAATGGTAGGTAGGTTGGAAAACGTGTGTAAAAAACGACTTTAAAGGTAAACACTGCCTGTTGACTGCATGTCTGTCTGTCCGTCTGTCTGTCTGTCTGTCTGTTTATTTATAAGCACGCGTGCCGCGCGCGCGCGCGCACACACACACACACACACACACACACACACACACACACACACACACACACACACACACACACACACACACATCTTATTATATATATATCTATATGTCTCTCCATATCTATCTATCTATCTATCTATCTATCTATCTATCTATCTATCTATCTATCTATCTATCTATCTATCTATCAATATATCTGTACATCTCCATATCTATCTATCTACCTGTCTATCTGTACATAATCTGCCATTGTTGGACAGAAACCATACATCTACGTATATATATATCTATCTATCTAGTGTGTCATTGTTGGACAGAAAGCTGTCAGGACACAGACCCGGTGTGCCCGCAGAGGGCCAAGGACGGGGACTGTAACGAGAACACCATCTTCATGCACACCAAGTGCCGACTGTCCTGCGGCATCTGCAACAACCAGGGAGAGGAACCCCACTGTAAGCACACCCAGGGAGCTGGTAGTGCGGATGTGGGGGAGGGGGGGGGGGGGGGGGGGGGTAGGGGGAAGGGTGGAGGAGGTGGGGGAGGGACGGGTTGGGTGAGGGGTGGTGTACCAGTTAGATATGCGATATTGAGGGTGTGCATGATATGAGTACACCTTTATTGTGCGTTGTCTTCACAACACATCGTTTCCTCTTCATGGTTTGCAAGTACTGTCTCCAGGTAGGGCTTTAAATCTGATGGATCCGAAAATGTTTCGTTTATGGAGGGCATTGTTTCAGAGCTTTGCACATGAAGGGGACAAAGAGTGATGGATAGTAGGAACGTTTGGGCTATTTGAGGAGTGTCTGGAAAATTATTTGTGTTATGGTGGTACATCCTCTCTCTCTCTCTCTCTCTCTCTCTCTCTCTCTCTCTCTCTCTCTCTCTCTCTCTCTCTCTCTCTCTGTGTGTGTGTGTGTGTGTGTGTGTGTGTGTGTGTGTGTGTGTGTGTGTGTGAGTGTTAGTGTCAGTGTCAGTGTTTGTGACTGTTTGTGTCTGTGCCTGTGTGTTTGCGTCTGTGTGTATCTTTTTCGTGTGCGTGTGTATTTGTGTGCGTGCACTCGCGCGCGCGTGTGTTTGAGTTTATGTTTGTAGGCATTTGTGTGTCTGTGTCTATTTGTCTGTGTCTGTGTTTATCTTTTTTGTGTGCATGCGCGCGTGAGTGCAGTGATCTGTACCAGTGACGTAGAGTGTCTGTGTGTGGTTGTTGTGATCTGTACCAGTGACGTAGAGTGTCTGTGTGGTGTCTGTGAGTGCAGTGATATGTACCCATGACGTAGAGTGTCCGTATGTGGTTGTTGTGATCTGTACCTATGACACAGAATGTCTGTGTTCGGTTGTTGTGATCTGTACCAATGATGTAGAGTGTCTGTGTGGTGTGTCTGGTTGCAGTCATCTGTACCAATGAGGTACAATGTCTGTTTGTAGTTGTAGTGATCTGAACCATTACGTAGAGTGTCTTTATGGGTGGTTGTAGTGATCTGAACCATTACGTAGAGTGTCTTTATGGGTGGTTGTAGTGATCTGAACCATTACGTAGAGTGTCTTTATGGGTGGTTGTAGTGATCTGAACCATTACGTATAGTATCTTTATGGGTGGTTGTAGTGATCTGAACCATTACGTAGAGTGTCTTTATGGTGTCTCTGGTTGTAGTGATCTGTGCCTATGACGTAGAGTGTCTGTGTGATGTCTGTGTTGCAGTGGTCTTTACCAATGACATAGAGTGTCTCTCTGTAGTGGTAATGGTCTGTACCAATAACATTGAGTGTCTCTCTGTAGTGGTAGTGGTCTGTACCAATGACATAGAGTGTCTGTCTGTAGTGGTAGTGGTCTGTACCAATGACATAGAGTGTCTGTCTGTAGTGGTAGTGGTCTGTACCAATGACATAGAGTGTCTCTCTGTAGTGGTAGTGGTCTGTACCAATGACATAGAGTGTCTCTCTGTAGTGGTAGTGGTCTGTACCAATGACATAGAGTGTCTCTCTGTAGTGGTAGTGGTCTGTACCAATGACATAGAGTGTCTCTCTGTAGTGGTAGTGGTCTGTACCAATGACATAGAGTGTCTCTCTGTAGTGGTAGTGGTCTGTACAAATGACATAGAGTGTCTGTCTGTAGTGGTAATGGTCTGTACCAATGACATAGAGTGTCTCTCTGTAGTGGTAGTGGTCTGTACCAATGACATAGAGTGTCTGTCTGTAGTGGTAGTGGTCTGTACCAATGACATAGAGTGTCTCTCTGTAGTGGTAATGGTCTGTACCAATGACATAGAGTGTCTCTCTGTAGTGGTAGTGGTCTGTACCAATGCCATAGAGTGTCTCTCTGCAGTGCTAGTGGTCTGTACCAGTGACATAGAGTGTCTGTCTGTAGTGGTAGTGGTCTGTACCAATGACATAGAGTGTCTCTCTGTACTGGTAGTGGTCTGTACAAATAACATAGAGTGTCTCTCTGCAGTGTTAGTGGTCTGTACCAATGACATAGAGTGTCTCTCTGTAGTGGTAGTGGTCTGTACCAATGACATAGAGTGTCTGTCTGTAATGGTAGTGGTCTGTACCAATGACATAGAGTGTCTCTCTGTAGTGGTAGTGGTCTGTACCAGTGACAAAGAGTGTCTCTCTGTAGTGGTAGTGGTCTGTACCAATGACATAGAGTGTCTGTCTGTAGTGGTAGTGGTCTGTACAAATGACATAGAGTGTCTGTCTGTAGTGGTAGTGGTCTGTACCAATGACATAGAGTGTCTGTCTGTAGTGGTAGTGGTCTGTACCAATGACATAGAGTGTCTGTCGGTATTGGTAGTGGTCTGTACCAATGACATAGAGTGTCTGTCTGTAGTGGTAGTGGTCTGTACCAATGACATAGAGTGTCTCTCTGTAGGGGTAGTGGTCTGTACCAATGACATAGAGTGTCTGTCTGTAGTGGTAGTGGTCTGTACCAATGACATAGAGTGTCTCTCTGTAGTGGTAGTAGTCTGTACTAATGACATAGAGTGTCTCTCTGTACTGGTAGTGGTCTGTACCAATTAAATAGAGTGTCTGTCTGTAGTGGTAGTGGTCTGTACCAATGACATAGAGTGTCTCTCTGTAGTTGTAGTGGTGTGTACCAATGACGTAGAGTGTCTGTCTGTACTGGTAGTGGTCTGTACCAATGACATAGAGTGTCTCTCTGTAGTGGTAATGGTCTGTTCCAATGACATAGAGTGTCTGTCTGTAGTGGTAGTGGTCTGTACCAATGACATGGAGTGTCTTTCTGTAGTGGTAATGGTCTGTACCAATGACATGGAGTGTCGCTCTGTAGTGGTAGTGGTCTGTACAAATGACATAGAGTATCTCTCTGTAGTGGTAATGGTCTGTACCAATGACATAGAGTGTCTCTCTGTAGTGGTAATGGTCTGTACCAATGACATAGAGTGTCTCTCTGTAGTAGTAGTGGTCTGTACCAATGACATAGAGTGTCTCTCTGTAGTGGTAGTGGTCTGTACCAATGACATAGAGTGTCTCTCTGTAGTGGTAGTGGTCTGTACCAATGACAAAGAGTGTCTGTCTGTAGTAGTAGTGGTCTGCACCAATGACATAGAGTGTCTCTCTGTAGTGGTAGTGGTCTGTACCAATGACATAGAGTGTCTCTCTGTAGTGGTAGTGGTCTGTACCAATGACATACAGTGTCTGTCTGTAGTGGTAGTGGTCTGTACCAATGACATAGAGTGTCTCTCTGTAGTGGTAGTGGTCTGTACCAATGACTTAGAGTGTCTGTCTGTAGTGGTAGTGGTCTGTACCAATGACATAGAGTGTCTCTCTGTAGTTGTAGTGGTCTGTACCAATGACATAGAGTGTCTCTCTGTACTGGTAGGGGTCTGTACCAATGACATAGGTGTCTCTCTGTAGTGGTAATGGTCTGTACCAATGACATAGAGTGTCTGTCTGTAGTGGTAGTGGTCTGTACCAATGACATGGAGTGTCTTTCTGTAGTGGTAATGGTCTGTACCAATGACATGGAGTGTCGCTCTGTAGTGGTAGTGGTCTGTACAAATGACATAGAGTGTCTCTCTGTAGTGGTAAGGGTCTGTACCAATGACATAGAGTGTCTCTTTGTAGTGGTAATGGTCTGTACCAATGACATAGAGTGTCTCTCTGTAGTGGTAGTGGTCTGTACCAATGACAATGAGTGTCTTTCTGTAGTGGTAGTGGTCTGTACCAATGACATAGAGTGTCTGTCTGTAGTGGTAGTGGTCTGTACCAATGACATAGAGTGTCTCTCTGTAGTGGTAGTGGTCTGTACCAATGACATAGAGTGTCTGTCTGTAGTGGTAGTGGTCTGTTCCATTGACATAGAGTGTCTCTCTGTAGTGGTAATGGTCTGTACCAATGGCATAGAGTGTCTCTCTGTAGTGGTAATGGTCCGTACCAATCACATAGAGTGTCTCTCTGTAGTGGTAATGGTCTGTACGAATGACATAGAGTGTCTGTCTGTACTGGTAGTGGTCTGTACCAATGACATAGAGTGTCTCTCTGTAGTGGTAGTGGTCCGTACCAATGACATAGAGTGTCTCTCTGTAGTGGTCGTGGTCTGTACCAATGACATACAGTTTCTCTCTGTAGTGGTAATGGTCTGTACCAATGACATAGTGTGTCTCATTGTAGTGGTAGTGGTCTGTACCAATGACATAGAGTGTCTGTCTGTAGTGGTAGTGGTCTGTACCAATGACATAGAGTGTCTCTTGTAGTGGTAGTGGTCTGTACCAATGACATAGAGTGTCTCTCTGTAGTGGTAGTGGTCTGTACCAATGACATAGAGTGTCTCTCTGTAGTGGTAGTGGTCTGTACCAATGACATAGAGTGTCTCTCTGTAGTGGTAGTGGTCTGTACCAATGACATAGAGTGTCTCTCTGTAGTGGTAGTGGTCTGTACCAATGACATAGAGTGTCTCTCTGTAGTGGTAGTGGTCTGTACCAATGACTTAGAGTGTCTGTCTGTAGTGGTAGTGGTCTGTACCAATGATATAGAGTGTCTCTCTGTAGTTGTAGTGGTCTGTACCAATGA
>CM031613.1:33237518-33240018 GCA_018398815.1 Conus ventricosus
TGAAAAGGATAGCAGGACATAAAGATCCAATCTGAAGGGGAGAATGAGAAGGATTGTACTGAAGACAGAAGGATATAAAGATCCAATCTGAAGGGGAAATGAGAAGGATTGTACTGAACATAGAAAGATGGAAAGATCCAATCTGAAGGGGAAATGAGAAGGATTGTACTGAAGGTAGAAAGATGGAAAGATCCAATCTGAAGGGGGAAATGAGAAGGATTGTACTGAAGGTAGAAGGACATAAAGATCTGAAGGGAGAATGAAAAGGATTGTACTGAAGATAGAAGGACATAAAGATCCAATCTGAGGGGATAATGAGAAGGATTGTACTGAAGACAGAAGGACATGAAGATCCAATCTGAGGGGATAATGAGAAGGATTGTACTGAAGACAGGACATGAAGATCCAATCTGAGGGATAATGAGAAGGATTGTACTGAAGGTAGAAGGACATGAAGATCCAATCTGAAGGATAATGAGAAGGATTGTACTGAAGGTAGAAGGACATAAAGACCTGAAGGGGGAAATGAGAAGGATTGTACTGAAGTAGAAGGACATAAAGATCTGAAGGGGATAATGAGAAGGATTGTACTGAAGACAGAAGGAGATGAAGATCCAATCTGAGGGGATAATGAGAAGGATTGTACTGAAGGTAGAAAGATGGAAAGATCCAATCTGAGGGGATAATGAGAAGGATTGTACTGAAGGTAGAAGGACATGAAGATCCGATCTGAAGGGATAATGAGAAGGATTGTACTGAAGGTAGAAGGACATAAAGATCTGAAGGGGGAAATGAGAAGGATTGTACTGAAGGTAGAAGGACATAAAGATCTGAAGGGGATAATGAGAAGGATTGTACTGAAGACAGAAGGACGTGAAGATCCAATCTGAGGGGATAATGAGAAGGATTGTACTGAAGACAGAAGGACATGAAGATCCAATCTGAGGGGATAATGAGAAGGATTGTACTGAAGGTAGAAAGATGTAAAGATCCTATATGAAGGGGAAAATTAGAAGGATTGTTCTGAAGGTAGAAAGATGTAAAGATCCTATATGAAGGGGAAAATTAGAAGGATTGTACTGAAGGTAGAAAGATGTAAAGATCCTATATGAAGGGGAAAATTAGAAGGATTGTACTGAAGGTAGAAAGATGTAAAGATCCTATATAAAGGGGGAAAATTAGAAGGATTGTACTGAAGGTAGAAAGATGTAAAGATCCTATATGAAGGGGAAAATTAGAAGGATTGTACTGAAGATAGAAGGACACAAAGATCCAATCTGAAGGGAGAATTAGAAAGATGGTAATGAATCTGAAGGGGATAATGAGAAGGGTTGTACTAAAATAGGACATAAAGCTCCAGTCTGAAGGGAGAATTAGAAAGATGGTAATGAATCTGAAGGGGATAATGAGAAGGGTTGTACTGAAATAGGACATAAAGCTCCAGTCTGAAGGGGAGAATTAGAAAGATGGTAATGAATCGGAAGGGGATAATCAGAGGGATTGTACTGAAAATATACTGTTCAAAAAAAGAAACGCAACAGCAGCAATTGGTCACCTGCCTTTACTATTTTCAAAACATTGTACATTTTTAGGTAACTGCAAAACACGGTTAAAGTGGAGATGATTGAAACATAATGGCTTATCTGATTTTGCGTTGAAAAAACCAGTACCAAAGAGTCATTACAGAAGAGCTCACACCTTTCGAACGTCAGTAGCGTGTGTGTCCTCCCTGTGCAGCAGTCACACCTTGAAGTCGCCTGGGCAGGGATCGCAGCAGACTGCGGATGACGCGCAGTGGAATGGTGTCCCACTCCTCTGAAGAGCCTGGAACAACTCTTGTTCATTTGTAGGGGCATGAACCCGGCACGGACTCGGCGATCCAACTCATCCCAAATGTGCTCTATTGGGTTTAAATCCGGTGACATAGAGGGCCAGGAAGGAGATTGACGTTATTGGCAGCCAGGAAATGTCGTGTTAAGTGGGCTGAGTGTGGCCGAGCATTGTCATGCATAAATATGGAACCAGGAGCAGCCAGGAGTTGAAGAACGTGAGGCTGGAGGATTTCTGCAATGTAGCGCTGAGCATTAAGTCGTCCCTGAACCAGTACTAGGGGGCTTCTGCCACTGAAATTGATGGCTCCCCATACCATTACCCCTCCACCACCATGGGGAGGTGCCTGATCAACACAGTTCTGTGCATAGCGTTCATTCATTCTGCGATAGACCCTCCTCCTCTGGTCATGGCGTTGCAGCAGGAAATGTGATTCGTTGCTGAATGAAACCTGTCTCCATTCATGATGAACAGCCCAGGGAAGATGTTGCATGCACCATTGAAGTCGTGCCTGGCGATGACGCTGAGTCATAACGGGTCCTCGGATAGGTCTTCGAGCCCTCATTCCAACAGCATGTAGACGATTGCGTACGGTTTGCCCGCTTACACGTCTGTGGCCAGGGATGGCCTGGGCTGTAGAGGAGACACACAGGAAACGATCCCGAACATG
>CM031613.1:33255018-33262518 GCA_018398815.1 Conus ventricosus
TCTGCAGCAGTACTTTACTTTCCTGAAATGTTGGTGGCACTCAGCCAGATGTTCTGATCAATAACACGGCACTACTGGACAATGAGCATTGTGCCGTTGCATGTTCTTGAGTGACCGGAGTCCATGTTGTCAACTGGTACGGCTGCAATAGTATCAACAACAGAATTGAAAATGAGAGCTTGTTCCATGACAACTGGATCTCACTCTCTGCCAGTTAAAAAAGGAGCATCTTTTAGTTCTAATATTGAATCTAAAACTGTCCATTGCATCAATTTGTGCTTTTAAAGTCACTGTCGACAGTGTCATTAGGAGCTGCAGGGTACATATTATCATATGACTGCATGACCACCATGTTTTCGAGCCCAACCATTCAAGTTCAGATGGCTTTGTTTTGGCCAACATCACCTGTGTTCAAAACCATTTGTATCACTGGTGGTAATACAAAGACGCCACGAATGTACAAATCACGTGCACTATTTGTTTGATATACACCATCATACCATCCAGTCAAACCAGCCAGACAACGTCCTCTCCCTCTGGGAGACCTCCATCTCCATCTTTATACCCACCACCAATGCTGGATCCCAACTGATCAGCAAAGTTAAGCATCCTACACTTCACCTTATTTCTCCAGACTGATGCAGTACTGCACGATTGGCCTCAAAAGCGCACTGAGCTTTATCCGTGGTCCATGTGAACAGACAGATGAACAACAGACAACTCTGAGTGTTTGACTTGGCGTTCAGAATGCCCTGAGCTTTTTTCTTTGTCAGTAGGGAGAAACTCTAGGGAGAGCTGGACAGCAGAAGGTCTTCAGAGAAGAAACCCCCTCAGACAAATGATTTGGCCCTGACCTCCTTTTGGCCCTGAACTCCCCACCGGGCCTTACCCAGATGTCCTTCCCCTGCCAACTTTTCTTTTCTTTTGATTGTTTTGGGTGAATAGAAGGGCAGCTCAGACTGATTATTTGCCTATCAACATGGCCCTCAAATGATTCTGAGCTCTTTGCCACTGTTCATGTACGGGAGAGATAATTGGGCAGTCCAGATAGGCTGACTGTACATGGACGTTGTCTTAAAATAACCCTGAAGTCTTAGTCAATACGTTAGATTGGAAAGGCAGCTGGGACAGACTGATTGTGTATTCCCCTGGTCCTTCCATCACGCCGAGCTCTGAGGTGTTGGCCATGTCTGAAGAGGGATGGAAAGAGCCCAGACAGACCACGTGTCCCCTGACTTGCACCACACTCTTTCCTGCTGGTCGTGACTGGGAAGACAGACAGACCACGTGTACCCTGACTTGCACCACACTCTTTCCTGCTGGTCGTGACTAGGAAGACAGACAGACCACGTGTCCCCTGACTTACACCACGCTCTTTCCTGCTGGTCGTGACTGGGAAGACAGACAGACCACGTGTCCCTGACTTACACCACGCTCTTTCCTGCTGGCCGTGACTGGGAAGACAGACCACGTGTCCCTGACTTGCACCACGCTCTTTCCTGCTGGCCGTGACTGGGAAGACAGACAGACCACGTGTCCCCTGACTTGCACCACGCTCTTTCCTGCTGGCCGTGACTGGGAAGACAGACCACGTGTCCCCTGACTTGCACCACGCTCTTTCCTGCTGGCCGTGACTGGGAAGACAGACAGACCACGTGTCCCTGACTTGCACCACGCTCTTTCCTGCTGGCCGTGACTGGGAAGACAGACAGACCACGTGTCCCCTGACTTACACCACGCTCTTTCCTGCTGGTCGTGACTGGGAAGACAGACAGACCACGTGTCCCTGACTTACACCACGCTCTTTCCTGCTGGTCGTGACTGGGAAGACAGACAGACCACGTGTCCCCTGACTTACACCACGCTCTTTCCTGCTGGTCGTGACTGGGAAGACAGACAGACCACGTGTGCCCTGACTTACACCACGCTCTTTCCTGCTGGTCGTGACTGGGAAGACAGACAGAGAAGTCAAGACGAATTTCTGATAACGTGGCTCCCAAAGTCGTCCTAAATCTTTGCTGCTAGCCACGTGTGGCGTTGACATGGACGTGCAGCGAACTGAAGCATCATGAACACATCATGCTGGGGGTGGAAAGGATTAGTGGAGCAGTGAGATGACATCCCATGGATGTTTCATGCTGTCTGATAGGATTATTCATACACAGGGACACGGCTGTAGCTGATGTGCAGAGCATGCGCACACACATTGTTGTGGTTTACAGCAGTTAGTTAATCTGGGAATGTACACATAATTATGTTATTGCTTGGGAGATTATCAGTGGCGAGATCTTGGGATTTTGTATTTGGTCAAAATTCTTTGAGCATAAAGATGCTGGCTTGAGATGCCAATAATTTCAATTTGAAATGTAGGAAATTGGTAATTAATGATAAGGAATATCAGCTAATCCTTGGAATGAGGTCATTCATTGATTCCTGACATAGGTATTTTCACTGGTAAGTTAGCGTTTGTTTTGTTTTGAAATTAGGAATGTAAAGATTTGTTAATTTTTGAATGTCGGTTTGTTAAATGTTAACATAAATCCGTAATGACTTGAAGAATATCTATCTGGTATGTGAAATAAACTGCATCATGTATGAAACGTTTCAATTTCTTGAAGACGTCTTAAGCCTTCGCACAAACGTGCAATAACCAAGGTTTTAAACAACATTTTTAAAAGAAATTTGAAACTGAAAAGCTATATTAATCAAACTCTCTCTCTCTCTCTCTCTCTCTCTCTCTGTGTGTGTGTGTGTGTGTGTGTGTGTGTGTGTGTGTGTGTGTGTGTGTGTGTGTGTTTGTGTTGTGTGTGTGTGTGTGTGTGTGTGGTCCAGTTATACCAGGCTGCCATGATGACAACGGTAACTGTGCAGACTGGGCAAACTATGAGCAATGTCAAAAGAACCCTGGATACATGAACATCCATTGTAAAAAGTCATGTGGATTGTGCTCATAGGATGACTCGGCTATCCCCAGGTCAGGTACAAATAGTGAAGAAATGTGTGTGTGTGTGTGTGTGTGTGTGTGTGTGTGTGTGTGTGTGTGTGTGTGTGTGTGTGTGTGTGTGTGATATGACCGCCGCACACAACACACGCATTTTGTTAATTTACCATTTCCATCTTTGTTTTCAAAGTGCTATTAACACCATCAAATTCAACAGCTTCAAAGCTGGGCCATACAGCACAAACAATCATCTCCTGGTTTACATTGTACACTTGGTCATAAGATGTCGTTTCTTGACAGTAATATGTACGGTTGCGTCTGTGTCTCACGGAAGTTGTGAACAATAGGTGTTGAAAAAATAAGCGAGCAACACTATGTCTCCAGAAATTCCCGTAGGGTTACAGTTCGTTTATTCATGTTCTATGTCACCAGCAATTCCGTAGGGTTACAGTTCGTTTATTCATGTTCTATGTCACCAGCAATTCCCGTAGGGTTACAGTTCGTTTATTCATGTTCTATGTCACCAGCAATTCCCGTAGGGTTACAGTTCGTTTATTCATGTTCTATGTCACCAGCAATTCCCGTAGGGTTACAGTTCGTTTATTCATGTTCTAAATCTTTGGTGTGCAATAACTTCCCAGAATACTCTTCTTGTATGACATGGTTCAATGGACGGCATACAGTTTTATGCAATTTCTCCCATTCATAGCCTTTTTTTTTCATTGTACGGATTTCATCATTTGACTGCATCAAACGAAACAGCTTTGAAATACTGATTGACCTAAATGGTTCGTTACCGACAAACAACACGAACTGAACTGAACTGGAATGTTTGTTTCTTTGGGAAACATTACATGCTGACTAAGCCTCTATAAAGATTGTTAGATACGCACAAAATGGAACACTAGTAGTGAGCTGAATACCGTAAAACTTCGAAAGCACGGTGAGAATGAAATGATGTAAAGTGTTTTTCACTATTTTCTACAACTTGCCTTGGCTTTCCAGTAAATGCAGACATTTCTTTTTTTTTCCTCCGGTAATGTTGAGTGTTGTGTTATGTTCAGTTTGTCTGATCACAAAGAATGAGTGTTCTTTCCTAAATATAGATAATGAGCTGTTCTCTCTTAATTTACTGACAGTTAAGCCAGACTTATCCAGTACTGTGATAGTGTTCGTAGAATTTTATGAACTTGTCGTAGATCGGAGCGTATGTGCTTGTGGAACCGTGCGACCAGACTAACTTGTTTCTCCTGTACACATTTTTATCGTGTTTTCCCATCTGTCAATGCATCCATTCACAGTACTTGCTTCGACACAGTGTCTGAAATAGTCGGAAAAATGTCCAGATAAGGGATTGTCATTGGAGATGCCCCTTCAGCGTCAGAAGCTGGTGGCCATTCTGCTCTTACTTGGTGACAGAGATCCGTCAGAAGCTGGTGGCCATTCTGCTCTTACTTGGTGACAGAGATCCGTCTGAAGCTGGTGGCCATTCTGCTCTTACTTGGTGACAGAGATCCGTCTGAAGCTGGTGGCCATTCTGCTCTTACTTGGTGACAGAGATCCGTCTGAAGCTGGTGGCCATTCTGCTCTTACTTGGTGACAGAGATCCGTCTGAAGCCGGTGGCCATTCTGCTCTTACTTGGTGACAGAGATCCGTCAGAAGCTGGTGGCCATTCTGCTCTTACTTGGTGACAGAGATCCGTCAGAAGCTGGTGGCCATTCTGCTCTTACTTGTGACAGAGATCCGTCAGAAGCTGGTGGCCATTCTGCTCTTACTTGGTGACAGAGATCCGTCTCACTATGATCTTTTATGAAAAGAAAATTTCTGTTTCACCGGACAAAAGGAACAAACTAATTAGCAGACAAAACACTACGCATTTCGACCTCTTTAGTCTTCTTCAGGGAAGATAAACAACGTTTAGGATAATGTAAATGAAGAACACGCAATCACTTATCTTCTCAAATTGGGCGCAAAACGGACGATGAATGAAAACGAGGCCGCTGGGAAAGAGACAATGGAAGTTATGATCATAATAATGATGACAATGATAATGAGATGATGATAATAATAAAAGTAATGATAATAATAATGATACTAATAACATGAAATAATAATAATAACAAAAATGATGATAAAGATGATGATGATGATGATGATGATGATGATGATGATGAGGAGGAGGAGGAGGAGGAGGAGGAGGAGGAGGATGAGGAGGAGGATGTAATTAGCAAAAACAAAAACAAGACAAGCAAAACAACAACAACAACAACAACAACAACAACAACAAAGAGATGATTGCTACTACTTCTATTAATACGATGACGATAGTACTTGCAGCGTTACTAGTGACTGTACAGACACAACTTGAGAAAGGAGAAGGGTTAGAGGATTGTCAGACAGCATGTTTGAAGTGGCAACAGCGTTAGAAGCGATGATGATGATGATGACGATGATGGTGATGATGATAATGGTAATGTTTCTTTTGACTCACTGGTGTCCGAGGTGGGTGAGCAGTCCTCATGTGGTTTCATATCACAGTCGATTAGCACAGTCATGGTACTCCGCACGCAAGGCAGCAAGTACAAAGAGGCACTAAGGCACAGCATAGAGCGCGCCACGCTGACGATTTGGTGGCTTGGCGCGAACTGACGGGTTGATCGCGAGAGTGAGTGTGTGTATGTGTAGGTGTAGGTGTATGTGTGTGTGTGTGTGTGTGTGTGTGGGGATGGTGGTGGTGGTGGTGGTGGCGATGGTAGAGGAAATGCGTGACTACAATTTGCAACCAATATTTAAAAAAAAAGGGAAGCAGACTGCACTGTAACTGCACATAATGATACATACAGTCAGTCAAACCTCTGCGCTGTTTCTTTCAGTTTCAAGACGACTGTCTAATGTCATCTTGTGCACAATGTTGAAGTGTATTCATCCCATATTCCCTTTCAGGAGGATGACAAAGGTGTGGACTGTGACGCCTCATCTTGAGGACAAAGCCATGACACATGCTGGGGAACGAGGCAGTGAAGAGGAAAGCACTGCTCAGGTTTCGCCACGAGTCTGTCAACTGTAACTGCAACTGAAACTGTCTCATTCTGTTTTGTTTTTTTTCATGTCAGAGAGTTAAAAAAAAGGAAATAAAAAAACAATACATTCTTGAAATGTCTTGGCCGTTTGGAATGTGTGTGTGTGTGTGTGTGTGTGTGTGTGTGTGTGTGTGTGTGAAAGATTTGTATTATTAAGGTAGAGGGATTGTTGAGAGAGGAGAGAGAGAGAGAGAGAGAGAGAGAGGAGAGAGAGAGAGAGAGAGAGAGAGAGAGAGAGAGAGAGGGTGTGCGCGCATGCGCGTGGGTATTCGCATGATGTGTGCGTGCGTGCATGAATACGTACGTGCATGTGTGTGTGTGTTGTGTGTGTGTGTGTGTGTGTGTGTGTGTGTGTGTGTGTGTGTGTTGTGCCTTTGTGTGCCGGCAGATGGGTGAGGGAGAGAGGGAGAAAGAAATTTTCAAAACTCTATGGTTGGCACTATGATAAGATGACATGGTGTTTGGAGACAGTCTGCGTGTTGCTTCATCGCATTCATCACATCCATACCAACATCTATTCACACATGTTCACCAATGTTATGTAGAAACATAAACCTTATTTACTCTTCGAACAGGCACGTGATTATCACAGTAACCCTTATCTTATAATTTGTAATGTGACAGTGATACTTCAGAAGAACTTCCGATGAGCGTGGAGCGGGTAACAAATGATAATCATATGCATTTGTTCGAAATATCAACAACAACAACATCATGATTTCACACTGTGCAAAAGTGTGAATAAAGGCGAGTATGGATGTGAGATATGCGTTCAGTTGACAGTCAGATTTGCTCTTAAACAGCACGCAACAAAAGACACAAATATGCCCGCTATTCGCAGACTCCCGGCTGTGGGTCGTAGGTTCGAATCCCATCAGAGTCATGTGGGTTTTTCTGCCCCGACCGGCTCCTACCCAGAGTTGAGTTTGCTGCGGACTCAGTTGGGAAGACTGGGACCACACAGTCGAGTTTCATCCATTTAACGGATGCGTTTCTGAGAGTGTTGTTCAAATTTCCTGATCAACACTGCAGGTGCCTGTATCTCTCGGACCTGGTTGATGCCGGGATATATTATGAAAGTAAGCGTAGACTACAACCCTGTCATGTAGTCTCAGACCGAAATGGAAATCCGTAACATCATCTTAATCATCCTCATTCTCATCGATCAGCAATTAAAAAAAACGTCTCAAATTATGTGGCCCTTCATGCCCTGCTCTCATGGTGACCTCAATTCAATGTCCTCTCCACGTCTGTGGCCTTGGTTTGGTTCCGTCGGGGTCACCGGTATCGGCGAGTCCATGGGGGCTGTCGTTGGACGGACGTGGTGGCGCCCTCAGAGGGAGAGCTCACTCACTCCGGCTCCGCGACTAAGCAATTATTGTCGTCAGTAGGGGGCTTAGTAGGTGGTACATGCCTACGCAAATCTGAAGTCAGTGATCCATTTATTTCGGTGTAAAATCTCTAATGTGAAATCTTCT
>CM031613.1:33267518-33270018 GCA_018398815.1 Conus ventricosus
CAGGAATAAACACAATGTAAACGCTGCAAGCATAGTGTTGCACGCTTCTTTCAGCACCAGTTGTTCTCAGCTTCCGTGAGACACAGACGTAACCTTACAGATTACTACGAGAAATGGACAACATCTTACGACCAAGGGTACAAAGTAAACAGCAAAACGATCGCTCTGTGCAGGAGAGTTTAGCGTTGAAGCTCTTGAATTTGATGGTGTTAGCAGCACTTCAAAGACAGATGAAGAAAAACTATTACTTTTTTTCTGAAGCAAAAGATATCTGCAAAGTCCACCCCCAAAGACCCATGAAAAATGATAAATTACACAAACGCGTGTGTTATGGCGAATATAACATTGCATTAAGGCGGTAATCTCTCTCTCTCTCTCTCTCTCTCTCCCTCTCTCTCTCTCTCTCTCTCACACACACACACACACACACACACACACACACACACACACACACACACACACACACACACACACACACACACATACACACACACACACACTTCTTCACTATTTATACCTGATATGGGGATAGCCGTGTCATCCTATGAGCACAATCCACATGACTTTTTACAATGGATGTTCATGTATCCAGGGTTCTTCTCACATTGCTCATAGTTTGCCCAGTCCACACAGTTGCCGTTGTTATCATGGCAGCCTGGTATAACTGGAACACACACACACACACACACACACACACACACACACACACACACACACCACACACACACACACACACACACACACACACACCACACACACACACACACACACACAGAACTTAAGCAATATTCCTTTTCATAGTTTCACAAAAATGTTGTTTAAAACATTTATTATTGCATGTTTGTTATGAACGCTTAAGACGTCTTCGAGAATTTGAAAAGTCTTTGAACATACATGATGCAGTTTATTTCAGATACCAGATAGATATTCTTCAAGTCATTACGGATTTATGTTGACATTTAACAAACCGACATTCAAAAAATTAACAAATCTTTACGTTCCTAATTTCAAAACAAAACAAACGCTATCGTACCAGTGAAAATAACTATTCCAGGAATCAGTTAATGATTTCACCCCAAGAAACAGCTGATGTTGAAAATTGAAAAGAAAAATACCAATTTCTTGCATTTTAAATGGAAAATTATTGGTATCTCAAGCCAACATTTTATGCTCAGGGAATACCAGCCAAATATAAAATCCCAAGATCTGGCCATTAATAATCTCCCAAGCAATAACATAATTATGTGTACATTCCCAGATTAACTAACTGCTGTAAACCACAACAATGTGTGTGCGCATGCTCTGCACATCAGCTACAGCCGTGTCCCTGTGTATGAACAATCCTATCACACAGCATGAAACATCCATGGGATGTCCTCTCACTGCTCCACTAATCCTTTCCACCCCCAGCATGGTGTGTTCATGATGCTTCAGTTCGCTGCACGTCCATGTCAACGCCACACGTGGCTAGCAGCAAAGATTTAGGACGACTTTGGGAGTCACGATATCAGAAATTCGTCTTGACTTCTCTGTCTGTCTTCCCAGTCACGACCAACAGGAAAGAGCGTGGGTAAGTCAGGGGACACGTGGTCTGTCTTCCCAGTCACGACCAGCAGGAAAGAGCGTGGTGTAAGTCAGGGGACACGTGGTCTGTCTGTCTTCCCAGTCACGGCCAGCAGGAAGAGCGTGGTGTAAGTCAGGGGACACGTGGTCTGTCTTCCCAGTCACGACCAGCAGGGAAGAGCGTGGTGTAAGTCAGGGGACACGTGGTCTGTCTTCCCAGTCACGACCAGCAGGAAAGAGCGTGGTGTAAGTAAGGGGACACGTGGTCTGTCTGTCTTCCCAGTCACGGCCAGCAGGAAAAAGCGTGGTGTAAGTCAGGGGACACGTGGTCTGTCTGTCTTCCAGTCACGGCCAGCAGGAAAGAGCGTGGTGTAAGTCAGGGGACACGTGGTCTGTCTGTCTTCCCAGTCACGGCCAGCAGGAAAGAGCGTGGTGTAAGTCAGGGGACACGTGGTCTGTCTGTATTCCCAGTCACGGCCAGCAGGAAAGAGCGTGGTGCAAGTCAGGGGACACGTGGTCTGTCTGTCTTCCCAGTCACGGCCAGCAGGAAAGAGTGTGGTGTAAGTCAGGGGACACGTGGTCTGTCTGTCTTCCCAGTCACGGCCAGCAGGAAAGAGCGTGGTGTAAGTCAGGGGACACGTGGTCTGTCTGTCTTCCCAGTCACGGCCAGCAGGAAAGAGCGTGGTGCAAGTCAGGGGACACGTGGTCTGTCTGTCTTCCAAGTCACGGCCAGCAGGAAAGAGCGTGGTGCAAGTCAGGGGACACGTGGTCTGTCTGTCTTCCCAGTCACGGCCAGCAGGAAAGAGCGTGGTGTAAGTCAGGGACACGTGGTCTGTCTGTCTTCCCAGTCACGGCCAGCAGGAAAGAGCGTGGTGCAAGTCAGGGGACACGTGGTCTGTCTGTCTTCCCAGTCACGGCCAGCAGGAAAGAGCGTGGT
>CM031613.1:33275018-33287518 GCA_018398815.1 Conus ventricosus
GCGCACGCATGCACGCACACACACACACACACACACACACACACACACACACACACACACACACACACACACACACATACGCACGTGCGCGCGAGAGCACACACACACACACACACACACACACACACACACACACACACACACACACACACACACACACGCGCGCGCGCGCGCGCACGCACGCACGCACGCACGCATGAACATACACCCACCCATCCACACAAACATGCGTGCACACACACACATCCACATATGTAAACGCGCACACACACACGCGCGCACGCATGCACACGCACGCACACACACATACACACACACACACACACACACATTTGTTTTTTACAATGTTTTAGCACAGAGTGAGTCGCGAAACATATTTTCCTGTCAAAGCAATTGAGGAAACCCACATTTATCCAATGTATTGTACGGCCAAAGTATACAAAGAAACACATATTTATCCAATACATCGCTTCGGTCAAAGTATACGGAGGAGCAATAGTCATCTACTATATTTCACGGTCAAGGGTATTAGAGCAAGACATGTTTGTCCAGGCCATTGCTATGTCAAAGTACATAGAGGAACACATATTTGTCCAGTGCGTTGCTACGGTCAAAGTAAGTGGAGGATCATATCTGTGTGATAATTTGTTATAATCAAATTAAGTAGAGAAACACACGTTTGCTCAAAAGCTTGTTATGATCAAAGAAAGTAAATAATATACCTTTGTCCAATGCTTCGATAGTGTCAAAGTTAGCAGACGAAATTGCGTTCGTTCTATACTTCGTCTTGATCATGATAAGCAGAGAAACATATGTGTCGTATGTATTGTTACAACATATTATCACACTCGAGGTGACCCAAACGAACACATCTTTATCAAATACGTTCCGACAAGAAGTGCTTCATTTCATTTGCAAAGGTGACATAATTGACTCGATATTGTATGACTATAAAAATTAAATGGTTCATGACAAATTTGATACACATCACGCCAAAAACAAGCCAGAAATATTCACAGAGAAAGGTGCAAATTGAATCTTTATTGATGTAAAAAAAGTGTATCCTCGAAGAACATTTTTTCCAGACAACGCAATGGCAGGCACAGAAAAGCACAAATCAGTGCATCCTTGTGATGAAAGTAATGAGAGAGTGCCATCCATGGGGGGGGGAAAGTGTCATCTTAACTTCGACAAAAGAACCCTGCAAAGCAAGGAGGAAAAAAACAAATCATATGGAAAGGACAAGTTTTCATTGAAAGAAATTACGTAAACTATCTTATATTGGACACATTATATCTGTAGAACATATAAAAATAGGGAAGAATGATCCGGAATCTGTTGTTTGATTTCAGTCTGCACCACAGATCTGTCTCCAAATTGCAGGGATTCATCCTTTGGCCAGACCTTACTTTTTGACAATGTTGAATTCGTTTTCAAAAAGAACATCCATGGCCAGTGGGCTAAGGGATCTTTTTTTTCAGTGTGCAAAGACAGAATTACTGGGTCACCAAACAAAAGAACATCCATGGCCAGTGGGCTAAGGGATCTTTTTTTTCAGTGTGCAAAGACAGAATTACTGGGTCACCAAACAAAAGAACATCCATGGCCAGTGGGCTAAGGGATCTTTTTTTTCAGTGTGCAAAGACAGAATTACTGGGTCACCAAACAAAAGAACATCCATGGCCAGTGGGCTAAGGGATCTTTTTTTCAGTGTGTAAAGACAGAATTACAGGGTCACCAAACAAAAGAACATCCATGGCCAGTAGGCTAAGGGATCTTTTTGTTCAGTGTGCAAAGACAGAATTACTGGGTCACCAAACAAAGAACATCCATGGCCAGTAGGCTAAGGGATCTTTTTGTTCAGTGTGCAAAGACAGAATTACTGGGTCACCAAACAAAGAACATCCATGGCCAGTAGGCTAAGGGATCTTTTTGTTCAGTGTGCAAAGACAGAATTACTGGGTCACCAAACAAAGAACATCCATGGCCAGTAGGCTAAGGGATCTTTTTGTTCAGTGTGCAAAGACAGAATTACTGGGTCACCAAACAAAGAACATCCATGGCCAGTAGGCTGAGGGATCTTTTTGTTCAGTGTACAAAGACAGAATTACTGGGTCACCAAACAAAAGAACATCCATGGCCAGTAGGCTAAGGGATCTTTTTGTTCAGTGTGCAAAGACAGAATTACTGGGTCACCAAACAAAAGAACATCCATGGCCAGTAGGCTGAGGGATCTTTTTGTTCAGTGTGCAAAGACAGAATTACTGGGTCACCAAACAAAGAACATCCATGGCCAGTAGGCTAAGGGATCTTTTTGTTCAGTGTGCAAAGACAGAATTACTGGGTCACCAAACAAAGAACATCCATAGCCAGTGGGCTAGGGATCTTTTTGTTCAGTGTGCAAAGACAGAATTACTGGGTCACCAAACAAAGAACATCCATGGCCAGTAGGCTGAGGGATCTTTTTGTTCAGTGTGCAAAGACAGAATTACTGGGTCACCAAACAAAGAACATCCATGGCCAGTGGGCTAAGGGATCTTTTTGTTCAGTGTGCAAAGACAGAATTACTGGGTCACCAAACAAAGAACATCCATGGCCAGTAGGCTGAGGGATATTTTTGTTCAGTGTGCAAAGACAGAATTACTGGGTCACCAAACAAAAGAACATCCATGGCCAGTAGGCTGAGGGATCTTTTTGTTCAGTGTGCAAAGAAAGAATTACTGGGTCACCAAACAAAGAACATCCATGGCCAGTAGGCTGAGGGATCTTTTTGTTCAGTGTGCAAAGACAGAATTACTGGGTCACCAAACAAAAGAACATCCATGGCCAGTAGGCTGAGGGATCTTTTTGTTCAGTGTGCAAAGACAGAATTACTGGGTCACCAAACAAAGAACATCCATGGCCAGTAGGCTAAGGGATCTTTTTGTTCAGTGTGCAAAGACAGAATTACTGGGTCACCAAACAAAGAACATCCATGGCCAGTAGGCTGAGGGATCTTTTTGTTCAGTGTGCAAAGACAGAATTACTGGGTCACCAAACAAAAGAACATCCATGGCCAGTAGGCTAAGGATCTTTTTGTTCAGTGTGCAAAGACAGAATTACTGGGTCACCAAACAAAGAACATCCATGGCCAGTAGGCTGAGGGATCTTTTTGTTCAGTGTGCAAAGACAGAATTACTGGGTCACCAAACAAAGAACATCCATGGCCAGTAGGCTGAGGGATCTTTTTGTTCAGTGTGCAAAGACAGAATTACTGGGTCACCAAACAAAGAACATCCATGGCCAGTAGACTGAGGGATCTTTTTGTTCAGTGTGCAAAGACAGAATTACTGGGTCACCAAACAAAGAACATCCATGGCCAGTAGGCTGAGGGATCTGTTTGTTCAGTGTGCAAAGACAGAATTACTGGGTCACCAAACAAAGAACATCCATGGCCAGTAGGCTGAGGGATCTTTTTGTTCAGTGTGCAAAGACAGAATTACTGGTCACCAAACAAAGAACATCCATGGCCAGTAGGCTGAGGGATCTTTTTGTTCAGTGTGCAAAGACAGAATTACTGGGTCACCAAACAAAAGAACATCCATGGCCAGTAGGCTGAGGGATCTTTTTGTTCAGTGTGCAAAGACAGAATTACTGGGTCACCAAACAAAAGAACATCCATGGCCAGTAGGCTGAGGGATCTTTTTGTTCAGTGTGCAAAGACAGAATTACTGGGTCACCAAACAAAAGAACATCCATGGCCAGTAGGCTGAGGGATCTTTTTGTTCAGTGTGCAAAGACAGAATTACTGGGTCACCAAACAAAAGAACATCCATGGCCAGTAGGCTGAGGGATCTTTTTGTTCAGTGTGCAAAGACAGAATTACTGGGTCACCAAACAAAAGAAAATCCATGGCCAGTAGGCTGAGGGATCTTTTTGTTCAGTGTGCAAAGACAGAATTACTGGGTCACCAAACAAAGAACATCCATGGCCAGTAGGCTGAGGGATCTTTTTGTTCAGTGTGCAAAGACAGAATTACTGGGTCACCAAACAAAGAACATCCATGGCCAGTAGGCTGAGGGATCTTTTTGTTCAGTGTGCAAAGACAGAATTACTGGGTCACCAAACAAAAGAACATCCATGGCCAGTAGGCTGAGGGATCTTTTTGTTCAGTGTGCAAAGACAGAATTACTGGGTCACCAAACAAAGAACATCCATGGCCAGTAGGCTGAGGGATCTTTTTGTTCAGTGTGCAAAGACAGAATTACTGGGTCACCAAACAAAGAACATCCATGGCCAGTAGGCTGAGGGATCTTTATGTTCAGTGTGCAAAGACAGAATTACTGGGTCACCAAACAAAAGAACATCCATGGCCAGTAGGCTGAGGGATCTTTTTGTTCAGTGTGCAAAGACAGAATTACTGGGTCACCAAACAAAGAACATCCATGGCCAGTAGGCTAAGGGATCTTTTTGTTCAGTGTGCAAAGACAGAATTACTGGGTCACCAAACAAAGAACATCCATGGCCAGTAGGCTGAGGGATCTTTTTGTTCAGTGTGCAAAGACAGAATTACTGGGTCACCAAACAAAGAACATCCATGGCCAGTAGGCTGAGGGATCTTTTTGTTCAGTGTGCAAAGACATAATTACTGGGTCACCAAACAAAGAACATCCATGGCCAGTAGGCTGAGGGATCTTTTTGTTCAGTGTGCAAAGACAGAATTACGGGGTCACCAAACAAAAGAACATCCATGGCCAGTAGGCTGAGGGATCTTTTTGTTCAGTGTGCAAAGACAGAATTACTGGGTCACCAAACAAAGAACATCCATGGCCAGTAGGCTGAGGGATCTTTTTGTTCAGTGTGCAAAGACAGAATTACTGGGTCACCAAACAAAGAACATCCATGGCCAGTAGGCTGAGGGATCTTTTTGTTCAGTGTGCAAAGACAGAATTACTGGGTCACCAAACAAAAGAACATCCATGGCCAGTAGGCTGAGGGATCTTTTTGTTCAGTGTGCAAAGACAGAATTACTGGGTCACCAAACAAAAGAACATCCATGGCCAGTAGGCTGAGGGATCTTTTTGTTCAGTGTGCAAAGACAGAATTACTGGGTCACCAAACAAAGAACATCCATGGCCAGTAGGCTGAGGGATCTTTTTGTTCAGTGTGCAAAGACAGAATTACTGGGTCACCAAACAAAGAACATCCATGGCCAGTAGGCTGAGGGATCTTTTTGTTCAGTGTGCAAAGACAGAATTACTGGGTCACCAAACAAAAGAACATCCATGGCCAGTAGGCTGAGGGATCTTTTTGTTCAGTGTGCAAAGACAGAATTACTGGGTCACCAAACAAAAGAACATCCATGGCCAGTAGGCTGAGGGATCTTTTTGTTCAGTGTGCAAAGACAGAATTACTGGGTCACCAAACAAAGAACAAACAAATAACAAAACAAACATAACGCGTTTCGACCTATTTAATTTTGGTCTTCTTCTGCGACTTGTCTTACCTGACATAGGCCATTCAGGTCAAAACGGGTTGCATTTGTTTTGTAATCTGTTCATTCTTTCATTACGCAGTGCAGGAAATCTGTCTTTGTACTCTAGTTTCAATTTCCACCGGCCGTCATCCCAATTTGAGACCTTCTCTCGCTGCGGTCAAACTAGTTGAAGGCCTTTGATGTAATCATGCTAACACACAAGTCAACAATCAAAGCCACAGACACGAGTGACAATACTGCCTGTTTTGTGGAGGGCAGTGTACCAGAATGACCAACGGGGGACCACAAACCAAGACATGGTAACTGAAAGTCTCTCACCATCTTTGACAGGCAAACGACGGCCAGGGCGGCAGCCAGGCAGTAGGGGAAGACTCGCATTGTGGAGTGGAACAGTGATGTGGACAGAAACAGAACTGTTGTCCGGACAGCGCGTCATGACGTGCATGTACATTTATAGGGACTATTGAGGTCAGCACGTTTTTTTTATAGTCTTTATAGTCTTTTCGTTCATTTCGCGTGCGCGCGCGCGCGCGCGCGCGCGCGCGCGCGCGCGCGCGTGTGTGTGTGTGTGTGTGTGTGTGTGTGTGTGTGTGTGTGTGTGTGTATGTGTGTGTGTGTGTGCGCGCGTGTACGTGCGAGCGTGCGTGCGTGTGCATGTGTATGCGCACGTGCTCGCGTGTGTGTATGTGTGTGTGTGTGTGTGTGTGTGTGTGTGTGTGTGTGTGTGTGTGTGTGTGTGTGTGTGTGTGTGTGTGTGTGTGTGTGTGAGTGTGTGTGTGCGCGCGTGGATGTGTTTGTTTCTTGCTTAGTGACAGCTGTCAAGCTCCCACTAATAGCGAATGATCCAGCAAGTCTTCGTCCGCAGCTTTTGTCTTTTTCCTTCTGGTGGTCTCAGTGCTGGTGTTGTCACCAAGAGGAAAGTTGGGGGAATGGGGAGAGACATGGACATCAGACAATGAGAAGGCGGGACTTGAAAGGGGAGAGGGTGAGATGATAGCAAGCACGCACGCGCGCGCGCGCGCGCGCGCGCACGCGTGTGTGTGTGTGTGTGTGTGTGTGTGTGTGTGTGTGTGTGTGTGTGTGTGTGTGTGTGTGTGTGTGTGTGTGTGTGAGAGAGAGAGAGAGAGAGAGAGAGAGAGAGAGAGAGAGAGAGAGAGAGAGAGAGAGAGAGAGAGAGATTTGAAGTGGAAAAACAGAATAAACGCTTGTAGCTTTTAAAACCTTGCCTTTAGAAGCAGAAAATAAAATGAGAAACAAGTTTGAAATTCAGAATGGAAACAAACGCACCAAGAAAGCAAATTTCAGGAGAAAAAAAGACACTGGGAGAAAATGAACATATACATCACACACACACACACACACACACACACACACACACACACACACACACACACACACCACACACAAAATGCATGCACGCTGCATGCAAACAGGCATGCAGGCATGAACTCATGAAACTCACATGCGTGTGCGTGCACACACACACAAAACAAAAACACACACACACACACTCACACACACCCCAAACCACACACACACACACACACATACACACACACACACACACACACTTTACACATGCATACACAAAAAAACACACCCGCATGCTGCACCTCAGAGGCCTGCAAACGGGCATGCAGGCACAAACTCATGCACTCATGCACACACACACACACACCCCACACACACACACACACACACACACACACCACACACACACACACACAAACAACCCCACAACACAAACACACACACACACACACTTACAACACACAACCAAACACAACACACACACACACACACACACACATACACACACACACACACACACACGCACTCACACTCACACACACCACACACACCCCACACACACACACACACACACACACAACACCACACACGCACTCACACTCAAAACACACACAACACACACACACACACACACACACACACACCACAAGAAATCAACAAAGACAAAAACGTGTGACCTCAATAGCCCCTGAAAATATGATTTTTTTCTCTGCTTGACGCGCTGTCCGGACAACAGTTCTGTTTCTGTCCACATCACTGTTCCGCGCCACAATGCGAGTCTTCCCCTACTCCCTGGCTGCCGCCCTGGCGTCGTTTGCCTGTCAAGGGTTGGTGAGAGACTTTCAGTTACCAGTTTGGTTTGTCGTCCCGTTGGTCATTCTTTTTACATTGCCCCCACAAAACAGGCTTTTTTTTTTTTCCACTCGTGTCAGCTGAATTTAGAACGGGGGAGGACGGGGGGGGGGAGGCAGTTACTGCAAAGGACACAGACAGAGTACAGGACTAGACACAGTACATTTCGATCTCTTGGGTCTTCCTCAGGCGAAAACAAATAACTTTTTGGGGACATTTGAAAACGAAGAACGAGAAACCACTTATCTTCTCCTGTTCACCTCACGATAAAAATGGCCGCTGGACAGAAACGAGGCCACCCAGGGAGGGTATCATGGGGGGTGGGGGGGGGGGGGGGAGGGGAAGGGGAAAAAAGAAAAAAGGGAGGGGTGTGAAACAGTGGGGTTTGTAGCTATACGCATGTATACATACATATAGATAAAGAATAATGATAATAGATAAATAAAGTAATTAAAAAATAGAAATAAATTAAAAAAAGAATAATTACAAATGAAAAATTCATAGAAAAAGATAATAATGACATAATGAAATAAAATAAAACAAATAAATCTAAAATGAATGAATAGATAAAAAAGTAATATACAATAATGAAAGAAAATAATAAAATAACATAAAATAAATGGAGGGTGGCTGCAACTTCTGCATGAAGTGGGTAGGGGGGGCCCTATGGTGGTGGTGGTGGTGTGTGTGATATATATACATATATATATTTTGGCATAGCCAGGACATGACAATGAACTCCGGGCACGTGGATCCCCTGAGACCGTCATCAGGAAGGCCCCCCACGGAGAAGGCCAAGGACACACCCCGTCAGTCTCTGCTACAGTACAAGGACCAGCGCAAGGAAGGGAAAGTGCAGGGTCCTTATGGTTGTAACCCAAAAACCCTCGCAACCCCTCCCTGGGAAAGGGCTGAGAGAGGGGGGGGAAACTGCTTCACAAGAGCACCGAATGCAGAGGGCCATCCCAGAGCGCCTGTTGTGGGGGGAAGGAAGGCGTGTTCACTCCACAACATTCTCATGCCATCCAGTCTGCCCCCATCTCCGGGTCCGAAGGAAGAAGCGGGGTTATTTGCATGCGGCAGATGCATCACCTGCCGTGAGCTTTCTCGTTGAGGGCCCCACGTTCTCAAGCGCTCGCACAGGGGAAAACCTTCACAGTGCGCCAGAGACTGACGTGTGACACCGAAAACGTCATATACTGCTATTCTGCCCCAAATGCCAGATAGTAAATTTTGTGGGAGAAACCAAAAACAACTCAAGATGGGGTTTCTACCTTCACCGCAGTCACATTATGAACAATGCAGAGTCCCACGTGACGAGACATTTCAATCAGGCGGCCACTCGGTGTCCCACATGCGATGCCAGATCATTTAAATTGTCCAAGGAAAGAGCCATGACGCCAAGAAAACGCAGGGAAGATTTTTGGACTGAGAAACTAGACAACCATCCATCCCACGGCCTGAACTCAGAATTGAACTTCTAACAAAGTCGTGCTGGGCTGGGTAGCGAGGAAGACCTTAATAAACCGTTCAGCAGTAGTACCGTGTGTACCCCAGGACCCCTTGGTGGGGTGGGGTGGTGTGTGTTGTGGGTGGGGGGGGCGTGTGTGGGGGGGGGGGGACGGGGAGTGAGAGAGAGGGGGGAAGAGAGGAGGAGAGAGGTTTCAGAGAGAGGGGAGATGGGAACTGGTGGCGGGGTTCCAGTGGCGTGACTCTGGGGCTCGTGGCAGGAGACTAGTAGCATTAGATTTTGATTGTTATGCGGATGGGGAGATATAGACGGATAGAGATAGAGGAGAGAGGAGTACAGTTCATCCCCCCCCCCTCAGAGGAGAGAGAGAGTGAGAAAGAGGTACAGAGAGAGGGGAGACGGAACTGGTGCAGGGGTTCCAGTGGCGTGACTCTGGGTCTCGTGGCGGGGGCTAGTGGCGTTTTGGTTTAGGTTGATTTGTGGATGTGATATAGACGGACAGAGAAAGGGGAGAGAGGGGCTACCCCCTTCGCCCCCCCCCCCCCCCCCCCCCCCGGCCCCCCACCCCCCCCCCCCCGAGAGAGAGAGAGAGAGAGAGGGGAGAGGGGAGAGAGAGGAGAGAGAGAGAGAGAGGGGAGAGGAGTACAGTTCATCCCCCTCACTCTCTCGAAAGGACTACCCTACCCACCCACCCCCCCCCCAAGAAAAGAGAGAGAAGAGATGGAGAGAGGAGAGGAGGAGGAGAGAGAGAGAGAGAGAGAGAGAGAGAGAGGAGAGAGAGAGGGAAGAGAGAGGGTACAGTTCATTTCCCCCCCCCCTTTTTTTCGCCCCCCCCCGCCCCGTTTTTTTTTTTTTTTTGTATTTTTCCCCCCCCCCCCACCCCGCTCCCCTCCCTGCCCCGCCCCTCAAGCCGCCCCAGCCTTGTTTCCCGATTTTCAGGTCTTTTTGTGCAGTTATCCGTTCCAGTCAGGTTAGAATGTGATTTTTTTCATAGTTTGCATTTTTGAGCCGTGTTGAATTATGGGTCAGGAAAAACTTGTGATTTTTTAAAAAAAATTGCTCTCAGATGGAATAAAATTCCCTTGGGAAGGCCCTGGTGGTCAAAAATATTGGGACAAATTTACAAACTTGTTGGTTTCTTTCCATTCACATAGCTATATATTATTATCTATATTATATTATCTATTTATATATTTATATATATTTAATATATATATATATATATATATAATTATATAATATATATTCACACATATATATATATTTATATTATTATTTATATTATAATATGTGTGTGTGTGTGGTGTGTGTGTGTGTGTGTGTGTGTGTGTTGTTGTGTGTGTGTGTGTGTGGTGTGTGTGTGTGTTGGTGGAAGATTAAAGCCAACTGGTGTGGGGAGGGTGGGTATGTCATTTGTGTTATGTTGGACGTTGATGCCTTGCGGTTGTAGCGTGCCAAGTATGGCAATGAGATGGTTTTCTCTGATTACGTTCAAAGCTGTCACTCTGTGATTGTTAGAGTGCCAAGACTTTCACATGGTTGATGTTGTGTCGGGGGTGGTTGAAGTGAAGGGTAACGGGTTTGGGTCGGTGATGGCGGATGTCAGCCAGGTGTTCAGAGATGCGTGTCTCCAGTGTGCGGGATGTTTCACCTATATAGATCTTGCCACACAGCTGGCAGTAGATAGCGTTTACAATGTTGCGGGTCTGGCAGGAGAATGTGCGTTTAATAGTGAAGCAGTCTTTGGGACCCTGTAGGATGGAGTCTGGTGTGGTGAGGGGCAGATTTTGCAATTACATTTTGAGCAGGGGTGAGTACCTGGTAGTGTAGGTGTGGAGATTCTATTCAATTTGGACCGCACAAGAAGATGTTTTAGGTTTTTATCACGTTTGAACGTGATCATGGGTGTGGTATGGAAGGCAGGTTTGTGGTTTTGTACAATAAGCCAATTGGATTTGAGAATCCTGCCGAATAGGTTGGGGGTCTTTTCATGACGAAAGCTCGCCATTTTTCCTTGTTGAGCTTCATTTCTTTTGTGCAGCCACACTGTGTTTCTGACATTATTTGTCCTTCCCTATCAACTGTAATGCATTTCATGGACGTTCATACCTGGATTTAGGTCATCAGTAATCCACTGTACTTTGTTGCGTTGCCAAACTTAAGAGGTTTGACAGTGGTGGTCACTCATAGACAGAGCAAACTGTAAACGCCTTTTGAGGATTCTCAAACTGATAATTGTACATGGAAATCAGCCATAGGTGATTCGTAAAATTAAAAACAAAAAAACCCTTAAAAATCGGACGGTTAGTTTTATCGAAGTGCTACGCATTTGTGGCTGCATCTGGAAATGTTTTTAATTTTTCGCGCACAAAGCACGCTGAAAAGGTGATCAATAGAAGCAAACACAAACATGATGATTTCTTTATTAACATTCTGGCTTGTGACACGATTATGGTCAAAACAGACATAACGATTCTGTATCAACATTCAGGCTTGTTACATGAATATTGTCAAACAGACAAATGATTTCTGTATCAACATTCAGGCTTGTTACATGAATATTGTCAAACAGACAAATGATTTCTGTATCAACATTCAGGCTTGTTACATGACTATGGTCAAAACAGACAAATGATTTCTGTACCAACATTCAGGCTTGGATATTGTCAAACAGACAAATGATTTCTGTATCAACATTCAGGCTTGTTACATGACTATGGTCAAAACAGACAAATGATTTCTGTATCAACATTCAGGCTTGTTACATGACTATGGTCAAAACAGACAAATGATTTCTGTATCAACATTCAGGCTTGTTACATGACTATGGTCAAAACAGACAAATGATTTCTGTATCAACATTCAGGCTTGTTACATGACTATGGTCAAAACTGTGATGCTCTCTGTGTTGCGGTGTGCACTGCTCAGGTAAAGGCAAAAATCTGGCTAATATTTCAGCAAATCAAAACTCCCTGCCCGCTGTGGTCCCAGAACTAGACCAATGGCCCTGTGCCAGGACACTTCACCGGCAAGGCAGTGACAAAAGGTCGTGTGTTTCTAATCACTGGAACCCCTAAACTACTGGCCTTATAAACGATATAGTGCGATTTAAAACTGATTATTACTATGCTGTGGGAAAAGGTCGTGTGCCACTTCTCAGTGGAACCCCTAAACTACTGGCCTTATAAACGATACAGTGCGATTTAAAACTGATTATATTACGCTGTGAGAAAAGGTCGTGTGTTTCTAATCACTGGAACCCCTAAACTACTGGCCTTATAAACGAAACAGTACGATTTAAAACTGATTATATTACGCTGTGAGAAAAGGTCGTGTGTTTCTTATCACTGGAACTCGTAAACTGCCAACCCAGTAAACAGTCGCTTTCAA
>CM031613.1:33297518-33305018 GCA_018398815.1 Conus ventricosus
TATGTAAAATACTTGTTTACCTGATAAATGAGTTGTATACCTTTTTTTTCGTGCAGTGCAACAACTTTCCCCTTAGAAACACAGTAATATCTGATTTCCACATTATCACTTCTTCTCCCAGTATCATAACCCCCATTCCCTCCGGATAAAATGAATAAAACTGACATGGACAGATAAAATAGACTTGAGAATAATTCTGAATTATTACTTATTGTCTTGCATGATAACTGATTCCCTGTTAGCAGAACTTTCTACAAGAATAGTATGCATTTTCCGAAGGAAATTAGGGAAACAAGCGATGTCAAAGTCTGTTAAGTTATTTTCACTAGTTTTCATAGGAAAAAGTTGTAATCCTTCAAGCAAAATATAATGATAGAAATACCTGTTTTTCCAAGAAATTATTCGTTGCCATTTTTAAGGATAATAAGTCTTTTTCCCCCGTGGAATAGTGAAAACATCTGCTTTCCCCCGATTGTTCTTGTTTTCTTGAAGGGTATTTGTGTTGCTCGGGAAAACAGCTATTAATCGTGATGAGTGTTTTCTCTGTCCTACCGAGGAGGAAAAAGAAAAGTAATGAAGCCTGCTTTACCAGAGAAATAGCTTGTCATGGCTTCTGTCTTGAAGACAATCTACTGCTTCCTCCAAGAAAATAATGAATAAAGAGTGATTTCCCTGTTTATCAGAGTTTTCCTCAAGCATACCTTAGCTCAAAAAAGTAATTTGGCCGAAAAACCTGTAAGGAATCTGTAATGACATTTTTTCCTGTCTTCTGAAGGATATCAGTTATTATCCTTCAGGAAATCTGTTTTACGACCATGAAAATTACTTATCATCACCGTTTTGTTGAGGGATGATATATGAACATTCCCTTTGGGAAAATAGGAAAAACACGAATTTTGGGCTTCTGAGACTAGTAAACTTCCATATCTGTCTCCACACTTCTGTGCTCTTTCTCTCCCCCCACCCCCCACAAGCCCATCCCCCTCCCCCGTCTCTCCCATCCACCATCCCCACCCATCTTACCCTGTTCTCCTCCCCTACCCACACTCTTCCCTCTTTTCGCGTACTGTAGTCACTGATGGTCTGTGTTCAATCGGAGTTTTGACTCCATCAGTGCGTAGAAAAAAAAAAAAAAAAAAAGAACGAAAAAAGAAAAGATCTGAATAAGCATGGAACAGAAGGTAGCGAAAAAAAGACACACTATAAAAACAAACCCAAAACAAAACAAATAACGACAAAAAGTAAAAGTGAATGATGAATTAGACATTAAAAACAAAAAGCTCAAAAGAGAGCGTGCTTCACATGTCTTACCGTTGTGCCATCTGATCAAAATTTACATTTCTGTCTGGTTTCAGCCTAGCATAACCTTTTGGTTTTTTAAATTTTGTTTGTTTTGTTGTTCCTTTCTATTCTTTAAACCTTAGTTGTGTGCATTCCATGAGGTACTTCTTTTTTTTTAAATTGGTTTTGTTTTTGTTTTTGTTGCTTGGGTTTGCTCTCTCTCTCTCTCTCTTGTTTCGTTTTCATTTTTGTTGTTTGGGTTTGTCCCCCCCCCCCCCCCCCCCCCCCTCTCTCTTTTCCTTCGTCCCTCTCTACTCTTTCTGCCCTCAAAAACAACATGAGCTTCTATTCCTCACCGCCTTGAAAATCAATCTTGCTTTGTAAAGAATGTAGTATATATATATATATATATATATATATATATATATATATATATATATATATAAATGCTGAACAATTAAGTAGTGGGGGAAAACAAGTGCAGGCTAACAATTCTTCAGTCGTTATGACTTGGCAAAGATTTAAACTTAAATAAAAAATAAAAAAGGGGAATATATTATAAATATGAGAAACCCTTCACTAGCTGCCTGAGGGAACCATCGTAATCCCTCTCGAAGGCACATCTATTTGTATTGCCTGCTCCGATGCCTTTCGTCCGCTGGATCGGACTCATCAGGGAGACACGGCTGGTTGTGTCTGTACTCTTGGTGTCAAATAGAGACACACCACAGTCCCTAATTCTGTGGCGTTTTCACCACCAAGGGTTCAAAAAAGAATCCAACAGCACCCTCGAAGCAGCCAGTGAAGGGTAGTAAATGGAACCAAACGAAAGTGCAGAGAAGAAAAAAGTTGCTGAAAAACTAAAAGCATTATTCAAACAGTGTAAAATATAGGGGACAATCTTTGAGCCTATGCTTGAGGATCCATTCAAGGATGCAAGGGAGATCAAAAGACATGGAACAGTGTGAGTGGTGAGCTCTGCTGTTCAATAACCCAAGCATTGTGAGTGGCTAAGAATTGTACAGAACAACCTTTACTTGGATCTCCTAAGAGATGCAATCTCCCACCAACTGACCAAACAATATAATGCTGTATAATGTTGTATATATATATATATATATATATATATATATATATATATATATATATTATATATATATATATATATATTATATATTATATATGTGTGTGTGTGTGTGTGTGTGTGTGTGTGTGTGTGTGTGTGTGTGTGTGTGTGTGTGTGGTGTGTGTGTGTGTGCTTGATTATGAATGCCTTACGAAACAAAGTTTGTTCCTAATCAGTTATGCTGATGATGCTAGTTTGGTGATTGATGCTCCTATACCCTCTTTTCGCATTGGAATATTACATAATACATAGATGTGTGTGTGTGTGTGTGTGTGTGTGTGTGTGTGTGTGTGTGTGTGTGTGTGTGTGTGTTTGTGTGTGTGTGTGTGTGTGCGTGCGCGCGCGCGTGTGTTTGTATATATATATATATATATATAATATATATATATATATATATATATACACACTCAGAGGCATAAAAAACGCGAAAACAAACTGTATAGAAATGTTGATGTAATTTGGCTACCGATTCCTTTGAACTGGTAATAGAAAGTGAGAAAAAGCAATCGAACACCGCAAAAGTGTCCTTTCAAAGTTCATTCTGGTAGAAAATAAGGTCACATGAACTTGACCTTGACCCTGTGTTAACAGCAGAATGTCAGTATCTGGTGTGACCACCTCGAGCATTGATCACAGCTGTGCACCTGCGGTACATCGAGCGCACCAGAGTGTTGGTCTGCCTCTGGGGGACTTGCCACCACACCTGGCCCACAGCGACAGCAAGCTGAGCTGCTGTCTGGGGTCTGGGGTTGAGCTGATTGAACTGCCTCTGAAGGGCATCCCAGAAATGCTCTATTGGGTTAAGGTCGGGAGAACGGGCTGGGTGAGGCAGCAGATTGATGTTGTTCTGCCTCAGGAAGTTCTGCGTAGCACGGGCAGTGTGCGGTCTTGCGTTGTCCTGCTGAAACAGGTTCTGTGGATGCTGCTGGAAATGCGGCAGGATGTGGGGCCTCAGAACTTGGTCGATGTAATGAACAGCAGTGACCCCGTTACCACGTCCTGGACCCACATTCTGGAAGATGACTGGCCCAATACGGCGATTTATGCCGATAGCCCCCCAGATCATGATGCTTTCACCACCCCATGGGTCCCTTTCGGTGATGTTGGCATCCGTGAAGCGTTCCCCAGCTCTTCTCCAGATCCGGATGCGGCCATCGCCTGGGTCGACGCAGAACCGGCTTTCATCACTGAAGAGGACTCGGCCCCAGTCCCGATGGCGCCAATGCACGTGGATCTGTGCCCACTGCAGACGGTTCTGGCGATGCTGGAGTGTCAGGATAGGTCGCCGGGCTGGACGCCTGCATTGGAGACCAACTGTGTTCAGTCGGCGACGCACGGTCCTGTTGCTGATTGGCCTGCCATGGTTGCCGACGGTGTTCCTGGCTGTGTTGGCAGCGGTTTGGTAAGGCTCCCGTCGATGCTGACGAAGAAGATGGCGGTCTTGGGCTGCTGTGGTGACCTTCGGTCTGCCGCTCCTCGGTCTGTCATCAGTGGTGTTTCTTGCTTGAAAGCGGTCCAGAAGGCGATAGACGGTGGAAATGTGGACTCCGAATGCGATAGCGACCTGCCTCATTGGAACCCCGGCCTGCAGTTGCCCCATTGCTATGCAACGATCTTGACGAGAAAGTCTCGGCATTATGTTGGCGCCTCTGGAAGGGATGATTTGAACTTTTTGGGGTTTGGAAATTTATAGCCCCACAATGGGGGCCACATTGAGTTGCAATTCACATTGATGCACGTGGCGTAGGTAGTCCACATGGCAAATGCACTCCTCGTGCCAAAAACGCTGACCCGGCAACATTCACCCACTGTTACAAGGTTACAACCGGCCAAGACACCACGTACTGCTAATGTTGCACGTGCCAACGACATTGCTTACGTCCTGTTCACAATGTGAACAATCGTGCACTGTCTCTATTTTTTCGCGTTTTTTTTTTGCCTCTGAGTATATATATGGTGTGTGTGTGTGTGTGTGTGTGTGTGTGTGTGTGAAATTTGGGGATATAGTGATTTAAAGCTAATGGAAAGTTTTCAGCTTAAATTCTTTAAGCATCGTTTTCATTTAAATCGTTCTACCAAAAAAGAACTGATATATGGAGAACTAGGAATGTATCCTGTGTCAGTTCAAGTACGTGCGCGAATGATAAAATTCTGGTCATCCTTACTTTCTCCACAAACAAATAAATATTCATCTAGATTGCATCAGGTATTATATAATTTATTCAGAAATCAGGGTTTTACATCCAGGTGGTTGATGTGTATACGGGACGTCCTAATAGAAACAGGATTCGACTGTGTGTGGGAGACACAAAAGTTTTCGTCTGTTCACAGTCTCTGTAGAAATGTTCGTAATTCATTAGAAGACATTTACAAACGTGCATGGAATGATGCTTTAGAATCTAGTAATAAGTGTTTATTTTACAGAAATTTTAAAACAGAGTTTCGCCGTGAAAAATATATTCAAATGTTACCTGATGTTTATATATACCCACTGATTCGGTTTCGCTGTGGCAATCATAAACTCATGATAGAAATTGGCAGACGATTTGGAATACCTCACGATGAACGATTCTGTCGGGACCGTGACCAGAATGACCTTGGTGATGAATTTCATTTTGTAATGAAATGTAACAATATAACGACATTAGAAATCAGTTTATACCTAGAACATTTACATATACAAAGTCCGTATTTAACTATTGTCGTTTGCTTTGTGGTGGTAAGAAAGTGTTGCTGAACTTAGCGAAGTTTTTGAAACTTAGTAAAGTTGTGTAACATTACATTCAGTATGTTAAGTATATGGAAAAGTTTGATGTTTGATTTGTTTCATTTCTATTTGTTTGATTTGTTCCAAGTCCTCCATGCCCCAAAAGGGGTCGCAGGATTAAAATCTTTGATTCTTTGAATCTTTGTGTGTGTGCGTGTATGTGTGTGTGTGTGTGTGTGTGTGTGTGTGTGTGTGTGTGTGTGTGTGTGTGTGTGTGTGTGTGTATGACAGACACTTTTAGTGTGTATGTTTTTTTTTCAATGTGAATATGAGTTATCACTGTTGTTTATGAATACATATATTCCTAACCGCGGTGGCGAAATGGTTAGCGTCACGTATTCCTGGCTGGGAGGTCGTGGGTTCGATTCCCATCAGAGCCGTATTGAATTGTTCTGTCCTGACCGGCTCCTACCCAGAGTTGAGTTTGATACAGGCTCATCTGGGTAGACTTTGACCATACAGTCAAGTTTCATCCCCTTAATGGATGCGTCTCTGAGAGTGTTGCTCAAATTTCCCGACCAGCAATGTAGGTGCCTGTATTTCTTGGGCCTGATTGACGCCGGGATATATTATGAAAGTAAGCGTAGAGTACAGCCCTGTCATGCTAAATGGAATGGAAATCCGTAGCATCATCTTCTTCATCGTCATTCTCGCCGACAAGCATGAAAAAAAGTATCAAATTTTATGGCCCTTCATGCCTTGCTCTCATGGTGACCTGTGTTTCGATGTCCTCTTCACGTCTATGGCCTTGGTTTGATTCTGTCGGGGTCACTGGTATAGACAAGTTCATGGGGGCTATCCTTAGACAGACACGGTGGCGCCCTCCGAAGGGAGAGCTCTGTGACGCCGGCATGGGTTCAGTACCATTGAGGTGGCACAGACGATGGTACAGCAATAGAACCCCCCCCCCCCCATATATATATATATATATATTGTATAATGGTGTTCTATGTCAGAATCCTTAGTCCCAGAAGGGACATGGGCCAGGTAGAGGGAACAAAAAGCAACGACCTCATCACTGTCACCCTATGGAATATAGAATAACAATCAATTAGCCAATCTCCGCCCTCAACAACAACAACAACATTCTTCTGTTCCTCATTGCCTTGAAAACCAGTCTTGCTTTAAGAGCTTTAAGTGTACTGCCTCATAACTCACTGTTCATTTCCTCTTAGACCTTGCGGATGATACTATTTTGGTGACTGACGCTTCTTACATCCTTAGTCAGCGTAGGAGTATTGCATACTCTGTGTGTGTGTGTGTGTGTGTGTGTGTGTGTGTGTGTGTGTGTGTGTGTGTGTGTGTGTGTGTCACCGATCGGCGATAGTAAATCAGCCGTCCATGTGTTTGGAGTAATGGTAGTTCAGAAATAGAGAGCGTGTGTGCGTGTGCATATGTGTATATGTGTGTGTGTGAGCGTGCGTGTGTAAGATTTGGGGTTTTGGTTAAGGTGGAAGGTTAGGCTAGGTAGGGTGCTGGGGAAATAAGATACACAATATTCTTGAGTTCCAAGCTTGACTTGTTGAAGGGATGGAAGCGGGAGGTTGGTTTCATTCCCGATTGTTACCCTTTTGTTTACTTGGGTTCTACACTATCGAAGGCGGGGCAGGATATCGGCTGTTGTTGGTGTTGTCAAGTCTGTGAGTTGTTGTGGTAAATTGTCGTGCTGTTGCACGAGCAACAACTAGTTCGTTGGTCCGGCGTGTCAGCTCTGCGGAGGATACGCTGCTCTGACCAATCGTTGTTTTGTGTTGTGAGTAGAGTTCGCTTGGTTCCGACCAGGTCGGAATGCGTTGGGGTAGCTTCACTTCGGTCCCTGGTGTTCGTCGGAGTGGACGCGCCTTGTAGTTGCGGCGGCAGCGCCGTTAGTCGAGCTGAGTGACTTCGAGTCATAGTCAGTGCCAGGTCCTCGTCGGGTCTGGTGTGCCCTTGGCCTGTGCCGGGTTCTGTGTCGTCTCTGTTGGCAGCCACTTCAGCCAGTTGCAGAACTGGTGTGGTTGAACGTCTGTCTGTCCAGGTTGGTGATTTGTTAGGTTCATGGTGGTGTTGTTCGTCATGTTGTCTTGTATTATGGCGAGTTGTACTGTAGTGGTCATGTTATGTTTAGTTGTATTATGGTTGTTGCGTATACTGGTTGTCTGGTATGATGTCGTCTTGGTTCTGTGATTGAAACTTGTCAGCCGGTTTGTGTTACCTTTTTTCTGTATATTCTGTAAGTAGTGTACATAGTGGTTCCTGAGTTCGATTGTCATGTGACAGTTTGGCTAGACAGTGTGGGTTAGATATAATAACCGTTGATGGACGGTGATGTAGATATTGGTTGTGA
>CM031613.1:33312518-33322518 GCA_018398815.1 Conus ventricosus
TGAACATTGACTAACAGTGACTAGTACACGCAAGGGTGCGAATATAGGACGAAAATTTGGCATGGCTTGGATAGGGTGGCGGAGTGTGGAAGAGGAGAGGGAGAGAGAGAGAGAAAGGGGGTGGGGGTGGGGGGGGAGGGGCATGAGAGTGAAGAGACATGTATGGGGGCATAATATCAGCAGAAACCAAATTAGTGTTTTCCTTGCTTTTTCGAGGAGAAAAACTATAATTTAAAAAAAACCCAACTCCCGGCAATAATAAGTGATTTGCGTGGTCTTATTATGTATTCCCTGAAGGATGATAATTGATATCATTCCAGAAAAGAGGAAAAACAGTTCTCTCACACTGCTTGCTAGCTTCCAGCTAAATTATCGTTTTGCCGCAGGAAAACAGATTCCGTGAGGAGAACTGTAATGAAAAGGAAATCAGTCATATTATCATTTCCTTGGGGAAAACTGTAAATGTCCTTTTATTTAAAAAAACAAACAAAAAAAAAACGAAAGAAAACCACAACAAGCCATTTTCCTGGTAAACAGATATCATTACAAATTTAATTTTCTCGGGAGGACAGGGAAAAGCGGTTATCGTATATAATATTTTCCCCTGAGGAAAACAGCCTCCTTCAAGAAAACAAGAACAATAGGGAAGGGGGGTGGGGTGGAGGTGGGAGCAGATGTGATAACCATTCCCAGGAAAAAGAGTTATTATCCTTAAAAATGACAGTAGGTAATTTCTCAGAGAAACGTAAAACATTATGCTTTTTTTGAAGGATAATCACTTTTTCCTTCTGAGAAATAGTTCACATGCGTATGACATAACTATGGTCCCTGTTTTCTGAAGGAAAATATTTAGCATTTTGAAGAAAGCACAGTTCACGGGGAATCAGTTATTATGCAGGAAAACCCCACTAATTATGCATGATAACTATTTCCCCATGAAAACAGTACTCTTTAAGAAAATGGCGATGACAAGGAAATCAGGTATGATATCGGCTTTTCTCGCGGAGATCTATTTCCTAAGGGAACACTAATGAAGGTGAAATTACATCTCACTGCTTATTTCTAATTCATTTCTTTATTTTACTATTTGGCGTGGTGGTAGTGGGGTGTAGGGTTATTATCCTTCACGAAAACAGTGATAATCGGGGGAATTGTACATCATTACTATTTTTGTAGTGGTGGGAATTATCGTCATTCAAGGAAACCTCGATAATGGGGAAATCATGTGTCATTACCATTTGTCTATGGGGAAGGTTATTACACTTCAAGACACCAGTGATGAATAATTCATCAGGAAAACAGGTTTCAATTCGTGTTTCCTTGAAGGATGATAAACACACAACTCGAAATAACACTGAACGTAGTTTGTGAAGGGATTGTGACTAAACTGCTTTTCCTATTTCCTTGAGGGAAACAGCTTTTTCTTCTGTCATCGTCTATGCCTATCCAGCGGCATTACCGCTATGCTCAGGCCCCCTATTCACCGTCGCATCCTAGCTTGTCCCGCTGCAGTCCGGGCACCTGCAAACAACACAGTATCAGTGTCCGCTGCAGTCCGGGCACCTGCATGCAACACAATATCAGTGTCAAGTCGTCATAGCGCAACCCACCAGAGGAAAGACCGCACTGCTGCCAAATCACTTTAGCGGTGTTCAGTAGTGCTTATTCTGATTCATCTTATGCAGGACACCACCTACAGCCCCCCCTCTTCCCGACCTTTCCCCTACAGACGACAATGATTGCTTAGTCGCGGAGCCTGCGTGAGAGTGTTCCCCTCTGGACGACACCACCACGGCCCGTCCATCGACAGCCTCCATGGAATCGCCCCTACTGGCGACCTGGTCACGAACTCACTGAGGGCACAGACATGGAAAGGAAATCCAAAGGGAGGTCAGCTTGAGAACAGGGCATAAAAGGCTACAGAACTTGAGACTTTATTTCTAATGCTGACCGATGAGGATGGGGATGATGAAGATGACGTGTATGGAGGTGCATTCTGGTCTGAGACTGCACGACAGGGTTGTGTACTCTAGGCTTATTTGCATATCATTTCCCGGCGTCAACCTGTTCCGGGAGATACAGACACCTGCAGTGCTTGACAGGACATTTGAGCAACACTCTCAGAACCGCATTCTTTGAGTGGATGAAACTCGACTGTGTGGTTCCGCTCTTTCCAGCTGAACCCATAACAAACTCAAAGCCGGTAGGAGCCTGCTATAGGTACGAAAATCCTCAAATTTAGATGGCTCCAATGGAATCGGACCCATGATCTCCCAGCCACACTGTTTTCACAGGGAAAAGTCATCATCGTTCAAGAAAACAGCAATAAGTGATTTGCCAAACACAAATATAAACACGCGAGTATGTTATTTTTTTTCTTAAAGACTAATGAGTATTATCCTCGGGGAAAAAAAAACAGGTGAAAAAAGATGATGGACATTTGAAGCTAGCATGCTGCCATAGAAAACAGCTGACTATGACAGCTAACATACATAAGACAGAGGACCCACACACTACACCCTGACGCTTGGTGGAGACAGCTGAGAGAGAGAGAGAGCCCTCTAGGAGACCTACCTTGACACAGCGGCCGTATCGTTGTTGGTTCCCCGAGATCGATCACCTGTGGGCATTGAAGAGTGGACTGTGGTCAGCTCACGTCATCAAGATGGTCAAGTGTTTGGTGCTTCTCTTCTTGGGCTGCTTGGCTTTAACCACCTGCTTTGCAGATCTGCGACTCAAGCTGCGACCTAAGCGGCAACCAGGTTTGCTGGTCTCTTGTTTCTGTGTGTGCTTCTCGCTCCCTCCCTCTGTCTCTGTCTTTGTCTTTGTCTCTGTCTCTGTCACTCTCTCTCTCTCTCTCTCTCTCTCTCTCTCTCTCTCTCTCTCTCTTCTCTCTCTCTCTGTATATTCCTATCTGTTTCCCTTTCTCTGTCTCCCCAACCCCTTTCTCTTCCTTCCTCTCTCTTTCTCTAGTTTTTTTTTGTCCCCAGTCTCACTGTATGTCTATCTCCGTCTCCCTCTTGAATTTGGTCAACAACATAAAAAAAGAAAAAAAAAGTAACACAATGTAATTTGTTGATCACCTGTAGGACGGTCAGTTGAATCAGAGACAGACTGGTCGACGGTGTCGTAGGTGGAACCGTTGGCGAGGGCGTGGGCCCCTTAGGCTAAACAGTTGACTGGAATCTAACAGCAATGCACACTCCCTTGCGGATGTGTACATCTCGATAGATCCCCGTCTCGGTAGATCCCCATCTCGGTAGATCTCCGTCTCGATAGATCCCCCACTACATGTGGACGAATTTCCGTCTCGACAGATCCCCGTCTCGATAGATCCCCATCTCGGTAGATCCCCGTCTCGATTGATCCCCCACTTCATGTGGACGAATTTCCGTCTCGATAGATCCCCGTCTCGATGGATCCCCGTCTCGGTAGATCCCCATCTCGATAGATCCCCGTCTCGGTAGATCCAAAAACAGTAACGGGGATCCATCGAGACAGAAATCAATCGAGACGGGGATCCATCGAGATGGGGATCTATCGAGACGGGGATCTATCGAGACGAGGATCCATCGAGACGGGGATCTATCGAGACGGGGATCTATCGAAACGGGGATCTATCGAGACGGGGATCCATCGAGACGGGGATCTATCGAGACGGGGATCTATCGAGACGGGGTTCTATCGAGTGCCCCCGTGGAAAAGATGTTACCTACATATTCTGTCCAAAATCCGCGCGCGTGGAACGTGTAATCGGTAACAGAGCCAGTCCCAGCTAGCGCGCCTTTAGTAACATTCCCACTCTCGGAAAGATGCTGTTCATAGTACTTTGTCGGCATGCAGTCTCTCTCTCTCTCTCTCTCTCTCCTCTCTCTCTCTCTCTCTCTCTCTCTCTCTCTCTCTCTCTCTCTCTCTGACAGAGATGCAGACAGGGGCTTTGACCCGATGTCGCGTGAAATCTGGGAACGTGATATCTGCAAAAGCTTCCCAGATATCACAGATGTTTTTGGGGAACGCGTTCCCACATTGTACTGTGATATCTGGAAACGTGGTCTTTCAGAGCTCAGAAGGCCAGAAAGAAGACAAAAAAGAATGGATTTTCGAGATAAGGTAGGGAACAATTTATTTAGGTGCAATTGAGATCTTTGTCCTTCTTATCACTTTTTTTTCCGCACGCGTTCCCAGATTTACCGTGATATCTGGGAACGCGTTCCCAGATTTCACGATTGGAAGTTCAGGAAATCTGGGAACGCGTTCCCAGATATCACGGTAAATCTGGGAACGCGTTCCCAGATATCACGGTTCCCAGATATTATACAACACCGGGTCTCACATGACGCGCATAAAGCAGACAATACTATGGTATGCATTCATTCATCAAGTGGGAGAGGTGTATGTATTACCGAGTTTCTTCACAGAAATCATATTTTCTTTTCAAATATCCTTTCCCTGCGGTGGTGTATTTCGTACTCAGTGCATTAATCACCATACACATCTTTGTTATCAGGCAACTAGTGCCGAAAATAAACGCAGAATGCTGTATTTGGGACTTGTGTAAGGATACAGTGCTGCTGTTAGGCGTTGGGGGCCATAGTGGGCCGTGGGTTTGACGGTCGTGTCCCTCCTGGCAGAACGGATCCGTGAAAGTGGCCATGGATAATCCGTGCTGTAGCCGGTAGCCGTCCCTTTCAAAATGGCGTGGATGAGGCAGGAAAGGTTGTGGTGGTGGTGGTGGTGGAGGAGGAAGAGAAGACGAAGTGTAAGACGTTTCGCTGTTCACCCAGTAAACAGGTCGCCACACATCCATGGAGAACATCACCATCTGATGCTCCACCTGCGCAGAGACCCTGAGAAAGTTCATCAGCCCCTTCTTTCGACCATCTTCTTGATCTCTGTGATATCTGATCTTCAAGAAACTTCAACAAATTTCTGTCAGGCAATGTCACCATATTTGAAGAAAATGTTTGTTGTTTTTGTTTTTGTTGGTTTTTTTTTTTCTCTCGTCGTCCATGTTGCCAAGAGAGAACACCTCAGTGAAAAGTCAAGAGCGCAGTTCTTTCCCTTACCCGGAGAACCGTGAAGGTCTGCACCGACGGCGGAACGACGCGTTGAAACTTCCGGGTCGGCACTGCTCCACTATGGCGACCTGGAGCCGTAGTTGATGACGCACTAGAGGAGTTGAGCTGGGTAGAATTTTTTTTTAAACCGGGCCGTGCAAAGCATGGGTTTACTATGGCCGCTGCCTTAGCGTAGCGGGCCTGTTACGGTACAAAGTGTCCGCAGGAACAAAGTGTCCGCACGCGGACACTTTGTTCCCTGCGGACACTTTGTACCGTGAGCTGACATTCAAAGTGTCCGCAGAAATCCTGCGGACACTTTGTTCCGCGAGTTGACATATAACTTACAAAAGCGGAACAAAGTGTCCGCAGCCGTTTCAGCCTCAGTGTGAGTGGGTGAATGTGCACGTACACTCCCATGCGCGTGCGTGCGTGCGTGTGTGCGGGTGTACGCACGCGCGCGCACATGTGTGTGTGTGTGTGTGTGTGTGTGTGTGTGTGTGTGTGTGTGTGTGTGTGTGTGTGTGTGTGTGTGTGTGTGTGTGTGTGGCGTGTGTGTGTGTGTGTGTGTGTGTGTGTGTGGTGTGTGGTGTGTGTGTGTGTGTGTGTGCATCTTAATTTTTTTTTAATTGTTTAAAATTTGTTGACTACTTTTTTGTGCAACAGCGCATAAAGTTTAGATTACGCTCACGTGTGCGCGCGCACACACACACACACACACACACACACACACACACTCACACACGCACACGCACACGCACGCACGCACGCACGCACGCACGCACACACACACACACACACACACACACACACACACACACACACACACACACACACACACACACACACACACGCACGCATGCACGCACGCACGCATGCACGCACATGGGAGTGTACGTGCACATTCACCCACTCACACTGAGGCTGAAACGGCTGCGGACACTTTGTTCCGCTTTTGTAAGTTATATGTCAACTCGCGGAACAAAGTGTCCGCAGGATTTCTGCGGACACTTTGAATGTCAGTTCACGGTACAAAGTGTCCGCAGGGAACAAAGTGTCCGCGTGTGGACACTTTGTTCCTGCGGACACTTTGTACCGTAACAGGGCCCACGAGGACTCATGCCTCATAGCTCTGTTGAACGACACACGGGAGGTGTCCTTGATAAGTGTTTTAAAAAAAAGGCCACGAATGGCGAATGATAGGCTTAGCAAACCTCCAGGTGAGATGAGATGGGGGAAAAAATGAAAAGGGAGAAAACGAAGATGGATATTCCATAGATGAAGATATTTTCTGTGTGGATTTTTTTTTCATTTCAGAAACGTTTTCCCTCCGATAGCTTGGGATGCATAATTTACATTCTTTTTTCTTTCTTTCATTTCTTCTTCTTTTTTTTAAACTGAGAAGTACAAGTACACTTTGTCTTTTGTAAGTCTGTGTGAAGTCGAGCAGACTGAAATGGTTCTTAGGCTTGCAGAGGTCAAAAGCAGGAAAGAAAACTATTTGAGGTCAGTACCAGGGAATCTTGTTTGCTACAAGAGATTTTGGTATAGCACAGTTTGAGGCCCTACTTAAAAAAAAAAGAAAAGTACTTGTGAATCTGTGAAGACCTGGATAATGTTTTGAATTGAAATATGTATATGTGATTAGTGAAATCAAAGCAACAAGAATATTATGATAACAAATATAAAAATTTAGCCATGAATTAAAAAGAGGGACTCTCTTCTGTACGTCTTGTCTGGTTGTGTGCAAACGTTGTGTGAGCGAGTATCTGCCAAGGAAAAAGCGCCAAGTCAACAATCTGTGTGTGTCATATTGTCATGACAAGAGGTATTTTGCGTGGATTTTCATGTTGAGGAGTGCAGGTGGCGATTTTCAAACAGCGAGAATTTTGGATTATGACGAGAATGTTAGACCATACGTGAACAGTGCTTGAATCCCTGCCTTTTTCTTGATGTTGATTGGACGTTGAGGCACGTGATGAGTGAGAGAAGGTCACTGTTTGTGGGACAGTTGTGTTCCTGATATGCACGGCAGACCAGGAATCCAGACAGGAGAATAGGTCTCTTGACTTGGGGTCAAGATAGCGTTTTTCAACTTCGCGGTTTGGAACGGAAAACGTTGTTTTCCGAGCGACCAGAAAGTGGTCAGTAATGCAGTGCAGACAGAAGTCCGCTAGGGATTTTGTTTCGTTACAATGTTGATGAAGTCTGCTAGAGGTTTTGTTTTGTTATAATGCTGATTCCCTGTGGGAAAACGTCAGCGTGCAACCAGTGGATGATGCCTACCTCCTGAAAGCTTGATTCCCGCTGGTGGAGTTTTTACACAAGAAGCGATTCCTGTGTTACTGTTTCTTGTTTCAAAAGACAGAACGAGAAATGCAATGCTTTATGTGCTGCGCATTGAAAAATAAACAAGATGCGAAGCATATACGTACTCCCAGTTTTCCAAACCGCTTATAAATCGGCCAAGTGCTTTGTGAGATAAGAAATAAAGGCAAAATAACGGTTTTAACGGTTATTTAACCGATGTACACTTTTGAAACGGGTATTTTAGTCCTCACTGGGCTAAAGCCTGTGCACATACTAAATTTCATCCAAATCGGACAAAATGTCAAGAATAACGGTTTTTAACGGTCAGATTTTGAAACACTACACGGAAGTGCCATTTGTGTGTGTGATAACCTTTCTATATACAAAATTTCATTAAAACCCACCAATATATAAAAAAAGTAACGGCAAAATAACGGTTTAACGGTTATATAACCGATATACACTTTTCAAACTAGTATTTTAGTCCTCACTGGACTATAGCCTGTGTACATACCAAATTTCATCCAAATCGGACAATATGTCAAGAATAACGGTTTTTAACAGTCAAATTTAGAAACACTATACAGAAGTGTCATTTGCGTGTGATAACCCTGCTATATACTAAATTTCATTAAAATCCACCTATGTATAAGAAATAATGGCAGAATAACGGTTTTTAACGGTTGTTTAATCCATGTTCAGCATTACATCACTTACATATGGACAGAGGCTCCGATTTGTCACACGATCATTCAAATCGCTTATAAATTGGTCAAGTACTTTCTGAGATATTCCATAAAGATGAAAAAACCGTTACAGGCCGTTACAGCCGTTAGTAACGGCTATAGCGGTAAACTAAAACATCGGGCATCATCCGTGGCCCATAATGAACATACCTACAAATTTTCAAAAAAGATCGGCCCAATAGTTTTGTCTGGAGCGAGTGGAACACATTTTGACAACGGACACACACACACACACAGACACACAGACACACGGACACACAGACACACAGACAGCATTTCTTCGTTCCCATTCTAAAGTACTCCCTGTTCTATAAGAACTGGGAGTACAAAAAGGGAAGTTAATATGGCAAGTAATTCGTTGTGAACCGGAACGAAAGTTGTCTGAAGACTTGCATGTTGCGTTGCTTAGTGTTGATTGTCATGATGAAACTTTGGTTTTTGTGTTGGTAAAGGGAGCACAAAAAGTGGATTCTTGCTGCCTCTGTCTCTTCTTTGAATGAATGGAGTAGACACGTGCGTATGGAGTAGACATGCTGTGTTTGTGATGGAGCGGATGCAATAGACATGCTGTGTTTGTGATGGAGCGGATGCAATAGACATGCTGTGTTTGTGATGGAGCGGATGCAATAGACATGCTGTGTTTGTGATGGAGCGGATGCAATAGACATGCTGTGTTTGTGATGGAGCGGATGCAATAGACATGCTGTGTTTGTGATGGAGCGGATGCAATAGACATGCTGCGTTTGTGATGGAGCGGATGCAATAGACATGCTGCGTTTGTGATGGAGCGGATGCAATAGACATGCTATGTTTGTGATGGAGCGGATGCAATAGACATGCTTTGTTTGTGATGGAGCAGATGCAATAGACACGCTGCGTTTGTGAAGGAGCGGATGCAATAGACATGCTATGTTTGTGATGGAGCGGATGCAATAGACATGCTATGTTTGTGATGGAGCGGATGCAATAGACATGCTGTGTTTGTGATGGAGCGGATGCAATAGACATGCTATATTTGTGATGGAGCAGATGCAAATGCGGTGTGTGACACATCTGTTTGTTCGCCATGCTAGTTTTATGTCGTCACACGGGATTAGGCTGGCGGACATCAACTACCTAGAGTGGGGTGGTGGTCAAATGCTTAACACATGTGCGCTTGCCTAGAAAATAACAGATTTCGATTCCACGTATCAAGCTTGCTTAAGACGAGTTTTTACGTCCTCCAATTCACCACACCACAGCAACAGTCCGTTTGATGAGTGTATTTCAGAACAGCGCCATAGATCGAGGTTTTTACGTCCTCCAATTCACCACACCACAGTAACAGTCCGTTTGATGAGTGTATTTCAGAACAGCGCCATAGATCGAGGTCTTTACGTCCTCCAATTCACCACACCACAGTAACAGTCCGTTTGATGAGTGTATTTCAGAACAGCGCCATAGATCGAGGTTTTACGTCCTCCAATTCACCACACCACAGTAACAGTCCGTTTGATGAGTGTATTTCAGAACAGCGCCATAGATCGAGGTCTTTACGTCCTCCAATTCACCACACCACAGTAACAGTCCGTTTGATCAGTGTATTTCAGAACAGCGCCATAGATCGAGGTTTTTACGTTCTCCAATTCACCACACCACAGTAACAGTCCGTTTGATGAGTGTATTTCAGAACAGCGCCATAGATCGAGGTCTCGTCTGCTGCATGCTGTGTGCGAACACCGTCTACACAAACCTAATAGTGAGAGAGTTAATCGTAGCAAAAATTCTGCAGGCCCCCATCCCTCTCCCTCTATCTCCCCTTCACTGTGCAGACGCAAAGTGGCACTGTACTATGGGTAAGCCTTCTGTTACAGACAAATTGATCATGATTCGTTATATAAAGATCTA
>CM031613.1:33327518-33330018 GCA_018398815.1 Conus ventricosus
GCAATTTCATTTATAAATAAAGAAAACAACATTGGACTCAAAATACAACCCTGCCTTACACCAACTAGACAATGAAAATACTTAATAAATTTATCTTCGATACGCATACAAGAAGTGACACATTTATACATAGCAGTTACAGCATTCATAAATGTTCCACATATTCCATTTTGCAATAATACATCGAACAAAAGTTGGCGTTGAACTGAATCAAATGCTTTCTTCAGATCTACAAAACAAGCATAGAGTTTACCTCCTTTCTTAGATAGACACTTTTCAACGACAGCATTAATTGTAAAAATATGATCTGTTGTGCAGCAGCCACGTCTAAACCCAGCTTGTGACTGTCAACTTTTTGTTTTCTTCAACCCATTTGACCAATCTCTGATTCAATACAGACGTATAATATTTACTTACTAAACTCAATAAAGAAACACCACTGTAGGTATCTGGTAAGCTATTATCTCCTTTCTAAAAGATAAGTACAATAATTGCCTTAGCCCATTTGCTCCGTATATTCCTTTATGAAACAGTATGTTAAACAACTTTGTAAAAACGTCACTACAGTGCTGTCTGCTGATTTTAACTTTTTCCGCAAAGATATTATCTGGCCCACAGGCTTTCCCCCTTTTTCAGTTTTTGTACAGCGCTGTAGACTTCCTGTTCCAAAATGGCTCTGTTAAGTTCGTAGATACCGTTATTAGTGTGCTCACCCCTGTATTTGATTATGTGTTGGATCCTAAACCAGTTGTGACTTCGTTCTCGTTAAACAGCCGTTGAATGGCGTACCACTGGTTTTCTGTTATTTCTTTACTGATCCCGTTTTATTTCCCTCCTGAAATTTGTTTAATTCTTTCCAGAATTGTTTGCAGTTGTTGCTCATGGAAGCCAGCTGCATAGCTTTATTGTGTTTATAACTCGTTTGCTTTGACCTACTTAGATCTTTATATTCTTTGCGAGCTGTAACGTTAAAAGCAGTCGATCATTAGATTTCTTCGTTTGTCTGAACCAGTCTAGCAGTTGTCTGGTAAAATGTTTTGCGAAGCTACAATCCGCATCAAACCACGAGGTTATTTCTCTTCACTATTAATACAAATGCATTTTTACATACACTCACTTGCCTTTAACATGCAGCCGTGAATTGCTGCAGTGTCTGGTCAACATTATTATCTAGGAAACGAAATGCATTATTACAAATCTCTTTAACTTCATTTGAATGAAAGTTTCCAAAAAATTGGCTCCTTTGGGGGATCCCAAACTATTTTTTTCAATTTTCCTTATCTTTGATGCATTATTTAAACCCCATCCAGTGTTTCCTTTGTACAAAAAGTCAAAGCCACAGGGAAATGTGGTGAATCAATGAAGGAAAGGACATTCAAAGAGTTAACCCCCAAACTTCACTGCACAGAACTTTGGGCACTACAGCATAGTCAATCGTACTTCCACCAGTATTACTAACAAACGTCAACGAGGTCATCACAGTGAAATCGACACAGTCCATTGATGATAACACAATCAAATGCTGAACACATACCAAGAGTTGTTTACCCCAAAGCATTAATTTCTTTATCATCGGATTACGTTCAAATAAATGTTTATCATCTTCACTCGTGTCCATACAACCCAATAGTTTGTTTCATATACACATCTGCAAAAAGAGCATTCTCACTGTCAGTCCTCGCATTCAAGTCCCCAATGATAATGACGAGAAATCTTCCGACCAAACATATAAATCAAGAAAGCACTGCTCTAACACATCAATAAACCCTTACCGTGTTCTGCAAAGTTCCATATTTACTTCATAAAAAGGGTGAATATATAGACAAACCAAAAACACGTTTTTAAATTCACGCAAAATAACGATTTGTCTAGTTCCAAAACCACCATGTGTTTCATACTTAATATCAATTCTTCGAACGAGTTTTTGACAAAATCTTACGTACAAACACCATCACACCACCCGAATTTCTAGAATTCGCTGATACTTTAACGGCTTTAGAAACGTACACATCATAACCTTGAACGCAGTAATAATCGTACTGTCCGTAGCCACAAATGTCTCATTTAATGAAAATAATGTCAAATGTTAGAAGTGATTGAACCACATCACATCTTTAACACCAAGTGTCTGAAACCACCCGTCGCAGTTCCACGTGCATATCTTTAGTTCGTTGAGGCTTTGGCCACACACCCTATTTCATTATGTTTGTGTTTTCCCTTCCACCCCCCCCCCCCCCCTCAAAATTTGGCTATCCCCCTCTCAGCTGTTGTGCCTGCCCCCTGTTTCCCGATCTGACCCCACTGTTGCAGTGTGTGTGTCTGTGCCCACTGTTGCAGTGTGGTGTGTCTGTGCCCACTGTTGCAGTGGTGTGTCTGTGACCACTGTTGCAGTGTGTGTGTCTGTGCCGATTGTTGCAGTGTGTGTGTCTGTGCCCACTGTTGCAGTGTGTGTGTCTGTGCCCACTGTTGCAGTGTGTGTGTCTGTGCCCACTGTTGCAGT
>CM031613.1:33335018-33342518 GCA_018398815.1 Conus ventricosus
AAGGCCGACATGAGAGAGATGAAAGAGACGCTAAGTGATTTACATGAGGATGTTTCTCTGTTAAAGCAGGAGATTACAGATCTCAAGTGTGATAATGAAAGGCTCAGAGAACAAAACGAAAGACTGACTGAAAATGTGATGAAATTAGAGCGAAAGGCAGATGATCTTGAATGCCGTTCAAAAAGGAACAATGTCATTTTCCACGGTGTTCATCGAAGAGAGAATGAAACTCGACAAGATTGTGAGGCTTTAATTCAGGACTTAATGACAGACAAATTGGATCTGACCCAAGACATACCATTTGACAGACTACACAGACTGAACAGAAAGGCAGACTCTCCGATTATCGGTTGTTGCACCTTCTATAAACATAAAGAAAAACTGCTAAACGCCAGAGAGCAAATTACAAGGAACCAAAATATTCATAAGCGAGGACTTTTCTCAGCGGGTTAGGGAAATTCGAAAAAAAGTTGGTGCCTCATCTAAAAGAAGCCAAAAAGAACAACAAAAGAGTGTCCATGGTCTACGATCATTTGATCATTGACGGACAAAAATTCTCAGTCGATCAGGATGGTAAGCTCAAAAAGATGACCTAGGAAAATGGCCGGCCTGGTAAGGTAAAACACACGGGTGTAAATGAAAGTAATAAAAATATCCTTCACACTGACGATCGCGCTGTGGGAACAAGTAAAAGTCGGACACCGCCTACTCCTGAACACGAGATTGAAATATCACGTGCATGTTCGAGATGAGGTGGTCGACACATCCGTGCCTGCGCAACCACACTGACAACAAAATTCAAAGCGTGTGTTTCTCTGATTTTCATGTGTCCCCGAATAAAGTACGAGATGATATTGAAGATGTCAGTGATGTTATTGGTCATGATATTTGGGATATCAGTGATATCATTGGTCATGAGGGTGGGGATGTTGGTGACGTCATTAGTCATGATGAGGGGGATGCCAGTGTTGTTGTTAGTCATGGTATGTGTGATGTCCAGTCATGTTGTTGGTCGTGATGGTGTTGATGTCAGTGATGTAATTAGTCATTATAGTTGTGATTTCAGTCATGTTGTTAGTTATGATGGTGGTAATGTCATTAGTCATGATTGTGGTGATGTTATTGTTGAAAGCAATGTAGTCAATCATGTCAGTCATGTTATTGGTGACGACAGGAATAGGAATCATAATAGTGATTTTTCTTCTGATGTTAGTGACATTATTGATTATGACCATGATAATGCAATGATGTGGATGATGACGTTTTCGACCACAAGCAAGAAAGTTTTCAAATGAACGGTTAACTTTTTTGACTTATAACATTGAGGACTGGCACGTATTTATGAACTGATATGCGATCTTTTATTGGAAATTTTGACTTGCTTTGCTGGTGGAAACTTTTTCTCAGACCTTTTCTTCACAGTGTTTTCCACAGCATAAAGCCTATGTTACACGGCTGTCAGACTGACTGACTCTGTCACTGCCCGCCTCTCAGGCGGCGTTGTGCTATTAGTCAGAAAGGAACTAACTGCTTATATTGAATGTATAGAAATGGAATATGATAATGTAGTTATTTTGAAGTTATCTAAACGTTTATTTAATTCACACTCTGACATTGTTTTATTGGGTGCATATCTCCCTCGACTGACTCGGCATACTACAAAGATACGGAGATAACTAATGGTGTTGCACTAATTGAACAGTGTATTTTGGATGTTCTTGAACTGCTTGGCGATGTTCAATTTATTTTGTTTGGTGATTTTAATGCTAGGACTGGTACCGAATACCCTCATGATGACATTATCCCTGATGACTTTTTTGATAACTCTTCTGTGACCCATGTTAATTCAAGCCATCCTAGTCGACATTCTATGGATCATGTCGTGAACAGTTTGGAAGATATCTCATTAATGTCTGTGAACAGTTTAGTTTTTCAATACTAAATGGAACTGTAGTGGGTGATGCACATGGAAATTTTACATATGTGGCTTCATCTGGTTGTAGTGTTATTGATTATTTCTTGATGTCGAGCAGCCTTTTGTCCTTGTGTTCGTCGCTGAAAGTTCAGAGCAGAATTGAGTCTAAACATATGCCAGTAGTTTGGAGTTGTTGACTACCGCTATTGCTGAGATTCCAGAAAGAGTTCAGCCTAAAGGTAAATCTTATTCTAAGTATGTTTGGAATGAAGATTTTAGTCAAGACTTTTATTTGTGTTTGGATTCTGATGAGGTCAAAAACCACATCAATGAAGCAATTGAACTCGTTGATTATAATATTAACGCCGCTTTGACAAAGTTTAATGAGGGTTTATATATAGCTGGACGGTGTATGAAGAAGACTGTAACAACAGGTAGGGACAAAAGCAGGTTTGGTACGATCTGGAATGTAGACAAAGTAGATTATTTCTAAGGAGAAAGTTGAGAGTTTTTAATAGGACACACGATGACACGGATAGACTGGCATATTGTGAGAAAAGAAAACAATATAAATACTTGTTAAGAGATAAAGCAGCTGGACACAGGGAGAGGGTGCTGTTGACGCTACAAGAAAAATGAATGATCCAAAAGTTTTCTGGGCTACTGTGAAGTCTTATGTTTCAAAATCTCCGCTTCAAATGAAATTACTAAAGAGGAGTGGTATAATCATTTCAACAATGTATTCAATTCACTGCCTGTTGATGGTAACGATATTGATTCCTTTGACATTGATGGCTATGGTAGTAATGATGATGTTGGTTTCCATGGTGGGGAACAGGTTGATGACGATATTATTGAAGCTTTAGAAGATGATAATATAGAATTCTTGAGCGAGACATAAATAATGATGAAGTTTTGGAAGCTATAACAGCACTAAAAAAGGGTAAGGCTTCGGGACCAGATGGTATAATTGGTGATTTTTCAAAAACCCGTCAACACAAATAATACAATTTCTTGTTAAATACTTCAATTTTCTTTTCACGTCTGGTTCATACCCTGATGTATGGATGGAGTCTTTAATCCAACCATTACATAAAAAGGTGATACTGCTGTCCCAGATAATTATAGAGGTATATTTTTGCTGAATATAAGTAGTAAAATGTATAGTTTTTATTTTAAATAAAAGACTCTCAAACTGGATAGAACAAAAAGAATTAATTCATGAAACCCAAGCCGGCTTTCGAAAACATTACAGTACTATTGATCAGATCTTTACTTTAACAGCGTTAGTTCAAAAGCAGTTAGTTAAACGCAAGAAATTGTATGTTGCTTTCATAGATTTTAAGAAGGCGTTCGATTCGGTGATACGGGAAAGGCTTTGGATTGTTTTGAAGAAAAATAAGATAAGGGGGTAAAATGTTCAATGCAATAAAGAGCATGTATAATGTTGTAAAAGCTAGGGTTAGAGTAGGAGGAGATGTTTCAGAAACATTTATGTGCCCTCGTGGCCTTAAACAAGGAGAAATATGTAGTCCTGTTTTATTTTCTCTTTTTATTAATCATTTAGCTGAAGAAATTACACGAACAGGAAAGCATGGTGTTCAACTTAACCCCGATTTCATAGAAATTTTAATCCTCCTCTTTGCAGACGACGTTGTGCTAGTTTCAGATACCATAAACGGATTGCAAACTCAACTAAATATATTGTGGAATGTGTCCAAGCGATTAGGACTAATTGTGAACCTTGAGAAATCTAATATCGTTATATTTAGAAATGGTGGTTATGTTTCTATTCGTGAAAGGTGGAAATATGGAAATGAAACACTTTCGATAGTAAATATGTATAAATATTTAGGTATATTCCTTTCTACCCGTCTGTCATATACACATTCTCTTTTGGATCTGTCCAGTCGTGCAAAAAAGGGGTAATTGCAATATTTCGTATTTTATGGTCAATTGGCAATTCGTCTCTGCAGTATTTTTCAAACTGTTTGATGGCCAAATACAGCCCATGCTGACGTATGGGGCTGAGATATGGGTATAAGAGCAAATCTTCAGCCAATTGAATCTGTTCATCTTTTTTCTTTAAAAAGGTTTCTCATATATAAAATACATTCTTCAAATATACTAGCTTATGGTGAGACTGGACGATATCCACTTTTTGTAAATGTTTATGTTAAATGCCTGAAATATTGGTTACGCATTCTGAGAATGCCACTGAATAGGTTACCACTTAAAGCATATAACATGTTACTAACTCTGCAGAATCAAGATAAAGAAACTTGGGTGTCCTCCATGCGGAATCTTTTATATCGTTATGGTTTTGGACACGTTTGGGAAAGCCAAGGTGTCGGAAACTGTAATTTGTTCATATCAACCTTTAAAAATAGATTAATAGAGTGTTATAAGCAGGAATGGCATTTTGACATAACAACAAGAGATAGATTCTCTTTTTATAGTTCATTCAATTCGGTGTTATCTATTAGTTTTCATCTAACTACAGTAAAACATGTTCCTGTGCGAAATGCTTTGACTAGATTAAGACTTGGTGTCTCATCATTGAGACCTCATCGTTTACGACATTGTCAAAATGTTTCAGGAGAAAATTTGAACTGCCCATTTTGTTTTGTTAGAGAAACGGAAATACACTTCATTTTAGTATGTCCGAAATATAAGGAACTAAGGGAACAGTATATTCCCGCCAAGTTCTATAAATACCCATCATGTTTTAGATTATCAATGCTTTTGGCAAACCAGAATAGTATCGTAATAAATAATCTAGCAACATTTATATTCAAATCGTTGCAATTGAGACGGCTTTTCCTGATTTAAAAGAATTGCAAACCAGCTACAAATCATCTGGTATCCCAGCATGTACTTTTGCTTTCCCATTGGTGAACATGTTCTGATAGTATGTCTAATGTTCGACATGTTACACTATAATTGTTGTCATATTGTACTTTGAACTCAACTCCCATGATATGGGCTGTAGGCCTAATCATTAAATTTCGTATTCGTATTCGTATTCGTATTCGTATTCTCTCTCTCTCTCTCTCTTCTCTCTGTGTGTGTGTGTGTGTGTGTGAGTGTGTGTGTGTGTGTGTGTGTGTGTGTGTGTTTCTGTGCCTGTTTGAGTGTATCTTAGTGCGTGAATAAGTGTGTTCGCGCGCACACGCGTATGTGTGTGTGTGTATGTGTGTGTGTGTGTGTGTGTGTGTGTGTGTGTGTGTGTGTGTGTGTGTGTGTGTGTGTGCACGCGCTGCGCGCGTGGAAGGGTGCGTGCGTATTTCATGTATGCTTGTATGCCTTAGTGTGTGTTTTGAGTGTGTGTGTGTGTGTGTGTGTGTGTGTGTGTGTGTGTGTGTGTGTGTGTGTGTGTGTTTGTGCATGCGCATGCGCATGCGTAAGAAAAACTTTAATATTGGTGGCACAGAGACCTCGCAGAAATTAATTTCTTGATTCCACAATTTCAGCCATCCCCGAATGAAGATGTCACCAAATCGTGAACGTCGTCCAACTGCATTCTTTTTTTTTCTCTCAGCAAATTTTCAGTTTCATGAAACTAGCCTAACCTTAGAAACTGTAATCAGTAGCAGTCACTGTTTTTGTAATAGACTGATGAAAGATACAGTTATTCAACAGAAGCGTCGAACAGAACATCAACTTGCATTCTATGAAGCTCAGGAGATCTATACCATTTCTACAAAGCGTTGAGCAGGTGTACATGATCGAATATCTTTCTCAACATACAACAAAGATTGGCTTCATATATCTTACCAAGTGTAGCCAAGTAAGGGACGATCATGTATGTGAAATGACACAACTGAAGTCATATGAAAGACGATTATTTGTGGTGAACATTCTTCAACTGGATCAGTCTGAGACACATCAGGACGTGGAACAAAGGATGAGAGCAACGAAAGCTGCTCGTAGTTGATTGGCACACACATCCACGTGCGACATTCAATCCAACAAGCACATGAACTAGGTTTTAATGGTGGAGAGTTCAGCTGACAATGTTGTTATAATACGTAACTTCCTGTTGACACACGAACTTTAACTCTGAAAACATCTTTTAAACCCAACGAACAAATGTGAAAGTACACAAGCCAATTCCGAACAACCATGTTTTTTTTTTTCTTGACTGTTGTCTCACACACGGAACACGCAGAAGTTACAGACACACACACATTGGCAAATCAGGTCCTGGCTCCGATGCCATTGTGCCTGCAGCTTTTTTCTGCTGTTGTTGCTATTTATAGAAGTCATTCTAACTGTACGACAAAGCATGGGAGTTGTGTTTTTGTACTCCCAGTTCATATAGAACAGGGAGTACTTTACAATGGGAACGAAGAAATGCAGTCTCTGTGTGTATGTGTGTCCGTCCGTGGTCAAAATCTGTTCCACTCGCTCCAGACAAAACTACTGTGCCGATCTTTCTGAAAATTTGTAAGTATGTTCATTATGGGTCACGGATGATGTCCGATGTTTTATTTTACCGTTATATCCCTTACTAACGGCTATAACGGCCCATAAACGGTTTTTCTTCTTTTATGGAATTTTCTCAGAAAGTACTTGGCCGATCTTTCTGAAAATTTGTAGGTATGTTCATTATGGGTCACGGATGATGGCCGATGTTTACCAGAATAGCCGTTACTAACGGCTATAACGGCCCAAAACAGTTTTTCCTCTTTATGGAATATCTCACGTGTATTCAAGATAAACTGGGAGTACTTTTATATGCTTTGCATCTTGTTTCTTTTCTTTCTTTTTCAAATTAAAGAGTAAACTTAATCGGATTAGTGTCCATGCTCCATAGTGCATTCCATGTCATGTGTCACTCACAATGGAGCATATTCTTTTAGAGCGTTGGGGCTTGCATGATGTGAGACACTACACACTTTCACAGCAGATTCCATGAAACCCTGTTCAGAGATGTTCCGCTTGACGTGATCTTTGAGTTCTTGAAAGAGATTATCATTTTTAAAAAAATCGGATCTGAGATTTTACAGTGAAGATTTTTAACAAAATTTTGGATGGGTTTTTTTAAAAGATGCATCTTAAAGAACTGTGTGAATGACTGGTGAGTTGATTTTAACGGCGGTGACAGCCCTGATACGGCCATTTGTGGTCGGCTGGGCTATAAGCAACATTACCTTACCTTACTATGCTGTCCCAGCAAAAAACGACGTGTTCACCATGTCCCAACCGAAAAGAAGTTAACAAAGGTTCGGACAAACCACGACACTTTTAGCCAAAAGGAATGAGAGACGGAGAATGAACAACAACGACGAAGTTTTAAACCACTTTAGATTTTAAATCATTTTCTTTCCGTTTAAAATCCAGTTCATTGCTGACACAAACTACATACAAATGAGCTAACAGGGCATTAAAACACATGAATCAAAACATTTTCCCAGTTATGTTCAGACATTCTTACTACTATTGTTACTATTATCATTCAGACATCTATGTACAAACAAATTGTTACTATTATCATTCAAACATCTATGTACAAACAATTGTTACTATTATCATTCAGACATCTATGTACAAACAATTGGTTACTATTATCATTCAGACAT
>CM031613.1:33347518-33352518 GCA_018398815.1 Conus ventricosus
ATCCTTATACTCATCCTCATCGATCAGCATTAGAAAATGTCTCCAAATCTGTGGCTGTTCGTGCCCCGCTGTCCTGGTGACCTCGCTGTCGATGACCTATACATGCAGGGAGCTGGGAGACAGTGGGCCATCTCCCATTCCTCTGTATACCTGTCCACGTCTTTGGGCAGGTTCTGTTCGGATGTCTGTGTTGGTGTTTCTGCTGGGCGATTTGATGCTGGGAGTTGCACTCGTTTGGAGTCATGGGCGTGTAATTATGTCGTCACTGGAGCAAGAAGTCAACTGCTTGTTCGCTGTGAACAACCTTTGTCCTCTGCAAATACTAGCACTGTAAGTGACATCAGTCCGTAGCGTTTATCTACATAAAGCAACATTGTTCTACACAAAGTGACATTAAGAGGATCGAAAAAAACCACCAGTATTGACAACCTTTGTTCCACACACACGTTATCATTCTAAAAGGCGTTCGCACGGATTAAGACCAGTATTCCGTAACTTTTGTCCACACAAACTTTAACATGGCAACTGACATCAGTTTGGATTTTCATCAATATTAATCAAGGTGAATCAAGTTTAGATGTATGTAAATCATAACTTTGTACATAACAACACTAGTGATAATGACAAAAGATTGTGCAACCATTGTCCTTCATGTCCAATGTTGTCAGAATTATGACACGGAAAATAATCTAACTTTTCCCCTCATCAAGACTAACATCTGTATCAGCCGCCATGGCGAAGTGGTTAGCATCGCAGACTCCCAGCTGGGAGGTCGTGGGTTCGATTCCCATCAGAATCATGTGGGATTTTTCTGCCCCGACCGGCTCCTACCCAATGTCGAAGAGTGTTGTTCAAATTTCCTGACCAATACTGCAGGTGTCTGTATCTCTCAGGCCTGGTTGACGCCAGGATATATTATCATGATAGTAAGCGTAGAATACAGCCCTGTCATGTAGTCTCAGACCGGAATGGAAATCCGTAGCATCATCTTCATCATCCTCATTGTCATCGATCAGCAAAAAAATGTCTAAAATTCTGTGGCCCTCCATGCCCTGCTCTCATGGTGACCTCAGTTTCGATGTCCTCTCCACGTCTGTGGCCTTGGTTTGGTTCGGTATCGGCGAGTCCATGGGGGCTTCTCGTAGGAAGGACGTGGGGAGGGGCCCTCCGGAGGGAGAGCTTACTCATGCCGGCTCCGCGACTTTGCAATTTATTGTCGTCAGTAGGGGGCTTAGTAGGCGGTGTCCTGTGTATTTTGGATCAGAACAGGCGCCACTGAACACCACCGAAGTGACTCGGCAACAGTGCAACGTCTCCTCCGGTAGGTTGCCTCTTGACGACTTGACATTGACTGCTTCCTGTGGATTGCCGGTGCCGGGACTGCGGCGGGACTGACCGGGCTGTGGCTGAGGATCAAGTATCGGAATGAGCGGCGTGGATGCACTGCCACTGAGGTGGCACAGAAGATGAGAGAGAAAAACAAGAAAAAAAGGACTAACCTCTGTAATAAACACCACTTCTGATAAATGATAAAGATCAAACAAAGTTTGCCCAGTGTCAACACTACATTATACAACCGACACACGCACTGATTGATTTTCAATGTTCAGCGACATTGGTCCAGTGTTATACTAAATGCTGTAACTGAGACAGAAGTAAAAACAGTCAGTATCAACACCATTTTGTCTTATGTCACTATACACACTGAAGGTTAGATAGTAGTAATAAAGATTATCAACAAAAAAAAAATTGTTCCATGACAATTCTAAACAGTTAAAATGACACGAATAGTCATAATGATTTTCACGAATTGTTGAAATTCAATTTACATACTGACTGATATAAAAGAGTTCTTGAATGTTACATTAGAGGCTTTTAAAATGTATTTGAAAAACAAAAAACCCCTCCGCCAGTTAACATGAACAAACGAATTACAAGACAAAACACTTAGGAGAAACATGCTAACAGATCAAAATCTAGTTGACCTCAGGCGGTAACTGAAACAAATTTTACATGGCCAAACGAATCACAAGACAAAACAAGTGTTTAGTCTTGTGATTCATTTGTCCATGTTAACTCCCGGAGTCATTTCAGACACCTTTTCAAATTTGTTTCAGCTACCGCCTGCAGTCACCTAGATTTTGATCTGCTCACATGTTTCTCCTAAGCATGAAATAGCCTATGACTTGAAGCTTGGATATGCCCGGTGGATTATACAGATTATCTGAGTATGTTGCCTGTAAAAGTCTGGACGCTTCAGCGACTACGTTAATGGACTGGTAAGTTCCCCACTTCACTGATTCAAACGCCCCTCCAGAACATACGCGGTGTGGAATGGCAAAGCCAGAGGATGCACAGAGAGCTGTGTTTGAAGAATGGCCACTGCATCATCTACTCCTTCGTTGGCACATATTTCGATGATTGCTTTCCTTTCCTTCGCCACTTCTGTGATTCGTCGGAAATGCCAGACCAGATGCTTAACCATTTCCATGTCCGATCCAGAACCAAAGACGTCAATGTCATAGCTTCTCCCACGCTGACAGGGGTAATGACTCCCGTAGGACAGCAGAGAAACGAGAAAGTTATTCCCCTTGTCTATCGAAGCCAGCTCTCCGGCGGACGCCACAAAAACATGATCTCTACAGCTGTTGACGATGACGTCAGCGTTGTCAGGCATGATCTTGAAGGGTTCCCAGTTGAGGAGAATCCGCTGCTGGGGAAGAGGTGGGAGAGGTGGGAGGGGGGCTGACTCAGCATGGAGTGGAGGTGGTGGGGAGTGAGGGGCTGGAGGTCATCCGTGGAAGGGACCGGTCCTCTGGACAGCTGCTCTCCAATCACGTCCACTTCAACCTCCACATTGGTCAATGCCTGTAGGCAACATGAACAAATCAAAGACAGAAATGAAGACACTGGATACTGACTGCAATTTAATGGATGGTGATGATAATGGTACAAAGTAGAACGTCTGCTGTTACTTTTGCCGTTGGCGTTGCTGCTGAAGCTGCCCTTGTGCTATTTGACAGGCAGTTGCTATGATCAGAAATGTGCTAAACAGATCATTTTTACGAGTGACACACACACACACACACACACACACGCGCGCGCACACACGCACAAACACACGCACGCACGCACGCACGCACACCACACACACACACACACACACACACACACCACACACACACACACACCATCCCACTCCAGTCACCTTCTTCATGATGAGGTTGTAATTTCTTGACAGTTGACTGAAGGTGTCCATATTTTCGTTGTTCACAGCAAAGACCACGTCTTGGACGTTTGATGACCATGCAAACTTGTTCAGCACTGCTCTGCGGAAACGGCCGTAAATCCCGACACCCCTGTAGTCAGGATGAACTCTCCCAGCTGACGTCATCAGGGTTTGCCCGCTGTCCACTACTTTGGTGCTCAGAAAACCGACCTGTGTGTGACATTATCAGCATATTTGATCTCACTTGAGCAGCAATGAAGTGATCATGTGCAAAGGATGAATCGTTCGTTTAAGTATGAGCGTGGTAGGGTGGGGGTACTGGGTTGGGAATGTTTATGAAATATGAATGGTTGTGCTCTTAGTTGATATTGATCTGTAATGCTGCATGCTGTGAGAAATTTGTTTTCTTTTGTTTGTTTCTTTTACATAACTTCTAATCGTTTTTGTACTCCCAGTTCTTATAGAACAGGGAGTACTTTAGAATGGGAACGAAGAAATGATGTCTGTGTGTCTGTCTGTCTGTCTGTGTGTGTGTCTGTGTGTCCATGGTCAAAATGTGTTCCACTCGCTCCAGACAAAACTACTGGGCCGATCTTTCTTAAAATTTGTAGGTATGTTCATTATGGGCCACGGATGATACCCGATGTTTTAGTTTACCGCTATAGCCGTTACTAACGGCTGTAACGGCATGTAACGGTTTTTCTTCTTTATGGAATATCTCAGAAAGTACTTGGCCAATTTATAAGCGGTTTGAACGATCTTGTGACAAATCAGAGCCTCTGTCCATATGTAAGTGATGTAATGCTGAAAATGGATTAAACAACCGTTAAAACCCGTTATTCTGCCGTTATTTCTTATATATAGGTGGATTTTAATGAAATTTGGTATATAGAAAGGTTATCACACACAAATGGCACTTCTATATAGTGTTTCAAAATTTGACCGTTAAAAACCGTTGTTCTTGACATATTGTCCGATTTGGATGAAATTAATTTTGATATGTACACAGGCTTTAGCCCAGTGAGGACTAAGATACTAGTTTCAAAAGTGTATATCGGTTATATAACCGTTAAACCGCTATTTTGCCGTTATTTTTATATATTGGTGGGTTTTAATGAAATTTTGTATACAGAAAGGTTATCACACACAAATGGCACTTCCATGTAGCGTTTCAAAATCTGACCGTTAAAAACCGTTATTCTTGACATATTGTCCGATTTGGATGAAATTTGGTATGTCCACAGGCTTTAGCCCAGTGAGGACTAAAATACCAGTTTCAAAAGTGTACATCGGTTAAATAACCGTTAAATCCGTTAGTTTGCCTTTATTTCTTATCTCACAAAGCACTTGGCCGATTTATAAGCGGTTTGGAAAACTGGGAGTACGTTTATATGCTTCGCATCTTGTTTTTTTCTTGCCAGGAGATAAGTGTGTGCCTTTGGACTGAAGGCGAAGAGGGTTAAATGGATTGGAAGAGGTGGAGGCAGGGGAAGAAGGGGAGAGCAGCAGGGGGGAGAGGTGACAGTGAGTATAGAGCGCTACTGGCAAGGTGGAAAATGGGATAAGAGTGTTAGAGTAAGCGATTTCAGGTGGGAGAGACGATGGCCAATGTCTGTGACATTCCTAATTATACCTTGTGTACATGCTCTCTTATCCGTTCTTGCTCTGTCGAGTGTATGTGTTACTTTAACTGGGCACATCCCAAAAGGAATTTGTTTTACCAAGTATAGACAAGAAACCAGTCGCGAGTCTTGAGTGCTGAGTTTTAAGT
>CM031613.1:33357518-33365018 GCA_018398815.1 Conus ventricosus
CACACACACACACATATATATATATATATATACAAGATAGTAGAAGAATCATTCCCCCAAAACCACAAACTGCACAAAATCTTCAACCGCAACACCGTGAAGTTGTCCTATTCATGCATGCCAAACATCAAGCAGATCATAGAAAGCAACAACAAGAAAAAACTCCACCAGGAAAAAAAGGAACAGCACAAATCAAGAAAGCAACTGCAACTGCCGGAAAAGAGATGAATGTCCACTTCAAAATAACTGCCAAAGCCAGAACATTGTATACCAAGCAACTGTCACGGAGAAAAACACGCAGAAAACAGACACCTACATCGGAATGACAGAAACAACATTCAAAACCAGATACGCAAACCATAAACAATCATTCAAACAAGAAAGGTACAGAAACCAGACAGAATTAAGTAAACACATATGGACACTAAAAGAAAAAAAATATTGACTACGACATTTCCTGGAAGATAGTCCGAAGAGCCAGGTCGTACTCCTCCTCCAGCAAAAGATGCAACTTGTGCACAACAGAGAAGTACTACATACTCTGCAAACCAGACATGGCAACTTTGAACTCAAGAGTGGAGATGATCAGCGCGTGCCGACATAGACGAAAGTTCCTCCTGGAAAACGTAACATAAATGACACACAGAAAGACCCTATCAGAACGTCACACATATAAAAGGTAGCCAATATATCACGTCATCTGATAAAATATGTAATCTGATAAATTACGTCATATAATAACTTCTAGAACCTGATGAGAGCGAAAGCTTGAAACAATATTGTAGTTCCGAGACTCAAGAAATCTTATATATATATATATATATATATATATATATATACAACAAACTAATAAATTCCAAGGATAAGCACCGCACCGTTCCAGCAACTTACAGAGCAGCCCGGTGCTGCAATGACTGCAAGAAATATCGAATTATAAACAAAGCTTGCTCTTATGTCTTAGATTGAAGAAATAGGGGGAGATACGCATTCATATCTGCAGTGGTAGATGATTCTGCCTAACTAACAATATGTGCTTGAGTGGGTGAATGGGAAAAATAAAATAAATGCTTCTCAAAATGAGCCTTCAGCAAGCTTATATTCTCCAAGGGGGAGACATCCTCCAATAGGGAGAGAAACTCACTAACATATAACTCCTTGTCATATACCGATATTTCGAAACTTGGTGGTTTCTCCTCAGTGACCGCGGAAAGTGGTAATTTGACTCCTCTGCCTTTTCAGTTTTAAGAAGAATGCAATCCCTGAAAAGGTTGGTGTGCAATACCGTAGTATGTTTGTTGAGTTTTCAAAAAACTAACCAAAGGTGCCACCTAAGAAGCAAAAGAAAATAATAAAAGAGCAAAACAAGCTACATTTTCTTGTGAAAAGTAAAAAATATAAAAAGATATCCTCTAAGACACAAGTGCTGAGGGCCAGTTCTTGGAATGAATCCGCAAGGGACTAAAATACAACAAACTAATAAATTCCAAGGATAAGCACCGCACCGTTCCAGCAACTTACAGAGCAGCCCGGTGCTGCAATGACTGCAAGAAATATCGAATTATAAACAAAGCTTGCTCTTATGTTTTAGATTGAAGAAATAGGGGGAGATACGCATTCATATCTGCAGTGGTAGATGATTCTGCCTAACTAACAGTATGTGCTTGAGTGGGTGAATGGGGAAAAATAAAATAAATGCTTCTCAAAATGAGCCTTCAGCAAGCTTATATTCTCCAAGGGGGAGACATCCTCCAATAGGGAGAGAAACTCACTAACATATAACTCCTGGTCATATACCGATATTTCGAAACCACTTTCCGCGGTCACTGAGGAGAAACCACCAAGTTTCGAAATATCGGTATATGACCAGGAGTTATATGTTAGTGAGTTTCTCTCCCTATTGGAGGATGTCTCCGGCTCCCCCTTGGAGAATATAAGCTTGCTGAAGGCTCATTTTGAGAAGCATTTATTTTATTTTTCCCCATTCACCCACTCAAGCACATACTGTTAGTTAGGCAGAATCATCTACCACTGCAGATATGAATGCGTATCTCCCCCTATTTCTTCAATCTAAGACATAAGAGCAAGCTTTGTTTATAATTCGATATTTCTTGCAGTCATTGCAGCACCGGGCTGCTCTGTAAGTTGCTGGAACGGTGCGGTGCTTATCCTTGGAATTTATTAGTTTGTTGTATTTTAGTCCCTTGCGGATTCATTCCAAGAACTGGCCCTCAGCACTTGTGTCTTAGAGGATATCTTTTTATATTTTTTACTTTTCACAAGAAAATGTAGCTTGTTTTGCTCTTTTATTATTTTCTTTTGCTTCTGAGGTGGCACCTTTGGTTAGTTTTTTGAAAACTCAACAAACATACTACGGTATTGCACACCAACCTTTTCAGGGATTGCATTCTTCTTAAAACTGAAAAGGCAGAGGAGTCAAATTACCACTTTCCGCGGTCACTGAGGAGAAACCACCAAGTTTCGAAATATCGGTATATGACAAGGAGTTATATGTTAGTGAGTTTCTCTCCCTATTGGAGGATGTCTCCCCCTTGGAGAATATAAGCTTGCTGAAGGCTCATTTTGAGAAGCATTTATTTTATTTTTCCCCATTCACCCACTCAAGCACATACTGTTAGTTAGGCAGAATCATCTACCACTGCAGATATGAATGCGTATCTCCCCCTATTTCTTCAATCTAAGACATAAGAGCAAGCTTTGTTTATAATTCGATATATATAATATATATATATATATATATTGACATGCAAACGCATGTGTTGGCTGTTGTTTCTTAGAGTGTTATTTGTTAATTCGATGTTAAAGGATTGATGCGTTATTGTTATTTCATACTTGATAGATTCTCATTGATTTTCATATGCTCATGGCTTTGATACTCATTTTTGTCCATAATCATCCAACATTGTTACCCATTTTCCCTAGGCAATAATCATATTTTAAAAACTCGTACACACTCATGCAAGTACCGACAAACACACGTACGTTCATATCAAACTTTTGCCTGCAGTCAACTCCTTCCCACTCTGCCTGTCCCTTCCCTTCTCCCCCATCCTTTCCCACCGTCTAATGTCACTTTTAGCGAACAGACGTTAAACAGACTAATGATATACATGTGTTCGACCAGTGATGCCAGTCACACATTCGTACAAACCTTCAGCGTTATCACACACCTAAGCCAGACACAGGTCAAAACCAACGAACCAGCTGCCTCACCAATGACAACCTTTTGCACAGATGTGTCGGGCGAGGGGAGGGGGAAGGAATGTGGGGTTTGTGGGGACGGGCGCGCGCCTTTCCCTTCCCGGTGTAACGATCCATTTGTAACTCCCCTCCACTTTTTAACTCCCCGGGAGTTAGAATTAGCACGTGCCAATTTCAACTCCCCGGGAGTTAAAACAAACCACGCCAGAATGACCCTCCCCCCCCCCCCCCCCCTTTTTAGATTAACTCCCCCACCCCAAAACATTCAGTTTTATGTGTTAGTCACGATATGAGAAATAAACATTTAATATACACCCCCCTCCCTCCCTTCCACTCTCTCTGTCTGTCTGCCTGTCTGTCTCCCCCCCCCCCCCCCCCAACTTTCTTTTAGTCTCTCGCTCACTCTCTCACTCTCCTTGCTTGTCTGTCTGCCTTTTTGCTTGTCTGTCTGTTTGTCTCTCTTAATCTCTCCCTCTCTCCTTGCTTTTCTCTCTGTCTGCCTGTCTGTTTGTTTATCTATCTCAGTGTCTCTGTCTCTAGTGTCTCCCCCCCACTCCCCCTTTCTCTCTGTCTGTCTGTATTTTCTTTCTTTCTTTTACTCCCCCCACCCCTGCCTCTCTCTCTCTCTCTCTCCTCTCTCTCTCTCTCTCTTCTCTCTCTCTCTCTCTCCCCCCTCTCTCTCTCTCTCTGCATGCTTCTAGTCAGCTTTGTTTACTATTACTAGTGTTTATCAAAGACAGATTGGATTAATAGGCTTTTATGTTAGCCTAAGATCTTTATCCTTGTCAAGTAAAGTTTTCAAGTGTCATGTTTCAAGTATCTCTCAGCAGTGTGTGTGTGTGTGTGTGTGTGTGGGGGGGGGGGGGGGGCTGTCCTGGCATAAGGCGGGAATGACTCCCCCCTTCTATTTTTTAACTACACGGGAGTCAGTCTGGATCAACATTTCTTGATCGAAAGTAACTCCCTGGGAGTTAGTTTAGGCACGTGCGTATTTTGACTCTACACCAGGAGGGTAGAGTTAAAATACGCACGTGCCTAAACTAACTCCCAGGGAGTTACTTTCCATCAAGAAATGTTGATCCAGATTGACTCCTGGGGAGTTAAAAAATGGAAGGGGGGGGGTGTCATTCTGCCCTTATGCCACGACTGCCCCCCTCCCCCTCCCCCCACACACACTGCAGAGAGACACTTGAAAACATGACACTTGAAAACTTTACTTGACAAGGATAAAGATCTTAGGCTAACATAAAAGCCTATTAATCCAATCTGTCTTTGATAAACACTAATAATAGCAAACAAAGCTGGCTAGAAGCATAATAATAATAATGGTTTCTTATATGGGAGCCGGAATAGGTCAGTTGGTAGAGCGCCTGACTCGTAATCTTGGTGATCCTGGGGTTGCGGGTTCGAACCTCCGCCGGGGCGTTTCGGTACAGGGGATTTTTCCCTCGGAGTTAACATTGGTTCTGACTCCATTTCCCATACAGTCCTTTGAATGAGACTATTAACCGAGGTTCCGTGTGTGAACGCATGCATAACATCTTGCACACACGTAAAATCCCATCACCAACTTTCGGAAGAGTAGGCCAGTTTGGCCGTTGGTATGGATGACACGTTACACATAGCATGCACCCTGTGTGAGAAATGGAAAGAATGAAGAAAGTAAGGAAAATGAGTGATCGATATTAAACGATACTGACTGGATGACACGGGAAACGACTAAATGAAGCGCCAGCTGGCAGCTCTTCAGTCGGCATACCCAGGTAGGCAGCCCGTCGTGTAAACGAGTGTTGATTGTAAAGCGCTTAGAGCTTGGCCTAGCCGAGAATAGGCGCTATATAAATATTCATTATTATTATTATTATTATATAGCGCTTAATCAAACGAATTTCTCTAAGTGCTTTACAAAGTCATATTACATTCACCCTTCTCATATACAATAGTACACCCTACACCTAGTTACAAACACTATTACTTCAATAACAAACAAATCCTAATCCTACGAGTGTGACATTCACTTATTTTTCAAGTATCACTGCAAACACTAAATCCTATAACGTTCAGTCATACAACAAATACATGTAATAGAAAACATACACATGCACTACATTTGAAAAGGCCCAGACGGCTATGAGTTAGGTTGTTCCCCCCCTCCCCCCCCCCCCCCCTTACAGCATTGACTGATTATGAGAAAATAGATGGGTTTTAAGTTTAGACTTGAAAGAAGGGATAGAATCTGAATGTCTGAGAGAAAATGGCAGTCTGTTCCACGTCGCTGGAGCTTGAAAAGAGAAAGATCTTTCACCAGTAGTAGTCCTGAAGCGAGTCATTCGTAGAAGGCGGTCGTCAGCACAGGAGCGTAGTTGTCGAGAGGGGTTGTAGATTTTAAGGAGATCTGTGAGATAAGAAGTTCCATTTTCAAAGAGAGCAGAGAAAGTGAGAGTTGAGATTTTGTACGAGATACGGTTTGAGACAGATAGCCAGTGAAGAGAGTGAAGTAGAGGCGAAATGTGATCATATTTTCCTGCTCTACAGACTACTCAGGCTGCATGATTTTGGATTCACTGTAATCTTTCTATCAGGTATTTTGGAAGGCTGGCCAAAAGTGAGTTGAAGTAATCTATCCTAAATAAGACAAATGCACAAATGAGAGTTTTTGTAGCATCTGTAGAGAGAAGATGCACGTACGGAGCTGATTCTTCTTAGTTCTAAATAGGCAATCTTGCAAATATTTGAAACCTGTTTCTCAAAGGTGAGGGATTGGTCGAGAATGACCCCTAGACTGCGAACAGAGGTGGAGACAGAGACAGTACAGTCATTGATAGTGACAGTTGAAGGCAGAGAAGGATGGTTAGGCTGTTTTGTCACGGACATGAGTTCCGTCTTGTCGTCGTTTAGTTGTAGTTTGTTGGTTGTCATCCAGTCCTTCAGGTCTGCAATGCAGCCCCGCGTCCGAGAAATCAGTGAGTCAATTTCAGCAATGGGAGCCAACTGATAAAGCTGAGTATCATCAGCAAAGCTCTCATGCGACATTGCGTGACAACTGATGACGTCAGACACAGGACTAGCATACAGCACAAAAAGGACTGGCCCTAGTACAGAACCCTGAGGCACACCGTACCTAAGAGGAGAACTGTCTGAGTATCTACCCTGTACACACACTGTCTGAGTCCGTCCAGTCAAGTAAGAGATAATCCAGTTGAGAGGTGTGTCTTTGAATCCAAAGGAAGTTTGGAGCCGTGAGAACGAAATATTATGATCGATCATGTCAAATGCTGCGGAGAGGTCTAACATCGCTAATAAGGAAGCATTCCCATCGTCAAGCCCGCAGAGGAGGTCATTGACTATACGGAGGAGTGCTGTCTCACAACTATGGCCTTGTCTGTAAGCAGACTGATGAGGATTCAAAAGATGATTCTTTTCGAGATGTTCTAGAATTTGTTCCCAAACGATCTTCTTCAATAATTTTGAGAGAAATGACAAATTTGATACAGGCTGACAATTCTTTAAAACATTTTTATCTCAAGAAGGTTTCTTGATCAATGGACGTACCACTGCGGACCGGAAGATTTCAGGAATGTGACCAGAGGACAAAGAGGTATTGATAACATGAGTAAGATGGGGTAGGACGTCATCAATGCACTGAAAGAGCAAGTTAGTGGGAATGGCATCAAGTTTACATGATTTAGGGCTGCATGCAGAGAGAGAGAGAGAGAGAGAGAGAGAGAGGAGAGAAGAGAGAGAGAGAGAGAGAGAGAGAGAGAGAGAGAGAGAGGGGGGGGGTAAAAGAAAGAAAAGAAAAACAGACACACAGACAGAGGGTGAGTGGGGGGAGACACTAGAGACAGAGAAACTGTGACAGATAAACAAATAGACAGGCAGACAGAGAGACAAGTGAAGAGAGAGGGAGAGAGATTAAGAGAGACAAACAGACAGACGAGCAGAAAGACAGACAGACAAGCAGGGAGAATGAGAGAGTGAGCGAGAGACTGAAAGAAAGTTGGGGGGGGGGGGGGGAGAGAGAGAGAGAGAGAGAGAGAGAGAGAGAGAGAGAGAGAGAGAGGGAGACAGACAGACAGGCAGACAGACGGAGAAAGGGAAAGGGGGGAGGGGGGGAAGGGGTGTATATTAAATGTTTATTTCTCATATCGTGACTAACACATAAACTGAATGCTTTGTGGTGGGGGGGTTATCTAAAACAGGGGGGGGGGGGGGGGGGGGGGGGGGGGGGGGGGGGGGGGGGGGGGGTCATTCTGGCGTGGTTTGTTTTAACTCCCGGGA
>CM031613.1:33370018-33385018 GCA_018398815.1 Conus ventricosus
GGAATATTTTGCACGCACATCACTGTATGCAGTACATTGAAATAAGAAGTGCTTTTCATTATCAATAGTATATCCACATGAAGGGCATGGTGATTCTGTGGATGTTCCACACTCGAACCATCTTTTGTTTGCATTGAAACCTACGGTTCGTAACCTGAATCTTGCGTAACAACTTCTTTGCCATTTATCCTTAATAACCTTAAGAAACTTTTCCGAATGGAATATGTTTTTAAAGGAGAAGAACCAATGATACTTTTCTTTGGTTTCCATATCAGAATGCCAGTCCTGTTTAAAAGAACAAATGAGAGAGAGAGAGAGAGAGAGGGAGAGAGAGAGAGAGAGAGAGAGAGGAGAGAGAGAGGAGAGAGGACGAGAGAGAGAGAGAGAGAGAGACCCAACGCTCTCACATATAATAATGTTATTTGTTTGAACGCACGAGCTGTATATGACTAATTTGGATGGAGAACAGTTTTGAAACAAAGACAAACACCCTGTTCTAACGTCAACACAGGAAAAGAACAGAGAGAAGAGAACAGTGAAGTGAAACGGTGGATGTAAGTCGAAATGAACACAGCGAAGATAGGGAGATGAATTCAGCAACTGAACTCAAAATTTCCCCCCAATCAGACAGAACCTAGAAATCAAGGTACCGTTTCATCCTTCCGACGATTTGCACATACACACGCATGCATACTAACGCAGGCACACAGATGCACAGACGAAAATATGCGAATGACCTACCCCCTGTTTTTAGATTAACTCCCCCACCCCAAAACATTCAGTTTTATGTGTTAGTCACGATATGAGAAATAAACATTTGAGAAGCCCAACCACTCTCATGTCCATTAGCTTTTGCACACCGTCTTGCAAATGTCTATTTTCCCTGTTTTCTTCTAGGTTGTTTTCTCAATTTTCGCCCTTTTTGTGCTTATCTTTGAATCAGAATTAACAGTGAAAAACAACAGCCAACTTGCAAGCCTTCTTGAGATTAAAAGGCAACTTTTAACAATGTTTTATCCAGCGTATGATCAATACACAAGCTGAGTTTTTCAGCTTAGAGTAGTACACAAGTGTCTTGGGGCGAATTGTTATTCTTAAAACATTGATGTACTGAACGGTGAATTATGTAGTTTTTGTCACGCCACAAAGGACAGTATCAGTCATATGTTCTGGCACTGTGGAGTTGTTAAAGATTTTTGGAATACTTTGATGTATGCAATGAAATGAAAAATGTCACAATGTGTCAAATTTACGAATTCCAAAACCACTGGCTATTCTTGGTTCTGATAAAGATATAAGCATTGATCAGACGTTTTATTTCATTTTGTTATCTGCTAAAGAATACTTGTACCACTGTAAATCAAATGGAAACATGCCTACTGTACAAGCTTTTGTTAATAAGTTAAAATACAGATACAATATTGAAGAGTACATAGCGCGCAAAATATGGTTTATATATGATTTTGTTGCCAAGTGGAGTCCTTACAAAGCTTTTTTCCGTTGATTTCAGCACAAAAACAAAAACAAAAAAACAACAACAACACTGAAATGAAATGAAATTGAAAAATGGTTTTTTAAAAAAAAAAGAAAAAAAGAAAAGAAAATTCGGTGGTTTACATGAGGACAATATGTTTCAGACCCAAAGTAGACATCTATAAGCCATTTAATCCCTCTAATCATAGTATAATCCTACCTCCATTAAACAAAATGTTGCTACTATCTGATGTAACTGAGTTAACCAGGAAGAAAGAAAAAAATGTCTTCATATATCTGTATAATCAATTGAATGGTCATTTAACTGTTTACCATTTGCATAGTAAGTCAACTGTTTTTCATTTACTCTTTTTAATCTTCTTCTTCTGCTTTCACTTATATTGTTGTAACTTATAACGAATACTATGTATATGCATTTTTGTGTCCTGCAGGTGTGTGTCCCATATGAATTGAAATCTCTGCGCACTGTCTACTTTTGGCGCATCTGTAATTTCTCAACTTATCTGATTAAAATTTGATTTTAAACACACACACACACACACACACACACACACACACACACACACACACACACACACACACACACACACACACAGAGTCAGTTTTTATGCCATCTCCATATGCTTTTATAAATTTGTCAGCAAAGTATGGTCTCTGCGTCCGTAACAAGATTTTGTTCTTGTTGTTTTTGTGTCATACACGAAAACAAAACCACGACAATCTTTTAATCCTTCAGTAAAAGTAAGGGTCCATTGAGACCCACAGCATAAAGCAAAGAGGCTTTTGTCCTTCAGGAAAACATGGGTGACCCTGGTGACCCACGACAAACGGCAAGGTTTTCTTCTTATACAAAAAGCATGGGTTTCAGAAGACCCATGACATACGGCAAGCTTTTCTTCTTATGCAGAAAAACATGGGTCGCTTGCTGCTCAGCTGTTTTCGAATGTTTGGTTGCCCTTGTTGTTGGCGAACATTGTAAACTTCAATCACAATTCATTCACGGTTTAATCCAACGGTAAGATTCTGTCCTCATGGAAACGAAATTAAAACGAAAGGGCTATCATGCATACACCTATCTTGAAGACCGTTGGGGCGTCACAGAAGACTTCGCAACGAGCTTCCTCCACTCCTCGCAGTTCTCAAATACTCTTAGGCAGTTGCTGAGTGTGAGGCCAGTCCATGCACTGATGTTGTCCTCCCATCTCTTTCTCTGTCTTCCTCTCCTTCTGCCTCCTCGCACTGTTAATTGTCGAATGCTTTTGAAAAGCCCTGTTGATCTTAATGCATGACCATACCACTTCATTTTCCTTCATGCACATACAATCTAATTAACCCAGTATAAAACCTAGTTTTTGGACGACAACTTAAAAATATGGGTTTACCTCTGTGAATATGTGCCGGAGCCACAGACTGAATTCTACCCCCTGGCCTGTTTATACCCCAGGTTTAAAGAAGCCAAGGCTACTTTAAGATTCTGGGTTGAAAGCAGCGTAGGCCGTGTCATACCCTTCCTGGCCGAAATATAACAAGGTGTACTCTTCACTCACCCAATGCGTTTTTGTTGGAAGTACGAGTTTTGCATGCTCTCACCGTTTCTCTGCTTGAGTACGAGTTACATTGCAACATTGATGAGATCAAAGAGAACAGTGGTTTACAGTTCACTACTATTTGAAGCTGGTTATTGTGCCATTGCAGCGAGCAAAGGGGTGAAATCCAGTCTTCGACAGTCACTTCATTATTCATACACATTTGTTCGGTCTTTACCAGTTTGCTGTCGCAGAGGTTTGCGAAAGGTTGACGTTCTTTATAAACAAATTCGGCCTGTTTACAGCTCATAAGAGAGCAGTGACGTCTTGTTTGAATTTAATCCCTCTGATGGTTAGGTTTTTCCTCCTTTTCATGGCAGAGAGCTCTACTGCTGGTATCAAAAGTAAAGGGTCTGAGTGGTCATTCTTGACGTGGTCCTCTTTCAACTAGGAAACAATATAACTTCCACCCTTCATCGCAATCACAACTGTCCTGTGTTTTGCAATGCCCCAGAAAGTTCTGACGCCATTTTTGCGCCCGAATCATTAGTCTTGTTCAAGTAGTGTGTAATGTCATCAAGCGTCCTCGAGTGATTACCAACATTATGGTTTTAATTTTCAAAACAAAAAAGAAAACGGCTTGGCCTTCCTTTATATTACATCATCATAATGAATACTTATATAGCGCCTATTCTCGGCTAGAAACCAAGCTTTAAGCGCTTTACAATCCACACTCGTTTACACAAAGGGCTGTCTACCTGAATAGTGCCGACTGAAGAGCTGCCAGCTGGCGTTTATATTCAATCGTTTCCCGTGTATCCAGTCCATATGGTTCACTCAATCTTCTTACTTCCTTCATTCTTTCCATTTCTTACGCAGGGTGCATGCTATGTGTAACGTGTCATCCAAACCAACGGCCAAAGTGACCTCTTCCGAAAGCTGGTGATGGGATTTTTACGTGTGTGCAAGATGTTATGCGTGCGTTCACACACGGAACCTCGGTTTATAGTCTCATTGGAAGGACTGTATTGGAAATGGAGTCAGAACCAATGTTAACTCCGAGGGAAAAAATCCCCCGGTACCGAAACGGTCGGCGGAGATTCTAACCGCAACCCCAGGATCACCAAGATTACGAGTCCGGCGCTCTACCAACTGAGCTATTTCAGCCCCAGAAACCCTAGAAAATAGGGCAAGTGCACAACAAGGACTTTTTTTTTTATTACATAGCTTTACTCTACAAATGATTTTGTATTCGAAATAGAAGAAAAAGTTCAAAGCACCAGTATACATGCAACCTTTACAATATTTTTCCCCCAATCTATTTCTGGGGCCTAGTTGCTAGTGCCTATGTTATGATTTTCGAATCAACATTACGTATAGAGTAATCAGTCTGTAATTGGATTAGTTACTTGCTCTGTTTTTCCCATTATGTATTAGCGTAAACATGTTTTTATGGGTTGAGAGTAGTCTGTGCTCTGAACATTGGGTGACTGTTTTGACCAGTGGTTATTTTAGTTTTATCCAAAATTCTCTGTAAAATAAAATCATTGAATAATCATTCCCTAAAGAGCGAGTGAGTGAGTGTGTGTGTGTGTGTGTGTGTGTGTGTGTGTGTGTGTGTGTGTGTGTGTGTGTGTGTGTGTGTGTGTGTGTGTGTGTGTGTGTGTGTGTGTGCGTGCGTGCGTGCGTGCGTTGTGTGCGTGCGTGTGTGTGTGTGTGTGTGTGGTGTGTGTGTGTGTGTGTGTGTGTGTGTGTGTTTGTGTGTGTGTGTGTGTGCGTGTACGTGCGTGTGTGCGTGCGTGCATGCGTGCGCGCATGCGTGTGTGTGTGTGTGTGTGTGTGTGTGTGTGTGTGCGTGTGTGTGTGTGTGTGTGTGTGTGTGTGTGTGTGTCTGTGTGTGTGTGTGTGTGTGTGTGTGTGTGTGGGATGGGTGGCTGGGTGGGTGCGTGCGTGCGTGTATACAATTGTGACGTACTTTCCCCCACCCCTTTTTTTCTCCTTTCTCTTTTTTTTTGCCCTTCTCTTTGTTCCTGTCGTTGTTAGTGAGGACCTAGTACTCCTCAATGCCAACATGTTGTTTGTTGTGTTTTTCTTCCTTCTTTCTTTCTTTTCATTTTTCTTCCTTATATTTCATCATTTCAATAAAACCAGTCAAAAGATGTTTTCATCAAAAGCAATAAAAGTACATCAGAGTAACTTGGGGTGTCTCTACAAACAAACACCTCACGGTCAAACATAACATGGGTTCCAACAGATGTTCCATAAAGAAAGTGTTCAATACACAAGTTGTATTGACAGTGAGACAATCATTTCATATCCACATTGCATGTACACGGGGTGCATGCTTTGAACTTTTCCAGTTTCATTCGCAGGGTAATGCTAGGTTAAAAAAAAGTGTCCTCGCAGTGCGCTTGGCCTGTTTCCTAGGATTATACTTCTTTGGCAGTATACACGTCCATCAAATATCAGTGCATTTCAGGGAACAACCAAAAGGAGGGGGGGGGGGGGGGCCTTATAAGGAGGGCTGTTAAATGGCCGAGGGGATTTAAACTGGCCTAGATCAAACTATACCACGGGTAGTGTAGCCTGGGCTAGTTTTTGTCTGGGGTAGACTCTGGCCTAGGCCACCTTATATTCCGGACTAGGCCACTTTATATTCCAGACTAGGTCACTTTGTATTCCGGACTAGGTCATTTTTATATTCCGGATTAGACCACTTTTTATTCCGGACTAGGTCATTTTATATTCCGGACTAGGGCACTTTTTATTACGGACTAGGTCACTTTATATTGCAGACTAGGCCACTTTATATTCCGGACTAGGCCACTTTATATTCCGGACTAGGTCATTTTATATTCCGGACTAGGTCATTTTATATTCCGGACTAGGCCACTTTTTATTCCGGACTAGGTCACTTTATATTCCGGACTAGGTCATTTTATATTCCGGACTAGGTCATTTTATATTCCGGACTAGGGCACTTTTTTTTTATTACGGACTAGGTCACTTTATATTGCGGACTAGGCCACTTTATATTCCGCACTAGGCCACTTTATATTCCGGACTAGGTCATTTTATATTCCGGACTAGGTCATTTTATATTCCGGACTAGGCCACTTTTTATTCCGGACTAGGTCACTTTATATTCCGGACTAGGTCATTTTATATTCCGGACTAGGTCATTTATATTCCGGACTAGGTCACTTTATATTCCGGACTAGGCCACTTTTTATTCCGGACTAGGCCACTTTATATTCCGGACTAGGCCACTTTTTATTCCGGACTAGGTCACTTTATATCGCAAACTAGGTCACTTTATATTCCAAACTAGGCCACTTTATATTCCGGACTAGGTCATTTTATATTCCGTACTAGGCCACCTTATATTCCGGACTAGGCCACTTTATATTCTGGATTAGGCCACTTTACATTCCAGACTAGGTCACTTTACATTCTGGACTAGGTCACTTATACATGGGCCTTCTCAGGATAGGTCGAACTGTACACGTCCCTGAAATCAGATGGGTTCCCAGCCATGTGGGCATTCGAGGCAACGAGGTGGTTGATCAACTTGCCAAGAGTGCCACAAGCAGATTGCGTATCGATTGCACTGTTCTGAAACCCAAAGCCCAGACTTACGTCAAAGACCTCTGGCAAGAGGAATGGAACTTGTAGACAGGTAACAAATATTAAAATCCCTCCTAACCTGAATGAGGTTTGACCGTATTCTCGAGACGGCCGTAAAAAGAAAGTGTTTTGCCGTTTGCATACTGGCCACTCCTTTTACGTCCATTCTTATCTTTTAAAAGGCGAAGAAGCTCCGTGGCGCATTCCATGTCATGTACCACTCGCAGTGAAATATATTCTTTTAGAGTTTGGCGACTTGCATGATGTGAGGCATAAACATTTTACAGCAGACTCCATAAAAGCCTTCATCAGAGACGTCCCACCTGATGTGACCTTTGAATTTCTGAAAGAGAGTGACATTCTTTTTTTCATCTGATCTGGCATTGTTGCAGAGGAAACTTTTTCAACAAAATTTATGATGTCTTTTAGAAGGTTATTTGAAAGGGTTGCTTGAATAAGTTGGGTTTCGCCCCCCTCCCCCCCCCCCTCCCCCCCCCCCCATTCTTTCTTTAATGACTTGCGAGTTGACTTCAAAGCGGTGACAGTCCTTGTATAGCCCTTTGCGGTCGGCTGGGCTATAAGCAACATTACCCTTACCCGTACCCTCTCAGGATGGGGTATAATCTGGCCTGCTACACCGGGTACAAGCGGTCCTTGTAACCCATTTAAAAACTCCGCGCTTGTTCTGCCCTTGATGATAAGACATGGCCTTCAAATGCACCTGACGCTAATCCGGGGACTGAAATGTAATCAGTAGGGTGCAAATTTCCCCAACCGTTGTAGGTCAGTGGTGTTTTTTTTTTTTCGTTGTATTTTTTTTTTCAAAGTTTGTTAGTGTCTGTATTTTTTTCCCCCAGTTCGTTGCGAAGCGAATTCTGGCGGTGCTCTTTGTGACGATTTGGTGATGTCTCGTATAATGAATTTGATATCCGTGGCCTCGTTTCCATGGCTTGAATTTCGCTTCTTTTTTGAATGAATTGCGTGTTGGTCTTTTTGTTGGTTATGATCTTCTATTATCATGCAAAGGCAGAGACACAGACACACACATACAGACACACACACACACACACACACACACACACACACACACACACACACACACACACACACACACGCGCGCGCGCGCGCGCGCGCGTAGGTGACGGAAGTGGCAAAAGAAAAGAAAGAAAGCGGAAATCATAATGTCTGCTAACAAATAGCCGTTCTTCAGAAGCATGCCTCTGTGCACCTGTTGTTCTGCCATTCCACACCGTCTTGGTTCTGGAATCAGCTTTAAATCACTACAGTTCAGAACGTACGCCTTTGTGGAGAAGAAAACCACGAAGGACTAAAGAGTACACTCTTGTGTGCAATACAATGCATCATACTTAACCAGTTTCTGTTGACCTTTTGCTTTAAATCAGTGATGTGAACTAGCGCATATGACAAAGACGAAGTCACGAAGGACGAGTTAGAAAGACAGATACTCTGATATTCGATAGACAGATTCTCTGATGTCAGATAGACAGATACTCCGAAGAACGAGTTAGATAGACAGATACCCTGACATTAGATAGACAAAGACTCTGAAGGACGAGTGAGATACTCTGATGTGAGATAAACAGATGCTCTTGAGGACGAATCAGAAACTCTGATGTGAGATAGACTCATACTCTGAAGGACGAGTTCGGTAGACAGATACTCTGATGCAAAGTATGATACCCAACCCATCCTTTTTGGTCACCTTACATGTTATGCCATTCTTAAAGAGGAAACAACACACAAATCAAAATTCAAAGTTAAAAAAATTCTGAGGAAGTATTTGACAAGTAGCAACAATGAAATGTATTATCGCACACCTTGTCTACTGATTAGTAAATTAACAATCAGTAAATTAAACAAATTACACCAATATCATATCGCCATTATAATTAAGACTGGTATCATTCATAGTGTCTAAAATTGACGTCGATATTGATCTTTGTTGGTTATAATAACAACTACTTATCATCATCATCATCATCATCATCATCATCATCATCATCATCATCATCGTCATCATGATCATCATCATCATCATCATCGTCATCATCATCATCATCACACACGCACGCACACACACACACACACACACACACACACACCACACACACACACACACACACACACACACACATACACACACACACACACACACACACACACACCACACACACACACACACACACACACGCACGCACGCACGCACGCACGCACGCACGCACGCACACACACACACACAGAGTGTCACATGTATAGACACAGACTGTATAACACGGTGAGCAGCCCATTCGTACACGAGGAAAATATGCGAGTGGCAAGTAACAACTGAGTAATATTTCAGGTGGTATACTGCAACTAGCGTTTGAAGAGATACATTTTAAGTGCCGACTTGAAAGTCGGGAAGGTCGGGACGTAACGTGGTTAAAAAGGCAGCGAATTCCAGAGCATCACCACAGAACATGAGAATGCCCTAGAACCATGCTGCGTCCGGTTGTATGAGGGAATTCGAAAAAAATTCGGTGGTCAAATCATGTTTCTTTTGAACTGAAAAATCGCCGTTTGTCATGGGGATGCAGTTTGACGGATTATCATTTGGGGACACCTACACATCAGGTCTGATTACCTTCCTCCCTCCCCCCTCCCCCCACCTGCCTGTCCACTTCTTTACCCCCTCTCCCTCTCCAGCTTTCCATGATCCCCCACGCCCCCCCCCCCCCCCCACTCATCCTGCCACCCATCATCTGGTGGGAGATTTGAACCTTCACCTCTTTCCCCGGTTCTCATTGCCTCTCCGCCCCTTCCCCACCTCACCATCCCCTACCTTCTCCGCACCCAGTTCCCCTAACCTTCCCAATCTTCCACTGCTGTGTGTACAAGGCTGCGTTGCTGTTTATAACAAAACGTGAAAATTTAATTCTATCTAGAACTTCATTATTAATTCAAAGCAGGGCTGGACACAAATAACCTTGTATTAGCGTGATTTTCACGGCGAGGCTTCAGCGACGAGGAGAAGGGGAACTTGCATCTGTCGCTACTCCAATCTGCCCACCGCGTGCGCGGTATTGTCCAGTGACCAGGACAAGGCCATCCGATTAGTTTTTCCTACTGAGGACAAACTCCGCAGCTAACTTTGCCACCAGGATGCAAAAGCCAAAGTGGGGCAGAAATAGTATATGAGGAAAATCCGTAGAGAGCTCACCGCAGAGCCAGCCACATGTAATATAAACGCCCTGTGGCTAGCGACATTCTGACATTCTTACTCTTCAACTACCTGACGACCAGCTTGTCCGGATCGGCTGAAATTTGCAGAATTGTCGACCATTGTGCAGGCCATCAGAATTGTCGACCATTGTGCAGGCCATCAGAATTGTCGACCATTGTGCAGGCCATCAGAATCTTTCCACTGCTTTCGTGGAAGGTTCTCAATTTGCCTTGGAAAAAATAAAGAAATCTCGGATGTTTGTTTTTAAATTTCATCTTTGTTTCTGAATTCCTGGTGTGAGCTGCGATCGTGACAAGCCAGAAAGCATGAAGAACGACGAAGAGCTGAACACGGCACTCAACACACTGAGCTTAACTGAAGACGATCGATTCAAAACTTCGCTCAGACAAATACATCTCAGTATCAAGCACCTCCTCAGCAAACAACGCTAGAGACGAGGATTCGGACTCTTCAGACGATGAAGAGTTCGTCGCAGAAAGGAGAAGAGAACTCATGGCAGCACACCCAAGGCGACCGCGTGCCCCAAGACTGAGACGAAGCGTTTCGGCAGACCTGGTTCTTCTGAGGGCGGGCAACTCCCCGCACAACAACCAGTTCTTGTACGTGCATACGTGTCCAGGAGGGAAGCTGGATCTCCGGATGGGGTTCGTTGATCCTCATGTGGGAGGCCGTGGGGTGTTTAAGCGGAGGAACAAACTGGACGAGGTGACGATGAAACCGGCCTACAGCTACACCAGCCTGTGCTGTGACAAGGCTATTGGAGTGAAGGAGGGAACAACCCCTACAGTCGTGCTCATGGTATGTGTGTGCTATTACTTAGATGGGCTGAAGTTTGGGGGGTGCGTAAGTGGGTGGTGGGTGGGTGGGGGAGCTACATGCATTTATATTGAATATGTGTATACTGTCAAAAAGAAAGGGGAAAAATCATAACGAAGTAAAAGACACACACACACACACACACACACACACACACACACACACACACACACACACACGCAGATCGTACTGCTCGAGCAGGTGCAAACAAATCTTTTAAATCCAAGGATATTCCCATTCTTTTGAGTTTACAAGAAGGTTACTCTCTATTACAAAAAGCTTCTTTTGAAAATTTTGAAAAGGTATATAAAGACTACATGCTTCCCAAAGTACACAAGCCTAATTCTTCAATAAAGTGTTGTTTTAAACGCTCGATCACAATTTTTTTTAAAAAGAACTCATTAATAAATTATACATTTTATCACAAAAATGTCGATAAACACCCAAAACACCGCAAAAAAATTGTTTCACTGTTTTACAGACTTAGGTTAAACGCTTTCAAAACCAAGTTCACAAAAAACATCCAGTGTGTATGCGGGGCTGTTGATAGTTGTACAACAACACATATTTTGTACTTTTGTCCTTATTTTGAATCAGCTCTATCAAAATTCAGAAAAGATGAATCTAAATGCATTTTCCAAGAACCTGTATTCTTTTGAACTTTGTTCAGAACTTAATGATAAGTCCAGTCGGCTCGTTTTTATGATTTCTGCGTATTTTAGACTTTTTGTTTTGACTATTGCAGTTTGATTTGTTAATGTTGCTTTTTTCTAAGGATTGTTGTTATATAGTATTTCCCCTAATATTTAACACACATACAGGCGCACACACACACACGCACACACACACACACACACACACACACACACACACACACACACACACGCACGCACGCACACATGCAAGCACGCATGCATACTACACACACATGCACATATACAAGTAAACGCTTACTTCCTGTCTAATATCACTTTAAAGTGAAAAGACGTTAAATCGAAGAACAACAACACACACACACACACAAAACGAAAGAGAGAGAGTAGATCTTAAGAAGACAAAGAAAGGACACAGTCCACATCATATATTGGATAATACAAAACTGAAAAAAAGTAAAGAAAGCGATAGACCGCTGGCAATGAACTGGCTTCTTGTAACATCTGGAGTTATTTTTGTTTTGTTTTGTTTTGCTTTTGTTTTTGCGCCCAACATAACAACAACGATTTCCACTGCCTGTTTTGGCCCGTTGTCGGTCTGGTGGTATTAGTGTAGTACGAGATAGGTCGCCAGTCCGCACTCTTTTTCCCGCTTGCCATATTCAATCAGTCTGTGCTAAGGCTGGACGTTTAATCTCAATGTACACTAACATGTAACGTACATTTTATATGGGTGGGGGACTTGGTACTACTTCCCTTGGACCAAACAATTTGTGTGCGTTGTTCTGTTGCGCGGAAAGAAACTCTGTGTAACACAACTCTTCTTCTTCTTTCTTCTTCTTCTTCTTCTTCTTCTTCTTCTTCTTCTTCTTCTTCTTCGTCTTCTTCTTCTTCTTCTCTTCTTCTTCTTCTTCTTCTGCACATGCACCTTCAGTTTTCTTCCTTCTCTTCTTCTGCTTCTTTGGACTTCTTCTTCTCATTCTGTTCTACGTCTCTCTCTCTCTCTCTCTCTCTCTCTCTCTCTCTCTCTCTCTCTCTCTCTCTCTCTCTCTCTCTCTCTCTCTCTCTCCTCTCTCTCACACACACACACACACACACACACATACCACACACACACACACGCGCATTACACACACGCACACACACACACACACACACACACACACACACACACACACACACACACACACGCACACGCACACAGACAGACAGACAGACAGACAGACAGACAGACAGACACACACACACACACACACACACACACACACACACACACACACACACACACACATACACACTTACTCTCTCTCTCTCTCTCTCTCCACACACACACACACACACACACACACACACACACACACACACACACAGAGGCGCACACACACACATAATTATGCACGCACACACACGCACACACATGTACACACACACACGCGCGCGCGCGCCACACCCACGCACACCGACACGAACACGCACACACACAATCCCCCCACCCCCACCCCCGTCTAATAACACTTATAGTGAATAGACGTTAAACTAAAGAACTAACTAACACTTACTGAAAATGTGTGTGTTAGTTAGTTCTTTACTTCTTTACTGAAAATACCAGCCGCCGTGGCGAAGTGGTTAACGTCGCGGACTCCCGGCTGGGAGGTCGCGGGTTCGAATCCCATCAGAAGTCATGTGGGTTTTTTCTGCCCCGACCGGCTCCTACCCAGAGTTGAGTTTGCTGCGGACTCAGTTGGGAAGACTGGGACCACACAGTCGAGTTTCATCCACTTAATGGATGCGTTTCTGAGAGTGTTGCTCAAATTTCCTGACCAACACTGCAGGTGGCTGTATCTCTCGGGCCTGGTTGACGCCGGGATATATTATGAAAGGAAGCGTAGAGTACAGCCCTGTCATGTAGTCTCAGACCGAAACGGAAATCCGTAGCATCATCTTAATCATCCTCATTCTCATCGATCAGCATTAAAAAAAAAGTGTCTCAAATTCTGTGGCCCTTCATGCCCTGCTCTCATGGTGACCTCAATTTCGATGTCCTCTCCACGTCTGTGACCTTGGTTTGGTTCCGTCGAGGTCACCGGTATCGGCGAGTCCATGGGGGCTGTCGTTGGACGGACGTGGTGGCGCCCTCCGGAGGGAGAGCTCACTCACGCCGGCTCCGCGACTAAGCAATTATTGTCGTCAGTAGGGGGCTTAGTAGGTGGTGTCCTGCGTATGTTAGATCAGAACAGGCGCCACTGAACACCACCGAAGTGACTCGGCGGCAGTGCAGTGTCTCCTCCGGTGGGTTGCCTCTTGACGACTTGACATTGACTGCTTCCTGTGGATTGCCGGTGCCGTGGCTGCGGCGGGGCCGACCGGGCTGTGGCTGTGGACGGGGTGTCGGAATGAGCGGCGTGGGTGCACTGCCTCTGAGGTGGCGTAGAGAGTGGGACAGCAAAAAAAAAAAAAAGTAAAAAAAAATTAAAAAAAAAAAAAAACAACACTTACTGAAAATCACATTATGTTTATAGTGATCTTTATCTGTCTTTTTTTAAATTTCCCTAGGAGCCCTCACAATCCCCTGTCAGCTCCTCAGATCCCCGGATGTTCAGCAAGCGGAGAGAAGAACGCCATTGCTTCCGCCTCCAGTCCCTTCTGTTGAAAGGTAAGGCCCTCAGTTGGATCCAACTTTTTTTTTCATAGCTGAGTTCAGAGATATAGTTGTTGCCTAATTTTGAAAAAAAAAAAGAAGAATAGTCAGACCCATCCCCCAACTCGTCTCTCTCTCTCTCTCTCTCTCTCTCTCTCTCTCTCTCTCTCTCTCTCTCTCTCTCTCTCTCTCTCTGCCCCCCCCCCCCCGCTCCCCCTCTGTCTCTCATCCGCTATGTTTTGTATTGTACTATAGGTTGAAAAGAGATCAAAAGAAAGAGAAGAAACTACGAAAGAAGAGACGAATAACTGAAGAGAGAAGCAAAGGAAAAAAGAAACAACAATAGTGAAATGAAGAAAGACAAAGAAGAAGACAAAGTAGAAGAAACGAATGAGAAGATGGAAGAGCAACTCAAAGAACAAAGAAAAGAGTGTAAGCAAGAGAGAAGGAAAAAAGAAGGAAAAGGAAGAAGAAGAAGAAGAAGAAGAAGAAGAAGAAGAAGAAGAAGAAGAAAGAAGAAGAAGAAAGAAAAAGAAGAAAAAAGAAGAAGAAGAAGAAGAAGAAGAAGAAGAAGAAGAAGAAGAAAGAAGAAGAAGAAAAAGAAGAAGAAGAAAAAGAAGAAAAAGAAGAAGAAAGAAGAAAAGAAGAAGAAGAAGAAGAAGAAGAAGAAGAAGAAGAAGAAGAAAAAAGAAGAAGAAAAAGAAGAAGAAAAAGAAGAAGAAGAAGAAGAAGAAGAAAGCAATGTGAGAAAAATAAAAGAAAGAAAGAAAAAGGGGGGGGGGGGGGGAACGAATAAAAAAAAAGAAACAGCGAAGGAAAGGAAAGAAACCGGCAAAGGAAAAGGAAAGAACGAAAGGCGGAAAAGAAAGTGACAGAGAAAGAAAGAAACAGGATTCTCTGCTCTGCCATGGGACTGGTCCAGGATTGTCTGTCTGACGGGCTGGCTGGCCCAGTGATGAGTCATTTGACTGATTGACCGACTGACTGACTAACTGACAAACT
>CM031613.1:33390018-33392518 GCA_018398815.1 Conus ventricosus
CTCGCAAACAGTATCTCTCCGCTTGTGACCCGATTGTTTACATGTTCGGCGCGCAATGTCCTTTTGACACCCTAATGCGTGGTGTCCCTGTTCAAGACACTTTGAGCATGTAATGGGCTTTCTGGGCATCTTCGGTTGCTCTTTATGAAAGATTTTGCCTATGAACACGCTCATTTTGAGGGTATTCTCAAGGGGGACAGCTGGAACAGTTATAAAAACAAATGTGCCATCTGTTAAAAATCTTGTCAATTTATTATCAGCGTCTCCAGCCCTCAGTTTTAATGGATGAACGAAGTCCATAGCCTATACCTGTCAGGGAGTGCTCTATTTCGGCGTCAGCAACAGATATGGAGATATTGTCCATCCAAACGTGTTGAGGGTCTTCCTCTCCCAAATTATTCTTTAACATGAATGGGCTCGTGTTGGAAAGTTGCAACACTGCCTCTATAACTGTCATGCCTGTAAAGGTAGCCGCTTTCTTGCCTTCACAGTTGCAGGGTAAATTCTCCAGAGGCCGTTGATCTGCAGGGCTCCAAGCAACGACCTCTGACCGACTGCACTCTCCTGTGCCAAACACATCTCGGCTGTCTGTCGATTGACGACAGAATCTGAAATGTCTTTTGCTTTAAAAAAAAAGACTGAGTTCACTCTGATATCCACGCTGGTAGCCATTGCTATGACAGTATGAATGAGCGTTCCCCATCGGGGCTGCCACTACATCCGTTTCCCATGAACTTGCTGATCCCTGCCACTTTCATAGGAACCAACCAACGGCACAGACGTTGGGAGGCCATGAACACTGAGGTCACCTTGACAGCAGGGCATGAAGAGCCAGAGAACTTAAGACTTTCGTTTTATGCAAGTCGCTGAGGATGAGGATGATAAAAATGATGCCATGGTGCAACCCCTTGATGCAGAGGCCATTTGGGAGGGGGGTTGAAGGCATCTTTTACCAACACAACATAATCCAAATGATCCACACCTTCTACTGGGGTGAGAATTCTGTGGGGCACATCCATGTGAACCTACGCTACCTTTGCACTTATTTTGTCGAAATCTAGTTTAGAAAACATGGCCGAAGTAATTTTTTTGTTTTCGAAATCAAGTGTGACATTTGATGGTCGAATTATGCTGTTGTGTGCAGCTAAATCCAAATCCACAGTCAATCATCATTTGTGTGTGTGTGTGTGTGTGCGTGCGTGCGTGCGTGCGTGCGTGCGTGCGTGCGTGTGTGTGTGTGTGTGTGTGTGTGTGTGTGTGTGTGTGTCTGTGTACGTGCTTGTACGCGCATGTGCGTTTGTGACCATATGAAAAATGCACGCTCACAGGATTGTGTAGATCGCTTTATTGGTATCATTATTTGTGTTTGCGTCCAACAATGTTCTCTATTTCATCACTGTTCATATCAAATAGAAGCACAATAGCATAATACTAACCACAATGTATCGCAAACAATGAGAACCAATCAGAATGTGACAACAGTTATAACATATATGATTCACACTAGCAGTGCAGGTTTTTTTCAATCCAGTCTCTGTATATCTTACTAAGTTAGGATAAGGCAGCAGGTCTAAGAGTGAAAAAAAAAAACACAAAATATTTTTTGCACATACAAAAAATGTCACATGTAGTCTTACCCCCCAAATTAAACTTCCTAACATCTCCATCCCCGAGTTATCCCCCCCCCCCCCCCCCCCCCCCGGACCATCACGCACACAAAGGGTCTCAACCTCTGTGGCCCTCCATGCCCTGTTCCTGAGGTGACGTCAGCTGTGATAGTCTTCTTCACGTTCGTGCCCCTGGTGAGTACGTGTCAAAGTGATCGCTATCGTCAAGGTCATGGACACTGTCGTTGTGTTGGACGTGGTGGCGCCTTCCGCAAGGGAAACGCTCTGAGTCATGCTGCTGATGTGATCTTGCAATTCTTGTGGTGGGGCTGTGGTGAGAGGTGTTCTGCTCATGTTGGATCGGAGTAGCATACACGATTCGTTCATTCCTGGTTCACTTCTCTCTGATGATGCAGCCTCCCTAAACGGCCTCTACAGAGTTGGACTCTCTGTCCCGTGTCGCCTGCCTACCAGCCTTATTTCCCCTATTCAGTTTTAAAAAAGGGTTACTTTTCAACCGGTCGTGAGACAGGGAAAATGTTCACCAGTACATTCACTATTGTGATACTCCAAAGATATGTATCGGGCCCATGGTTCAGTTCTCTCTGTCTGTCTGTCACCACACACACACACACACACACACACACACACACACACACACAACACACGCACACGCACACGCACACGCACACGCACACACACACACACGCACGCACGCACGCACGCACGCACACACACACACACTCACACCATATGTACACGCGCACGCACACACACACATTACACACACACACACACACACACACACACACACGCACACGCACACGCACGCACACACACACACACACACACACACACCACACACACACACACACACACACACACACACCTGT
>CM031613.1:33397518-33402518 GCA_018398815.1 Conus ventricosus
CCGCGCACGCGGTGGGCAGATTGGAGTTACGACTGAAGCAAAATCCCCTTTTCCTCGTCGCTGAAACCTCGCCGTGAAAATCACGCTAAGAGAAAGTTATTTATGTCCAACCTTGCTTTGAATTAATAATGGAGTTCTAGATGAAAGTAGTATTCACCTTTTATTATAAATAGAAACGCAGACTTGTACACATAGGACTGGGAAATTAAGGAGATTAGAAGAAATGGGTGCAGAGTAGGGGGGGGGGGGGGATGGTGAGGCGGGAAGTAGGGGGGGGGGGGGCGGATAAAGGCGATGGGAACCAGGGAAAGAGGGTGAAGGTTCAAATCTCTCACCAGATGATAACATGGCGGGTGGCGGGATGGGGGGGGGGGGGGGGGGGAGAGAAGGGGGGGGGGGGGGCGTCAGGGAAAGCTGGAGTGGGAGAGGGGGTACAGAAGTGGACAGGTGGGGGGGGGGGGGGGGAGGGAGGAAGGTAATCAGACCTGATATGTAGGTGCACCCAAATGATAATCAGTCAAACTGCATCCCCATGACAAATAGCGATTTTTCAATTCAAAAGAAACATCATGATTTGACCACCGAAGTTTTCGATTTGCCTCATACAACCAGACGCAGCATAGTTCTAGGGCATTCCCATGTTCTGTGGTGATGCTCTGGAATTCGCTGCCTTTTTAACTACGTTGCGTCCCGACCTTCCCGACTTTCAAGCCTGAACTTAAAACTTATCTGTTCAAACGCTAGTTGCAGAATGCCACCTGAAATATTACTCAGTTGCTATTGTCACTTGTAGACTTTGATCGTGTACCAATGAGCTGTTCACCGTGTTATACAGTCTGTGTCTATATATGTGACACTCTGTGTGTGTGTGTGTGTGTGTGTGTGTGTGTGTGTGTGTGTGTGTGTGTGTGTGTGTGTGTGTGTGTGTGTGTGTGTAAGAATATGCGCATGTGAGTGCATGTACATGTTTGTGACTCACGAACGCAGATGTGTGTGTTTGTGTGTGTGTGTGTGTGTGTATGTGTGTGTGTGTGTGTGTGTGTGTGTGTGTGTGTGTGTGTGTGTGTGTGTGTGTTTTGTACGCGCGCGTGTATGTGTGTGTTTCTCAGTGTGTCTGTGTGTGTCTTGCGTATATTGTAGCCATCGGTTTCTTAGAAGCTGGTAAAGCGCCCTGTAGCCTACGTTGTTAGGATGGTGCTCTAGAACCTGTCCTCGTTTTCCGTTTTGGAGTGGACATTCACTGAGCTCTATGACTATCAACTGAAGCGTTTGTTTTCTTTCTTTCGTCCTTTTCTGCCTCGTTTTCCGCCGCGCTGTAGTCTGTCTCAGTTTCACTCCCCCTCAGTCTGTGCCTTCAACACCCGCTGAGAGGTGTTCACAGAGCAATAGCTGAAGTCCTCGAAACATTAGGTGCACTACGAGCGGTCTCACCGCGTGCGTTTTCTACCAGTGAGGAGGGCGTTTAAGGGCACAACAGGCGCTCGTCTTTAAGCTGTCACTGTCCCTCTTGCTTTTATGAATCAGTACAGTGTCAGGATATATGACGTTAAAAAACATTTACAACAACAACAACAACAACAACAACAAAAAAGAAGAAGAAGAAGAAGAAAACCACCCTCAGAGTCAAGACACATGTTCAGAAGTATAATGAGTAGTTTGTGATAATAACAATAATAATAATAATAGTGATAATAGTGATAATAATAATTATAATAATGATTATAAATATAATAGTAGTAGCAGTAGTAGTAACAATAATAATGAAAATAATAATAATAATTATAAAATAACAGTAATGATGATGATAATAATAACAATGTGCGTGTGTGAAAGAGGAGACACAGGGTGGATGGATTGGTGGAGGAGAGAGAGAGAGAGAGAGAGAGAGAGAGAGAGAGAGAGAGGAGAGAGAGAGAGAGAGAGAGAGAGAGAGAGAGAGAGCACATACTATAAATAAAAGGAACTAAATAAGGAAATAAGAAGCAATTAAGAAATCTCTAAAAATATTTCACATTCATAAAGCTGTTCGGGGTGAGATTCCGTAATGAATGCGTTTTGAAGGCATTATCCACAACTGATTCCAACTTCCCAAATGCTGTTTGATGTTAATCTAACAATCAGGATAAAACACCCGTGATCAGCTGGATTCGTGCATCCAGTTTTTAAACAAAGGGGATTGAAAGTGTGGCAATAGGTATCGCAAAGCAACAGTCAGAGAGCACATAATATAAAGGGAACTAAATGAAAAATAGAAGAAATTAAGAAATGTCGAACAAAATTTTCGCATTCCTAAAGCTGTTCGGGGTGAGATTCCACAATGAATGAGTCTTCGAAGGCGTCATCCTCTACCAATTCCAACTTCGCAAATGCTGTTTGATGTTAATGTAACAATCCGGGAAAAGCACCCCTGGTCAGTTGGATTTGTGCGTCCAGTTTTCAAATAAAGTGGATTCAAAGTGTGGCGATATACTATCGCAGAGCAACAGTCCTCAGCTGGTTTTGGTGACCTGTTTAACAGTATTTCAACTGAAAGGACCGAAGGCTTTGTAGAAAGCAACAACCTGCACAATTAGGAACAGGCTAGGTTTCCGAAAAGTCATTCCACTGTGAATCATATTCTCTCGTCGTATTGCATTATCAATTCATTTTTTACAGAGCAGTGAAAATGTTTTGCATGTGTATTGACTATATTAAGGCATTTGATTCTGTCCCGTGACCTATCTTATTGGAAAAGCTAGATCAGGTAGATGTAAGCAGTAACATCTGAGACAAAAGTAAGGACATATACCTGAAAGCGAAGTCGTGGGTTAACGCTTCACAGTTCTCTAAATTTGTCAGTTGCATATGACACTTCGGCAAGGTAAAGACTGGTTCCCTATTTTGTTTTCACCATTTTTAATGAAATCAAATCCTTTGTTGGACACAGCACGTAAGCTTTAAACTCACCACTTTGCAGCTTCTTGGCATTTTGATTTTGCTCAATTGTTGAAAATGTTGTACATTTATTGTTATCGATGCATGCAGATTACACGGTTATGAGAAGAGAAGAATAGATACCCTGAAAATATGGTGCGATTCCGTTCGCCTGACAAGATATGCGGATAAAACTCAAATTCATCGTCTCTTCTGGAGTTGAAATACGAAGGCCGTCTGAATCTATATTTAATGACAGTATATTCCAGATTGAGACAACAAATACCTTCGGACTGTCCTCCATTTCAAAAACGTGTTTAATTAAGCGTAAAAATGCAAGTTGCTTTGGCTATTAGTGTAATGCTTACTATCAAAGAGATGTCGAAGACTAGATTTATCCACTAATCTACAACTTGACTTGCTTGAGAAAAATGTGCCCCCATATGAGGGTATGGGAGTGACATGTGGTCATGGAATTCATTACATGTATGCGAAAGACTGCTGCTGAAGTTCTAGAAATCGTTTGAAATATATGCATAATTATGCTCTACGCCTAACTGCATGATTTTTCGTGGGTCTGGTACTTTCCCGACCTAAACCTCAGCAACACGTCGAAAACTATGCTTTTTGGTACAAATCGTCTGACTTGGTGTATCCTGATTCTTCAACAAACGCATGTGTCATGTCATGAATTAAAACGAGGTCCATTCAGTTTTGAATAACCTGCACGTGCCTTTCATTTGGCTAAACAAACAAATGCTGTATTTATGGTTGGACACTTAAAAAATACTTAAGCTAGGATTACAAGTTTAATAGCTACAGCGATGAAATGTCCTCGGAAATAGTGTATGCATTTCATTTAGAATAGTAAAGGATAGGCTCTGATCTGAGGATGATCAAACAAAACTTAGTAGTTCACCAAGAAGAAACATCTGTAATTTCGGATAAAGTTACCAGTTCAAAGACAACAACAATCAGGGATTCCAAGAGGAGAAAGGTTTTGCCTGCTGTGTAATATCAATGCAGCTGGTGATGAATTTCATCACCTGTTCAATTGTTCACTTCCAATATTAAAGGAAAACCGTACCACTCTTGTACCTATATATTTCCAGTACGACCCAAGTGTTTTCAAATGCAAGATTTGTTGAACGTTTCTAATGAAATTACCGAAGTTATCACGCTTTGTAGGTATAGTGGGTTTTTTTTGTTTGTTATTCTAGTCATTGATGTATTGTGAAGAGGACCAAGTACATATCGCTAATCGCTAACCTGTTGAAAGCAATCATCAGGAAACTGAAAATCTTCCCCACGTATATTAACGAGGAAGCAGAACAAACCTTTGCTAGCAAGAATCCCCTACTTGTTCTTTGTCTACTCTTCACTGTTCTCTGGCTCATTTAAGATTTTCCAACCCCACAATGTGTTTTCAAACATTTTTTTTTTTTACACGTCTGTGTGTGTTTTTTTTCCATCATTAGATTTGATTTTAAAAAAAGTTGAAACGCGTTTGCATCGTGTTCTGTTTGTAACTTGTTTAGACTGTGTCACCCATGTGAATTCGTAACAATTTTTTTTAGTTCTGAAAGCCCCCCCCCCCCCCCCCCCCCCCCCTTGGATGAAGCCTCATTAAATCTTTTAAAGTCTTGTGAACCAGAGACAATCAGAGACAACCAGAGACAAGAATGGAAAGAAGAAAGCGTTGAACACATAATGGAGAGATGACCAGGCACAGGGCTGGAATGGATAGGTTTCACATTGCCGCTCTCTCTCTCTCATCTCAAATCAGGATCGGCATCGGTAGGGACATTTGAAGGAGGTGTCCTTTGTATCTTGGATAAGAGCATGGACCATGCAGCGCCGACCACTGTGAGCAATGCAGTGCAGGGCAGGGTCTCCTCCGCTGGGTTTCTCTTCTAACGACCTGGTGTTCATTGCTCCCTATGGACCGCTATTGGTACTGAGGCTTTGACAAGACGAGGCTGGGTGTGGCTGTGTTAGGTGAGAGCTGGGATGAGTCAGGTTGGGAGTAATGCCACTAATGGGATAGTGAGGATTACACTGCTGAGAAAAAGTATTTAAAAAAAAAA
>CM031613.1:33410018-33417174 GCA_018398815.1 Conus ventricosus
TGTGTGTGTGTGTGTGTGTGTGTGTGTGTGTGTGTGTGTATGTGTGGAGGAGGTGGGGGGAAGGGGTGGCTGGCGGGGGGGGGGGGGGGGAAGCATGCAAAATGTTAGGACATGAAAGGACCGTTGTTCATATTCTTCTGTTTGATCATCTGCTGTTAGTTTTTTTCCAACGTACAAAACGCAGGCCCAAGGTATTAACAAAGCGTAATTATATATATATATATATATATATATATATATATATATATATATATATATATTGAATTATAAACAAAGCTTGCTCTTATGTCTTAGATTGAAAAAATAGGGGGAGATAGCATTCATATCTGCAGTGGTAGATGATTCTGCCTAACTAACAGTATGTGCTTGAGTGGGTGAATGGGGAAAAAATAAAATAAATGCTTCTCAAAATGAGCCTTCAGCAAGCTTATATTCTCCAAGGGGGAGACATCCTCCAACAGGGAGGGAAACTCACTAACAAATAACTCCTGGTCATATACCGATATTTCGAAACTTGGTGGTTTCTCCTCAGTGACCGCGGAAAGTGGTAATTTGACTCCTCTGCCTTTTCAGTTTTAAAAGAATGCAATCCAGAAAAGGTTGGTGTGCAATACCGTAGTATGTTTGTTGAGTTTTCAAAAAACCAACCAAAGGTGCCATCTAAGAAGCAAAAAAAAAAAAAATCATAAAAGAGCAAACAAGCTACATTTTCTTGTGAAAAGTAGAAAATATAAAAAGATATCCTCTAAGACACAAGTGCTGAGGGCAAGTTCTTGGAATGAATCCGCAAGGGACTAAAATACAACAAACTAATAAATTCCAAGGATAAGTACCGCACCGTTCCAGCAACTTACAGAGCAGCTTGGTGTTGCAATGACTGCAAGAAATATTGAATTATAAACAAAGCTTGCTCTTATGTCTTAGATTGAAAAAATAACAAGCTGCTCTGTAAGTTGCTGGAACGGTGCGGTACTTATCCTTGGAATTTATTAGTTTGTTGTATTTTAGTCCCTTGCGGATTCATTCCAAGAACTTGCCCTCAGCACTTGTGTCTTAGAGGATATCTTTTTATATTTTCTACTTTTCACAAGAAAATGTAGCTTGTTTTGCTCTTTTATGATTTTTTTTTTTTTGCTTCTTAGATGGCACCTTTGGTTGGTTTTTTGAAAACTCAACAAACATACTACGGTATTGCACACCAACCTTTTCTGGGATTGCATTCTTTTAAAAAACTGAAAAGGCAGAGGAGTCAAATTACCACTTTCCGCGGTCACTGAGGAGAAACCACCAAGTTCGAAATATCGGTATATGACCAGGAGTTATTTGTTAGTGAGTTTCCCTCCTGTTGGAGGAGTCTCCCCTTGGAGAATATAAGCTTGCTGAAGGCTCATTTTGAGAAGCATTTATTTTATTTTCCCCATTCACCCACTCAAGCACATACTGTTAGTTAGGCAGAATCAACTACCACTGCAGATATGAATGCTATCTCCCCTATTTTTTTCAATCTAAGACATAAGAGCAAGCTTTGTTATAATCAATATTTCTTGCAGTCATTGCAACACCAAGCTGCTCTGTAAGTTGCTGGAACGGTGCGGTACTTATCCTTGGAATTTATTAGTTTGTTGTATATATATATATAATATAATATAAATATATATATATATATATGTATATATATATATATATATATATATAAAACAAGTAAAAGAGGAATCTTAAAACTATCTACAAATTTGTTTCAAGCGTGTTGCGCTGTCATCAGGATGGTTTTTGGTTTGCCCACCGCCGATGTTATAATAGCGTGTGGGCTCCCGTTTGCGGTTGTTTGAACGTGCGGGTTGGCTGCACGTGTTTTTGGGGCTTTCAGGTTTTTTGTTTTGGGTGTGTTCACTAACAACGATTTCCATTTATGCCTGCAGTTGTTTACTATTTTCTGTTTTGGTGTTTAAAGTTGCTTAGTGTGGTTTGCATAGTATTAAACCATTTTTCAGTTAAACATAGGTTGCACCTTTTTGAAACATTGCTGTATGGTGATCCTCTTTTTATGAATTTTCCAGGATATATTGTAGCTTGTTTTTTGCGTCTTAAGTTTCCAGATATATTTGCTCAGTTCTGTTTGGTTTTTATATTTTTCTTTATTAAATGACTGTTTGTGGTTTGCATATCTGGTTTTGAAGTGGTTTTCAGTGATCCCTATGTATGTTTCTTTTCATTTTCTGATGTCACAGTAGCCTGGTATACAATGTTGTGAAGACATTTATTGTTTAGTGGGCACTGCTCCTTTCTGGTGCAATTGCAAGATTTCCTTTCTTCACCCTCTTGCTGTGTTGATTTTCATTTGTTGGATGCGTCAATTACGTTTTTGGGGTTGGCATACATGAGTACGATAGTTTGACAGTGTTTTTGTTAAATATTTTGGACAGTTTGTGTTCTTTTGGAAATGAAGTTGTTAGGATTTGAAGAATTCTTTCCCTATGTTTGTTTTGAGTTTCCCGTCGTATGGGGGTTATACCATAGATTTTTCTTTTCCTATTTTTCTTGCTTTTATATTGTGTTGTTGTCTGGGTTGTATTGTAATTTGTAATTGTATCCACTTGTTTGTAGTGCCTCCTGGTATTCTACTGCTGCATTGTTGTTGAACACTCTCTCACTGCATGACAGGTTTGATAGTCTCTTGTTTATGCCATGGGGTATGGTCTTTAATATAGATGGTGGATGGTTACTTTTGGTGTGTACATAAAGAGTGTATCGTTGGGTTTCTTGTATGGTTTATATATGTGATGTTGAGATCCAGTGTTATGTCTAAGTAGTTCACTACCTTTTTGTTTGCTTCAATGGTAATCTTTAAGTTGTGGTTTTGGAAGATTTTGCATAGTTCTTTCTTTGTTTTTCGATGGTTTCTTGGATTTTTGGTCAGTGCAGCAAGGCCATCGTCTCTGTATAGTCCGACTTGTTTTCCGAGTTTTTTCTTGATGTTGGACAGCATGAATAGTCCGACCAGTTCACATGTTTCTGCACCATCATATGATCCCATGGTTACGTCGAATGTTGAGTTTCTGTTGGTTTTCCTGATCCGGGTTCATTTTTTGCTGTGTAGTAATGTTTTCTTGGTGTGGAGAATGATTTCCATTTCTGACCCTGTTCTGTCTGTGTGGTTACTGGCAAACTTCAGGGCTTTGGTGAGTATTCCTCATCTATAGATGGGTAACATCTACTATGTCAAAATGTGGTGAATACTGTATTACTTTGTTTATTGAGTTTTTGAACCATTGGATAACTTCGTATGTGTTCTTCCAGAGGTTTGTATTCAGAGTTTGTATATATATATATATAATATATATATAATATATATATATATATATATATATATATATATATATATAATTATATATATATATATAAAAACAAACTAATAAATTCCAAGATAAGTACCGAGCACCGTTCCAGCAACTTACAGAGCAGCTTGGTGTTGCAATGACTGCAAGAAATATTGAATTATAAACAAAGCTTGCTCTTATGTCTTAGATTGAAGAAATAGGGGAAACTATAAGCTTGCTGAAGGTTCATTGTGAGAAGCATTTTTTTCCCCATTCACCCACTCAAGCACATACTGTTAGTTAGGCAGAATCATCTACCACTGCAATATGAATGCTTATCTTCCCCTATTTCTTCAATCTAAGACATAAGAGCAAGCTTTGTTTATAATTCACTATTTCTTGCAGTCATTGCAACACCAAGCTGCTCTGTAAGTTGCTAGAACGGTGCTCGGTACTTATCCTTGGAATTTATTAGTTTGTTGTATTTTAGTCCCTTGCAGATTCATTCCAAGAACTGGCCCTCAGCACTTGTGTCTTAAGAGGATATCTTTATATATTTCTACTTTTCACAAGAAAATGTAGCTTGTTTTGCTCTTTCATCATTTTCTTTTGCTTCTTAGGTGGCACCTTTGGTTGGTTTTTTGAAAACTCAACAAACATACTACGGTATTGCACACCAGCCTTTTCTGGAATTGCAGTCTTCTTAAAACTGAAAAGGCAGAGGAATCAAATTACCACTTTCCGCGGTCACTGAGGAGAAACCACCAAGTTTCGAAATATCGGTAATATGACCAGGAGTTTATATGTTAGTGAGTTTCCCTCCCTATTGGAGGGTGTCTCCCCCTTGGAGACTATAAGCTTGCTGAAGGTTCATTGTGAGAAGCATTTTTTTCCCCATTCACCCACTCAAGCACATACTGTTAGTTAGGCAGAATCATCTACCACTGCAGATATGAATGCTTGTCTTCCCCTATTTCTTCAATCTAAGACATAAGAGCAAGCTTTGTTTATAATTCAATATTTCTGCAGTCACGCAACACCAAGCTACTCTGTAAGTTGCTGGAACGGTGCTCGGTACTTATCCTTGGAATTTATTAGTTTGTTGTATTTTAGTCCCTTGTGGATTCATTCCAAGAACTGGCCCTCAGCACTTGTGTCTTAAGAGGATATCTTTTTTATTTTCTACTTTTCACAAGAAAATGTAGCTTGTTTTGCTCTTTCATGATTTCTTTTACTTCTTAGTGGCACCTTTGGTTGGTTTTTTGAAAACTCAACAACATACTACGGTATTGCACACCAGCCTTTTCTGGATTGCAGTCTCTTAAAACTGAAAAGGCAGAGGAATCAAATTACCACTTTCCGCGGTCACTGAGGAGAAACCACCAAGTTTCGAAATATCGGTAAATGACCAGGAGTTATATGTTAGTGAGTTTCCCTCCCTATTGGAGGGTGTCTCCCCCTTGGAGACTACAAGCTTGCTGAAGGTTCATTGTGAGAAGCATTTTTTTTCCCCCATTTCACCCACTCAACACATACTGTTAGTTAGGCAGAATCATCTACCACTGCAGATATGAATGCTTATCTTCCCCTATTTCTTCAATCTAAGACATAAGAGCAAGCTTTGTTTATAATTCAATATATATATATTACGCACAAAAAGTTAAGGATCGGTATGTGAAAACAGGTGCGTAATAAACTCAGTTCGCTACTGTTATTTATTTCTTAGTCCAGCCAAATTGTCATGAATTCTTGTTCAGCTGTAAGTGGGCGATGTTGTGTTAGTGCGAAAATTGCATGGGATTCTCTACTACTGAGCTGGGCCGCAAACAAAAAGCGGAAACTTGCGAAAAATGACCTTGTTTTGGACCGTTCTGCCTGAACACATTGCACTTGCCAGATGGAAAAACCATTATGCACGTGCAAGCACTGCTGTTTATGTGTGAGATGCTGTCGCTCGCTTGGCTTTATAAGAAGACATTCCACCAGTAGTAGGCCTGATCTGACAATGCCTCCACGACGAAAATTAAGCGAGTTGGATAGCGGACGAGCTGTTGCATGGTTCCAAGATGGTGTTCCCAAGCGAGAAGTGGCCAGGCGACTTCATGGTCCATCTCGGTCATTGTCCGACTGATTCAACGCTTCACAGCCACTGGGATTGTCATGAAAGACGCAGATCTGGTCGACCGAAGAAGACAACCCCACGTTACGATCGTCTCATTGAACGACAAGCCCTGCAGACAAGAACAGCCTCTTCAGCATCATTCAAAGGCAGTTGAGGGTGGCTACTAACATCAACATCAGCCAGCAGACCATACGGAACCGCCTACCTGGGTTTAATATCCGTTCTCGTCGCCCAGCAGTACGGCCACGCTTAACTCCAGCCCATAGGGCAGCACGCCCGCCTTCTGCGCACGTAACGTGAGGTGGACACGTCAGCAATTGTCCCAGGTCCTGTTCAGTGATGAATCACGCTTCACCCTTCACCACAACGACGGCCGACTGAGGGTCTGGAGGCGCCCAGGGCAACGCTTTATTGACGCCACTGTCCAAGAAAAGGTGGCCTTGGTGGAGGTTCTGTAATGGTCTGGGGGGCCTTCAGCCTTCACCACAGAACACCCTTGTATCATGTACAGGTAACCTGACTGGCATCCGATACCGGATGAGATCCTTCGACCGCTGGCTGTGCTACACTGCAGCAGATGGGACCGAGGGCTGTCTACCAGGATGACAACGCTCGCCCCCACAGGGCAAGGGTGGTCAGCGACTTCCTGCAGCAGTCTGGAGTCAACAGAATGGAGTGGCCAGCATGCAGTCCCGATCTCAACCCGATTGAGAACCTCTGGGATGAGCTGGATCGCAAAGTGAGGCCACCCCTCTCCCAGGGATGCCCAACACCTCTACCAGATGCTGCAGGCTGAGTGGCAGGCGCTTCCACAGAGGATCTTCACCAACCTGGTCAACTCGATGAGGACTCGCTGCGTCGAGTGCCAGAACAGCCATGGTGGTTACACGTATTACTGAGCTTTTGGGAACATCAGTATGCCCATGTCTTGTGATTTCAATGACTTTGGGAAATCAAATTTGGATACGTACCCACTTTAATCAAATGTACACACCAAACGATTGCTCGAGATTGAAGGCAATTGTGCATCGTTATCACTAAAGAATGGAATTAAATGTTGCCAAACTTCAAGCATTGACTTTCTTATTTTGACCGTTATGAATGTTTGTGAAAGTGATCCTTAACTTTTTGTGTGTAGCTTATATATAATATATAAAATATATATTATATATATATATATATATATGTGTGTGTGTGTATGTGTGTGTGTGTGTGTGTGTGTGTGTGTACCCTAAAGCAGCTAAAGCAATTAGGAGAGAGAGAGAGGAGAGAGAGGGAGAGAGAGAGAGAGAGAGAGAGAGAGAAGAGAGAGGAGAGGAGAGAGAGAGAGTATATCGTTTCTCCAAATACTTTGGGGCTCTCTGACTCTATTGTAACCGAACACAAAGCCACTTCCCCCGCCCCCCACCCCCCCATCCCAGCCCCTTAGCCATTCCTTCCATTATCACCTCGCCTTCCTCTCCCCTCCTTCCTGGAATCCACACACTCCACCCACATTTGACCCCACGGCCACCCATCCTTTTCCTCCTTGAAGTTTCCTCGCCATAGTTTTCCTCTGTACACCTTTTCCTGTTGGCTAGGGTTCGAATACAATACGTCGTCTTCTGGGAAACCACACAACCGACTGGGTAGCAAGCCCAGAAAGATTATAGTGTTGACCGGAATTACCACAACCTAGGGTTTTATTTTCTCAGGGCTGTCAGCACATCAGGGAAAA
>CM031613.1:33442882-33452882 GCA_018398815.1 Conus ventricosus
TCAGAAGAACAAAAACAGCTTAGAGAAAAAAATGGACGAAAACGAAGACAATGAAAAAAGTCCCAATAACAATACTATACAAATGCTCCTATTACTTTTCAGGAAACAAAAGATGCAATTTCAAACCTTGGATCAAAGAAAAAATCTGTGGGACCAGATGCAATTTCCAATGAAATGATAAACATTTACCAGTTAATATAACACTTTTTCTAAGTTCATTTTTTCAAAAATGTTGGTTTGAAGGGATTCAGCCATTCTTATGGAAACAATCTACTGTTACCCCTATTCCCAAGGAGGGAAAGTCAAATCAGATGAAAATAATTACAGACCTGTCGCTCTTACATCACATGTGGGAAAACTTATGGAAAGAATAATTCTAAAAAGGCTTGAACATTTTCTGTGAAAAAAATGATATAATACCAATACAACAGGCGGGTTTTAGAAAAGGTAAATCATCAGTTGATCATTTAGTAAAAATTACCACACAGATTAAACATCAGTTTTCACGTAGGAAAAACGTACTTGCCACTTTTTTTGACATTAGAAAGGCATATGACCAAGTTTGGCATTCAAAACTTCTGAACAAACTAAGATCCATAGGTGTTTCAGGTTGTATGTATAACTATATAAAGGCATTTTTAAGTGAAAGAACAATACAGACTAAGGTTGGTAATGCCTACTCTAATCAAAGACGTACACAGATGGGAATCCCACAAGGAGGTGTAATAGCCCCAATCCTTTTCAACATTTTGATGCATGATCTTCCAAAAGTGGTCTCAAACAATGTCGAACTAGCACAATATGCGGATGATATTTGCATATGGATGAAAGTTACTCTAAAAAAGCTTACACCGATTAGATCAATTAACTATATTAAAAAGGTATATCAAAATGAACTAGACAAAATTAGCAAATACATGATTGAAAATGGACTAACCCTTTCACATGAAAAATCGCATATGGTTCTCTTCAACTCTGGGTATGATCCTAAACTTCTACCCTCTTTTCAATAAATGGACGGCCGCTTGAATATAAAAAAGTTGTTAAATTTCTAGGAGTAGGCCTGACTTCTAAATTGAATTGGAACTACCATTTGGAAAATATTCTGACAAAAAGCCAGGAAAGGATTAAACTTATTAAAAATGATAAGTCGACAGTCGTGGGGAAAAGATAGTAAGGTACTTATTCATTTAGCAACTGCGCTTGTGAGATCAAAATTATCTTATGCTCAGGAAATATTCTTTTCAGCTCCAAAATATTTGATAACAAAGATGCAAAGCATTGATAGCAAAGCTTATAAAATAGCTCTCGGTGTTCCCTGTCCATGCCTCAACACTAAAAACCTACACAGAAATAGGAATTTTGCCTTTTGCCGACAATATGAAATTTGCTTCAGCAAAATATATATTAAGGAGTCATTCAATGCAAAATTCATGTGTCATGAAACTGGTTTAAAATCAGAAATACACTTTCCAAAGCGAGCACAGAGTTTTGATTCTGTAAAAACTATAGGCTCCTATACGTCCCAATTATTTACAAATGCTGGTGTTGAACCCCAAACAGTTAGCTCTTCAAACGAGTTACAGTAATGTTCCTCAATGGGCGTTAGTAAGGCTAATTTCGATATTAATTATACAGATTTAAGGAAAAGTGATGGGACCATGCTGCCAACATATGTCAAGGCACATATAAACGAAAATTTTTATAAACCATCTTAAAATATATACAGACGGTTCTCTACTTGAAATCAATTATCAGGTGCTGCATTCATTATTCCATCATTAAAAATAGAGAAAGGTATCACATTGGGAAAAAATTTCTCTGTATTCACAGCAGAGCTGATTGCCATTGTTATGGCACTGAACTATCTTCTTTAGTTTCCCATATTCGATATTTCAAATATTATTTTGTGTCGATTCAAAATCTGTCTTTACAAGCTTTAAGATATTCTCATACAAGAGTGAGAGGAGAAATGATATCTGAGATATACCATTTAATTCTTTTTTTGGGTCTTTACGTGGTTCTTCTATTGACTTTTGTTGGATTCCATCACATTGTGGTTTAGCAGCAAATGAAAGGGTTGATCGGTTAGCCAAAAATGGTGCAGCTAAGGAAAAGAGCTTTACAAAAATAAATATTCCTTTATCCTTGCATGAAAATTTTTAGCCTTTTAGGTAAAGCGTCATGGGATTCGGTGATAGGAAGACAAAAAGAGTGTCCAAACAAAAAAAGGGGACAACAAGGGAAAATTCTTTAAGAAGCTTGTAAAATATAAAACGGGACATAATCTCCACCAGGGCTTATATTCATGGACAACCGCTGTTGACCTCCGGTTATTTTTTACCTCCGGCGGGTACGGAACCGGAGGTTAAACTGGACCCGCTGGTTAGAATGCATTGCCATTCGTGAGCCGCGGTCTGTCGTCGGTTAGTTACCGGCCGACTATTTTTAGACTGACTGGGGATTTCCCGTAATCTCGCTACTCAGCGCATGCGTATGCTACCTATTTCCTGCATTTCCGAAGTAAACAACAATGTCGAAGACTGAGAGTAAGTCCTTTGAAAAAATGGACAAATCTAAAGAGAGACCATCGGAATGGAGCGGCAGGCCGTATGAAAACGGGCAGTGGGGCAGTGCCTTCTAAACCCACAGACGAGCTGATCGACATGATTGTTGGTGGTGACAAAGATGGTCTGCCACCAAAGACCTTGGATTAGTACAGTCAGTTGAATCACCAACTCGTGGTAAGGCATTCCTGGATTTTTTTTTACCAATTGTCCAGGCGCTTTAGGCAATCAGGAATTAATTGCAGGCCTGGGTGTTTCATTGACATAGTTCTTTTAGAGAGTAATTTTCACCCTTTCGAAGAAAAACCCCTAAACGTACCATCAGACTCTGGAACCAAGCAGATTTACCAAAATTGCGCAGGGATACTCATAATTTCAGTCGTCTTTTTTTGAGGTCCCATAGTGTTAAAGATAATGTCAGTGATCTTTGGAAGTGTTATAAAAACTAATTTGGATTTTATTATGGATGACAACATACCTACTAAAATAACTTCAAGCAAGAACCACCAGCCATGGATTACTACTAAAACTAAACGTTTGTTGAGAAGGAAACATCGTTTCTTTAAGAAATTGAAACTACATCCTAATTCAGAAAGATTACTGGTTAGGTATAAACATATTAAGAGAAGGTGTCAGGAGAATGTAGACTTGCTCACTCCAATTATGTTAATTCGATGATTTCGGAAGGTGATCATCAAAAAAAGAAATTATGGTCTTACATAAGGAGTAAGAGACAGGACAACATTGGGATTCCAGACCTGAGAAATAACCAGAATAACCTAATACAGGACCTGAAGGGAAAGCAAACTTACTAAACAAGCAGTTTTGTTCAGTTTTCTCAAATCCCAAACCTTTAATTAACGTTAGACTAAAGGATGATGATAAACTCCCTGAAATGCAAAACATCAAAGTAAACAAAGCAGGAGTATTTAAGTTACTGACCAATATCAATGAAAATCAAAGCTACTGGTCCCGATGGCGTTCCTGGCAAGCTCTTAAAATTATGTGCCAATGAATTGAGTGAGGTATACCAATTACTTTACCAAGCTTCACTGGACCAGGGGAGTAAATACCTGATGAGTGGCGAGATGCGAGCATTGTTCCCTTATTTAAAAAGGGTGACAAAACAAAAAGCAGAGAATTATAGACTGTAAACTCTTACATCCATATCAGCTAAATTACTTGAACACATAATATTTTAGTAGCATAATGGACCATTTTGACAATATGATTTCTTAAATAACGCCCAGCATGGTTTTAGACAGCGAAGGAGTTGTGAGACTCAACTTATAACAACTCTCAATGATTTTAGTAACTGTCTTAACAACAGACAGCAATAGATGCAATTTTTTAGATTTTTCTAAAGCCTTTGATAAGGTTGACCATGAGGGCCTGCTGCTTAAATTAGAACACATTGGCATTGGCGGTTCTTTGCTAAAATGGGCTAGATCATTCCTCGTTGGGAGAACGCAGAAAGTTGTTGTGGAGGGTCGTCATCCCATTGTAAACCAGTCTTGTCAGGTGTACCACAGGGAACTGTTCTGGGGCCTTGTTTTTCTTAATTTATATAAATGACATAAGTAGAAATCTCTCTCCTGGAACTACTATATGGCTTTTTGCAGATGACAGTTTAGTATATAGAACAATCAGAAGCAAGAATGATACACGCATTCTACAAGAAGATCTAAACGCTTTACAAGAGTGGGAAAGAACTTGGAAAATGGAATTTCATCCTCAAAAGTGCCAAGTGTTGCGCATATGTAACAAACGCTCACTAATTAGATCAGATTATTCTATCCATAATACTATTCTTAAGAAACTAATGCTGCAAAATATTTAGGCGTGATTTTTAGATAGTCGTCTCAAATGGAAAGAACATTACAATTTAGTATGTAAGAAAGCAAATAACATCTTAGCTTTCTTACACAGGAATATCAATGACTGCCCCCAAAAGGTTAAAGACGACTGCTACAAAACACTGGTTAGACCAGTACTGGAATATGGTTGCTCAGTTTGGGATCCTTACCATCTAAAGGACATTGATAACCTTGAAAAGATTCAGAAGAGAGCAGCACGGTTCGTAACAGGGAACCACATCAGAGAAAAGGGGAATACTAGGAAGAACATGAGGAAATTAGAATGGAAACCCTTAGAAGAGAGAAGAGCTTTTATTAAACATTAACACCTTTTTCAAAGGCAGAGCAAAAGTAATTGATTTTTAAAGGGAACAACTAGTATTGAATAAAAGGAGCACCGGGGGAGTGGGGGGGCAGGGTTTTACCTTTCCTGCAATTAAATTTGACACCACTTGCATTTTTTTATCCCATTTCCTTTTAAGGTGTGGAACTCACTGCCGGGGTGCCATCCAAATTGCCAAAAATGAAATTCTCTTTAAAAAAACTTTTTGGGATAAAACATTTTTGAGATTTTGCATATTGATGTTTTTCTATTTTTTACCCCCCCTTTAATTTTTTAAACGGGTTAATTTGGGCCTAATTTTTGGCCCAAATTGTTTTTTAACTCTTGAATATGGGGGGGGTGGACCCCTTTTTGCCAAATTTGTTCCGGGGGGCCAAACAGTCTGGTCGCACTATTTTATGTTATTTTTTTTTTACTTTTTAACAGCGCGCTGGTGACCTACCTTTTTTTGGGGAAACCATTTTTTTAAGGAAGAAGAGAAAAAAGGGCATTAAACCCTGAAAAAAGGAAATCAGGGGGGATTTCAAAAAATTTGAAATACTTTAAAAAGCCTTCCCGTAAAAGTGCGGGGGTTCACTTTTATTAAGGGTGAAGGGGAACTTGGGGTTGTGCCACTGGTGTGGGGGAAAAGAAAGAGCGGTGTTGTGTGCATGCACGTACAAACCCCAAAATGTTTTGATTTTGGTTTTTGGTGCTTATTTTGGCTTCGCCCAATGTGCAAGTGCATATACCATGTTTTGGGGTTTTGGGGGTTATTCCCAAAATATTGAAAGGGCACTTAACAAGGGGTAATGCATGATGGGGAAAGTTTTTTTTGGGGGGGGTGGGGGGGGGGGGGGGGGGGTAGGGGGACCGGGGTTAATGTTGTTTAAGTGTCAATGAAAGTGAGTTTTGTAAGGGAATTGTTTTTTTTTGGGGGTTTTTTTTTTCTTTTGGGTTTTGTTTTAAAGAGATGTGTGTGTGGTGTTTGTTTTGTGGGGGTTTTGTGTGTGTGTGTGTGTTTTGTGGGGGTGTGCCGCGTGCTGCGTGGTTTTTTTTAAAACAATGTGATAAATTTTTTTGGAAAGGTACATAAGGAAACTGTTCCGGGGAAATTGGGGAACGGATAGTTTTTTGAGTTCGCCCCATTATTTTTACTTTCAGTCATTGAAAAGAAATTTTATTTTGGGGAAAGACTGTTTTTTTAAAATATTATGAAAAACACTATGTCAATGATGATGTTACTTAAAAAAACCTCCCACATTTCCCCCAGCTGTTTTCTACCGGGCCAACAAAATAAATAGGGTTTTGGGGGAAAAATTTTTTAGAATATTTTTAACTTCCAAAATTTAAAAAAATACTTATTCATTAAGCAAACTAATTAGATGTTTGTAGAGTTGAATATTATTCCTTTTTGTTTTGACTTGTAATGTTTTTGGGATCAATTGAATATATACCTTTTTAAAGGTGGGGCCCTGACACTTTGGGACACAGCATTCCCCACCGTTTTGCGGGCTTGGTAATTTAAATTTCTGTTTCCTGTATCCCCAAACCCCAAAAGTTTTTTTTTGTTTGTTTTCGCATTTTAAATTGGTGTGTGTGTGTGTGTGGGTGTGTGTGTTTTGTGTGTGTGTGTGTGTGTGTGTGTTTTTTTAGTGTGTGTGAGTGTATGGGTTTGGGCGGGGGGGAAAGTTTTTTTTTTGGCTTTTGGGGCAATGGGGGTATTTTTAAATTTTTTTTTGTTTTTTTTGAAACATTGCTTTTGGAAATTTTATATCTCTCATATGAAAAAAACCCCAAAAAAATGCAGCTTTTTTTCTACTTTTAAGCCATTTTAACCTGGATCCCACGAGACATTTAATTTTAATGTTTACATTTTAATTTGATTTCACGAACATTTTTTTTTTATTTAAGTGTTTCCTGATTTTAACAAAAAACTCAACAGTGCATTAAGTTTTCATGTTTTGTTTTAAAACTAAACATTTTCAAATTGCTGGACCCCACAAAATTTGGGTACTGTCTGCATAAGTTTTTTAAAACGTGTTTAGGTAGCCCCCTTTTTTTTTGGGGGCTCCGTTTTAAAAAACCCTTGAGTTTTGGGGTACTGTCTGCATAATTTGGTTAAAAAGTGGGGGTTTAGCCCTTTTTTCCCAACCCCGATTTTTTTAAACCTTGAGCTTATTGAACGTTTTGGGGGGCACAGAAAGTACAAACTTTTGGGAAATTTAAAAGTTTTCCCTGTTTTTTAAAAAAAAAGTTTTGGAAAAGCTAATAAAGTTTCTTCTTTAAAGGAAAGCTTGAAAACCAAAAAATATAAAATTTATACTTGTAATTTAGTAAAACTTTTAGATGATGCCCAGATTATTTTTCAAAAATTGATGGTTTATTAGGACAGGGTTTAAACTGTACAATTTTTCTGAGGGGCCCTGTTTTGTTTTTGAATTAAAGTGTTTTCTTGTGTTTTCCCATTTTGAGTGGTACTTTTCCATCTGTGAACATTTTCAAATTTGTTGAAAGGGTTTTAAAATTTAAGCAAAAAAAAGGGTTCCGGGAAAAACAGGAAATTTGGGCCCAAAAGGAAATAAAAATTTCCTGGGGATTTTTTGTGATCAAAAGGATTAGAAAGGGGCCTTTGAACTACTAAAACCCCCTTCCCCAATGACGGGGGAAGGGTTTTTTGACACGGATATCACCTCATGCGCCCCCAAATAAACCCCCCCCCAGCCAACAAAATTTGGGGGAAATTGACCAAATGCAACTATGCTGGGGACTCAGACATCCAAATCCTAAAAACGGTAAATCATAAAAAGCAAAATTAAAAAAATATTCTGAAAATGAAAAGAAAATTTTTTGTCTAAAACAAAGGAATTTTTCCCTCTCTCTCTCTCTCTCTCTCTCCCCCCTCGCCCCTCCCCCTTCTCTTTTCCCCTTTTTCCTCTCTCTCTCTCTTTTCCCCCCTTCAAAACAAACACCCACCACCCACACAACACAACAAAACCAAGAAAAAAACCCAAAAAAGGGTGCAAACTTTTGAACCCCACAAAAACCACATAACAGATAAGGGCAAATTTCATTTTTTTTAAATTTCTAAAAACCCCACATTTGGGCCAGTTGACAGACAAAGAAAAAGGCAGTCTCCCAAAAACTAAAACGGTGAACAACTGTCCAAGGCCCAAATGAAAAACCTTTCACCTTGACATTTGGAAAAAAATTGGATTCGGGCAGCAGGGGAAGGTTTTTTTTCCCAAAAATTTTTGGGGGTAAAGTAGGGCCAAGGGTTTTTAAAATAGCATTTGCTACCTAACAGCAAAAACTAAGCACTGTGTTTTTGGGCGGTCTTGTTGTTTTTAGCATTTTTTTTGTTTTTTTGGTATTTCAGGATAGTGTTGTCATATAAAACATTTTTTGGAAAAATCATCTCGTAAATTTTTTTATCTATGAAATTAAACAAAAATCAAGTAAAATTTGGAAAAAATGTTAATTTTTTCGGGAAAAAAAATGGTAGGGAAAATTGAAAAAAAATCTTTAGAGACATTGAAGCAAGAAAAGGGGGAAATTAGGGGTTAAAAAAAAAACTGGGAACTAAAAGAGTAAACCCACCCCCCACAAAAAAATGTTTAAGTTTTCTTTTCCCCCCTTCCTCCCTTTTCCCAAAATTTAACTTGAAGCGGGTTTTTTCATTACCTCTCTCCTTTTTTTTTTTTGGATATGAAAAAAAAAAGGGTTTAAAAAATTTTCCCTTTTGTGTATGGTGATTTTTGCGAGGGGAAGAGTCCACTTAGTTGTTTTAAATATGTTACTGTTTAATGTGTGTTTGTGGGGTGTTTTGGGGTGTGTTGGTGTGTGTGTGTGTGTGTTGTGTAAAAATTTTTTTTGGGTTTTTGGGTTTCAAATTTTGGGTATGGTCAAAAACCTGCCTATTGAAGAAAATTTTAAATGGTGGGGCCTAAGGGGGAAACCCAATTTGGGGAATTGTCAACATGAAATAAAGGGGTTTTTAATGCCATTTTTTTTTTGGTTTGGGGTGGTTTTAATTTAATTTCCCTTAAAATTTATCATTATTTAAAACAATGTTTTTTTTGCTCATAAAATGTTTTTTGTGGGTTAAGAAAAAGGGCCAATTATTGCAGGAGTAGGGAAAGCATGCAATGTACCTTTTTTTTCCTTCAGTTTTAAAAAGTTTTTTTTTTTTTCCCGGAAAAATTTTCATTTTTGGGAAAATTTTTGGTTTTTTGCAAAAAATTTTGGAACTATTTGTTTTTGGTAATTTTTCTATTTAAATTATTTGGGGAATTTTTAACCCACATATAAAGGGGTTGGAACCGGGCCATTTTGGCCCCTTTGCCCCCCAAAGGGTATTCCCCCCAATTCCCAACCCCCCAAAAAAAACCCCCCATTTTTCCCCCCTTTTAATTTCCCAAAATTTTTTGGTTTTGGTTTTCCCCGGTATAAAACCCCTTTAAAAAAAAAAGGTTGGGGTTTTCCCGGTGGTGACCAAAGCAAGAAAAGAATTTTTTTTTTCTTTCAGACAACATAAACTTTTTTAGTTTACAGTTTTAACCCTTTACATTTCTACATTAAAATTATTGACCCCTTTTGGGTTCATAAAAATATTGTAAAAAGTCCAAGGGGGGCCATACATAAAAAAATCCCAACAAAAAATTTCCCAAATTGAACGGGATGAAAGTTTGCTGGTTTGGACTTTAAGCATTTTCCCCCAACGGGCATCTTAAAAATGTGCCGTAGGCTAAAAACAGATCTAAAAGGGGCAAAGCTTTACTTGCTTTTCCCTTTTGGCAACAGTGCCCCCCTTCGATTCAGGTGTTATTTTTTTCCTCGTTTATTGCGTCTGGAAAACTCAAATGTGCTCAGGGACAAAATCTAATTTTAGTGCCCATTTTCCGCGTGGGTTTAACGAGTCAATTGGTTATTTCATCCCCGAAACACTCTTTTCCCTCCAAAACACGCCGTGGGAAAATTTTCGCATTAAAACGAAGGGCCGCCTATTAAACTTTTGGTTAGGCATGCCCCCGGCAAAAGGGCCCCCCTTTAAAAAACCCCCCCGGTCAAGCTCCCGGGTTTACCCCGTAACCGTTTTGGAAATTGAATGCGCGGTTGTGGGAGTAACCCCCGGGGTTTAGAGAGTTAACAGGCAAAAGCCCGGGTTTTTAACCCCCGGTTAATTTTCAAAATTTTATAAGCCCGGGGAAAACATTTTTTGAAGGTTGATCTTTAGACCCCGATTTGAGGCATCC
>CM031613.1:33457882-33460382 GCA_018398815.1 Conus ventricosus
GATCACTCTGGATAGGACAGGAAATGGTGAAGAGCTGAATGACCAGAAAATAATAATATTCAGCCAGAAATGACGCTGGAAACAAGGACAACACTGAGAGCTGTCAACTTCATGTCCAGTGTGAAGTCCACAGGACCAAGGATGGTTCAACACCGACACCAGTCACCCTGGTCTTTGGAACCACTGCAGGGAAACAGGCTGTGCTTGCCGCACTTTCTGATGATGTCATCACATCAAACGAAACAACTGCACCTGTTTTGGATCGCCCACTCTTTTCAGGCCCACTGGAAAAGATGTTCGTACATTAACCAGTGAGAAAACTGCTTCAGCAGACAACAGTGATAAAGACCTCGACCCCAAAGTAACCGTTCCTTCTTCTGAGCAACAAACTATCAGAACGTTGACAGAACACCCAGCTGGAGAATCCAGTCAAGGTCAACGACCATTAACTGAAACAGGAACCTTGGATTGTTCTGACCGATCGGGCCCATATTCAGCGGGCCAATATGTCATTTGCAAGAACCACCACCACTCTAGTCCCAAAAGAAGATAGCACCAGGAGAGCTGCTGTACAGCGAGGCAGTGGCAACCTCCAGTCCACTGCTTGGAGGCGCTTCCAGACGCACCCCCGACTCGACCCGAAACACCCAAAGAAAACGAGGACTCCAGAAGATCTACATTCCAGCCATCCAGGACAGACCAGGGACACTTCTGCTGCACGGAACAAAAATCCAAAACCCACAGTGAATACCATTCGGTCATGGGTAACCAAGCAACCACGCAATTTCGGACCAAAGAAGCCCCAAACAACCGGTACAAACGGTTTTCAACCCGAATTAAAGGGACGAAACAAAACTGGACAATGGGGATTCGGCCAAAGCCCAGGAACGTTTCATACAACTGAAACTCTGACATTTCTTTCTTATAATGTTTGTGGCATCACCTCCAAGCTAAATGATTCTGACTTTATTTTGTATATTAGCAGATTTGATTTTGTTTGTCTTCTAGAAACCTTTACTGCAGAAATCTTTACATTGATGTTTTTAACCAAGTACTCAGTACGCAGTCCGGCAGTTTAGGCTTTCTAAAGCGGGCCCGCAAATCAGGTGGTGTGACTCTACTTGTTAGGAAAGATCTAGATCAGCACAGTTACAAGAATTGACTGTGAAAAACCGAAAACATTGTGTTGTTAAAACTGTCCAAATGTTTATTAAAGTCAACAACAGATGTCTTTCTGATTGCTGTTATGCAGCGCCCGCCACATCTCCTATAATATAATATTTCACGTTTTGAAAACGGCATTTCAGCTGTAGAATCATGCATTTTTGAATGTGTCGGAACATTTTTGGAGACGTTTCCATTCATTATATGTGGTGATCCAAATGCCCGAACTGGAAATGTACAACCCTACCATGTAAACGATGTTCAATATTTTCTAGAAACGTATCAAGATCCAAAACTATGTAGAGTCCGCTACGAGAAGTTCAGAAGACAGAGAACTAATTATCATGGTAGACGTTTCCTTGAATTGGTGCACAGTTTAATCTATTTATTGTAAATGGCACAACCAAAGCGATAGGTCGGGTAAATTCACGTTCATCTCAAATAATGGTTGCAGTGTGATAGATTATTTTGTCATCTCCACATCACTTACGTATACCATACAAGACATGCTCGTTGACGAAAGAAGTGATTCTCAACTTATGCCCATTGTTTTAACCTTGAGGTGTAATGGTTATGGAAAGATAGAAAGAAAAGACAGTTTATGTGTACAAAAAATTTGTTTGGAATCCTGACTACTACGATATGTTTAAGGACAGCCTAAACAGACCCAATTCCATAACTGCTTTGGGGAAGCCAAACGAATGATAAGTGTAGATGTTAATGTGTCCATTGCTGTGTTCAATGATACTTTGACATTGGCTTCAGAATGTATGTTAAAACAACTGAAATTTGGTGGCTTCCCGAAAAAGCAAGTATGGTTTGACAAAGAATGCAGGACAACAAAAGCGTCCGTAAAAAAATTCCCTAAGAATCTTCAGACATGAGCGATCCAAGCAAATTTAACCGAGTACTTGGAACAGAAGAAATGCTATGAAGATTTACTGAAGCTAAGTCCGATATGCATAAAACTGGGTCTTAGAGACAAATTATTGAATGCTACCAACGACTCTAAATTGTTTTGGACTACTCTTAAAAATGTCAGACATACGCAAAAGAATTCACTGGGGACATTTCGAAGGAAGACTGGCGGAATCATTTTGCGAATGTTTTTGAAGCAACTTTACAGCCACAACCATCGACTGTTTGTGAGGAGAATAACAATGTTGAACACCTAGCAATAAACAGCTTAAACTCGGTTATTACCCGGGAAGAAATCCTTGATTCAATCAAACATTTAAAATGCAATAAGGCAGGTGGTCCAGATGGACTAATTCCTGAGGTATTCATTTATTCGTACACATGGATACTGCCTTATTTAGAATAATTATTTAACTTT
>CM031613.1:33475382-33490382 GCA_018398815.1 Conus ventricosus
CGCACTTTAAACACGTGGGTCTTTGAAGTTCTCTGCCGACAGCTGTTCTCTGAGAACGAGGCAGCGCACTTTAAACACTGTCATATACAACAACTATCCATTCTGAGATGTAATTTATCACTAGGACATGCCAAAAGTACTAACAGACGAAAAGCAAGTCGCAAAGTGAGGCATATCTAACACACAATGCTGAAACTGACAAGAAAATGTTCGACAAATGTATCTTCTTCAGAAGTTACTATTGTCAGATATCAGAAATGCACAAAACAGCACTTCAAGAGAATGCAAAGCTTAAATATTTCATTGTTGTTGTTTTAGATGTGCTTTACTTTCCTCACAACGACCTTGTCTCCAGAACTAGTGAGGTGTGGTTAATACCTATGTGCATGCTACACCTTGTCAATGGTTCTAACCATCTGTGACTGATAACTGACATCAACCATGGTACATGAATTCATGGTTCCAGATATGGTTCTAGACTTTACGACCTAATATCATGTATGTCTCTCCTATATTACACACATATATCGTGTCTCAGTGACTCGTATTAGAATGAAACATCTGTAGAAGACGAAGTGCAGTTCGAAAGCGCAGTCTAAACTTCCAGCATGTTGCTGCTCTATTGCCATTGTTTGCATTTTTTGTGTGTATGTGCTTACTATTGAAGACGTAACGATTTATTCAAACCGTGGCTCATTCATTGTTTATATCAACCGTGTCTGAATAATTACTAATATTAGCCATGTCTCATTTTTTTCACTGATGTCAATCATAATTCGTGATATCAACCACGTCTTGTCTATTACTGGCACAAGTCATGTCCGGTTAATTCCTAGTATCAACCATGCATTGTCAATGAGATACGAATCGTGTCTCTTTAACTACTGAGTCAGTTCTGTCTTGTTAATTCATGATACCAACCATGCCGAGTTAATTCCTAGTATCAACCATGCTTGTCAGTGAGATAAATATCATATCTTTTTAATTACCTGTTGACTACTAATAGCAATCATGTCTGGTGAATTGCGATGACAATTATGTTTGATAAATTTCCTTTATCAACCATGTTTTTATTTTATTACTGATTTATACAATTTCTCATAATTATTGATAAGAACCATGTCTACTCCGCGCTTGATATCAACCATTCTCGAAAAAAAAACGCGCGCGCACTCACACACACACACACACACACACACACACACGCACACGCACACACAACACACACACACACACAATCTCTCCTCTCTCTCTCTCTCTCTCTCTCTCTCTCTCTCTCTCTCTCTCTCTCTCACACACACACACACACACACACTGACTGACTGAAACCAATTTATTGTCAGATTAACTCAAGGTTGTACTGACACACACACACACACACACACACACACACACACACACACACACCACACACACACACACACACGCGCGCGCGCGCTCGCGCGCGCGCGCGCGCGCGCGCGCGCGCACACCCACACACACACACACACACACATACACGCGCGTGTGCGCGCACGCGCAGATACAGACAGAGATGATTGGTGGTATGAGGCATCAAAAGAAAAAAGGTGTAAATATGTGACAAGTATCTTATTATCTGTTTTCATTTTGAAACCTGTTTAAGGAGAGCGGTTTATATTTTTCAACTTAAGCATTTTCTTGAAGGTGGAAAAGGTAACAGGATAGTCTGCTCCTGTCATTATGCAGTTGGCGAAAGTGTGTATGACGTGATTACACTTACCGTTGGTATATCATGTCATTTGTCAAATCGCCAACTGAAAATGGTTGATGCTGTTCAGGATTTGACTCCTGTCTGGGGATGCATAGTTTGAGGTTGTTTATCTTCCCTGACCCGAATGCATTACATTTCCTTGATTCTTGTATATGTGTGGTGTGTGTTGTTGTGTGGTGCGTGCTGCGTGCGTGCGTGCGTGCGTGCGTGCGTGCGTGCGTGTGTGTGTGTGTGTGCGTGTGTGTGCGTGTGTGTGTGTGTACGTGTGTGCGTGCGTGCGTGCGTGCGTGCGTGCGTGCGTGCGTGCGTGCGCGCGTGCATGCGCGCGCGCGCGCGCGCGTGTGTGTGTATGTGTGTCGTGCGCGCTCACATGTGTGTGTGTGTTGGGGGGTGGGGGGGGGGGGGGGGGGGGGGGGGGCGGGGGGATCAGGTGAGCAACTCACCAATTTTATGCATTAAAAAAGGAAGCATCATTTAATGTAAACGAGAATGAATTACTAAGCAAACAATAAAAGACGAGGAAGAAAGAAGGAAGGATGGAAAGTAGCTATATGTGTATCCTCGTAGGTACAGCTGTTGTTTGTCAAGACAACCGGGAGAATCACACAGGAATGCGAAAACCATGCATGCCGAAGTTGACATCTAAGTCAGGGGAAAGAACTCATTCCATTGTAATGGCCGGTCTACAGAGAATGAGGGGGAGCACTCATTCCATTGCAATGACCGGTCTACAGAGACTGAGGGGAGAGCACCCATTCCATTGTAATGACCGGTCTACAGAGACTGAGGGTGGAGCACTCATTCCATTGTAATGACCGGTCTACAGAGACTGAGGGGGGGGGGGGGGGGGGGAGCACTCATTCCATTGCAATGACCGGTCTACAGAGACTGAGGGAGAGCACCCATTCCGTTGTAATGACCGGTCTACAGAGACTGAGGGAGAGCACCCATTCCATTGTAATGACCGGTCTACAGAGACTGAGGGTGGAGCACTCATTCCATTGTAATGACCGGTCTACAGAGACTGAGGGTGGGGGGTGGGGGAAGCACTCATTCCATTGCAATGACCGGTCTACAGAGACTGAGGGGAGAGCACCCATTCCGTTGTAATGACCAGTCTACAGAGACTGAGGGGAGAGCACCCATTCCATTGTAATGACCGGTCTACAGAGACTCTGGGGAGAGCACCCATTCCGTTGTAATGACCGGTCTACAGAGACTGAGGGGAGAGCACTCATTCCATTGCAATGACCGGTCTACAGAGACTGAGGGGAGAGCACTCATTCCATTGCAATGACCGGTCTACAGAGACTGAGGGGAGAGCACCCATTCCATTGCAATGACCGGTCTACAGAGACTGAGGGGGAGCACTCATTCCATTGCAATGACCGGTCTACAGAGACTGAGGGGAGAGCATTCATTTCATAGTGATGACCGGTCTACAGAGCCTCGAGGGACAGCATTCATTTCAAAGTGATGACTGCTCTCCAGAGGCTCAAGGGATAGAACTCTTGATTCTGATGACTGGTCCACAGCGTTCAAGAAGAAGACTCTTTATCGCCCTTTTAATAGGACTGACCGAGTTGCGTAGTCCGACATAATAAGATACATCGAGGGTCATGAAGGTTAGAGCTAGTGTGTGTGTGTGTGTGTGTGTGTGTGTGTGTGTGTGTGTGTGTGTGTGTGTGTGTGTGTGTGTGTGTGCTGGTGTTCGCACGTCCATATGCGTGTGTGCATGCATACGTGAGTGCATGCGTGCGTGCGTGTGTGCATGCGTCTGTGATTTCATTTGCACGTGTTAAAGCATTCGTGAGTGTGTCGGTCTCTTATTCCACAAAAATCATTAGGCAAGAGCAAACAAAAGAAGCGATAGTTCTAGTCACACACACAGATAAAATACTCCTTTCTTGCAAGCGAGTTCGCGTGTGGTCTCAACGTTCTTTGGCCGGGAGTCGACATTTTGCCCGCCCGAGAAAACGATCCTCTTATGGTTTTGTGCCGGCAAAAAACGTTTGGCCGCTCTGTGAATGGATGATCATCAGGTCTGATAGCTCTGGCACCCAATCATTTACCGAGAACGATGTCCAGGCTAACGAGGGTTCTTACGGAGAGATTCCCGGCTACTTACGCCGCTCTTCAGTCTCTATATTTGCTTCTTTTTGTCTTTGTCCTTGTTTGCATCGGTGTTTTGCTCGCTTCTCTGTGTCTGTGTCTCTGTCTGCCTTTTTGTCTGTGTGTCTGTTTGTCCTCTCTCTCTCTCTCTCTCTCTCTCTCTCTCTCTCTCTCTCTCTCTCTCTCATTGTGTCTGTCTGTCTGTCTGTCTGTCTGTCTCTCTTCATTTCGTTCTCCCTTTCTCTCTCTCATTCCATCTGCCTGTCTGTCTGCCCATCTGTCTGTCTCTGTCTCTGTCTGTCTGTCTGTCTGTCTGTCTGTCTGTCTGTCTCTCTCTCTCTCTCTCTCTCTCTCTCTCTCTCTCTCTCTCTCTCTCTCTCTCTCTCGTGTGTGTGTGTGTGTGTGTGTGTGTGTGTGTGTGTGTGTGTGTGTGTGTGTGTGTGTGCGCGCGCGCGCCTACGTGCGCATATGACATCTTCAGGAACAAAACGCAGAGTAATGCTTTTTAGGTCCATCCAAAAAAAAAAAAAAGACAAAACCGTGGACGAGGAAGTTTTTACATTGCTGCTTACTCATAGCCAGACTCCAATTAACTGATGAGTGGGTATGTGGCGTACAACGTTCCTCTGTCCTCAGACGTTCTGGCATCATTACCGCAGGACTGCGAAGAGTGCATCCTATGTCGAGGCCAGTACAGTGGGAAAACATGGAGAAAAAGTCTCTGATGGGCAAACGCTTAGGCCTTTTCCCTGGTCCAGCGCAGTAGTACGCTCCTTCCTTCATGGGCGCTCTTGCTTTGTGTGTGTGTGTGTCAGTGATCGTGTCCTGGAGGGAGACCTGGCCTAGTCTGATATGTCACCTCTACCAGGTCTTCGTTCAGGTAAGATGGTGGTGACTGCGAATGCTGTTGTCATTACAAAAGCACAAGCCAAACACCAGAATGAGGCAACGTACCAGTTAGTGAAATTTCATTGATAATAGGTAAACAAATAGACAGATGAATAGATTATTTAAAAAAATGAACAAACAGATAGACAAACAAATACATAGATACATATATTGAAATAATAAACAAATGAATAAAAAATATTAACAAACAACTATATAGTTACATAAATTTAAAATACATACATGAATACATAATAAATTGATAAATAAATAAATAAACAAACAAATCAACAAATATGTGAATAAGTAAATAAACTATTCATAGAATTTCAGTAGAAATATCCTCTACTTCAGCGTGCCTGTGATGTAGCGTCTACCGGTTAGTGTTTTTCTTCTGCTCATTCCTTCATTGTTTTCGGCCTTTCAAGACCATAGCGTTCTGCTTCGTTCTTTTCTTCAGAACTGGCCTTAGCCGGCTCCGGTCATCCCTTGTCCGCTGACTGTGGCTCCAAGGCATTGTTCCCAGCACATGGTGGGATTATCGGGCCATGGCGATGTGCCAGCCTCGCAGAATCCCAGACAGATTCATTCCAAACGAGTGTGGCCACACACCACCAGGAGGATGTTGCACTAAATCACTATATAATCCATGTAAGCGTGTTGAGGCCGGCCGTAAACTTGAGCCATCATTTAATGTGAAACTGATGACTGATCAAAAGAACAACTCACTGCCAATCACATCCCTTGTTTTTGCGGGGGATTTCCACCGATGAATTCCCAAAATAATCTTCAAACACATGATCTTCCCTCTTCGTTGACGTCACATTTCTGGTCTTTTGCACTCACCCGTGGCCCGATCTTTGCGCCAAGTGGTTTCCCGCGATAGTCCCATTCCTTTGGTTTTAGTCCGTCTGCTTGGAACCCCCTGACTTGCAAGTTGATGGCCATGTGAAAGAAATGAGGAGAATCAACTTTCAGACGCAATAAAAATCCTCAAAACAACTGTAACTGCGCCAGTCCCATAAAAAACTCGACTCCTTAAACAAGGCCTTGGCGCATTATGCTTTGGTGTGCAGCCAGTCAGTGACTGGAGCCTGTGGTTGATGAAAGCTTGGGCTCCGAGGGCTGTGGTCACAGTCAGAGACCCATCCTCCTAATGAGCACTTTTCCAAACCTCAGAAGTCTCTACACAAATCAACTTACATCCTTCGTGATTCCTGGTCGACACAGGCTGCGCACACACACACACACACACACACACACACACACACACACACACACACATACACACACACACTCACACACTCACACACACACACACACACACACACACATACACACACACTCACACACACACACACACACACACACACACACACACACACACACACACACACACACACACACACACACACACACACACACACACACACACACACACACACACACACACACACACACACTCACACAAAATAATGCGCCAAGACCTTGCTTAAGAAGTCGAGTATCTATAGACTAGCGTAATTAGATACTTTTGAGAGTTCATTTATTGTGTTGATTCGCTAAATAACTGCAGCATACAACACTAAATAATTATGGGATACAACGCCACGTCACTGCTACATATAACGCTATATGATTACAGCATACAACATCAAGTCGCTGCAGCACACAACGCTGATTAACTACAGCATGCAGTCGAGTCACTGCGGCGTACAGCACTAAAATAACTACAGCATACAACGCCAAGTCACTGAGGCATGCAACATTAAATAACTTTAACATACAACGCCAAGTCACTGCGGCATACAGAATTATATAACTACAGCATACAACGCCAAGTCACTGCGCCATATAACATTAAATAACTACAGCATACAACGTCAAGTCGCTGCGGCATACAACGCCAAGTCACTGCGCCATATAACATTAAATAACTACAGCATACAACGTCAAGTCGCTGCGGCATACAACGCCAAGTCACTGCGGCATATAACATTAAATAACTACAGCATACAACGTCAAGTCGCTGCGGCATACGACATTAAATAACTACAGCATATAAAGCCAAGTCACTGCGGCATGCAACATTTAATAACTTTAACATACAACGCCAAGTCACTGTGGCATACAAAATTGAATAAGTACAGCATACAATATTAAGTCATCCCAGCACACAACGTTGAATAACCACAGCATACAACACCAAGTCACTGCAGCCAACAGCGTGAAGTAACTTCAGCATACAACGCCGAGTCACTGAAGCATACAACGCTAAACAACTGCAGCATACAACGTCAATTCGCTGCAGCATACAACACTAAACAATTGCAATTCACAATGTTAAATAGCTGTGCAGCACGTAACCCTTACTGACTGCGGCATACAACGGCAGATAAGTACAGCATACATTGTCATGTTATTGCAGCACACAACGCTTAAAAACAAACAAACAAACAAACAAACAAACAAACAAACCAGCACCATACAACACCAAATCCTTGCAGCAACCAACGCCAATGGACTGCAGCAAATAATGATAAACCACCACAGCATGCAACACATAATGAATGCAGCATACACAGGCAAGTCGTCGGAGCTTACAATGCCAGTGGACTGCAGCCTATGTCACCAAATGACCGTGCACTACGACGCCAAAGATCTGCAGCAAACAGCAACAACCAACGAACACATCCAGCGCTAGTCGTTACAGTATACAACAACTAACGAACACAACCAGCGCTAGTCGTTTCAGCACACGGTAACAACTAACGAACACGTCCAGCGATAGTCGTTACAGCATACACCAACAACTAACCAACACATCCGGCGTTAGTCGTTACTGCATACAACGCCAACAAACTCAGGTCGCTTTCAGGTGCAGACTTGGGGGGGAACCCTACCAGGAGATGGACGGTGAAGGTGGGCAGGAAGGTGATGGGGGTAGGTGAGAGGCAGCTTGGGGGGGGGGGGGGGGAAGCAGGGGGGCTGCCTCCATTCCATTCGTATCGCCTGAACGACAACACGTTATGACGCCTTCAGTGGAATGCCGGAGGAAGTGTGGATATAGCGGCAGGGGGAGTAGGGGGCTGTGGGAGAGTTCCGCTATCAGTTGTCTCCCCGCTCTCTGGACCAGTCTCCCCGCTCTCTGGACCAGACCCCCCCCCCCCCCAGCATGAAGACAGGCTGCTAGCTGGTCCGGGAGACAGCCTGGGTTCTAGAAGCAGCCGTCCAGCATATATATGACTCCCCCGTCAGAAGAAAAGGAACTTTTAAAGCAATTTTCCTGTTTGCAGCGAACGGCCATCTTTTGGGTGGACCGACCACAAACACAATACAGACTGCGGTCAGGAATCAACGATCAACAACGACTAACCTGAGGGTACACTCCAGACAGACACAAATCAACCTCGGTCTGACAGTAAACAGCGCCCTCTGTCACGGGTCAACATGGGTCATTTACTCACTGTCCAGTGAACGACGAGTCAGGGACTGAATTGCCGACCTGGACGCAAACTTTACACACCATCCCCGCACCACCAGCCTATTTCTCCTTCCCACCTCCCTCCTAACTACTCCACTGAATCGTTCAAAGTCTTCCCCGAAAATCGATGTAGTACCTAAAGATAATTATGACATCACAGTAATGACTTGGCAAAGATTTGAAGTTTAGGTAGGGTTGGGTTGAAGATGAAGAAACTGAGAAGATAAATTTAAGAAAATATATTATAAGTATGAAAATTCTTCAGTGGCAGCATGAAGGAACCATCGTAATCCATCTTGAAGGCAGATCTATTTGTATTGCCTGCTCCTAGGCCCCATCAGGGAGACACGGCTGATTGTGTCTGTTCTCCTGGCGTCAAATACAGACACACCACAGTCCATAATTCTGTGGTGTTCTCACCACCAAGGGTTCAAAAAAGAATCCAACAGCACCCCCAAAGCAGCCAGCGAAGGGTAGTAAATGAAACAAAACAAAAGTGTGGGGAGAGAAAAAGTTGCTGAAAAATTAAAGACATTATGCAAACAGTATAAAATGTAGGGGCAATCTTTAAGTCTACGCCTGAGGATCCACCCAAGGAAGCAAGGGAGATCAAGAGACAAACACAAAGACGGACAGAAGCAAAAATACAAATAACCTCGATTTATTTGAAATGAAGTTTGAAAATAAAATGAGGCAGGGAACAGTAAACAATTAACAAAGTTCAAATCTTTGCCGAGTCATTACTGTGATGATGGAGGGGTTGTTGGCCTGCGCTTGTTCCCCCCCCCCTAATATTGGTTGTTCGTCTTTGTATTTGTCTGACTTTATTCAAGCTTAGGCTGTGCCGGTCTTGAATAAAAGTTACTCTGTGTTAGGTTTTCTTATGGGAGCAAGAGTTACCCCACTTGTTTATTGTTTAGTGTTCCCTGCCTCATTTTATTTTCAAACTTTGTGACAGAATAGACAAATATTCTGGAAGTGATAGATGTATACATGTAACCTTTTTTTCATATTTTTTAATGAAAACGTAATACTGTTTGGACACGACATAGATTTTAGATCAGACAGAGTGTTAGACTTTACCCTGCTGTAGGTTAAATTCTACATTTACCAATGTAAATTTTGAAAATGAATTTCGTCAGGTAAATGCATTCATTAAATTATTAAAGACAGGCATGATATTGAAAAGTATATCGCTGATGTTAACTTTAACATGGTAAAGTTCAACAACTGAGTGGCATGCGTCTAAAGAATTAATTGAAAGTGAATGAATGTAAATAAAAACATGCTTCAATGAAAAAAAAAATTAACACAAAAAGAGAAAAAAAAAGAAAAAAAAAGAAAAAGAAAGAAACCTCCACGCCTGCTAAGAGTATGTAATCATAACGTCTGCTTATTCATTAAAATTACTTCCTGATACTCTAAGATACCATCAATATAGGTAGGGTTCACTAGTCCGAGGGTTCACTAGTCCGAGGGTTTACTAGTCCGAGGGTAGGGTTCTAACCCTAACCCTAACCCTTACCCTAACCCTAACCCTAACCCTCGGACTAGTGAACCCTCGGACTACCCTAACCCTAACCCTAACCCTAACCCTCGGACTAGTGAACCCTCGGACTAGTGAACCCTCGGACTAGTGGGACGTTCCCATCAATATATAATGATATGCATTTTTTTCTAGGAATGGCTTGCAGTTATTCATATTCTTCCTTTGTGTGTGTATATGGGTTTTCGATTTATTTATGTTGCTGTTTTTGTTAGATTATTCCTTTATTCTATCCAGAGGAGAGGAATACATTCCCGAACTTTTTCATGGGTGAAATGTTGAAATTGTATATACAGAAACTTACAAAAACAATAAATGCGTAATATGTATATATTCTGGACCCGGTCAGTGTGATTCAATCTATCCATTTCTCTAGCTGATGTCATTTTATCGAGTGTCACAGTTTTCCCTTAATGTAACAAAAGCCACGCAGGGAACAGCACAGTCTGTTCGAGTACCTTGCAGCCACTTTGGCATATGTAACAGCCCGAAGCTGACCGACTGAATGGAATTGTCCGGAAAATTATATCCACGGCGCAGCAGTCAGTAATGCATGCTCAATAAGGGCGTCCAATTCAGAGTGAATGCTCCATGGACACACCACTGGCCTACACCTGGACATCAGTCCCACAGTCTTGGTCGATGGCGCGCTGGAAGTCACTGACATTCCCGTTCAACTAGAGATTTGGGGTACATGCCGTTGAGGACAGCGACAATTCTGAAGACTTTGTGCATCAATCAGAAGATATCACTGTTTATAGCACATTGAAAAAAATGGCGGTCGCTTATATCACTCCAAAAGATTTCCTTAGAGATCTTGACTCCACATAGGCAACATTTAGGTGAGCTGTATTGAAGACAGGGGTAGGGAAGGGGGGGGGGGGGTTAAACAGAAAGAAGCTGGATCAAAATTATTAAAGTTGTTTAAACATGGCGTGTCACCATCTTGGTCTCTTTTATTGACATATTTTTATACCTGTTGTCAAGCGACGCAATTTGACAAGTTCTCGTGGGAACTAGCTCACAATTCGAACCAAAGAATTAGACAACACTTTGTTGGGCACAGGTGCATAGAAAATGTCCGACAAGTTTTCTTTTTCGCCTGTTTACTTTTCAGTTGAACAATGAGTTGGTGATGTGTAATGGTGCCTGGGCACAATGCGTTGGTGATGTGTAATGGTGCCTGGGCACAATGCGTTGGTGATGTGTAATGGTGCCTGGGCACAATGCGTTGGTGATGTGTAATGGTGCCTGGGCACAATGCGTTGGTGATGTGTAATGGTGCCTGGGCACAATGCGTTGGTGATGTGTAATGGTGCCTGGGCACAATGCGTTGGTGATGTGTAATGGTGCCTGGGCACAATGCGTTGGTGATGTGTAATGGTGCCTGGGCACAATGCGTTGGTGATGTGTAATGGTGCCTGGGCACAATGCGTTGGTGATGTGTAATGGTGCCTGGGCACAATGCGTTGGTGATGTGTAATGGTGCCTGGGCACAATGCGTTGGTGATGTGTAATGGTGCCTGGGCACAATGCGTTGGTGATGTGTAATGGTGCCTGGGCACAATGCGTTGGTGATGTGTAATGGTGCCTGGGCACAATGCGTTGGTGATATGTAATGGTGCCTGGGCACAATGCGTTGGTGATGTGTAATGGTGCCTGGGCACAATGCGTTGGTGATGTGTAACGGTGCCTGGGCACAATGCGTTGGTGATGTGTAATGGTGCCTGGGCACAATGCGTTGGTGATGTGTAACGGTGCCTGGGCACAATGCGTTGGTGATGTGTAATGGTGCCTGGGCACAATGCGTTGGTGATGTGTAATGGTGCCTGGGCACAATGCGTTGGTGATGTGTAATGGTGCCTGGGCACCAAAAAAACAGAAAGAAACAAAAAACAACCAAACAAAAAAAAAGAGGTTTTTTTCAATAGCCTGATGGTGCCAGCATGAAAAAAAAAATCACCAGGATAGAAATCCACTTCAGGGCAACAAACTGTTCAGCAGGTGGTCAGCTGAACATGAGGACATCATTCGCCATTAGGGACATCACCAGTCAGACTGTTCAGCAGGTGGTCAACTGAACATGAGGATAGCATTCGCCATTAGGGACATCACCAGTCAGCAAGCTGTTCCGAAGGACCAGACAAGATAGTCAAGATGCCGACATCCACACCGGACTCTCCGTATCCGTCCAGCTCCCTGGAAATTAGGGGTCTCAGCGAAGTGGGTGGCTCAGTCATAGAAGACTATTGATCCACCATCTTGTGACAGTCCCCTGCACGAGTCACTTGATCCGGGAAAGCGGTCCTGATGACCTTGCCCACGACGGCGTTCACCGAGGACGTGTGGATCATTACTGGCATGAACTCTTGGCCCTCCAAGGAAATGATACAGTTTCTGCCGAGATTGAAGACTTCATCAGAACAAAGATCAGTGCTGGCTGGCCCCACGCTAATCCACCTCCTTATTCCCTCCACATGAACTGATCATGATTGTATGTGTGTCCGTAAGAACCTGCCAAATGATGGATGAATATCGCGTGGTGAGGAGAGAGAGAGAGAGAGAGAGAGAGAGAGAGAGAGAGAGAGAGAGAGAGAGAGAGAGAGAGAGAGAGAGAGAGAGACCGACAGACGGACAGACAGAGTTCAGTTCACGTTATGTGAGCTCACCTGACCACGAGGCGCTGTAGTAGGGCTGTCGCCTGATCAAAGTCAGTTCTTCGCAAGAGAGAGAGAGAGAGAGAGAGAGAGAGAGAGAGAGAGAGAGAGAGATGTCTATATTTCGCAGCCGACTATGAGGGCCTATATCAGGACTGTCACCTTGTTAAAGTCAATTCCTTACTTACATTTTAAGAGAGAGAGAGAGAGAGAGAGAGAGAGAGAGAGAGAGAGAGAGAGAGAGAGAGAGAGAGAGACAGACAGACAGACAGACAGACAGGGACAGACAGACAGACAGACAGACAGACAGACAGACAGACAGCTGTTGTATGCTGTAGTTATTTAGCGTTATATGCTGTATTATTTAGCGTTATATGCTGTAGCTATTTAGCGTTGTATCCTGTACTTATGTTAGTGTTGTATGCTTCAATGACTTGACGTTGCATGTTGTAGTTATCTAGTGTTGTATGCTGCAGCGACTTGACTATAGGCTGTCGTTATTTAGCGATGTATGCTATAGTTGTTTAGTGTTGTATGCTGTAATTATTTAGTGTTGTATGCTGCAGCGACTTGACTGTAGGCTGTCGTTATTTAGCGATGTATGCTATAGTTGTTTAGTGTTGTATGCTGTAATTATTTAGTGTTGTATGCTGCAGCGACTTGACTGTAGGCTGTCGTGATTTAGCGTTGTATGCTATAGTTGTTTAGTGTTGTATGCTGTAATTATTTAGTGTTGTATGCTGCAGCGACTTGACTGTATGCTGTAGTTATTTAGCATTGTATGCTGTAATTATTTAGCGTTCTGTGCTGCAGTGACTTACCGTTGTATGCTGTAGTTATTCAGCGTTGTATGTTGTAGTTATTCAGCGTTGTATGCTGTAGTTATTCAGCGTTGTATGCTGTAGTTATTCAGCGTTGTATACTGTAGTTATTCAGCGTTGTATGCTGTAGTTATTCAGCGTTGTATGCTGTAGTCATTCAGCGTTGTATGCTGTAGTTATTCAGCGTTGTATGATGCAGATATCTAACGTTGTATGCTGCAGCGCGACCTGGTGTCATGTTGCTGTGGTTACTTAGCGTTGCCTGCTGTGTGAGTTGACGTTGTGAGCTGTAGCTTTTCTTGTGCTGTGTTATCTCCCGTGCCACCTCAGTGGCACCGCCACCTATGCTGCTCATTCTGGCGGCTCCCCGTCTCCAGCCATGTCCTGGCTTGTTGCGCCACAGCCCCGGCACAGGCAATCCACAGGGAGCAGCTAAGGTCAAATCCTCCTGAGGCAAACCACCAGAAGAAACCCTACACTGCTGCGGAGTCTTCTTCTGCGTACGCAGGCTGATATACTCCTGCGGACACTCCCTGTAAAGACAGGCAAGGATTAATCCCATCTACGCTACAAAGGGAGTGGAGTTTTGTGTGTATGACCGGTTTTTTTTATTATCCCGCCATTAAGGCAGCCATACTCCATCTTCGGGGAAGGTGCATGCTATGTGTAACGTGTCATCCATACCAACGGCCAAACTGGCCTTCTCTTCCGAACGTTGGTGATGGGATTTTATGTGTGTGCAAGATGCTATGCGTGTGTTCACACACGGAATCTCGGTTTATAGTCTCATTCGAAGGACTGTATGGGAAATGGAGTCAGAACTAATGTTAACTCCGAGGGAAAAATCCCCCTGTACCGAAACGGCCCGGCGGAGATTCCAACCCGCAACCCTTGGATTACGAGTCCGGCGCTCTACCAGCTGAGCTCTTCCGAACCCCTCTGCTGTGGAGTCACTTCGGAGGTGCTCAATGATGCCTGTGTCTGATCCAACATACACAGGACATCATCTACTAAGCCCCCCCCCCCCCCCCCCCCCCCCCCCCTGCTGACGACAATGATTGTTTAGTCGCGGAGCCGGCGTGCGTGAGCTGTTCCTTCCGAAACAGCCAGTGAGTCCGTCCTATAACGGTCCTCGTGACTTTGTCAATACCCGGTGTGCGTGAGCTGTTCCTTCCGAAACAGCCAGTGAGTCCGTCCTATAACGCTCCTCGTGACTTTGTCAATACCCGGCGTGCGTGAGCTGTTCCTTCCGAAACAGCCAGTGAGTCCGTCCTATAACGGTCCTCGTGACTTTGTCAATACCCGGTGTGCGTGAGCTGTTCCTTCCGAAACAGCCAGTGAGTCCGTCCTATAACGTCCTCGTGACTTTGTCAATACCCAGTGACCCCGACAGAACTTCACCAAGCCGCGTAGACGTTGTGAGGTATTTGACCCCGACAGAACTTCACCAAGCCGCGTAGGCGTTGTGAGGTATTTGACCCCGACAGAACTTCACCAAGCCGCGTAGACGTTGTGAGGTATTTGACCCCGACAGAACTTCACCAAGCCGCGTAGACGTTGTGAGGTATTTGATCGCGACAGAACTTGACCAAGCCGCGTAGACGTTGTGAGGTATTTGACCCCGACAGAACTTCACCAAGCCGCGTAGACGTTGTGAGGTATTTGACCCCGACAGAACTTCACCAAGCCGCATAGACGTTGTGAGGTATTTGACCCCGACAGAACTTCACCAAGCCGCGTAGACGTTGTGAGGTATTTGA
>CM031613.1:33495382-33500382 GCA_018398815.1 Conus ventricosus
TCTATCTATCTACATGTGTGTGTGTGTGTGTGTGTGTGTGTGTGTGTGTGTGTGTGTGTGTGTGTGTGTGTGCGCGTGCGTGCGTGCGTGCATGCGTGCGTGCGTGCGTGCGTGCGTGCGTGTGTGTGTGTGTGTGTGTGTGTGTGTGTGTGTGTGTGTGTGTGTGTGTGTACAGATACTATGTTCAGAATATCAATAAACCCTGACGCTTTGTATGAAACGCTAGAACACTAAAACTCCACCTGAGAATGTTCATTAGTAATAGAACATACCGATGTGCATGGAATTGTGGTTACTTGTTGGTGGAAAAAAAAGGTGGGAAAAGAAGAGAAGGATGGAGGACCCCACCTTATGAAAAAAAAATTTAGAGGAATTTTTTCATGTGGAAAAGTTGGAGGACAAAATAAATATGTACAGTACTTCCACCATTTACTTGGCGAATTAAAAAAAACCCATAACAACAAGCTAATCTGTGACCAGACGGGAAAAGCGTAAATGATTGGCTAGAACAAAGACTGTAGAGTGGGGGGCTTAAATGCAGAAAGCGAACAAACAAACAAATAAAAACCCAATGCACCACATCAACCACAACAAATATTTAGCGACAGTATGGAAAGAAATTTCTCATCTTGCGCCGAATTTGACAAGGTAACTGATTGCTCGTTCTTCATTTTCGTTGTCCTGGGTGTTCCTTATCTTGCCTGAAGACGGCCTAAGAGGTCGAAACGCGTTATGTCATGTCTTGTGATTCGTTTGTTCATGTTTGGCAAATTTATTACCTAAACGTGTTAAGATTTGTTTACACACACACGCGCGCGCGCGAGCATCTCTCTCTCTCTCTCTCTCTCTCTCTCTCTCTCTCTCTCTTCTCTCTGCGTGTGTGTGTGCATACACGTGCACCCTTCACTGAGCATGACCGTTATGGTGGTGGCAGCTACCATTACTACACGGAGCTGTGTTTTGACTGGCCAGCGTAAAGACTCTACGCCGATATCGCGATTGGCTTAAAACAATACTTTAAGAACGACCAATGCTTCTTTATTAGACGACACTTTGGTATCGATGCGTCTGTCTCTTCATCGTTTCCTCCCTTTGAATTTCTCTGGAAGAAAACTCACCTTCCCTCAAAAAAGCTGACTGCAGGCAGATATTGAAACAAACTTTAAAAAAAAATTAAAAAAAAATGCCGTCAAACAACATGTTTGTCTTGTCTGCCTGACGAAGACCAAAGAGGTCGAAACGCGACGTGTTTTTCTTTGTGATTTGTTTGCTTCTTTCGTTCAGCGCCATAGTAATTTTTTTTTTCTTTTTTAAGTTGGTTTCTTAGTTTCTTGTTTTCTGACTCATGCAACCAAGAACGACACGGCAAGACCCCCTAGGCCTCTTGAAATTAAACACGCGTAGTTTTAGAAAAATATACTGGCAGAATAAGTCGAAACTTTGAGTGCCGGAAGTAAATCTCCCTGTTAAACACCAGTCTACGGCTGTCCTGAACTGAATGGATGCGCAGTGGAACCTAAGTGTCTCCCCTGCTACGGTCTCTGCATTAGTAGTGTCTCTGTCTACTCACGTCAAGCCATCAGGCTGTAAGACAACTGTCGGAACGATATGAAACCTAATACACACCTCAAAAAATTTTCTCATGATATTTAGACCTCTTGACGTTCAAATTTTTAGCATGCAGCAACGTCGCAAGTGGCGAGATCAGTTTTACTGATCAATCAAAGGGTTTCTCTGATGATATTAATATTTTGAAAATTAAAAAGATCTTTCGTGTATGAAAGTCTGAAAGAATGTCACTATGGGAGATATCAAATGAATGTTAAAAATAAGCTGTAAAGGTGCTCCGAGTTCTTCTACAAGAGGGAACTTTCTCTGTCAGTCTCTGTCTGTGTCTGTCTGTCTGCCTGTCTGTCTCACAAGACACGCATTGCCCCCATGCACACACGCGCGAGCGCGCGCACACACACACACACACACACACACACACACACACACACACACACACACTCTCTCTCTCTTTCTCTCTCTCTCTCTCTCTCCCTAAATCTGTCTGTCTGTCTCTCTCTCTCTCTCTCTCTCTCTCTCTCTCTCTCTCTCTCTCTCTCACACACACACACACATACTTTTAGTCATATAGATAAAGATATTTTTACAAAATTATACAAGGCTTTCGTTAGACCTCATTTGGAATATGGCAATACAATTTGGTATCCTCGATTAAAGAGGCAGTCTGCTGCTTTGGAAAGAGTACAAAGAAGAGCAACAAAGCTTGTAAAGAATATACAAAATCTTCCCTATGAAGGTAGGTTAAAAGCTCTTGGACTGCCTACCCTAAAAACAAGACGAGTGAGGGGCGATTTGATCCAAGTCTATAAAATATTTAATTGTGTGGACAATATTCCTATTTCAAAATTTTTTACTACATCAAGAGTTGATATTACCAGAAATAGTGTGGATAAAATTTATCATGAATATTATCGCACTAACCTAAGGAAATTTTCTTTTAGTAACAGAGTAACAAATCTTTGGAATAAATTAACCCCTAACATTAAACGTGCACAAAATACTAACCGTTTCAAAAGCTCTATCGATGCTAGTGTATTACTGAAGACTATTTATTTTGACTATGATAAATAAAGGCTTGAGCGAGTTAAAGACCTGACCGTGTGAAGACAGATAACACATAGAAGGGACATGTAAAGCCAGTTCTGGCTAAAATTGCTAAAGGCAATTGTCCCTACAAACCTAAACCTAAACCTAAACGGACACACACAAGATGGCGGAAATGATCAACCTCTAGTTCCAGAGCTCGCAGTTATTGTGAAGATCTGATATGACGAGATCAACCAGATCAAAAAGCCTTGGCGGTAGAGTGACTTCTGATGCACTTAAAATGGGGAAGCTGAGTGGAAAAAAGAGTGAGTCACCTATTTGCTCGGGAAAAGAAATTTTAGATCGACCGATAGATCCAGAGCAAATGACTGTGCTTGACAAGACCGATTCGGAGAACGCCACTGCCAGTGCCAGTGCAAGTGCTACCATGCCGGACTGCGTAAGTGTCGATTCGAATGCAGATTTGAAAGATATTATTCTAAGATTGTGTGAACGAATCTCGTCATTGGAAAAAACGGTGTTAGATCAGAAAAAACAACTCAACTGTCTACTCGATAGATCTAACTCAGTCGTTAAGCATTCGAACGTCCAAACACAAACGGAGAATACCATGCTGTCTACCTATGCAGAAGCCACAAAGTCCATTCCCCCAGTACCCAGTAAAACCAACCTTTCACCAAAACCAACTGAGCTGTCCTCTGCCAGAAAGAAAAATGAAAAAAACAGAAAAGAATATGAAAAGAACACCAGCCCAAAAAGCAAGTGACGTCAAGTCTATCAGTGACGTCAAACAGGAGCATGCCAGACAACAGAAGGCCTTCGTGGAACAGAAGGAAAACCAGGACCTATCACGCGTCGTCTTATTCACGATTCAGTAGTCAACAAGGTCGATGAAAGGCGATTAGGCAGATCCTATGGGTTTGATGCTATGTCGCGTAAGGCACACACCACGGAGGAAATCTGTCAGGCATTTGAAACAGCCCTTCAGTCTACCATAAAGCCACTTGATGCAGTTGTAATCCACTGCGGAATAAATGATATCCGGAAAATGGACCCCAAAGTGTGCACCATGAAGTTTGCGAAGTGCATCAAGGACATCGCAGCAGAACACAAAAACATGAAGATAGTGATCAGCAAAATTGCACCCGTGAAAGATCCGGAGCTCCAAATCAAGACGGACGTATTCAACGCATTGACAGAATCAGAACTGTTCAGTGTTGACAACGTGTCGTTCATCAGTCAACTAACCTGGAGACCAGCAATAGATACCTCATCAGACCTTCGGTGCGTAGCGCAATCACTACGTATCTAAAGCACTACCAGTATATTAGCCCTACGACCAATAGATCTACGTGTCGTAAACCATACGACCCTTTAAGACTACGTGTCTATATCACTACAATTGACCATGTATCGAAAGAGCTATTCATGTTCGCGTTCTCTAGAACTACGTGTCTATATCGCTGTGCCCGTTTGCTCTACAGCAGAAAGAAAGAAAAATAGTGACAACGGCCCGTTTGTATGGGATGGTGTAGCGCAATCACTACTGGATAATGTCAGTAGGTCCCCATTAGGGGAGGCGCCATATGTTCCCCCATGTCTATGTTCCCCCATGTCTATGTTCCCCCAGGTCTATGATCCCCCAGGTCTATGTTCCCCCAGGTCTATGTTCCCCCACCTCCATATTCCCCCAGGTCTATGTTCCCCCACCTCCATATTCCCCCCAGGTCTATGTTCCCCCCACCTCCATATTCCCCCAGGTCTATGTTCCCCCACCTCCATATTCCCCCAGGTCTATGTTCCCCCCGCCTCCATATTCCCCCAGGTCTATGTTCCACCACCTACCTACCGTGCCGTACGTGTCCTCGAATCGCACGTGACCGGATTGTCATACTTGTTACAGAATCCAAGTTTGTATCCTGACTAGATATGTTGGAATGTTCATATTTTATGCTTTAAACCCGAGAGAAGAGACGAACACATTTAATTGTTACAAGATTGTATTAATCCTTTCTTTGCTTTGCTTTGTTTTTCTCTGTATTTGGTGACAGGATCATTGTTACTCATTAATTTGTTGTTCATTTTACAGTTCTTTAGTTAATGTGTCAGTACACGCGTGTTTCCATAGCTAGACGGGTTGGTGACCTTACGTTAAAACTCCCGAGTCCCTGAGTATATGTGGATGGTTTAGTGCGTCAAAATACATTTTTTTGTAGATCATTTTCTTCCTAATTCCATCCCTCCTCCGCATTATGGCCAAGAGCCCCTGGCCTAAGGCCAAAGTACAATAAAAATGTTCAGAGTTCAGAGTTGTATTAAATTACGATAATTGAAATTACCAAAATACAGAAATCGAGAAGAGAGAGAGAGAGAGAGAGAGAGAG
>CM031613.1:33502882-33505382 GCA_018398815.1 Conus ventricosus
CTTGCGGGAAACATCGGAAGGCACACCAGGAACTTATTCTGGAAACGTCCAAGAATGTCAGCAAGACACCCAAGAAGACCACTACCCATGGATTATCAACCCTTCCCAGGACGTCCATCTTTTGTTGGTGACCACCCACGATTTTTGTGGAACATCTATGATGTAATGAGAGACTGGTAGAACCTCTGTAAGGAAGACCATGCTCAATTTTGGACTACTTCTGGAAAATTGGAACAGAAAAGAAACTGAACTTGCAATAACCTTGCTCTCTCTTGTTATTGGACTAACTCGGATTTTTTCTTTTTCCGCCTCTTGTCAATCCTATTTATGTTGTAAAGAAAAGGTTGCTGCTGTAGAAGTTAAGTAAGCATAATCCCGCTATCTGTAGTTCAATGTAGTTATATATTTAGTATTGTTAGTTACCTTTCAGTGCATCACTGAATAGCTCAGTGGTAGAGCGCCGGACTCGTAATCTTGGTGGTCCTGGGGTTGCGAGTTCGAACCCCCGCCGCGGCGGCGTTTCGGTACAGGGGGATTTTTCCCTCGGAGTTAACATTGGTTCGGACTCCATTTCCCATACAGTCCTTCGAATGAGACTATAAACCGAGGTTCCGTGTGTGAACGCATGCATAAGATCTTGCACACACGTAAAATCCCATCACCAACTTTCGGAAGAGAAGGCCAGTTTGGCCGTTGGTATGGATGACACGTTACACATAGCATCACCCTGCGTGAGAAACGGAAAGAACGAAGGAGTAATTGATATTGAACGATATTGACTGGATGACACGGGAAACGACCGAATGACGCCAGCTGGCAGCTCTTCAGTCGGCACTACCCAGGTAGGCAGCCCGTTATGTATATGAGTATTGATTGTAGAGCGCAATGAGTTGATTCCAAGAATTGCGCTATATAAAATCTATATATTATATTATTATTATTATTAATCACTTTTTTTTTTTTTTTTCCTTTCTATATTTGGATTTTTGATTATCTATATTGATATAACACATGTTAGTTAAAGATATTAAAGTGCTGCAATGGAATTGTCGATCCATCACAACCAGTACAGACCAACTGTGCAACACCTATCTGGAGTAAAATACAACATATTAGCTTTGCAGTCACTGAATGTACACCTAAACTTCCTAATTACTATTTTCCGCCAGTTACCCCAAATATTAATAATGATGAAAAAATAAATGTGGCAATATATGTTCGTAAAGATGTAAAATATGCCCCATGTGCCAGTCCTGCCCCACCAGACATTCCTGGGTTGCACTCATGTGCAGTCAGAGTTCAAATTGATTATAATGTAGTAACAGTCGCCTCTGTTTACTTACCTCAAGGCCCAAACGATCGTAATACAGAATGGCTACGCTCATTTCAATTAAACCAATCTACCAAATATTTAATCACTGGTGATTTTAACGCCCATGTCGCCGTTTTGGGAAAAAGAGTGCCAGGTAATCACCAATAATCGTTTTATTGAAAATATAGTGGACTCCTCTCTTTACCTTCTCAACGATGGCAGTATTACTCGTATTCCAGACAACCCTAAACATAATCCTAGTGCCATCGACTTATCATTCATATCTCCTGAACTAGCTATATCATGTGACTGGCAAACACTTGATGATCCATTAAATAGTGATCGTCTCCCTATTGTCATTTCTCTTGAGCGTATGAGACCTGAAACAACTGATGTAACGCATGACAAAGTTCCTAAATATTGTTACAAGTTTGCTAATTGGAATACATTTTCATACCTACTTAGTTCATTTAATGTAAACATAGAAAATCTTGAAAATCAAGATGTCGATACATTATACGATCATTTCAGAATGCAGTACACACTGCTGCGAAAGATTCAATTCCGACTGTAAAATCTGTAAAATCAAAAAAACATTCGGGTAATGTCTGGTGGAATGGTATATGTCAGCAGGCAAAAACAAGAAAAAATAGAAAAACAAAAGATTACAAAAGAGAAACAAATCCCAAGGAAAAAGCGGAGAAACTTCTTGAGAAAAAAAGAGCAAAAAATCACCAAAATAGAATAATTGCACAAGCAAAAAGGCAGTATTGGTCGTCTATATGTCAAAATGAGGTGTCAAGCTTTAAAGATATTCAAAAAGTTTGGACACAACTAAAAACGATGAAAAAATGGAATTAACCTTCCACATTGTCCGATTAATTTAATACAATCTGAATTTCCATCAAATTTTGATAAAGCTGAAGCCTTTGCAGACTTATTTGCGAACAACAGTAGCGTTGACAGCTTATCCTTGGACAAGAAAAAAACGCCGCGAAACTGAAGAAAATAAAGACATCTATAATAGCCCCAAACCTACAGAAAATCACTATTGAAATACCGCTATAACATTGCAGGAAGTCCAAGAGTGTATCATAAATCTGAATAAAAAGACATCAGTGGGATTAGATGGCATTTCAAATGAAATGTTAGGTCATTTCCCGCAAAATATAATACATTTTCTACATT
>CM031613.1:33517882-33522882 GCA_018398815.1 Conus ventricosus
CGTCCCATTGCTTTATTTAAACCCAGTAAACCATCACAAAAACACTTTCCTTTGTTTTATTTCACCAGAAACCCATCACAGAAAAACGCCCCTTTGCTTTTTTTTTCACCAGAAAAAACTCGCACAGAAGGCGCCCCCCTTTGCTTTATTTCACCAGTAAACACATCACAGAACACTCCTTTGCTTTAATTCACCATAAACGCATAAACAGAACAGTCCTTTGCTTTATTTCACCAAAAACCCCCCAAAAACAGAACACGCCCCTTTTGGGCTTTATTTCCCCCAGAAAACCCTCATCACAAAAACGCCCTTTGCTTTTTTTTCACCAGTAAACCCCCATCACAGAACACGCCTTTGCTTTTTTTTCACCAGTAAACGCATCACAGAACAGGGCCCCTTTGTTTTAAATTTCACCATTAAACCACACAAAAAACTCCTTACTTTTTTTTTACCAGAAACCCATCACAAAAAAAACGCCTTTGCATATTTCACCAGTAAACAAAACAAAGAAAGGGCCCTTTGCTTTTTTTCCCATAAACTAAACACAAAAAAACGCCCTTTTTTGCTTTTTTTCCCACCAGAAACCACACAAAACCCACGTCCTTTCCCTTTATTTCACCAGTAAACTCATCACAAAAAAAACGTCCTTTGATTTTTTTCCCACAAAAAACCCCTCACAGAAAACTTCCTTTGCTTTATTTCCCCAGTAAACCCCACCACAGAAAACGTCCTTTGTTTTAAATTTCACCATTTAAACCCAACACAAAAAACGCCCTTTGCTTTTTTCACCAGTAAACGCATCACAGAACATGCCCTTTTTGCTTTTTTTCACGCAGTAAACCCTCACAGAAAACGCCCCTTTTTTTTTAAATTTCCCCCAGAAAACTAAATACAGAAAACGTCCCTTTGAAATTATTTCACCATTTAAACGCATCACAGAAAACGCCCTTTTATGTTTGAATTTCACCGGAAAAACCCATCACAGGACACCCCCTTTTTGCTTTATTTCACCACAAACTCATCACAGAAGGCGTCCTTTGCTTTTTTTTCACCCATAACCATCCCCGAAAAACTTTCCTTTGCTTTATTTCACCATAAACTCATCACAGAACACGTCCTTTGCTTTGTCCCAAAGTAAACCCCATCACAGAACACGCCCTTTGTTTTTTTCACCAGTAAACTCATCACAAAAAACGCCCTTTTGGGTTTAATTTAAACCAAAAAACGCACACAAAAAACACTCCTTTGCTTTATTTCCCAGACACTCATCCCCAGAACACGTCCTTTGCTTTATTTTACCAGAAAAACACATCTCAAAAAACGCCCCTTTTGCTTTATTCACCAAAAAACCATCACAGAAAAACGTCCTTTGCTTATTTCACCAGTAAACCCATCACAGAAAACGCCCTTTTTGTTTTAAATTTCACCAGAAAACGCAAAACAAACACCCTTTTGGGGCTTTATTTTACAAGTAAACTAATCACAAAAAAAAGTCCTTTGCAAAAATTTCACCAGAAAAAAAACCTAAACACAGAAGGCGCCCCTTTGCTTTATTTACCAGAAAACTCCACAGAACACGCCCTTTTTGCTTTATTTAAACCAGTAAAATAAATCACAGAAGGCCCCTTTTGCTTTATTTCACCCAAAAACCCAACCAGAAAACTTTTCCTTTTGCTTTTTTTACCAGAAAACCATCACAAAAAACCCCCTTTTGCTTTTTTTCACCAAAAACCTCACACAGAAAACTCCTTTGCTTTTTTTTCACCAGTAAACTCATCACAGAAAACGCCCTTTTTTGCTTTTTTTAAAACCAGTAAACCCATCAAGAAAACGCCCTTTGCTTTTTTCACCAAAAAAAACTTCATCACAGAACACGCCCTTTTGCTTTATTTCACCATAAATTTCATCACAAAAACGCCCCTTTGCTTTTTTTTCCACCATAAACTCATCAAAAGAAAACGTCCTTTGCTTTTTTTTAAACCGTAAACTCATCAAAGAAAACGTCCTTTGTTTTAAATTTAAACCCGTAAAAATCACACAGAAAACGTCCTTTCCCTTTTAATTTAAACCTTTAAACCCTAAACACAGAAAACCCCCTTTGCTTTTTTTTCACCAAAAACGCATCACGAAAACGCCCTTTTGGCTTTATTTCACCATAAACTCATCACAGAACTCTCTCTCTCTCTACAGGTCGTCGTGCCGTAGAACTGGTTGCAGACTCTGCTGTCACTCAAACGTCATTTCTAAAACAGATTTCAACGTCTTGCGCCGAGTTGGAAAAGACAAATGATTGCCCGTTCTTCGTAGTCGTTGTCCTGGACGTTGCTTACCTTGCCTGAAGAAGACTAAGAGGTCGAAACGCGTCGTGCTTTGTCCTGTAATTTGTTTGTCCATGTTAACTGTCTGAGTTACTTAAACTATTTTCAAAGTGTGTGTCAATTTCCGCCTGCAGTCAGCTGACTTGTTGTTGTTGTTGTTGTTGTTGTTGTTGTTGTTGTTTTCACTTTAACGTCTTTCCACATTACGTGATAGACGAAGAGAAAGGGTGTGGCGAGGGGGAGCATGAGGAGGGTGTGTTGGGTGGGTTATCTTCCCACTCATATACAAAAAAAGACATCTTTACAATACAATAAAAACGGTATGGAAAAACTAACTTTCAATAACTAATTTGAATCATAACACAAACTATGACAAATGTCCCATAGGACTACGTAAGTAAAACAGTTCCCAAAATCAAACAACAAACTAAAGTTCTCAAGGATACTTCAAGAGAACTTTCAGAAGTAGCCTGTAAAATAGGTCTCAATCTCGGGCATTCTAGAAGAATGTGTTGGTTTGAAGTTTGTTCACCGCACAGACATTTAAAATTCTTGCTGAATGTTGTTTTGAAGGCATTAAGCTTTATCCTAAAAGACAGCGAAGTAATGTGTGTACATTGGAAAATGTTGCTAGAATTCACAGCTGTTTTGTTTGCCAAATCATCGGAGTTCATGAAGATACGGCGATTCTCTCCTTCCTATGGAGAGATTGTGTAACTTTGTTCCACGATACTTACTCCAGTAAATAACACCCCTCTGTAACGGAAAATGGAATGTTTATTTCTATAGATTCCCTGTCTGCCTTGCACCTTTTCTTGCGTCTCTATCAGCACAGTCATTTGAATACAACCCAAAATGTGAAGGAACCCAACGGGAAGGCAATACTGGTCCTCTTTAAAGTTAAAATGTTAAGAACACTTTAACTTTCCAAATAAAACGAAAGGTAAGCCAAAAAAGGTTGTTACGTCAAGCAAAGTATGCAACTACACCTGTAACGGCTGCTTCAATGAGTGGTAAGTCAGTGTAACATCTGTAATCGCTGGGCAAATTGAAAGAAGCAAATGAAACTCGAGGAATCCAGATAAAAAGGTAGGCTAGTGCAATGGCTGAAAATGCCACATCACTTGTGCTAATTAAACAACAACTGTTGAAACTTTGCTTTACTGTTGCAACTTACAAAATGCCGTCAGAGTCGGTCTCTGTCTCGTAGACCATTGCGGGAATGAATGAATGGAACTCGTTGAATCCTGGTCATCAGAATGGCTGAAAATAACATGTCGCCATCTTTTCGTTAAACGAGCCATTGAATCCAAGAGATTGCTGAAACCTCTTCAGCATCAGACCAGTTTCATTTTCCTCCCCCTTCCCCCACATTCCTTTCCTCCCCCTTCCCCCACATTCCTTTCATCCCCCTTGCCCTCCAACCCACCACTACCCCCCCTCCCCACCTAGACAATATTAGCCCACCCAATCACCGATGAGAGAGCCAAACTGTCTCCGTAAAGTGTAACACTAGACTGACCCCCAGTTTCCAAAATGGTGATGGTGTCCCCTCCCCTCCTCTCTTCATACGGTTCAAGTCCTGGCATCTCTCCCTGGCAAAATTGCCTTCCGCTGCTTTTTCTGCTTCGCCTTATCAAAGCAGTGCCCACGACAGTCCTGTCTTAATGGCAACTCGATAGATCTTCTGGCCGTATCAATTCGCAGTAGCCTACAGGCTTTCTCCCCAGCCGAAGGGTTTAGAATTGCTCATTTGCGATCTTACGCACGACTGTTCACATCGATCTAAACATCGTCCAGCCTCCGTGGAAACATCGACAGCGTGGACGACCGCTCGGTTCAAATGACAATCTGCTTTTCTCAAGTCATGCTTTGGCTGTGTAGAAAAAAAACAACCCTGATAGACAGAAACTTCTAAAGATTTTACAGCATATATTTAAACAAATGTAGATACCCTGAAGGAATAAGTTATTAGCAATTCGGACAGAATGACCGATAAGTAGAAGATAGATAGAGAGATAGACAAACACACAGATCTATAGACAGCCAGACAGAAATAGATAAATACATGGATAGACAGACAGACAGGTGAATTATAAACATATAGGCAGACAGATAGACACGAGACAGACAGATAATAGCTTAGACAAAAGCAACAATAATCACTATGCAGATGACTGGATGGACGGAACACAGACAAAATAGATGAATGAGCAGCCAATCTCATCAGTCTGGACGACTTTGTTTCGTGAGAAAAACCTTTCACACTCTTCGTGGTCCTGCTTCTTTCAGACGCATGTCTTTCAACTTCGCCCTCCACCACGCCTTGTTACTGACATGATGTCCGTGAGGACCATCTTCAATGTAACGATGTGCAGGGGACGACTGGGCTGAGTGGTACACTGCAGTGACTGTGAGACGCAAGTCTTGTGTTGTCAAATCTGGCTCAGTAGTGTCTTCATTTGTACTTTGTCAGGTACGGCTTTGTAACGGTTACCACACCTTCGTTGCTTTCCTCTTATTCACCTCAGACGTATTGACTTTTCATAATGAAATAACAGTTGTTTTTGGTTTTTTGTTTTTTTAAAACCGAATGCGCTCGAGTTCAGTTCTCTTGGTTGTCTGAACCTTTCTACGCATATTACTAATCAGAGTAAGATCCGGTCAAAAGTCACATTGGAG
>CM031613.1:33527882-33535382 GCA_018398815.1 Conus ventricosus
CTATTGTGTGTGTTTCATGTCTTCTAATCCAGCAGTGAGGTTAAGGTCATCCAACCGACTGGTTTTAGCCGTTATCAAATATGTGAGCACGTTTATATTCTCTCTCTTTGTGCCCCTCTCTCTCTCTCTCTATTCTGGAAAATGTTTGATTCACAAATAAAACCCATGTTATCATACGGTGCTGAAGTTTGGGGACTTAATGAAAATAAACAAATGGAGAATATTCACACATTTGCATTAAAAAGATTTCTAAACATACCTTTACACTCATCAAATAAAATGTGTTACGGCGAGTCAGGCCGATATCCTTTATTTATTAGAAATTATATTAAATGTGTGAGATTCTGGCTAAAACTAACTCGACTTCCAGTAAATCGTATATGCAGACAGGCATATGAAATGCTTTTCAGACAAATGGAAATAGGAGTGTACAATTGGGTGTCGGACGTTAAAAAGGTTTTAACAGAAAATAGATTTGGCATTGTTTGGATTGCACAAGGGGTAGGTAGTGAGAAAATGTTTTTGTTTGAATTTAAGCAGCGACTGATTGATTGTTTTAAGCAAAATTGGCACTCCACTGTGGTTGAAAATGATAAATACAGCTGGTACTACTCCTTCAAAGATTCATTATATCCTGAAAAATATCTTGGTGTAATAACTAATAAATGGCATAGGGACTCACTTGTCAGATTTAGAACAAGAACCTTAGGTTTATATTCACACAAAAGGTGGTTTACATCAGATTCGACCATGAGTTCGGTATGCCCGTTATGTTCGAATGGTTTCGAAGATGAGATGCATTTCTTTTTCGATTGTTGTGAATATAATGAATTACGAAACACAAGTAGTCTGTTTACTAAATACTACGCGCAAAGGCATAACATAAGAAAAATACTGACATCAGAAAATGAAGACATTATTAGATCACTTGCTGCGTTCATTGCGAAAGCAAATAATATTAGGAAGAAAAAATTAGATTGTTAGTTATCAGATTATTTATCATGAAATGTAACACTGCTAGTTATTTATTGTGTGTTATTGTTGTGCTGAAAGGAAAAGATAATAGCTGTCACTAACTGTTGATTCATAGGTCGGTTGATCGAAGATTACGACCCAGTACTAATGGATGTTTTTTACAAAGCTGTTTGATTTTGCATTTATCTTCGGTTATCGCCAGTTGTAATTTTGCATTTTGATTTATGATTGCGCTTCCTTGGCATTAGAGCCGAAAGAGCTATTGCCAATAAATTCTTGTCATTGTCATTGTCATTGTCTCTCTCTCTCTCTCTCTCTCTCTCTCTCTCTCTCTCTCTCTCTCTCTCTCTCTCTCTCTCTCTCCCGTCCACCTCTCTCTCTCTCTCTCTCTCTCTCTTTCTCTTTGCTGCCCCCCCCCCCCCACCACCCCCCTCGCTCTCTTGTGGTGCCCCAAAATTGTCATTGTGTAAATTTATTCGTCCCTAACTATATTTACATTTCCTGCTGGTGTGCGCTATGTCTGTTTGTTTGTTTGCTTGTTTTCTTATGATTTCATTATCTTCACTTTTATTGTTGATTGATCTCAACTTTTCCCAACCCCTCCTTTGTTGTTTTTTTCCTGTTTTACTCTCTATCCCTGTCTCCAGTCTCCTTCAGCTCTCAACCTCTGTCTGTCCGTCTGTCTGTCTGTTTGTAACTCTGTCTGTGTCTGTCTGTCTGTCTGTTTCTTTCTGTCTGTCTCTCATTTCACTTCTCTGTCTCTCTCTGCCTGTCTGTCTGTCTCCCTACCTCTGTTTGTCTCTGTGTCGGCCTTTCTCTCTCTCTCTCTCTCTCTCTCTCTCTCTCTCTCTTCTCTCTCTCTCTCTCTCTCTCTCTCTCTCTCTCTCTCATGGCATCCCATCATTTGGACTTTCCATATCCTTAAACAAATTATGTGTCCACTGTTTCTTTCCACCCCACCGTGTCCAAAGCCAGAGTTTGGCATTCATGACGTCTTGTTTATATACACTTTTTTCCCCAGAACTTACACAGACGCTAAAGGGCATGCGTCTGTTGTGAGTGAAAGATGAAGACAGGCCCGCGAAAAGGACAAACACAAAAGTAATGTATCGAAAGCAAGCTTCGGATATACAGCCCAAAAGTAGCAGTATTCAGTTTACTTTAAACTCCAAACGTATTTCATAGTTGCCCTCCCTTCTCCCTATCCGCGACCATCTAACCTTCCCCTACTGCCCCACTTCGTAACGCGCGCGCGCGCACACACACACACACACACCACACACACACACACACACACACACACACGCGCGCGCGCGCGAGCTCGCCCGCGCATACACGCACACGCACACGCACACGCACACGCACACACACACACACGCGCGCGCGCGCGCGCACACACACACACACACACACACACACACACACACACCACGCACACGCACACACACACACACACACTCTATGTTAAATCACGGAGAGAGAGAGAGAGAGAGAGAGAGAGAGAGAGAGAGAGAGAGAAGAGAGAGAGACAGACAGACAGACAGACAGACAGACAGACTGACTGATAGACAGATAGACAGACAGACAGACAGACAGACAGAGGACGGTGGGGAGAGAGTGCAAAGAAATGAATAGCAGCGGGAGCGAATTGCACTGCGTCAACTACAAGGCGGATTGTTGCATTACATCCTCAGTATGGAGTACCAGTGAAACGCAGAGATATGCGTCTGAAAGGCGGCTAGGGAAAACAAAACAAAACAAAACAAAAACGAAAACAAAACGAAGAAAACAAACAAAAAACAAAACAAAGTGTGATCAGCATGACTTACATCCACTGAGACGTAGCCCCACAGGGCTGTAGCAAGAATGAGCAGTAGGCAGGCTAAAAATAGTGAAATCGACACGTGGCGCCACTGAAACATAGCGGTAGAACTGAAAATAGTAGTGCTATTGACATGCGGCCACAATTAGGACTTTGCTCTTAATTACAATACAATCCATGTAAGCATTTTGAGGCCTTTAGTTTGAGCCAGCATTTGATTTCAAACTGAAAATTGATCTAAAGATCCCCCCCCCCCCCCTCCCTCCTTGTTGTTGTTCCTGTCTATGTATCCCCCCCCCCCCCCCCCCCCAATCATTTCACTTTGAAATCTTTTTAAAAAATTTTTTTTAGGGATTTCAACCAATGACAGCTTTCACAATCTTCAAACACGTAACCGTTCTCCTAGCTGACGTTACATTTCAGGACTTCTCACCCACACATGACCCTATCTTTGCGCCGGGTGGTTCCCCCAAATAGTCCTATTCCTTTCATTTTAATGTCTGCTTGGAACCACCTGGCATGTACCTTGATTGGCACATGAAAGGTAAAAGGTAAATCAACTTTCAGGCATATTAGAAAATCTCTAAACAATCTAATTTTGCCTGTCTATAAACACTCGACTCCTTAAAGATGCAAGGCCTTGGCGCGTTAATTTTAGGTGTGCAACCTGTAAGTCCACTGAACGATCTGTTAACGGTACGTCACGCTGCTGACGCGTAGCTCTATCAGTAGTTACCCCTGACAACCATAAGAATGGCTCTGTTCCCATCCTTTCCATTCCCAATCCAAATCTGCCCACAACAACAACATACTCAGAAAAGTGCAAATGTTACGAGACAACAGATTGTCTGAAGGAAATCCAGTGGGTACTGGCACCGAAAGTGCACGATGGACGTTTTAATCTGTGTACCATCTATCAGGCACGCTGGCCACACATACTCAAGGCAGATGGCCAAGATTACCCAGTATGTTACACAAAGAGACTCGCACTCCGAATGGCAATCATCAGCTGGAGACTCGAGACTTGGTCCACAAACACCTGAATTTTATTGTTTAGTCTGAAACTAGAAAGGCATGGGGTAAACAAACACCTGGATGTTGTTGCTTAATCTGAAACTAGAAAGGCATGGGGTAAACAAACTCCTGCATTTTTGTTGTTTGATCTGAAACTTGAAAGGCATTTAATAAACAAACGCCTGCATTTTGTTGTTATATCTGAAACTTGAAAGGCATGTGGTAAACAAACACCTGCATTTTGTGGTTTAATCTGAAACTTGAAAGGCATTTATGGTGGTTCCAGTTGTATTGAACTGCAATTTCAGGTGGGATTTTCTTAATTTCTTGAAACAGATTGCATATAGTGGATCCTTGCAGGAAAAAAAGGATGAATGAAAAATGACATAAACGTTTTTGAAAATGAAAGAATCTTTTCATCTGTTGATGGAGGGGAGAAGGATGGTGTTTAGAAACAATCTGTATTAAGTTAAGGATCCAACAGATCAAGACTTTATAACGAAATGGTATCTTTTCTATATTGCAAGCAATAAAGGAAAATACTCGCACATGTAAGATATCACACACATCAACGCGCGCGCGCGCCACACAACACACACACACACACACACACAACACACACAACACTCAACACACCCACACACATGCGCGCGCACGACACACACACGAAACACAAGACAAGCAAGCAAACAAAACCCACTCAGGAACATCTATCGCTAAGACATTTTTGTTCTTGCCAAGACAAAAATAAAGAAAAGAAACGAAAGATTCTAAACTGACCTGAACAGCTTCAGCCTGTCACAGGCTAGACGGATGTCGATGTGAATCGTCGTGCGTGAGAGTGCAACGAGCAATTGTAATCTCCTGCAGGGGGAAGCCAAGCGGCTACTGCATATTTATACGGCCAGAAGATCTATCGGTCTGCCATTACGCCCGACTGCCCTGGCACAGCTTTGATTAGGACCCAGAGAAAAAAAAGCAGCCAAAAGCAATTTTGTCGGCAGCGATACCGTGGGGGGTGGCCTGGGACTGAATGAAAGGAGGAAAGGCCGAGCACTCTCGGCATCTCAGACACTTGAGTTCAGACTTGCGTCCTTTTAATGCCGACAGCTTGCCCCTTCAATCGTCCGTGAGACCTGCAGGATATACGTCAGCGGTGGATGGGGGTGGGGATGGGATGGAGCGGGTGAGGGGGGGGGGGGGGGGGAGTTGACCCGGCGTAAGAACCAATGGAAGAAAATTAAAGTGACGTCCGTCACTTGTCGGGGATTTGTGTCGTTTTGGAGGAAACGAAATAGCATCGTTAGGATTACTGCAAGGGGGGGGGGGGGGGGGGGGGGGGGGGGGGGGTTATTATGAGGCTGTGTGTCTTTGTTTCACCACCACAGCAGCAAAAGTTACTGTCCCTCACAATTAATTTCAGTGTTTGCGTTGCCCTCCCGTATTTAAGGAACCCTTTAGTATTCTGTTCAGAAACGGCTGGCTCAGCGACAGAGAGAGAGAGATGAGGAGAGAGAGGAGAGAGAGAGAGAGGAGGTGAGAGAGAGAGTGGAGAAGCTAGAGAGACAGAGAGAGAGAGAAGCGAAGTCTTCTGCGGTGTCTTACTACAGTTTCAGAGCTTTTGAGAAACAAAGCTACATCATCAGGTGCAAATACAAAAGAGTCAACGCGCCGTATGTACCTGTTTGTATGTGTCCCTGTCTTTATGTGACCCCGTCTGAGTGTCCCTCTCTATGTCTGCCTGTCTCTGCCTCTGTGTTTCTATGTGTCTTATTGTGTCCTCGTGTTGACGTGACTCTGTCTCTACGTGGCCTTGTCTGAGTGTCACAGCCGATGTGTCTCTGTCTATGTATGTGCTTATATGTATCCCTGCGTCTCTGTGTCCCTCTGTTCATGTGCCTCTATCTCTTTGTGTCCCCATCTGCCTGTCCTCTCTATTCATGTCTCTGTCTATGTGCCTCTGTCTTCATTTGTCGCTGTCTCTGTGTCCCTCTGTTTCATGTGCCTCTATCTCTATGTGTCCCCATCTGCCTGTCCCTCTCTATTCATGTCTCTGTCTACGTGCCTCTGTCTTCATTTGTCGCTTTTCTCTGTCTCTATGCCCCTGTCCCTATGTGTCTCCATCTCGCGCGCACTTGTTGGTATGCGTCCCTGTCTGTTTGTGTTCGTTCCCGTCTCCACGTATTCATGTTTTCAGCCGGTCAATGTTTCTTGCAGGTGCTTGTTTTTATGTGTCCTTGCTTCTGTGTGTCCCGTCTTTATGTCTCTGAAACAAAGGGAATGTTCCGACTGTTTCCGTTTAACAACGGCAATAAATGGTTACATACAAACCGAGTCCTTCGAACGTGCACTGTGCATTCTACCCACACTACGTAGGTTTTGGGGCTGACTGTCTCTTAGTCAACATATACAGGCTTGAATAAAAACTAAAGGAGACAGTGGCAGCCGTTAATACCATATAATGAGTATGCAAACACTTAAGCGCAAAATTGTCCGTTAAGCACTGAACATACGTAACCTAATGACTTCTTTTTAGCTGCGTATTTATATAGTTCAAGAATCAAGAAAACCTGGAATATTAGATTCGGGAAAAAGAAAGAAGTTTTGTAGATACTTAGTTTGAAAAAGAAGAGCCAAAGAGCCAACTGAGAGAGAGAGAGAGAGAGAGAGAGGATGAGAGAGAGAGAGGAGAGAGAGAGAGAGGAGAGAGAGAGAGAGAGAGAGAGAGTGAGCGAAAGAGAGAGCGAGAGGAGAGAGAGGAGATGAGAGAGAGGAGGAAGAGAGGGAGAGAGGAGAGAGAGAGAGAGTTCTGTAAATCCCAACTGACTATCATAGAAAACTGTGTTATCCTGTCACTAACTAGCTTTTGGAAGAACAGAGACGCCGCAGACAGCCAAGAATTGCGTCGGCACCCACAGACAGTCATGACCGAGACTTCACCTGCAGCAACAGCAACACAGTCTGCCGCTCGAGGGTCGGGCTCTTCAGCGCATCTGAAGCTGCAACACCACAACTGACTGACCCATGCGCAACACCATTGTTCTCTCCAGACAGACGGATGCCAACTACAAGGAAGCAAATAAAAAATCAAGGTGCGAGTGAAAGATGACGACAACGACGAAACTGTGTTGTTCTATCCTAATGAGCTTTGGCCTGCAGCCGGAATTACAGAGCATCGGGTGAACATTGTCTGAAATGATAGTCGTTTATATAACGTCTTCCGCCATTACGTTTAACGAACGAGAAAGAAAGAAAGAGACATACAGTGAAACATAGAAAGAAGGGGCTGGAGAGAGAGAGAGAGAGAGAGAGAGAGAGAGAGAGAGAGGAGAGAGAGAGAGAGAGAGTGAGATGAGAGGAGAGAGAGAGACGTGTGTGTGTGTGTGTGTGTGTGGTGGTGTGTGAGTGTGTGTGTGTGTGTGTGTGTGTGTGTGTGTGTGTGTGTGTGTGTGTGTGTGTGTGTGTGAAATGCTGATATTACGTCCAGCTATGTGGGAAAAAAAGCAACAAGGCCTTTATCAAACACAAAGTGCGCTCACAGCTCTGGTCACCAGTATTCAGTCATGTTATGGTCGCGGCGGTCAGCTGTCTATGAATGTGGAAACACGCACACGCACACACGCACACACGCACGCACACACACACACACAAACACACACAACACACACCACACACACACACACACACAC
>CM031613.1:33540382-33542882 GCA_018398815.1 Conus ventricosus
CACACACACACACACACACACACACACACACACACACACACACTGTCACGCTCTCTCCACATACACGCACACTTGCTTGCACGTCCAGAGAGAGAGGAGAGGAGAGAGAGAGAGAGAGAGAGAGAGGAGAGAGAGAGAGAGAGCGAGAGAGAGAGAGAGAGATGAGAGAGAGAGAGAGAGAAGAGGGGGGAGGGGGAGGGGGCGGGAAAGGCAGAGACCAACTCACAGACAGTTTGATGGACAGAATGAAACTAAAGAGAGTAAATCAGATGAGGGAGGGGGCGATACATAGAGAGAATGAGCGAGAAAAGAAAATAGAGACAGAAAGATAGACCGAAAGTCAAGCAGACACAAATATAATATAGACAGAAAGACAATGAGAGAGGGAGGTGGGGCAGAGTTGGGGCAGAGCGAAATGTCTTCGACGTCGTATTTTTACGAAAAATACTGTCTCAGAGCGACAACTTTTCTACGGCAGCAATTTTTTTTACATGAAATGCTGTCGCTGCGACTGATTTTATTTTTAGGCAGCGACACGATTTTATGGACATTTCTCGTGAAATCCTGTCGCGCTACCAATTTTTATGAAATTATGTCGCTCAGCGACAATTTTTCATGAACCAGCTGCAGTATTTCCCGGGAAATACTGTCGCTGCGACACGATTTTATGAGCGACAGTATTATATACGACACCGGCCTCCCTGTGATTCGCAAGGAAAAGGGGAGACAATTAGCATGGCTCCCATCATCCCGCTTCTTCACCTGGACAAGCAGTTACAGACGGACTGGGACGGGTTTAGGACTACTTCGCCCTGGTAGATTGACAGTGCTCCTCTTCTGAAGACACAGACAACGAAGTTTTACAACGGGATGAACCACTATCGATCCTCGGGGGCCTTAAAACGACGTGGTATCAACGGTTGCCCCAACGGACTTGAACAGTCGGTCCCAAGTTTCTCGTAACGACGTTGTTAAATCCATGCAACCGTTAAAGCCATCACTCAGGACAGAAAAAGATCAACCCTTTCCTCAGCCCAACATCCCCCCTCCCCAACACCTCCCTACTCTACCTACCACCACCCCACATCTTACACACCACACACACACACACACACACACACACACACACACACACACACACACACACACACACACACACACCCTTTCTACCGAAACTTAGCTCTCTCTCATGTTTGTTACCCTTAAATCTGGGAGTTCGCGATTCTTGAAACGGAGGGGCTAAGAAGTTGATAACTGCAACCTGGTCCGTTCTGAAACAGTGGAGATAAATCGGAATCGTGCCTCCCTCTTGAAAGCGTAGTATTTTTGTGCTGGCAGAAATCACGGGCGATGCGGATGCGGGGCTCCCCCCTCTGTTTATCTCTGACAGCATCCCTGTGGTTTCTGGCCATTAGCTCACATGATGAGGGAAATTGGAGAGTTCTCTTCTCCTGGCTCCCGTGCCCAGAATGGCCTCCCCTTTCTTTCTTTCATAGGCGCGTGGTGTGGGTCCTCTTCGTGCTCGTCCATCAGACGGTTCACGGCACAATCTTCGTGTACAGGGCTCAGCAGTTTGTTACCTGTCCCCGTCTTTTGGCTGGCGTTGGCTCGGTGTGGTGTGGCGTGGTATGGTGTGGTGTGGTGTGGTGTGGTGTGTTGTGGTATGGTTTGGTGTGTGGTTTGGGATGAAGGAGTTATGTTGAATTGTCCCGTCACACACACAGACACAGACACACACAGACACGCACGCACGCGCACATACACATACACGCACGCACGCACGCACGCACGCACGCACACACACACACACACACACACACACACACACACACACATATATATATATATATATATATATATATATATATATATATATATATGTGTGTGTGTGTGTGTGTGTGTGTGTGTGTGTGTGTGTGTGTGTGTGTGAATATATGATTGCAGACATCTGCTTAAGATAAATTTCACAAAGTTAGAGTGATTAAACAAACGAACAGAGACAGAGAGAGAGAGAGAGAGAGAGAGAGAGAGAGAGAGAGAGAGAGAGAGAGAGAGAGAGAGGGGAGAGACAGAGACAGAGCTAGAGAGACAGAGACAGAGACAGAGACAAAGCCAGAGAGAGTGGATAGGAAAGAGGAGGGGGGGGGGGGGGGGGGGGGTTGGCCGTATGTAGAAGGAAATGTGATGATCGGGGGTGGGGTGGGGTTGGGGGAATAAGAGACGAGCATCTGATAAGGCTTCTTAATGTTTTGTATAGTATGATTTTGCTTGATGTCTGGTGTAGTATGGTTTTGTTTGGTGTGGGTGTGGTGTGGTGTGGTGTGGCGTGGTTAGGCTCGATATACAGTGACGTGGTCTGGTGTCATTTTGATTGGTGCGGCGTCTTTTGGTTTGCTGTGGTTTGGTGTGCTGTGATTTAATCCGGTGAAGTGTGAGGTGTGACGTGATGTGGTATTGTGTGACCAGTGTGGTCTGGCTTAAAACTTCCTCGAAGAACCAT
>CM031613.1:33547882-33562882 GCA_018398815.1 Conus ventricosus
GTTGTTTGCTGTTGCTACAAATATTGTCATGCTATCACTGTTATTTTACACATAATGAGTGATTTCCACTGTTGTTTGCTGTTGCTACAAATATTGTCATGCTATCACTGTTATTTTACACATAATGAGTGTTTTCCACTGTTGTTTGCTGTTGCTACAAATGTTGTCATGCTATCACTGTTATTTTACACATGAGTGTTTTCCACTGTTGTTTGCTGTTGCTACAAATATTGTCATGCTATCACTGTTATTTTACACATAATGAGTGTTTTCCACTGTTGTTTGCTGTTGCTACAAATATTGTCATGCTATCACTGTTATTTTACACATAATGAGTGTTTTCCACTGTTGTTTGCTGTTGCTACAAATATTGTCATGCTATCACTGTTATTTTACACATAATGAGTGTTTTCCACTGTTGTTTGCTGTTGCTACAAATATTGTCATGCTATCACTGTTATTTTACACATAATGAGTGTTTTCCACTGTTGTTTGCTGTTGCTACAAATATTGTCATGCTATCACTGTTATTTTACACATAATGAGTGATTTCCACTGTTGTTTGCTGTTGCTACAAATATTGTCATGCTATCACTGTTATTTTACACATAATGAGTGTTTTCCACTGTTGTTTGCTGTTGCTACAATATTGTCATGCTATCACTGTTATTTTACACATAATGAGTGTTTTCCACTGTTGTTTGCTGTTGCTACAAATATTGTCATGCTATCACTGTTATTTTACACATAATGAGTGTTTTCCACTGTTGTTTGCTGTTGCTACAAATATTGTCATGCTATCACTGTTATTTTACACATAATGAGTGTTTTCCACTGTTGTTTGCTGTTGCTACAAATATTGTCATGCTATCACTGTTATTTTACACTATGAGTGTTTTCCACTGTTGTTTGCTGTGCTTAATATGTCATGCTATCATGTTATTTTACACATAATGAGTGTTTTCCACTGTTGTTTGTTTGTTTGTTTGTTTTTCTTCTACTAATTTTGTCATTCTTCACTGTTATTGTTTTTGTTACTAATTTTGTCATTCTTCACTGTTATTGTTTTTGTTACTAATTTTGTCATTCTTCACTGTTATTGTTTTTGTTACTAATTTTGTCATTCGTCACTGTTATTGTTTTTGTTACTAATTTTGTCATTCTTCACTGTTATTGTTTTTGTTACTAATTTTGTCATTCGTCACTGTTATTGTTTTTGTTACTAATTTTGTCATTCGTCACTGTTATTGTTTTTGTTACTAATTTTGTCATTCTTCACTGTTATTGTTTTTGTTACTAATTTTGTCATTCGTCACTGTTATTGTTTTTGTTACTAATTTTGTCATTCGTCACTGTTATTGTTTTTGTTACTAATTTTGTCATTCGTCACTGTTATTGTTTTTGTTACTAATTTTTTCATTCGTCACTGTTATTGTTTTTGCTACTCATTTTGTCATTCTTCACTGTTATTGTTTTTGCTACTCATTTTGTCATTCTTCACTGTTACTGTTTTTGCTACTCATTTTGTCATTCTTCACTGTTACTGTTTCTGCTACTCATTTTGTCATTCTTCACTGTTATTGTTTTTGCTACTCATTTTGTCAGTCTTCACTGTTACTGTTTTTGCTACTCATTTTGTCATTCTTCACTGTTATTGTTTTTGCTACTCATTTTGTCATTCTTCACTGTTACTGTTTTTGCTACTCATTTTGTCATTCTTCACTGTTACTGTTTTTGCTACTCATTTTGTCAGTCTTCACTGTTACTGTTTTTGCTACTCATTTTGTCAGTCTTCACTGTTACTGTTTTTGCTACTCATTTTGTCATTCTTCACTGTTACTGTTTTTGCTACTCATTTTGTCATTCTTCACTGTTACTGTTTTTGCTACTCATTTTGTCAGTCTTCACTGTTACTGTTTTTGCTACTCATTTTGTCATTCTTCACTGTTATTGTTTTTGCTACTCATTTTGTCATTCTTCACTGTTATTGTTTTTGCTACTCATTTTGTCAGTCTTCACTGTTACTGTTTTTGCTACTCATTTTGTCATTCTGCCACTGTTATTTTACATGTGATGGGAGTATCTCCCACTGCTGTTTGAGTGTTTCGCTTCCTCTTGCCATCCATCTTTTGCTGTTATTTGTTCATAATGAAAGAAGTATTTTCGACTGCTGCTCGAGTGTTTCATAATGAAAGAAGTATTTTCGACTGCTGCTCGAGTGTTTCATAATGAAAGAAGTATTTTCGACTGCTGCTCGAGTGTTTCATAATGAAAGAAGTATTTTCGACTGCTGCTCGAGTGTTTCATAATGAAAGAAGTATTTTCGACTGCTGCTCGAGTGTTTCATAATGAAAGAAGTATTTTCGACTGCTGCTCGAGTGTTTCATAATGAAAGAAGTATTTTCGACTGCTGCTCGAGTGTTTCTCGTTACTGTTAGTTTGTCTGTAGTACAGGTATTTTCCACTGTTGTCTGTAGTACAGGTATTTTCCACTGTTGTCTGGGTGTTTCTGTCACTTTTTCTGTTATTGCAGTGGTATGAAAGTGTTTTTTTTTGTTTTGTTTTGTTTGTTTGTTTGTTTTTTTCGCACTGCCGTTTACCCGTTTCTGTTGCTCATTCGGTTTTTCTGCCGTTGTTACGTTGCCTGCGATAAAGATATGCTCCACTGATATTCGAGTGTTTCTACTACTCTTGTTTGTTACTTTGTCTGTCCATGTTAAAGGTGCTTTGATTTTGCCTCGCACGCTATTCTGTCCATACTTTTATTATTGAGTTCGCACACAACAGCCCATCCCCAATCCTGTTCTTATCCCCCCCCCCCCCCCCCCCCCCCCCCCCCACATACACACACTCATTCCAGATATATCTTTTTACTAAAACTGAAAACAAAGATAAAAAAAAGGATTAAGATCATAAGGAAAGTCTGAAGACCAGATAATGTGCATGATCCAACCACAGATTAAGCAGGAAAAAGAATAGACAAAATACGTGTGTGTGTGTGTGTGTGTGTGTGTGTGTGTGTGTGTGTGTGTGTGTGTGTGTGTGTGTGATATTTTAGCATATGTAACGATAACGAGCAAGTACGCGCATGTGTGTGTGTGTGTGTGTGTGTGTGTGTGTGTGTGTGTGTGTGTGCGTATGCGTTGTGTGTGCGCGTGCGTGCGCGTGCGTGCGTGTGTTGTGTGCGTCCGCGCGTGAGCGCTACTATACATCCTTCAGCTTAATCACGTCAGATACCTGTTTGAAATTGCCCGTTGTGTGTTTACGATAACCCAGTGCGAAGTCCAGACAAACCCCAAACACACTGTTAATGAATGCGAGTCGTCTCCCTGGATCTGCCATAGTTGTGGTCACGACAGCCTGTACTGCCAGCAGAAATCCATTTTCCCTGCAGAAATCCATGTTACCTGCAACATCACATTTTAACTGCAGAAATCCATGTTACCTGCAGAAATCCATGTTACCTGCAATATCACATTTTCACTGCAGAAATCCATGTTACCTGCAATAGCACATTTTAACTGCAGAAATCCATGTTACCTGCAGAAATCCATGTTACCTGCAGAAATCCATGTTACCTGCAATATCACATTTTCACTGCAGAAATCCATTTTCCCTGCAGAAATCCATGTTTCCTGCAATAGCACATTTTAACTGCAGAAATCCATGTTACCTGCAGAAATCCATGTTACCTGCAATATCACATTTTCACTGCAGAAATCCATGTTACCTGCAATATCACATTTTAACTGCAGAAATCCATGTTACCTGCAGAAATCCATATTACCTGCAGAAACCCGTGTTAACCCATGGTATCTGCAGAAATTCATGTTTCCTGCGGAAACCGATGTTACCTGCAGAATCACAGTCATTTTACCTGAACAAATCCATTTTACCAGCACAAACCTATTGTTACCAGCAGAATCACATGTGTAACTGCGGAATCACATGTTACCTGCAGAAATTCATGTTTCCTGCAGAAACCCATGCTGCCTGCAGAAACCCAGGTTACCTGCAAAATCACATGTTACCTGCAGAAACCCACGTTACCTGCAGAATCACAAATGTCATGTTACCTGCAGAAATCCATGTTACCTGCGGAAATCCATGTTACTTGCAGAAACCCGTGTTAACCCATGTTATCTGCAGAAATCCATGTTACCTGCAGAAACCCATGTTACCTGCAGAATCACAGTCATGTTACCTGCAGAGATCCATTTTACTTGCAAAAACCCATTGTTACCAGCAGAATCACATGTTTAACTGCGGAATCACATGTTACCTGCAGAAATCCATGTTACCTGCAAAATCACATGTTACCTGCAGAAATCCATTTTACATGCAGAAATCCACGCTACCTGCAGAATCACATGTTACCTGCAGAAATCCATAGCTGTAGAAACCAGTTGTTTTGTGATGCACACTAGTCGTCACCTGTTGAAGAAGGAAGCTTTCAAGCGGCGGTGAAGCGTTGCTTTGCTCTTTGGTGCTTACATTGTCGCATTTGCCTTACCACGGCGTAGCAGGCACCCCTCTCTCTCCCTTGTCTACCTGTCCGTCTGTCTGTCTCTGTCTGTCTGTCTCTCTCTCTCTCTCAGACTGTCTGTTTCTGTCTGTGTGAGCTATTCCGGAATGAGAACTCCTGTCATTTCATGCACAAATCGGAGGGCGCTACCACCGACGGTGCGTGTAAAAGGCAAAAAATATAACAACAACATACCTAGCCTCACCTGCTTAGACCAGAAAGGCGTTCGCGAGAACTCCGACCTCTGCCTCAAGATCGAAGGAATCCTGGATCAGCCATTTAATTACGGACCCACATACCTATGTAAATGGATTCGTCCTAAGGGGATGGGGTGGGGGTGGGGGCAGGAGTTGGAGGGGTGGGGGTAGGGGATGCTCCTCCAGTATGTCCAGGGCAGCCGTGCTTTTGCGCGCATAAGGGACACTTAATTCCAGCTCTCAGAACACCGACTTTTGTCCCCCCTCTTTTTTGTTGTTGTTGTTGTTGCTGTTGCCGACGAAACCGAAAACTGCTCGTGCTTATTTTCAACACGCCCAGAGGAGTCTTGCTGTGCCATGCATAACTGGTCGGCTCGGAACGGCGACAAAGACCTGTCCTTCCATCAAATGCCAGACAAAGGAACAAAGGATGACTGGGTAGACACACTGATACCGCGGAATATGTGTTGTCTGCTGAAGCGACCGTGGTCGGTCGTGGCTCAACATCATTAGCTAATGGGAATAGACTCGGTGTTGGCCCATGGAAACGCAGCTTCTTACAGATGCTGAATTGACTCTCTAGTGTCTTCTACCACAACCGGACCATCTTCAGGGCAGATTAATAATTCCAACCGCATTCAACTACTCGTGTAGATCAATAGGTTCGACGATCTCTTCAACCCAGGCAGAACAACAATTTGCTTGCATCATTTCCCACGTTGATGGTTCAATGACTGTTTCAGGTAATGTACGTTGTGTGTTGGTGTGTTTAGCTCATGTTCAGCACCGCTGCAGTGTGTTTCAGTTTTCACGTCATCATTTTACCTACAACTGCGAATGATCACATAACACACACACACACACACACACACACACACACACACACATACACACACACACAGTAACACGTCGGCAAGGACACCATCATATATTTCACCAGTAAACCTGCTTTGAAAACAAGGCTGCTTTTTTTCTTTTCTTTTAATCTGCCAAATATCTGGCTAGCCCAGCGAGACGATCAACACAACCGGATGTGAGTTTCCCCGACGCCCGTCGAAACGGCCGTGTCCGAAAGTTCACAAAATGAAAGGCTCAGTGAAGCAAAATGAAAGGCTCAGTGAAGCAAAATGAAAGGCTCAGTGAAGCATGCTTGCCACAGTTGTCTATCCGCCTTGCTAAGGTCCCACCTAGACCCGTGCTTTGGTCACGTTACGTCTGTCTGCCAAGTGGTGCTGAAACCAGTTCCGTAGTGGGTTTTTTTTTGCAAGCAGACGGACAAATAAAGCAATAGATGCCGGTGAAAACATTACCTGCTCGGCGGAGGTAAAAAGATTCCTGTCAAACCTGTAAGCCTTACAGACAACATCCTTTGCATTTCAGACTGAAAGCGTTTCAAACGGGAAGAAGCTCAGTTCAAAACTATATCGTTTACACTTAGCATTTCCGCCCGGTCTTTTCAATAAAAAAAATTGTATAAATCGGTAGAAAAGTAACCTAGGGAGAGATTTTCTTACCTTTCCTCTCTATCCTTTTTACCTATGAATTGTATCGTATGTGTGGAGCCCCGTGATTCACAGATTTCTATAAAGCTCTCTGGCGACTGGTGCATGAAACCAGCGAATTACTTTCTCTTCCGAAACTTACACCCAGAGGGTCTGACCTCTGACGTTCATCACGTCGTTTAGACAGTGCGGAGTGTGTGTGGGCAGTTCGTAGGCGTTGTCTCGGTTCAAAGATGGGGCCTTTTGCATGGTATCCAGGTCCCAAATTCCCGCCTGGTATCAGGATTTCTATTCATCACATTTTAAGATCTTGGAGTGGTACACTACACTTTTAGAAAAAGATGTTCTGGTGCTGAGGTGTTCTTTCAGATTGTTAGACATCTGTCCTTGGAACGTCCCCATGACAGTCAGCATAGGAATGTGATAAACCAGACAAACATTTTTTTTTCTTATTTAGAAGTTTTGTCTGTTGAACGGACAAACTGGGTCCTCCGTACTCTGGTCTGCAGAAGGTGAACTGTTGTCTTGGACTACGGTAAACAGAGATGTGTTTGGTATTCAGTTCAGTTGGTCAGCTATGTTAAGCTGCCTCAGTTAGTTTAACGCTTTCCTCTCACTAAGTCCACCGGGATTCAGCCTTTCCCTACGGGCAAGCTGTCTGACAGTCACTCTCTACGATGACTTGCAACGTCATCCCTTTTGAAGCCATTATCTCACTACTTTGAGTAAAACAAAGTAAGACGATTGTAACTGAAGCCAGAATACAAATCAGGTCACAAAAGTTTGCAAAAGTAATGCTTTCCTGATACACAAAACAGGCCAACAGTACACGATACAAACTAATGAAACACAATTCGAATAGACAACTGAACTTTCAACGTATGTCGCCTTTTAAGAAGTGACAACTTACCGACATAAAACGCATTAAACAATACTTCCCAGGTAGCTGTAAGCAGCAGAATGACAATGTGAACAACAACAACAAGAACAATCAGAAAATGCAGAAGTGAGGATACTTGAGAGAGAGAGAGAGAGAGAGAGAGAGAGAGAGAGAGAGAGAGAGAGAGAGAGAGAGAGAAGTGGAGGGGGGGGGATGGATGGTCAGAAGCGATGTCTTCAACCACGAGTAAAACACAGCAAGTGTTGAGGTTTGGCAGCCATACTGATGAGGGTAATGCATACACAGAAGAAACTTAGGGAACTTAAGCGTATGTTGAACGGAAGAGGTAGAACTAGAAAGCATCAGTCGCCTTATAGCGGCCAACCTATGTCTGACTCCACAAAAGGTTGCCCCACCCAAGCAATGAAAAGTCAGTTGGAAACAACAAAAACATCAAAAGCAACTAAAAACCTCCGAAAAACGTTTGACAGAAGCAGCTTTTGAGAAACATATTTAAAAAAAAAACCCAGAAAAACCAAAAAAAAAAAAAAAAAAAAAAAAAGGAAAAAAAGGTGCCCTGAAAGCAGAAGGGAGGATGAGAGGTGAAAGGGTGGAGGGTGGAGAGAAAAGGAAGGGGTGGGTCGGATCGGGGTGTTACTGAAACCTGTTAACAGGTGTTTTCTTCTTTCGGAAATCTTCCGAACAGTGTGGAATGGGTGGAAACAGCACAGAAATCGACCTTGCTATGTCACTGTGGCGACAGTGGCATTGAAAAGAGTTGAACATGGTCCCACTAATCCACACACACACACACACACACACACACACAGACAGACAGGAGAGAGAGAGAGAGAGAGAGAGAGAGAGAGAGAGAGAGAGAGAGAGTATTGTTTGTCACATGTTCGAAACACGGCAAAGTTTCAAGCCTCAGCGATCGAAATACCCACCCGTCCTGATTGTCCGGGACAACCAACTCTTCAAGCAGACAGGTGGAGCCGCTCTGTCTCCACTCGTCCCTCGGGCAACCAGTTTTTGACCGTGTTAGTGAAGGGAAAGGGTGATGGAGCAGTCAGCTTGAGTACAGGCCGACTGTCCTGCCCTCCTCCCTGACAAAGCATGATGCATGGTTTCATTGATATACTGTGCCGGCAGCATACACGCTTTGCGTATGATCAGCTCCAGAACATGACATCTAATCCTTTTCCTTCTCCCTCTCAAGCACACGTCATCTGTGCGCGCAAAATGCCATCATAAGCGCGTTTTAATTGCTTTTGGCCTTGACTATTATGTCACTTCGGCCTTGTTTAGAACAGCGAGCAGAATGTTCCTGTTCAAGTTTGCTGTTTCGGGACTGAGAACCTCTGGCTGAAAAACTTGACCGATCTGACTTTGACTAAGGAAAACATCAGCGAAAGAAAGAAGACGAATGACCGAGACTGACAAGGAAACCATGTGAAATCACAAATGGCTTTTCTACGAGAAAGAGAACAATACCATTGTGCTGCCAGTGGTGTTCTGAATATGTATATAGTGCTGCCGAGTCTGATCCCAAATCAACATTTATCGCCAGCTGTTCGTGAATTACGTCCCAGTTGTAACTGTAATGCTGGTATTTACTTGTCCCCAGGACAACAACTACAACAAAATTTTCTGGGAATTTCTAGCCCTGAAGCCTACCAATATTCGCCTCACTTACTGTGCGCACAGCGGCGACTCTTGCAGAAGACACGTATTCTGTGTCCCAAATACTAAATGAACAGGGATAAATCAAAATAATACCGATTCCCTGATGATGTTGACCAAAGAACTCACTTGGGTTTGGTCATTTGCCCCGTGCATGTAACACACAATGATCAAAAACACGAACGCAAAGAGAAGTTTCGACATGATTTCCGTTCTCCACAGAAGGTAACGGCTCAGCCGGATGAAAATAATACGGATCCGCGCGTGCAAGGATGCGCATGACTACTTAGAATGTAAAAATGCAGCCCATTTTCTTAATTTCATTCAAACTAAAATTACCAGTAACTTTCAGAATAATTTGAAACCAGTTTAACACCGACTTAGTTCCTAATTCCAGTCTTGTGAGTTGACTTCCGCGCGGTGACAGCCCTGATATGGCCCTTGGCGGTCGGCTGGGCTATAAGCGACATTATCTCCATCTCCTCAAATTCCAGTGAGTACTGGCTAGGTCAGTTAGTGCCACAGCACATGTACAAATACAAACCCACCTGTTCAAGAGTTTCAACACTTTACATCAAAAAGGCTACGCCAGCTCCAAACGAAAGTCAATTAATTTTTGTATGTTTGTACTGCATGTCTGCGGTGTGTACACCATGTCTGAGAGTATGTGGGAAAACTTGGAGCTTCTTCTTACAGGGAGGTCGTCTTGTTTGTTGTGTTATGCCTTGTGTCTGCTGTGTGTCCCACGTGACTGGGTGCAACAAGCTGCAATGGATTTATAACTTGTATAGATAGATCTCTCAAAGTTTGACCGTGTGCGAAAAGGGAGTGGAAAAAAATCTCGCTGTGAACCCAGGGATTCTCACAATGGGAAGTGTTAATACGCAAACACGTAGCGTGCTTCAGTTTAAACTTGTATCCAACTGTGACAGAAATGTACACAATGACCTGTCTCTGTTTTTTTTATTATTATTATTTTTTTTTATAGTATTGTTTTATCCGATTGTATTCGTATTTGTTTGTTATGGAACTGCAACAATTATCCCTAGCAAATCTTTGGGGGTGTACGTCCTTATACATTGATCCTCCGAGGAGGTAAGAAGAATGGTTGTTTTTTTTTGTTTTCTTTCTTTTTTTTATTTCTTCGTGTTTATGGATGCCTACCCGCCCCACTACACATATTTACTATAGACATCTATCCGCTTCTTTTAAGGTTTTCATTGGCCGGGTCAATTATTATCTGTAGAAGTGAACCCTCCTCACTAAAAATGTTTTCTATGTGTGTTATTGTTTCGTGCAGAAGTCTACCCTCACTAAATATATTCTTTACATTTGTTTATCATCTACTTTAAAATCTTACCGTCTGACGAAAGATGTTCTTTGTCCTCGTTTATCTCCTCTTGTTTATTATTTGTTGTGGGAATCTGCCCTCCTCACTAAAGATTGTGTTTGTCATTTACTGTAGAAGTCTATGATTATCAAAGACTTCCTCTGCCCTTGCTTTCAGATTTACTGTAGAAATCTTTCCTCCGTATTAAAACTTTCCGTTGTTCCGTGTAATAATTTGCTGTAGAAGTTTCCGCCCGTTATGACTGAAAAGAATCAAAATCTTGTTCTTTGATAGTTGAACACTAAGTGTACGTAGGCGACGCGAGTACGGTTATGATCTTTCGTCGAATCGAAATGACTTGGGTGCCCAAATCAAAGAAAATTTCTTCAGGAACACCAGTCTGCTAAAGATGTCCACTAGTCCTTCAGCTACGGTCTCGGCATCAGTCTTCTTCATAAGAATAGCTTCAGGGCATCTCGTGGTATACATGTTGTACAAGTGGCAAAATGTACATGTGCCCAGCATCACCCACAGGATGAAGAGGGCCGATGAGATCAACTGCCACTCGCTTGAAAGGCAAGACTTCAACAGGCATCTTCTGCCTAGACACCTTGGTGACTCTTCCTCGTGGCAGTATTTTTCTGACAGTATTTTGCAGAATGGTGTAAGGTCCTTTCGAAGACTTGGCCAGAGGACAGTTGCCTGAATTTTACCTACATCTTTTTTTTAATGCTTTTGTGACCTCCTGTGATGGAATCGTGTGCCAGGTCCGCAACAGAACGACGCCGCCCGGATGACATCAATACCTGACGCGGAGGTTTATCTTGGTTGAAGTTTTCATTTTCCTAAATATCCTGAAAAGAACGCCCACTTTCTCTTCAAAATAAAGTTCTCCATATTTCTCTCTGATGATGTCCTTGCTGACTCGGAACACATTAAAAGAGCGATCAGCTCTCTGCTGTCTAATCGGTCTCTCTTAATGGTCAGTGGCTACTTTGGCATCGTCAGTCACTTTCAAGGGCACCGTTTCCCCATCTTTCTTCGTCTGAGCTCTCGTCGTCACAGCCAAAGCCTCGGAGTTCAACTCATGAGACACGGACAGAACCATGATCCTTTGTTTCTCTGGTTCTTCAGGGATGTCGGTGGACACAGCTTCGCTCGTTGGGTCAGTCATTTGTACTGACAGCTAACTCTTCCAGTGACAGGTCGTCCCAGTTCGGAGTGGACGACCCCCCTTGTAGCCTGGACCTGGATCATCCGCAGCTCGGGCTCTCTCGATGTTGCCGATGATGAGATCATAAAAGGGTGTAAGCGGAAACAGGGCCTAAGTCTCTTCAGAAAAGTAAAACGTGTCTATACTGACTAGGGCTGTTGGCGTCTTCCTCACCATGCTGTCAACTAACACAAAAATTTGGGCGTCGCTGTGTTTTGGTCTTCATCAACTAGTTCCTTCTTCACGACGAGTCCACAGTATTCAGTCTCTCTCGGAACACTCACAGTTTTATCAGCAACGTATCCATTTGTTACTGGGTACATCGTCATGTTTCATTACCGTTGGTTCAGCAGTAGCACCGTTTGCAACAGGAGTCTTCTTTCCACAGGACACGAGAAGCTGTCCATCCTCCAGGTAGGATTGTATATTATCAGAAGAAGACTTGGTTTCTTCCACTGAAGACTTCATGGCTTGTGCCTATTGGACCATCAGTCTTTCCTACATGTTCACAATAATCCACATTGGCGAATCTTCACAGAGTCCATGCAGTCAGCCCCAATGACTGCGGAACACTTGCTGCAGAACTGTCAACACATCGAAAACTACGAGTAGAGGCCCGGCCTGTTTACACATCGTCCAGGGAGTTCCTCAATGGATCTCTGGAGGGCCTTCGTTATGCAGTAACCTTCGTCAGTGCACTGGGGTCCCTTTCTCAGTGTACGAAGAAGAAAAAGTCACTCCTAAAGCCGCTCTCAACGTCGCCGGCGCTTTGTACACCCCGTCTCGTCGGGTCATTCCGGTCTACATGTGCCAGTGGTCCTTGGCGTGGAGTTCCTTTTCCAGAAGCAAAGAGATGTCGACATTCGAACTGTCTGTGCCCAGCAAGATGGCAGTTGAAACATTTGATTTATCTACTCTTTCTTTCTTGTCGGGCTTGAGTTACTTGGTTCTGGCTTGAAGATGTTCAGACAGCGGGCATGCTAAGTTGCGATTGTACGCCGTCAGGTGACGTTCTGTTGCCGTTGCTTGGTCAATCAGTTTCTGAGATTCTTACTCACGGAGATGAACGGCCATATCTCTGAGGCAAGCATTGATAAACTGCTGTCTGACGGTAAGGTCAAACAGTTTTGCAAAGTTGATGCAGTGCCTGACAGTTGCAGCCAGCGTTTGAGGCTGGCTTTTAGTGTGGCGATGAACTGTCTCCGGTCACGAGTCTGCGGTCACAAAAACGGCAACGACAATCTTCTTCAGTGAAGACATATTTTCTCAGCAAAGCTTCCTTAAGTTCAGTACGGTCTGCAAACCCCTTCACAAGAAACACGATTATACACATCGAGTGCTCCCCCAGACAACAGGGGACATAATTTGCTGTCCATCTGTCTTCAGTCTACCCAGCGACAATCACAAAACGTTAAAACGTCTCCAAACAGTTGTCGTGGTCATCCTTCCCGTCAACAAATGCTGCTGATGTGGATGATCTTGGGCGATCAAATTTCGTCGCCAGTTCTTTGGGCAGGAGAACCAAGCTTTAATATAGGTCTATTTCTTGCAATTAAAATTCCTTTCCCTAACAATATTCACTAGGCATGGCTGGACTGAAAATAACACTTCTATGATAGCCTACCTCAATGCTTTGCATCGTGTTAGAAAAGCACGTTGACGTAACAAATCGATATGACGTAGGCCTTCAGCTCTTGACGAATATTTCGCTGTAGGCCCACCGCACGTACGTGAATTTTCATAGTGTCCACACAAAACCTACACGACCGAGGTAGGGCCCAGATCAGACGCTAGATCTCAACCTATGTGAGCCAGTAGCAAGATCGCAGACCCTGAACAGTCAGTTCACTTTCACAGTGGTCAGTTCTCCTCACTGGAACACACTAGCCTAATGTAGTCTGAATAAAAGCAGCATTTCACACACACACACACACGCGCGCGCGCGTGGATCAACATAGGATTTCCCATGAAGAAATTCTTCACAGTTGTCACAACCGCAGCCGCGAACACAACGATATCTTGAGCATGAGATCAAAAGTCAGATCAAAAGGGAGATCGACGGCTTGGCCACCAAATATTAAGACCAGAAGAATCAAACTCGTGTCCTTTGATGCTTTAGAGAGCTGGACGTGAGAGAAGATAGATGTTAAGAGCTTTGACTCTGATGTATTTTGATCTGGCGTTGTATCGATCCGGAAAGAGATACGGTCGATTCAGTTGGGGCTTTGGTGACAGGTTCAAAGTCTGTAATTACAGGAGGAGATTGATTCACTGATCAATACACAATGACCGTGGCAACAATCCCCAAACTAGAGCGTGTCCTTTCTCTCTCTCTCTCTCTCTCTCTCTCTCTCTCTCTCTCTCTCTCTCTCTCACGCTCTCACACCCTCAGTTATTTATAAATCATCGAATCGAAAGTTCCAGAAACACGGATAGCTTCACCAATCAATAATCAAGTACTATTCTATAATGTTCGAGAATTCACGCAGCACAGCCAGTTAATTTAAAATGCATGGAACTTTCCACGAAGATCGAGTACACACATGTTATAACCAATCAAAGTGCTCGGAACATTTCAAGAGAGAGAGAGAGAGTTTCTGAAGCTTCTGGCACCTTCTGCCTTCTGGTGGGCCCTACTCAGGCGCGTAGGAAGATTTTCAGAGGAGTGGGGGGGGGGGGGGGGGGGGGGGGGGGGGGGGGGGCACACGCTTCGCGCGAAGCCGACGGCGCGAAGCGTCTAGCTTGCTAGGGGGGTCCGGGGGCATGCCCCCCCGGAAAATATTTGAAAAAAGAGAAGCAAAATGGTGCAATCTGGTGCAATCTGAGTAAGTAAACTGTCACTTTCTGGTAGTAGATTTTGTCACTGATCGATGAGGAAAAATCATCTGCTTAAGTCTAAAACCGCTCGATTCGTGTCATAAATCCTAACCCCTAAGCTCAGCAATCATGTTGACATTTCTCAATGTAATGAAACTAGTCAAATTTTGAAAGGCCAGATTAAAACATCATGAAAGCAGGGGCGTAGGAACGGGGGAGGGGGGGGGGGGGGGGTGAGCAGAGTGCCACCTGATTTGCTCTGCTACAGCGGCAAACCGCGGTGATACTGTACCCTGTCTTTCACGATAATCTAGCCAGAAAGAGAGAATGGGTCCTTTACTAGTGTTTTAGCTCCCTAGCTGCTAGCTTACCCGAGTTCACACACTGTGTATGCTAACCTGCCTGACAGTGACAGAAGAGATGCTGTCAGGCATCGCCCCCCCCCCCCCCACCCTCCCCCAGGTGGTGCCGTATCACGTAGCACCGCCGACAGTCTGGTAGGTAGTGCGCCGTGTGGCACCGACCGGCATTGAAATTCTTTGCCTAATGGTGTCAACTGTGCCATATTTTCATTGTAAGTTTCTAATGAACTCAAAAATTGATAAAAACAAAACAGAACTCGCCGATAAAGTGCTGGCACAAAAGCCTTGATTATCACCGTCGGCCGCAGCCATGCTTTCCAAGGGAGGTGACTCAATCTGGAAGCATTGGCTGAAGTGAAAATAGATCTATTCTGATCCCACTCTCCGTCGCAGAAAAAAACGCCAAGAGGGATAAGTCTTAGTGCTGTCTTTGAGATCAGCTGCCACATTATGATGTCTACTGAACGAATGACGCTGACAGGAGTCGATGC
>CM031613.1:33570382-33580382 GCA_018398815.1 Conus ventricosus
TGCGCAAAAGGAGAAAAGCCTACACACACACACACACACACACGCGTGCACACACACACATATACTCACGCATGCGCGCGCGCACACAGAGAGAGAGAAAGAGAAAATAATACGCGTATAAAACATTGAAATGGTATTATGATATCTCGCTCATATATATATATTATATTATATATATAACGCTGAGCAATTAAGAAGTGGGGAAAACAAGTGCAGGTTAACAATTCTTCTGTCGTTATAGTAATGACTTGGCAAAGATTTGAACTTTAAAAAAAAAATGAAGATATAGAAAATGGGGGAATATATTATAAATATGAGAAGCCCTTCACTAGCTGCTGAGGGAACCATCGTAATCCCTCTCGAAGGCACATTTATTTGTATTTCCTGCTCCTAGGCCTTTTGTCCGCTGGAACGGACTCATCAGGGAGACACGGCTGATTGTGTTATGCTCTTGGTGTCAAATAGAGACACACCACAGTCCATAATTCTGTGGTGTTCTCACCACCAAGGGTTCAAAAAGAATCCAACAGCACCCTCAAAGCAGCCAGCGAAGGGTAGTAAATGGAACAAAACAAAAGTGTGGAGAGGAAAAAAGTTCTGAAACACTAAAAGCATTATTCAAACAGTATAAAATGTAGGGGACGTCTTTGAGCCTATGCTTGAGGATCCATTCAAGGATGCAAGGGAGATCAAAAGATATGGAACAGTCTGAGTGGTCAGCTCTGCTGTTCAATAACCCAAGCATTGTGAGTGGCTAAGAATTGTACAGAACAACCTTTACTTGGATCTCCTAAGAGATGCAATCTCCCACTGATTGACCAAACAATAGAATGCTGAACAATTAAGTAGTGGGGGAGAACAAGTGCAGGTTAACAATTCTTCTGTCGTTATAGTAATGACTTGGCAAAGATTTGAACTTTAAAAAAAATTGAAGATATAGAAAATGGGGGAAATATATTATAAACATGAGAAGCCCTTCACTAGCTGCCTGAGGGAACCATCGTAATCCCTCTCGAAGGCACATTTATTTGCATTGCCTGCTCGGAGGCCTTTCGTCTGCTGGATCGGACTCATATAATATATATTTATATATATATTATATATATATAATATATATATATATATATATATATATATAGGACACACGACAAGACACATGACACGACACGACACGACAAGCCAAAAGAGGCTTCCACACGCACGGTCATGTATCCACGTGCATATATCAACGTGCACATCAACTGTAAACATTCCACACCGCTGCAAGCGACCTTCTACAATTTCCTCTCTTTCCCCCACTCGCTGCTCGTTCCTGTCTGCGGTCAAACACAGATGGTGGTTAAAGTTCAAGGGTTCACAGGCACTGACTTGGGACCCTCATATGTGACGGACCAATGGCAAGCAGCCAACAGAGCGATGCCACTCTGTCAGTACAGATAATTGCGGTGTCAATTAGGCTGAAATTAACAACACTGTCTGGAATGGTAAGTGCTGAAGTACTTGTAACAGTGCGTTCGCTTGCGTACAGGAGGACGCGAATATTGAGTGGTGTTTGAAACTACCCAGGGTGGTTCTCATCGGCTGATGTGTGATGATAAGGCTCTCTCTCTCTTCGCTCTCTCTCTCTCTCTCTCTCTCTTCTCTCTCTTCTCTCTCTCTCTTCTCTCTCTCTCTCTCTCTCTGTGTGTGTGTGTGTGTGTGTGTGTGTGTGTGTGTGTGTGTGTGTGTGTGTGTGTGTGTGCGTGCGTGTGTGTGTAGTCTAGGTAGTATTTTGTTAGTTTCATTCACGCTATGAGCTTTCTGCATTACAAAAAAAATGTCAAGCTTCATGTGTTATCTCTGAAATGAAATTATTAAAGTCAATGTGTGCAAGCAACAGTTTGTCTTTTCTGCCTACCCCATTGTCTTTTATACCTACCCCCATTGTCTTTTATACCTACCCCCATTGTCTTTTATACCTACCCCCATTGTCTTTTATACCTACCCCCATTGTCTTTTCTGCCTACCCCCATTGTCTTTTCTGCCTACCCCATTGTCTTTTATGCCTACCTCAATTGTCTTTTATGCCTACCTCAATTGTCTTTTATGCCTACCCCCATTGTCTTTTGTGCCTACCCCCATTGTCTTCTACCTCAATTGTCTTTTATGCCTACCTCAATTGTCTTTTATGCCTACCCCCATTGTCTTTTATGCCTACCCCCATTGTCTTTTATACCTACCCACATTGTCTTTTATGCCTACCCCATTGTCTTTTATACCTACCCACATTGTCTTTTATGCCTACCCCCATTGTCTTTTATACCTACCCACATTGTCTTTTATGCCTATCCCTATTGTCTTTTATGTCTACCCACATTGTCTTTTATGCCTACCCCCATTGTCTTTTATACCTACCCACATTGTCTTTTATGCCTATCCCTATTGTCTTTTATGTTTACCCACATTGTCTTTTATGCCTACCCCCATTGTCTTTTATGCCTACCTCAATTGTCTTTTATGCCTATCCTATTGTCTTTTATGCCTACCTCAATTGCCTTTTATGCCTATCTCTATTGTCTTTTATGCCTAGTCCCATTGTCTTTTATACCTATTCCCATTGTCTTTTATACCTACCCCCATTGTCTTTTATGCCTATTCCCATTGTCTTTTATGCCTACCCTCATTGTCTTTTATACCTAGTCCCATTGTCCTTTATACCTACCCCATTGTCTTTTATGCCTAGTCCATTGTCTTTTATGCCTACCCCATTGTCTTTTATACCTACCCACAGAGACAGATATGAATGCAAAAATTCCGTCTCTCAAAAAGTTTTAGGAAGGTAATGGAATACCTTTTTGGTTTATACTCGCCACATTCAAAATAAAAACAAAAACGCATAAATAATTTGTATTCAGAGGTGAGTGAGCGAGCCTCTGAGCAATAGTGAGCGAGAGAGAGAGAGAGAGAGGAGAGGAGAGAGAGAGAGAGAGAGGAGAGGAGAGAGAGAGAGAGAGAGAGAGAGAGAGAATGTGGCTGACACTTCAGATACTAGCATTTCCTTAGATTACAGCAGATGAACCCATCATTCTTACACCACACACGAAGAAAGAGTAATGAACACAGCACGTAAAGGGCTACTTCTGAACATAAACCTATGAAAGGTTCAAATTGATTATGAACAGAACAAAATCATGGGAAAACGATAAAAAAAAAAAAGATATTATACTACCTGTCACATGCGCAAAGCTCTCAAAACCACACAGAAACATGCATATACATGCAGACGATTTAACGTCTATGAGAGAGAGAGAGAGAGAGAGAGAGAGAGAGAAGACGAGAGAGAGAGAGAGAGGAGAGAGAGAGAGAGAGAGAGAGATGGTGGAGGAGGGGAAGGCGAAGGGGGGAGGGAGTGGGGGGGGGGGGGGGGGGCAGGGGAGACAAACAAAATAGGGGATAGGGCGGAAAGGGGACAAAACCTTGGTGAATAATGGTAAGTGTAATCATGTTCTTTAATTTCTAGCCAACCACGACAGGTCACATGAAGGCTGCAAGCAAGGTAGAATCAGTAGTACAAAAAAGGCACAAGAACAAAGTCAATAATTATAGAATCAGTAGTACAAGCAGTGCACAGAACAAAATCAATATTTAAACACACAAAACCAGTTATTTAGATTTCGATTATGTGAACTTAATTGAGCATTGACAAACATTAGAAACATAACACCCAATTTTCCCCTTTGCCACTCTGAAGAGATAGTTTAAGAGCAATATCATACAAAGAAAGTTAACAGAATGGAAGAGAACGGCTATGGACAAGAAGATGAGAGGAGCATTCAGAATTTATTCGCGAAAAGACAAACAAGTAATGAAATGTGATCAACAAGAATCTTGAATTTATGAATCAAAACGTCATAAGATAACCTAAAAAAAACCTTCTCGTTATGGGTGTAAAGAGCTGCTTATGCCGCCATTAATTTGGAGAACACAAGTCTACCGCTGCGCACAGCATTTAGGCCTAATAGTTTTTTTTATTTTTTATATTCAGATTCGTATGTTTTGATTGTAACAACAGCCAGGCCTTCGACCGATTGATGAATAAGTGTAGGTATAAAGATTCAGATTCATTCCTGTTTATGTCCTGCTGTCATGGTTACTTCAGTTTTGATTTTCTGTCCACGTCACTGCCCGTTGTTACAGGTGTCCAAAAAAAATGGCGGATGTCGACAAGATGTGTCACTGGACGGACCTGTGGCGCATTAGAGAAGAGAGAGAGAGAGAGAGAGAGAGAGAGATGAAGAGAGAGAGAGAGAGAGAGAGAGAAACAAACGCTCGCAATGGCTTAGTAGGTGGCTTCCAGCGCATCAGGCACCGTTAAACACCACCAGAGTGACACCGCGGCAGTGTCTCCTCCGGTTGGTTTCCTCATGGCGACATGACACAGATCGTGGATTGCCAGTGCTATGACTGCGACTGTGTGGCTGTACATGAGTGGTGGGGGATGGGGGGGGGGGGAGGGAGAGGAGGGCCCAGGGGGAGGACTGGAATGAGTGGCGTTGGAATGAATATGCCACCGAAGAATTACAGGAGATAAAATGGTGAAAACCGATTTTTTTTTTTAAAATATCATTTGCTGCTTTTGTTTGCAGAAGTCTGTCAGAGGCAAGGCCAAAAGTAGCAGCAGCGTCCTACCTACAACTACTGCAGCAGCAGCAGCAGCAGCAGCAGCAATAAGCGTGCGTAAACATAACTTGTACTCGCCTGCGTGTGATCTTTTGCGTATTGTTCAGACGGTCTCTCTCAGTCTCAGTGTGATGGACACACGACAAAAAGCAATCACTTGCAAATACAGCTAATCTTTGTAGATTGTCTTCGTTGTAGTCTTCTTCCTGTTGTTGTTTCTTTTTTCTTCTTTTTTTTTTCTTCGTACTTCCTTCCTTCCTTTTTCGTTTTCTCTCTATTTTCTTTCCTGTCTTCTTTTCTTATATTCGTTCCGGTGTATTTTGGTCCATGTGTGTAGTTTATATATTGGTCTGTGTATCTACCTGATTCAATATTATCTTCTTCCTGTCCATGTAGTTATCTATCTGTGTATCTATCCGTGTATTTGTCTATTTACCAATCCATCCATTTATCTGTGTGCCTGCCTGTGTGTCTGTCTGTTTGTCTGTCGGTCTGCCTGTTTGTCTGTCTGTCGGTCTGTCTGTCTATCTGTCTGTCCGTCCGTCTGTGTCTGTCTCTATCTATCCACCTATCTCTCTGCCTCTCTATCTGCGTGCGTGCGTGCGTGCGCGCGCGCGCGCGTGTGTGTGTGTGTGTGTGTGTGAGTATGTCTCTCTCTCTCTCTCTCTCTCTCTCTCTCTCTCTCTCTCTCTCTCTCTCTTACCTTACCTATCTGCCTGTCTCTTCGTCCATCTGTTCTGTTATCCGACATCCCTTCTTTCGTCCTTTTCTTTTTCCTTGTGTGTACCAGCTCCGACTCATTTTCGCTATTTCCATTGTAAATGTTTACCGTCGTGTCTGGTGTCATCTTTTCTCTGTTCTAAGTGTTAGCAGTTCCGGGAGCAGACAAATTATAATCCATCGATTCTCTCTCTCTCTCTCTCTCTCTCTCTCTCTCTCTCTTTCTCTCTGGCAGACCATCATTATTTAGTTTAGTCTTACTTTTGTCGTCGAGAAATGAAGGTGTTATGAATCATTTTTCTATATATCTGTATAAGTCGTTTCAACGGCGGGGCACTGTAATATGATGATATTGTAACTCATATAAACACAAGGCATATGTTTATACTGATTTAGTACACCAAAGTGCGCGAAAAGTTCTCATTTAGATTTGCATATTTCCCCTTCAAATGGGGCTTTGGCGTTTTTTGAATATAAATATCGTTATCGTTATATATATATATATATATATATATATATATATATATATATATATATATATATATATATATATATATATATATATATAATATCTATCTCTCTCTCTCTCTCTCTCTCTCTCTCTCTCTCTCTCTCTCTCTCTGGAACCAGGGAAAAGACTGATTCAACTCAAGAAGAAAAAGAAAAAAAGCAACAACAAAATCTACAATGGCATTTCCGTACCAGCGATTTTGAGTGAAAGGGGTCTTAACACGGAAACGTCGCTGGCACTGTCGGAAGACTTGAGACGTTGATGAAAGAGGAGGCTTGACGAGAGAATATGCCCGTCTCTGGAGTGTGTTTGTGGTAAGTCTCCATCAGCTATCAACTCCATCACATAGTGAGCAGCCAGCAGACAATGCCAAACGAAGGAATGAAGAAGGGCATGAAACCCGCTGATGTTGGGAATCGGTTGCTGGGACTCTTGAGACGAAGTCGATGGCATGTGTGATTTACGTGTCGCGCTCTTCAGAAAGAGTATTTTCTTTCATCACCACTATTAGACTCTGGCACTGTCTCTTCCGTTTCTTCTCGTGGAAGAAAATCTGGTGATTCTCGTTTCTCTTAGAAACGTCTACTTCAAATAAGGTGAGGGAGAGAGAGAGAAAGGCTTGGGGATGAGGGTGGTGGTGGGTTCTTCCAGAGCCAGAGGGCAGAAAGGACTTTTTTTCTTATTATGTATCGCTCTTCTTCTCCCCACCCCTCTCCCCTCCCCAACAGCCGCCCTCCCCCCACCCCATCTACCCACCTCCACACTCTTTTCCATCGCCACTGCAGCAAGAAATTCTGCCATTGGTCCGCATCCAATGCCCAATTTCCATATTCCCGAAACGAATCCTTTTGGCTTTTCAGACAAGTTATTGCGATGAGAGAGACGACAGATACATGAATACAGAGAACTGTTCCCATCTCTCGCCAGAAAGTTGACAGAACTCAGCCAATCGGGTTGTCCGACGGACACATCAATATTCATCAATTCTGTCCAACTCGATTCATGTTCTTATAGTCAGGCCGACCGTGAAGGGAGGTCACTTACCTCTTCGGAGATAACTCTCGACGCAGATGTGAAGGGAAAGAATGCAGGCGAATTACTGGAGAATTACTTGAGGAACCGCTATTCTCTGATGAAAAAAAAAGAAAAAAGAAGTCGGTAACGCCGTAATTATGCAAAAGAAAATGATAGAAAAGAATTCACGTTACGAAACACTCTTTTAAGAAGAAGGAAAATGATTTTATTCCGGACGGAAAATTTAAAGCTAATACAGCTTCTCTGTCAATCTTTCTACTTCCCATTGATGGTTCTTGGCAGTAAAGGAATACGTCCATGAAACAAAATTAGCCATAAATTGTAAAACCACCGACGGTAAAGAAATATCTAATGCTTTAAGGAAAGTCTATCTACGTAAATAAAGGGGTACAAAAGGATAACGAAGTTTTCACATCCAATAATAATAAACCTAACTGATGCACAAAATGGTCGGGTGAAATTAAACTTAACCATAAACACGGAATAACGTGTTTCATGAAATTCATGAAAGGATGTAAAACTTAAGTGGCTGCAGATGAGAATGGGCCACAAAATAATGGCAACGAAAGTAGATCTTCATGAATTATTAGTTTGAAAATAAAGTGACTGCGGGCTGAAACAATGAAACCAACTTGACAGAAAAATTACTATCCCCCTCCCTCCCCCCTCAACGAAAGAGACAAACAAACTACAAGACAAAACACGACGCGTTTCGACCTCGTTGGCCTTCTTCAAGCCAGGCAAATAACATTTCAGACAATGAAAACGAAGAGCGAACAATCACACAAATTATCTCCTCAAATTGGGCGCAAAATGAATGTGGGCGCATACTTCGTTTTCATTGTCTTGAATGGTGTTTGTCTTGCCTGAAGAAGACCAAACATGTCGAAACGCGTAGTGTTTTCTCTTGTGATTTTTTGTCTTTTTCGTTCGGCGCAACAGTAATTTTTTCTTCTAAGTTTGTTTCGTTCAATGTTTGTTTTGTTAAATGCAATGCCATTTAGGCTAGGCAACGAAGAAAAGAATTCCATTGTAAACGTTCATGGCACTGTAAACACGTACGATCGTTTTTGGAATTCTGTAGAAGTTGTGTTTACAGAGAACTGCAAAAATATTTGTAACAGTAGGTTTTCACGTGAGTTTGTGATTTCTTTTGGTTTTGAACATTTTCAGACAGATGGTATCTTCGCTTTTCCTATGACGGTCGCAAACATGTGTATTTACAAGTGCAAAATAGGAAAATGTCATTCAGGTGTATTCGGTTTTCAGAAACAAGTGATTGATTAACATGACATTGAAGAACAACAACAACATGACACCAAATTTAACCAAATTTTAAATGTAATTAATAGCGAACCGCCAAGAAAACGTAAACAAACGAATCATAAGACAAAACACGACGCGTTTCGACCTCTTATGTCTTCTTCAGGCAAGATACAAAACACTCGCGGGCAACGAAAATGAACGAGCAATCACTTATCTTCATTCACTTCAGCGCAAGATAGGCGTACGTAAGAGGCCGAAACGCGTCGTGTTTTGTCTTGTGATTAGCATGTCTAGGTTTTCTTGGCGGTTCGCTATCAATTACATCTAAAACTTGTTTAGATTTCCGCCTGCAGTCGCTTCACTTTGCCGCTTGGTCAAATTTAATGCATTTTAATACGATAACCACTGCATATAGATATTTTCTTTATAAAAAAAAAACAAGACAATGATGATCCATATTATTCATACACCTTTCCTTGTCACTTGGGGTACATTTGATTTTCTTTGTGTCTCATGCAAAGTTGATATGCTTGTTTAAGCCGGAATAGCTCAGTTGGTAGAGCGCCGGTGTCGTATATAATACTGTCGCCGTGGAATTGTATCGCAGCGATAGCATTTCACGTGAAATATTGTTGCAGCGACAATAATTGCTGGGAAAAAATGTCGCGCGACAACTTTTCACGAAAAATGTCCCATAGAATATTTTAGCTGTCCATAAAATGCAGTATTTCCCGGGAAATACTGTCGCTGCGACACGATTTTATGAGCGACAGTATTATATACGACACCGGACCCGTAATCTTGGTGATCCTGGGATTGCGGGTTCGAATCTCCGCCGGGTCGTTTCGGTACAGGGGGATTTTTTCCTTGGAGTTCATTATAATATATAATAATACTTACGTTGCAGCTTGAGGTCTGCTCTTAAACGTCCCTTGACATGATATTCTGGGAGAGAAAGCGGTGTGTGTGTGTGTGTGTGTGTGTGTGTGTGTGTGTGTGTGTGTGTGTGTGTGTGTGTGTGTGTGTGCGTGCGCGTGCGTGCGTGTGTGTTCGTGTGTGTGTGTGTGTGTGTGTGTGTGTGTGTGTGTGTGTGTGTGTGTGTGTGTATGTGTGTGTGTGTGTGTGTGTACGTGCGCGCGCGCGCGCGCGCGCGCGCGCGCGTGTGTGTGTGTGTGTGTGTGTGTGTGTGTGTGTGTGAGCTGATATCGTTCGTGAATTTTGTACTGAAAACATTGTATATAATAGCATTAGAAAAAAACAAGATGCAAAGTATATAAACATACTCCCAGTTTATCCTGAATACGCGTGAGATATTCCATAAAGAGGTAAAGCCGTCTTGGGCTGGTGTAACCGTTCGTAATGTATTCTGGTAAACATCAGCCATCATCTGTGACCTATAATGAACATACTTACAAATTTTCAGAAAGATCGGCCAAGAACTTTCTGAGATTTACCATAAAGAAGAAAACCATTATGGGCCGTTAGTAACGGCTATAACGGTAAACTAAAACATCGGGCATCATCCGTGACCCATAATGAACATACCTACAAATTTTCAGAAAGATCGGCCACGTACTTTCTGAGATATTCTACAAAAAAAAGAAGAAAAACCATTATGGGTCGTTATAACCGTTAGTAACGGCTATAACGGGGTAAACTAAAACATCGGGCATCATCCGGGACCCATAATGAACATACCTACAAATTTGCAGAAAGATCGGCCAAGTACTTTCTGAGATATTCCATAAAAAAGAAAAACCGTTGCAGGCCGTTACAGCCGTTAGTAGCTGCTATAACGGTAAACTAAGA
>CM031613.1:33590382-33605382 GCA_018398815.1 Conus ventricosus
AAAGAAAAATAATCAGAAAGAGATAAGAAAGAAAGAAAAGAAGAAAGAAAACAAAAAGAGAAAACCGAATTCGATGATGACGGATGCACACTACTGATGTTGATGATAGCGTTCTCGATTCTATGTGACACTGGAGTGGACAAGGTTTGTTGTGAGAAGCTGTCTGTAGGAACGATGCTTACTTGTTTTCTTCTTGTTTTCTTTTCTTTCTTTCTTTTTTTTTTTTTTTGCTGGGTCATTTCTATGGCAAATGGATACTGAAAGAGATGGTTAAAAATGCATCAATAATCTGTAACCAATGCTACGCCCCACCCCTCCCATACACAGACAATGGTGTGTTTGTGTGTGTGTAAGCGCGCGCGTGCGTGCGTGCGTGCGTGCGTGCGTGTGGTGTGTGTGTGTGTGTGTGTGTGTGTGTGTGTGTGTGTGTGTGTGTGTGTGTGTGTGTGTTGTGTCCGCGCGCATGTGTGTGTGTGTGTGTGTGTGTGTGTGTGTGTGTTGTGTGCGCGCGCACGCCTTTGTGTGCGTGTGTGTGTGTGTGTGTGTGTGTGTGTGTGTGCGCGCGCGCGCACGCGCACGCGCATGCGTGCATGTTTGCATGCGCGTATGTGCGTAGCGTCAGTGATCTCTGCAAGAATACCACCAGTCTGTCGTTTTTCTTCTGGGTCATTCTTCATGACTGTTGAATGGTCTCACAGATGATGAAAAACACACAGATACTCCATAACGGATGCCATCTGATCTGACCTTTAGTGACGACGTGAAGGAGATTTGTCATGAGACCTGGCTGCAGGAATAATGTCTTTGGCAGTTCATCCCCATCCGGTGTCTCCCGTGCTGCAGTAATTTCCCGATGAATCTTTCAGGAAGAAAATTGGTTTCATCCTGTGCGGAGATTGCTCTTTCACAAACACACCCTTCTCTTCTTCCCCCAACACTCTCACCACCTTGCATCCATCTCTCAATCTTTTTGGCTGTGTCTCTCTAATAGGGGCAAAGATACACAGACACATACACACAAACAAACACAAACACGCACGCACGTACGTACGTACGCACGCACACACATACACACCACTCATACATAATCATTCAAAACATGCAAGCGTGCACATACATTGAAAAGTTACACGCAACATACGTGTGCATGCAAGCGTTCACACACAGACACACACTCATGCACACGCACACCTTGTATCCATCTCTCAATCTTTTTGGCTGTGTCTCTCTAATAGGGGCACACACACACACACACACACACACACACACACACACACACCACACACACAGAGGCTAACACCTTCACCACCTTGCATCAGTCTCTCTTTTTTTTTTGGCTGTGTCTGTCTTACACAGAAACACACGCACGTACGCACGTACGCACGCACACACGCATACACATCACACATATATAATTTTCAAAATATGCAAGCGCACACATACATCGAACTGTACGCAACATACGTGTGCAGGAACACGCTCGTACACAGTCACACATGCGTGCGCGCACACACACACACACACACACACACACACACACACACACACACACACACACACACACACACACACACACACACACTGGATTCTGCATCATTAACCACTGGGTGTATTTCCATACTCTTCCAAATGAATAACTTTTCTTCAAGACGCAAAACAAACAGAACGATGACGTAAAAACACTTTTAATGACAGTATTCTCAGTTGTCTAACGTGACGGACTGGACGATGATTGTGGCGGTGAGATGTCTTCAAGAACAACGCTGCAATGTTCTTCTTCTTCTCTGTCATTCCTGAGAAATGAACAAAGAAAACGATGACAGAGAACTAGCCAGAACTTCGTGGCATAAACATTCGACACTGGCTGAAATGATGAAGCACGGGAGGTTTTGCCGAGGCAACAATCTGCGGGAATAATTGCAATCATTTGGTCTTCAGGTTCATGTTTGATGACTATCGAATGACAGAACAGATGAGAAACAGCGCGGTAATATTCTGAGGTAAATAACGCGTTCTGAGCGCGTCCTAAATGATGGGGTGAATGATTGCCATGAGAGCTGACCCAGGGCTCGAACCCGTCTGTTCCATTTCGAACTCTAGCTTATTTCATGTGACTGTCGGATAGTGGAACAGATGATGAAGATTAACAACGCATCAGTTGTCCGTAATGAAGGAGTGGTGAGCTGGTTGGAGTGAGTGATGGAGTGAGCGAGAGGTCTGTCTGTGTGTGAGTACGGACACACTACCAATCTGTGGCCATTCTACCCCATCTGGTTATGTCGCCCCTGTTGCGTTAATTTCAGGGGATTCTCTGAAGGAATATAGAATGGTTCTGTGGCGTGCGTGGGCCTCTTGTTTCTGATATAGAGAGAGAGAGAGAGAGAGAGAGAGAGAGAGAGAGAGAGAGAGAGAGAGAGAGAGCGAGCCCACACACAGGGATGAGAAAATGACTATCATTGATTTCATAGTGGTGTGTGATTTTATGCGAATGGTGTTTTTCTTCTTCTTTTTCTCTCGCGCTCTGTCTCTGTCCCTTTCTCTCTGTTCTTTTCTTTTTTATATGCTTTGTGTGTGTCTATTTCCCCTTTCTTTGTGTGTCTATTTCCCCTTTCTTTGTGTGTGTCTATTTCCCCTTTCTTTGTGTGTGTCTATTTCCCCTTTCTTTGTGTGTGTCTATTTCCCCTTTCTTTGTGTGTGTCTATTTCCCCTTTCTTTGTGTGTGTCTATTTCCCCTTTCTTTGTGTGTGTCTATTTCCCCTTTCTTTGTGTGTGTCTATTTCCCCTTTCTTTGTGTGTGTCTATTTCCCCTTTCTTTGTGTGTGTCTATTTCCCCTTTCTTTGTGTGTGTCTATTTCCCCTTTCTTTGTGTGTGTCTATTTCCCCTTTCTTTGTGTGTGTCTATTTCCCCTTTCTTTGTGTGTGTCTATTTCCCCTTTCTTTGTGGTGTGTCTATTTCCCCTTTCTTTGTGTGTGTCTATTTCCCCTTTCTTTGTGTGTGTCTATTTCCCCTTTCTTTGTGTGTGTCTATTTCCCCTTTCTTTGAACGATTTTCCACTCACATGATGTGGGACAGGCTTCAGACCGTTGTTCAACATCAGATCATACATTCAGAAAGTGACAAGTTTGTGGACTGTGATGGGAATACCCTTGTTTGTCTCCCCCCCTCCCCACTTCTTTTCCTGGTCATCAATGTGGCCATGAAATTGCATTGTGGTGACTTTGGTGACCCAAAGTCTGTGCCACCATAAATATAGGAGGAATAGAACTTGATTTTAATCACAGAAAGCCTTAAATGTTGGTAAAGAAATGGAAACATTTGTCTGTTCGTTCAGAAGAGTACGTTATTAATTTTTTTTAATTTATAGTTTTATTCAAAAGATGAGAAAAAAACCTATTCTGATAGATGGTGTCGGGACATTTTTGACAGGAGAAAAGAGAAAGAGGAAAGGGGGAGTTAGAAGGGGGTGACGACGAACAAACTACCTCTAAGTACTACATGAAGAAGTGAAGAATGCTCACGAACTTATTTGACTTCGTTTACAACCACACCTACACGGATGCATTGTATGTACGTGTGAATTTCTCGTGTGTTTGCGTTTCATTCAAATCGTAAAGACCAGAACCAGCACTTTGACCCATCTAACATGTGGAATCCGCTGCTTCAGCAGCAGAATGAAATTTTTTAATACCTTTGATCCTTTCTGAATATGGAGGTTAATCTTAAAACCACACTAACCTGAACAACCAAACTGAACAGCCGTAAATAAAGACATGTCACAAGGACATATTACTAAAGAGAAATAAAGCTTACATACATTTCTTTTCAACATTACTTTTTCTTTCCTGACTCCGACATTTATAAATCACTCCTGCCTAGAAAAGTTCACTTGGTAAGAAAACACAATCTTCTGGTTGTAGACAGAATTCAGTTCATATCTCAAACAGGTAGCATTCCAGTATAACGTCGTGGAAAAACCGTTTAGGGTCGTAGATAAATTTAAGTTTTGTTGGGTATACAGAAAACAAATGTTTTTGTTTGTTCGTTTTTCCCAATGAAGGAATTCAGAGGTGCAGAGGCGTGTGACACATACACTGGCAGACACATACACTGGCAGACGATAGTTGAACCGTGTGGCAAACAGGTCGATCATGGGTCTGAACCAATGTTCCCACACGGTTGTTAGGGTATGCCTGCTGAGGGTCCATTCCGTGTGGAGGACAGACTTGGAGAGGCTGAGAGTGTCTGCCAGGATATTGTGTGTCCCTGCTATGTGTCTCGCGCGAAGGGTGACCCCCTGCGTGTGACACCAGTGGAGGAGGGCCTCTGTGCGGAGGGAGAGGCCGATGGAGTGTGCCCCCCCCCCCCCCCCCCCCCTTTGTTGATGTAACAAGCTGCCGAAGTGTTGGCCGTGAAAGGAGAACGAATCGGTGGGAGAGACTATGGACTGGAAGTGAGGAGGGCGAGCCTGACCGCCTCCAGTTCCAAGATGTTGATGTGAAGACGAGCAGTCAGAGGATCCCAAACCCCCGAGGCGTGACTGCTCTCCAAATGGGCCCCCCAGCCCGATTGGAGGCGTCTGTGTAAAGTTCCAGGGCCTGGGAAGGGAGGGAGATGGAAACTCCGGGGGCCAGTGTGGATGGGCTGAGCCACTCCTCCGTGGCCCAAACGAACCAAGGCCCTAGGGAATGGTCTGGTTCCAGCTGTCGTTGGTCTGGGACCAACGACGGCGGAACTCCCTCTGAAGCTGTCGCTTGGGAACTCTGCCTAAGGGAATGAAAGAGACAGGGACTCCATCATCCCCAGAAGGGACGAAAGTGTCCTTGCCGATGTAAGGGGAGAGAGTCGAAGGTGGGAGATGAGGTCCACTAGGCGAGCGGAACTCTCCCGGGGTCGGGGAGACTACCATGGAGGTGGTGTCGAAGCTCATGCCCAGAGAGGTGAATCGCTGAGTGGGCGAGAGCTCGCATTTGGAGGGGTTGGTGACGAACCCCAGAAGGAACAAAGGTGTAGTTAGTTGGAGGTGTGGATTGGGCCAGGGCCTGAGTGGGAGCCCGAGTTGGATGGGTAGTGTAGAGGTTGAACTAGTGTCACTCTCCCTACCCATCAGCTTGAAAAGACTGGAACACGAACGCGCGTGTAAAAAGATACGAGCCATGCGCTTGTGTGGCCATAGTCAGCATGAGTGTGTTGTTTTCGAGCCCATAGATCCAAATGAGGCGATCTTTTGCACACTGAACATAGAACGTAATGTTGTTTTGGGGATCCTTAGCAACCAGTACTGCTTACCTTGACCCCAGTCCTGAAATGCACACTTTCCTGACATATCGATTGCCTGAGCACCGACGGAAAATGGCGGAAGCAAGTATCGCGTCTTGACGCGAAACGAGACTATGGGAAACTAGGACGAGACCTTGAAAAAATCAATACTTCAATGCGAGCGTCGTCTGCTAGGCTAGGGCCGTTTGTCGGAACCCATTGCGAGCAGATTTCAGTGCAAGTACAGACTGCTTCCATTCTACTGGAACCCCGACTTGCAGACGAGACGTAGGTAGCGCTTGAAATAGGAGTATAAGGATGGAGTTCCCATGGCGACTCCCCCAGTTACCTCTGGGACCGTGTCTGCTGGCAGAGAGGGGATATTAGGGCGTTTGGCGGGCCGTGCGGTGTGGGCAGGTGACTGCCTGGGATAGGGTTTGAGCGGGAGTCAGTCTCCTGGTATCGCAGTCGAATAGCAGCCGAACAGCGACTGGTCCTGCCCAGGGATGCACCGCAAGGCCGACTTGAGCGCCTGGGAGGGTTTGGACCGTGACAGCACGGCCTGAGAGATTGGCCTGTGATAGTACAGCATCTCTCACTGCCAACAGCATTAAAGTGACTCCTGGCTGCGCTGTCCGCCGCAGCCGAAAGGTGATGCGATATCTTGTGAATAAGAAAGCGCATCAGGGGTCGCCAAACAAGCTAGAGTCTGTCTCATTGTCGTCAGAGTCTGAAGACACAGAGGCAGTGCCGTAAGTCCTTGAGGAAAACTCCTACTGGAGCTGCGTTAGGGGCTGACAAGAAGTCAATCCCCGGCGGAGGGACGGCCTGTGCACCCCTGGCGAAAGATGCCGATCTGTCCCACAAGGGGATGAGGTCTGGGGGCGACTATCCTTGGCCGTGATAGCTGGGCAGGGGGAACCCGGCGTAACGGCAAAGGAGAAAATGTGTCAGAGGGAGGGGATTCCTTAACAACAAGATCTGGGCGCCAGCTTTCCAAGGTGGAAAAGTCACCAGACTGGGGAGGGAGCCCTCAAACCCCGTCCTCAGGCTGTGGTCAGTGTTCCTGAAAGGGATGTTTCAGATCCACCTTCAGGGGGCCAGGACAGGGGTGCGTGGGAGTCTCCGCCCTCGTTGGGTATGTGGGGAATACGAGGACGGGTCCCTGGTGGCTCCATACTCGGAGGCAGACTAGGGGATCGCCGATCGGACAGCGCCCGAGAGGGAGGGGGACCCAGGTCGATCCAGCTGAAAGAAGCCGGATGCCACAAGCGACCGGAGATGGAGTCAGAATGGGTGTCAGCCCTAAGCCACTGGTTTCCTCTCGGGGTCACGGAGCCACCGGTCCCCGGGGAGTACGCAGGCTGTGGCGGCCCTGGGGCAGGTTTCCTCGGGACCCGGGTAACCTGGGGCACCATGGGGTGGGTAGCGAGAAGGCGAGCTCTCTCGTACCCGCCCCGGGGAGAGCACTGCCTCCTGCGTCTCCCGGGTGCGGTCCATGCCGGCCCCCTGCATGGCAGGGTGGCCGGGGGTGGCATGGTAGCCGAGCCCCTGGCCGCGTGGAAGCGGACTGGGAAGGCTGCAGTGACGAGACCACCTCAAGGGACCAAAGGTTACCCCTAGTCCCGCTGGTCGATCCTCCCCCCGGAGGAACGGACTGCGGACGTTGCCCAATAGGGGAGCGAAAGAAGTCCGCTCCCCAACGTCCTGTACCCCCTAGGGGAAAGTGCGACAGTCGATCGGGGTGGTTCGAACCGTCGGGGGAGGGCGCAGATCCGACCTAGTCGATTGCCTGCGTCCCTGACCCGGAGTTGTGGTCAGTGGGGGAGACCCACCAAAGACTGCCCACAACTCCTCCACCGAGTGATGACGCTCCTCGTGTCCGAGTGTGGCTGCACTCTGACACGGTTGGGAGAGCGTGATGGGACAGCGTGACGGTAGTGGGGGGAAAGCTAACGCCACGAGTCTCATCTGATCGAGTGACGGGCGGTGGATTCCGGCCGCGAGTCGTCACCCGTGCCGGTCCGCGCCTCGTAAGGTTCCCCGGGGCCGAGGGTCGCGGGACGCAGCCTGATAGGAGAGTCTCTGTGTGCGACCGAAGGCGAACAGGCGATTTGACCAGGGAGCGGGAAGATTTTGAACGGGCAGGTCCTTTCAGGGGAGCCTTGCCTTTGGATTTCTACAGTGTAGAAAGAAAAACCATTGGCAATAAAGGCTGATTGCCTGTTCGCTTCCGAACGCAACGATCGTGTGTCCGCCGGACGGCAGAGGAGGTATCGTAACGATGGTCGCGCGTCCCCTGCGCGGAACCCTCCTCCACACCGGCCGTACGCTCATCATAGGTGCGAGCGGATTGTCCCCTGGAATCGACACGCGGGTCCTCCGGGCAAGGAGCGACTCCCGAACAGAGGAGCGGCTCGACCCGTTAATGTCCTTCACCATGTTGGCACTGGTGGCGAGACAATCACGGAACGCACGATCGCAAAGAGGAGACAAAGAGGTGGATCGAGGGATAGAAAAGAGCTCGAACCACCTCGTGAGGGGCACTGGAGTGCGGTAAATGAAGATGAAAACGCGAGTGCCGAGAAGAAGGCACAAACGCGAGAAACATGTGATCGAATAACTAATGTTACTAATGGGGTACTACTAAGTGTGCACAAGTTGGTAGATCAAGAGATCGCAAGACAATCTCTATACCTGTAACAATGATAAATAAGGTACAGGAAAATGAGCCCGGGGAAGCCGAGTACCGCCGAACAAGGTGGTGAGGTCAGGCAACATGGCGGAGACGGCAACCGGCGTGGCACAATCGAAGATGGCGGATCGATTGACCGGGAAGGGATCGATCGTCTAGAGTGACGCGCAATGGTGCACAAGAGTAAATACCCCTGGTGTACCTTGTAATAATGCTAAGGAGGTACTAATAAATGTGCACCAGTTAGTAGATGAGGAGATCGTTTACCAGTGATAAATTTGGTACAAATAAATGCGCACCAGTGGGCAGATCAAGAGGTCGTACTTTCGAAGATCGAAGAACGGAAGGCGAAGTCGCGAGTGCCGAGACAAAGGCACAAAGCGAGGATGGCGCGGTTAAATAGGTTAAAAAAGCGCACCAAACCAAAGCCCCACCGGCTCAAGAGTAAAAGGGTGAAGCGAGCAAGCCACAACAAATAAGCAAACACAAAGCTATCTTAACACAACGGCAAAGAGAAGGCGAGACAGAGCACAAGACTTATCTTGCTTGGACGGCAGGCCGAGAGAGAAAAGAGGTACGGGAGGTTGACACTGGCTTCTTCCTACGGCGGAAGCGGGTGGGCATCACGTGACTGTCTTATTACTGCAATAGCCACACAAAAACTTCGGCCTGGCAGAGCTGACTAACTGCCGTGAATGCTATTGTCTGACATGGTACAGTATATGACGCCAAATTAAGTTTTGTTGGGTATACAGAAACAAATGTTTTTGTTGTTCGTTTTTCCCAATGAGGAATTCAGAGGTGCAGAGGCGTGTGCGTGCACTTGCATGGTCCGTGTGTGTCCGTGTGTGTGTGTGGTGTGTGTGTGTGTGTGGTGTGTGTGTGTGGTGTTGTGTGGTGTGTGTTGTGTTGTGTGGTATGTGTGTGTGTGTGTGTGTGTGTGTGTGTGTGTGTGGTGTGTGTGGTGTGTGCTTGCGTGCGTGCGTACATGCGTGTTTGCAAGTGTGTGCATAGAGTCAAAGTTCTCAGCTAGAATACCACCAATCTGTTGCTTTTCTTCTGAGTCATTCGTCATGACTATTGAATGGTCTCACAGATGATGAAAAACACACAGACCTTCCATAACAAAGGCGTTTTGATGTGGCCTTTAGTGATGGAGTGAAGGAGATTTGTCATGAGAGTTCTCTGCAGGAATAATGTCTTTGGCAGTTCATCCCCATCCGGTGTCTCCAGCACTGCAATAATTTTCCCGATGAATCTTTCAGGGAAGAAAATTGGTTTCATCCTGTGCGGAGATTGCTTGTTCACAAACACATCCTTCTTTTCCCCCCAACCCCTCACCCCCTTGCTCCATCTCTCATTATTTTGGGCTGCGTCTGTCTTACACAAAGCAAGACACAGACGCAGAGAGAACACAACACGCACGCACGCACGCACGCACGCATGCACGCACGAACGCCGCACGCACGCACGCACGCACGCACCACACACACACACACACACACACACCACACACACAACACACACACACACCACACCCACATCACACATACATAATATTGAAAATAGCAAGCGCACACAAACATCGAATTGCACGGAATATACATGTGCTTGTACACGCACTTACAGAGACACGCAAACATGCGCGGTGTGCAGACACAACACCACACACACACACACACACACACACACACACACACACACACACACTGGATTCTGCATCAATAACCACTGTCTGTATTTCCTTACTCTCCAAATGAACAACTTTTCCTCAGACGCAAAACAAACAGAACGATGACGAAAAAAACACTTTTAATGACAGTGTTCTCAGTTGTCAAAACGTGACGGACTGGACGACGTTTGTGGCGGTGAGAATGTCTTTAAGAAAAAAACGCTGCAATGTTCTTCTTCTTCTCTGTCATTCCTTAAAAAATGAACAAATGAAACGATGACAGAAGAACTAGCCAGAACTTCGTGGCATAAACATTCGAAAACTGGCGAAATGATGAAGCAACAGGAGGTTATGCCGATGCAACAATCTGCGGGGAAAAATTGCAATCATTTGGTCTTCAGGTTCATGTTTGATGACTATCGAATGACAGAGCAGATGAAAAAGAGCGCGGTAAAAATTTTTGTGGAAATAACGCGTTCTGAGCGCGTCCTAAATGACGGGGTGAATGAGGATTGTCATGAAGCTGCACCGTTTTCCCTCGCCAGATTTTCCCCTTTCGTAGCCATTATTCAGGACAAGATCGATTACGAAACGATTGGTTTTTCCCCTTGGCCGTTACGGATGAGTTTGAAAAGGATTTCGAAAGAACCCGTCGTCGGGGCGACGCACTACCAAAGGGCCAACACCATGTATTGCATCACCCCGGGGAAAATGGGTTCGTTTTTTAAAAAAGCTTTCTTTCTTGGCTCTTCTTTCTTAAAAAAATTTTTTAAAAAACCAAAACACAGGGAAAGAAAAAAGGGTCATTTTATTGCGAAAGGGGAAAGAATTGTTTCCCGAGCTCCTGCCTTTTTCCTCTAGCGTTAAGATGGTGGAATTTTTCTTTGGGGGTTTTTTCCCCTTCCTGTTGAAGTTTTCCTTTTTGTGGCATTTCCCCCTTTTTGGTTTTTCCCCTTTTTTTCCTTTGGGAAAGGGCACGGGGGAACAGCCGACATCGCCACAAACCCGACTGAAACAAAGTGAAGCTGGAGGATGGGGAACCTATGTTTTTTTGGCCCCCCCAAAAAAAACTCCCGGACAATCCAGAATTGATTTGGGGCTTCGGTAAAGGCGTGACCTAAGAAATTGCCTTGGGACTACATTGCAGCATAATGGACTTGGGAAAAATTGTCGTGGTAAATTTTTTTTTTTAATTTTTTAAAAAGATGAGGAAAGCTATGATTTGATATTGTACCTTTGCCTAAGAAGAAATGCCGCGAAGAAAAAACGCCGCAAAAAATCTACTGACTTGACATGCAAATACTTGACTTGGAGGTCCAAATCTACTGAGCAAGTGAATAGGGGGGTAAACAGGTCTGGAGCTGACCCAGGACTCGTACCAGTCTGTTCCATTTCGAACTCTAGCTTATTTCATGTGACTGTCGGATAGTGGAACAGATGAGGAAGTATACAACGCATCAGTTGTCCGTAATGAAGGAGTGGTGAGCTGGTTGGAGTGAGTGATGGAGTGAGCGAGAGGTCTGTCTGTGCGAGTACTGACACACTACCAATCTGTGGCCATTCTACCCCATCTGGTCATGTCGCCCCTGTTGCGTTAATTTCAGGGGGATTCTCTGAAGGAATATAGAACGGTTCTGTGGCGTGCGTGGGCCTCTTTTTTTTACTGATATGAGAGAGAGAGAGAGAGAGAGAGAGAGAGAGAGAGAGAGAGCCCACACACAGGGAAGAGAAAATGACTATCATTGATTTCATAGTGGTGTGTGATTTTATGCGAATGGTGTTTTTCTTCTTCCTTTTCTCTCGCGCTCTGTCTCTGTCCCTTTCTCTCTGTTCTTTTCTTTTTTATATGCTTTGTGTGTGTCTATTTCCCCTTTCTTTGTGTGTGTCTATTTCCCCTTTCTTTGTGTGTGTCTATTTCCCCTTTCTTTGTGTGTGTCTATTTCCCCTTTCTTTGTGTGTGTCTATTTCCCCTTTCTTTCCACTCACATGATGTGGAACAGGCTTCAGACCGCTGTTCAACATCAGATCATACATTCAGAAAGTGACAAGTTTGTGGACTGTGATGGGGATACCCTTGTTTGGCCCTTGTTTGGCCCCCCCCCCCCCCCTCCCCACTTCTTCTCCTGGTCATCAATGTGGCCATGAAATTGCATTGTGGTGACTTCGGTGAACCCAAAGTCTGTGCCACCATAAATATAGGAGGAATAGAACTTGATTTTAATCACAGAAAGCCTTAAATGTTGGTAAAGAAATGGAAACATTTGTCTGTTCGTTCAGAAGAGTACGTTATTAATTTTTTTGATATATAGTTTTATTCAAAAGATGAGAAAAAGCCCTATTCTGATGGATGGTGTCGGGACATTTTGACAGGAGAGAAGAGAAAGAGGAAAGGGTGAGTTAGAAGGGGGTGACGACGAACAAACTACCTCTAAGTACTACATGAAGAAGTGAAGAATGCTCACGAACTTATTTGACTTCGTTTATAACCACACCTACACGGATGCATAGTATGTACGTGTGAATTTCTCGCGTGTTTACGTTTCAGTCAAATCGTAAAGACCAGAACCAGCAGTTTGTCCCATCTAACATGTGGAATCTGCTGCTTCCGCAGCTGAATCCATTTTCTTTTAATACCTTTGATCCTTTCTGAATATGGAGGATTATCTTAAAACCAAACTAACCTGAACAACCAAACTGAACAGCCGTTAATAGAGACATATTACTTATAAGGACATAATTGCTAAAGAGAAATAAAGCTTACATAAATAATTTTCACCATTACTTTTTCTTTCCTGACTCCGACATTTATAAATCACTCCTGCCAAGAAAAGTTTACTCGGTAAGAAAAACCAATCTTCTGGTTGTAGACAGAATTCAGCTCATATCTCAAACAGGTAGCATTCCCAGTATAACGTCGTGGAAAAACCGTTTAGGGTCGGTAGATAAATTTAAGTTTGGTGGGGTATAAAGAAACACACGTTTTTGTTTGTTTGTTTTTCCTAATGTAGGAATTCAGAGGTGCGCAGGGGTGTGCATGCACATGCATGGTCTGTGTGTGTGTGTGTGTGTGTGTGTGTGTGTGTGTGTGTGTGTTGTGTGGTATGTGCGTGAGTGTGTGTGTGTGTGTGTGTGTGTGTGTGTGTGTGTGTGTGTGTGTGTGTGTGTGTGTGTGTGTGTGTGGTGTTGTGTGGTATGTGCGTGAGTATGTATGTGTGTGTGTGTGTGTGTGTGTGTGTGTGTGTGTGTGTGTGTGTGTGTGTGTGTGTTTGTGTATGTGTGCTTGCGTGCGTGCGTGCGTGCGTGTTTGCAAGTGTGTGCATAGAGTCAAAGTTCTCAGCTAGAATACCCTCAATCTGTCACTTTTGTTTTGAGTCATTTGTCAAGACTATTGAATGGTCTCACAGATGATGGAAAACACACAGACCTTCCATAACAAAGGCGTTTTGATGTGGCCTTTAGTGATGGAGTGAAGGAGATTTGTCATGAGAGTTCTCTGCAGGAATAATGTCTTTGGCAGTTCATCACCATCCGGTGTCTCCTGTGCTGCAATAATTTCACGATGAATCTTTCAGGGAAGAGAATTGGTTTTATCCTGTGCGGAGATTGCTCTTTCACAAACACATCCTTCTCTTCTCCCTCAACCCCCTCACCACCTTGCATCCATCTCTCATTCCTTTTCGCTGTGTCTGTCTTACACAGGCACAGAAACAGACACACGGAGAAACACACACGCACGCACGCACGCACGCACACACTTACATCATACATACATAATCATTCAAAATATGCAAGCGCACACATACATCGAATTGCACGCAATATACGTGTGCATGAACACGCTCATACAGAGACACTCTCACATGCGCGGGCGTGCACACACACACACACACACACACTGGATTCTGCATCAATAACCACTGGCTGTATTTTCTTACTCTTCCAAGTGAACAACTTTTCTTCATGACGCAAAACAAACACAACGATGACGTAGAAACACTATTAATGACAATGTTCTTGTTTGTCTAACGTGACGGACTGGATGATGATTGTGGAGATGAGATGTCTTCAAGAACAACGCTATAGTGTTGTTTCTGCTTGTCTGTCATTCCTGAGAAATAAACAGAGGAAACAATGAGGAAAAGCAAGCCAAAACTGCGTAACAGAAACATTCGGCACTAGTTGAAATGATGAAGCATAATGTGGTTTTACCGTTTTCTGCAGGAATAATTGTAATCATTTCGTCTACAGGCTCATGTGTGATGGCTATCAATGGTGGAACAGATGATAAAGAACGCGCCAGTACTCTCGTAAATAGGGCGATTTTGAATACGTCCTAAATAATGGGGTGTGAACGAGGTTTGTCGTGAGTGCTGGCTAAAGGAATCGTACCAGTCTGCTCGATTTTGTCCTCCGGCTTATTTCTTGTGACTGTCGGATAGTGGAACAGATGAGGAAGATTAACAACGCATAAGTTGTCCGTTAATGAAGGAGTGGTGAGCTGGTTGGAGTGAGTGATGGAGTGAGCGAGAGGTCTGTCTGTGTGTGAGTATGGACATACTACAATCTTTGGCCATTCTACCCCATCTGGTTATATCGCCCCTGTTGCGTTAATTTCAGGGTGATCTTCTCAAGGAGGAAAAGAATGGTTCTGTGGCGTGTGTGGCCTCTTTTTTCTGATATGAGAGAGAGAGAGAGAGAGAGAGAGAGAGAGAGAGAGAAGAGAGCCAGCCCACACGCAGGGAAGAGAAGATGACTATCATTGATTTCATAGTGATGTGTGATTTTATGCGATGCTGTTCTTTTCTCTTTCTCTGTCTCTGTCTCTCTGTCTCTCTCTCTCTCTCTCTCTCTCTCTCTCTCTCTCTCTCTCTCTCTCTCTCTCTCTCTCTCTCTCTCTCTCTCTCTCTCTCGCTCTCTCTCTTCTTTACTCTATTCTGTGTGTGAACGATTTTCGACTCACATGATGTGGGACAGGTTTCATACCGTTGCTCAACATTAGTTCATTCATTCAGAAAATGACAAGTTTGTGGAGTGTGATGGAAATACCCTTATTTGGCTCTCGTTTGTCTTCCCCGTTTCTTCTCGTCTTCATCAATGTGTCCGTGAAATTGCCTTGTGGCAGCTCCGTTGAACCCAAAGACTGTGCCACCGTAAATATCGGAGAACTGAATCTGAATTTGATCATGGAAAGTCTTCAATGTAAGTAACGAAACGGAAATATTTGTGTATTCGTTCAGAAGAGTACACCATTTTTCATTTTCTGAAATCATATTTTTATCCAAAAGATGAAAAAAAAATTAGTCAGATATATGGTGTTGGGACATGTTTGAAAGGAGAGGAGAGGAAGAGGAATGGGGGTGGGTGGGGGGAAGTGGA
>CM031613.1:33621062-33626062 GCA_018398815.1 Conus ventricosus
TTCCCCTTTCTTTGTGTGTGTCTATTTCCCCTTTCTTTGTGTGTGTCTATTTCCCCTTTCTTTGTGTGTGTCTATTTCCCTTTCTTTGTGTGTGTCTATTTCCCCTTTCTTTGAACGATTTCCACTCACATGATGTGGGACAGCTTCAGACCGTTGTTTCAACATCAGATCATACATTCAGAAAGTGACAAGTTTGTGGACTGTGATGGGAATACCCTTGTTTGTCTCCCCCCCTCCCCACTTCTTTTCCTGTCATCAATGTGGCCATGAAATTGCATTGTGGTGACTTTGGTGACCCAAAGTCTGTGCCACCATAAATATAGGAGGAATAGAACTTGATTTTAATCACAGAAAGCCTTAAATGTTGGTAAAGAAATGGAAACATTTGTCTGTTCGTTCAGAAAGTACGTTATTAATTTTTTTTAATTTATAGTTTTATTCAAAAGATGAGAAAAAAACCTATTCTGATAGATGGTGTCGGGACATTTTTGACAGGAGAAAAGAGAAAGAGGAAAGGGGGAGTTAGAAGGGGTGACGACGAACAAACTACCTCTAAGTACTACATGAAGAAGTGAAGAATGCTCACGAACTTATTTGACTTCGTTTACAACCACACCTACACGGATGCATTGTATGTACGTGTGAATTTCTCGTGTGTTTGCGTTTCATTCAAATCGTAAAGACCAGAACCAGCACTTTGACCCATCTAACATGTGGAATCCGCTGCTTCAGCAGCAGAATGAATTTTTTTAATACCTTTGATCCTTTCTGAATATGGAGGTTAATCTTAAAACCACACTAACCTGAACAACCAAACTGAACAGCCGTAAATAAAGACATGTCACAAGGACATATACTAAAGAGAAATAAAGCTTACATACATTTCTTTTCAACATTACTTTTTCTTTCCTGACTCCGACATTTATAAATCACCTCCCTGCCTAGAAAAGTTCACTTGGTAAGAAAACACAATCTTCTGGTTGTAGACAGAATTCAGTTCATATCTCAAACAGGTAGCATTCCCAGTATAACGTCGTGGAAAAACCGTTTAGGGTCGGTAGATAAATTTAAGTTTTGTTGGGTATACAGAAACAAATGTTTTGTTTGTTCGTTTTTCCCAATGAAGGAATTCAGAGGTGCAGAGGCGTGTGACACATACACTGGCAGACACATACACTGGCAGACGATAGTTGAACCGTGTGGCAAACAGGTCGATCATGGGTCTGAACCAATGTTCCCACACGGTTGTTAGGGTATGCCTGCTGAGGGTCCATTCCGTGTGGAGGACAGACTTGAGAGGCTGAGAGTGTCTGCCAGGATATTGTGTGTCCCTGCTATGTGTCTCGCGCGAAGGGTGACCCCCTGCGTGTGACACCAGTGGAGGAGGCCTCTGTGCGGAGGGAGAGGCCGATGGAGTGTGCCCCCCCCCCCCCCCCCCCCCTTTGTTGATGTAACAAGCTGCCGAAGTGTTGGCCGTGAAAGGAGAACGAATCGGTGGGAGACTATGGACTGGAAGTGGAGGAGGGCGAGCCTGACCGCCTCCAGTTCCAAGATGTTGATGTGAAGACGAGCAGTCAGAGGATCCCAAACCCCCGAGGCGTGACTGCTCTCCAAATGGGCCCCCCAGCCCGAGTTGGAGGCGTCTGTGTAAAGTTCCAGGGCCTGGGAAGGGAGGGAGATGGGAACTCCGGGGGCCAGGGTGGATGGGCTGAGCCACTCCTCCGTGGCCCAAACGAACCAAGGCCCTAGGGGAATGGTCTGGTTCCAGCTGTCGTTGGTCTGGGACCAACGACGGCGGAACTCCCTCTGAAGCTGTCGCTTGGGAACTCTGCCTAAGGGAATGAAAGGAGACAGGGACTCCATCATCCCCAGAAGGGACGAAAGTGTCCTTGCCGATGTAAGGGGAGAGAGTCGAAGGTGGGAGATGAGGTCCACTAGGCGAGCGGAACTCTCCGGGGTCGGGGAGACTACCATGGAGGTGGTGTCGAAGCTCATGCCCAAGAGGTGAATCGCTGAGTGGGCGAGAGCTCGCATTTGGAGGGGTTTGGTGACGAACCCCAGAGAGGAACAAAGGTGTAGTAGTTTGGAGGTGTGGGATTGGGCCAGGGCCTGAGTGGGAGCCCGAGTTGGATGGGTAGTGTAGAGGTTGAACTAGTGTCACTCTCCCTACCCATCAGCTTGAAAAGACTGGAACACGAACGCGCGTGTAAAAAGATACTGAGCCATGCGCTTGTGTGGCCATAGTCAGCATGAGTGTGTTGTTTTTCGAGCCCATAGATGCCAAATGAGGCGATCTTTTGCACACTGAACATAGAACGTAATGTTGTTTTGGGATCCTTAGCAACCAGTACTGCTTACCTTGACCCCAGGTCCTGAAATGCACACTTTCCTGACATATCGATTGCCTGAGCACCGACGGAAAATGGCGGAAGCAAGTATCGCGTCTTGACGCGAAACGAGACTATGGGAAACTAGGACGAGACCTTGAGAAAAATCAATACTTCAATGCGAGCGTCGTCTGCTAGGCTAGGGCCGTTTGTCGGAACCCATTGCGAGCAGATTTCAGTGCAAGTACAGACTGCTTCCAGTTCTACTGGAACCCCGATCTTGCAGACGAGACGTAGGTAGCGTCTTGAAATAGGAGTATAAGGATGGAGTTCCCATGGGCGACTCCCCCAGTTACCTCTGGGACCGTGTCTGCTGGCAGAGAGGGGATATTAGGGCGTTTGGCGGGCCGTGCGGTGTGGGCAGGTGACTGCCTGGGATAGGGTTTGAGCGGAGTCAGTCTCCTGTATCGCAGTCGAATAGCAGCCGAACAGCGACTGGTCCTGCCCAGGGATGCACCGCAAGGCCGACTTGAGCGCCTGGGAGGGTTGGACCGTGACAGCACGGCCTGAGAGATTGGCCTGTGATAGTACAGCATCTCTCACTGCCAACAGGCAGTTAAAGTGACTCCTGGCTGCGCTGTCCGCCGCAGCCGAAAGGTGATGCGATATCTTGTGAATAAGAAAGCGCATCAGGGGGTCGCCAAACAAGCTAGAGTCTGTCTCAGTGTCGTCAGAGTCTGAAGACACAGAGGCAGTGCCGTAGTCCTTGAGGAAAACTCCTACTGGAGCTGCGTTAGGGGCTGACAAGAAGTCAATCCCCGCGGAGGGACGGCCTGTGCACCCCTGGCGAAAGATGCCGATCTGTCCCACAAGGGATGAGGGTCTGGGGGGCGACTATCCTTGGCCGTGATAGCTGGGCAGGGGGAACCCGGCGTAACGGCAAAGGAGAAAATGTTGTCAGAGGGAGGGGATTCCTTAACAACAAGATCTGGGCGCCAGCTTTCCAAGGTGGAAAAGTCACCAGACTGGGGAGGGAGCCCTCAACCCCGTCCTCAGGCTGTGGGTCAGTGTTCCTGAAAGGGATGTTCAATCCACCTCAGGGGGCCAGGACAGGGGTGCGTGGGAGTCCCGCCCTCGTTGGGTAGTGGGGGAATACGAGGACGGGTCCCTGGTGGCTCCATACTCGGCAGGCAGACTAGGGGATCGCCGATCGGACAGCGCCCGAGAGGGAGGGGGACCCAGGTCGATCCAGCTGAAAGAAGCCGGATGCCACAAGCGACCGAGATGGAGTCAGAAATGGGTGTCAGCCCTAAGCCACTGGTTCCTCTCGGGGCACGGAGCCACCGGTCCCCGGGGAGTACGCAGGGCTGTGGCGGCCCTGGGGCAGGGTTTCCTCTCGGGACCCGGGTAACCTGGGGGCACCATGGGGTGGGTAGCGAGAAGGCGAGCTCTCTCGTACCCGCCCCGGGGAGAGCACTGCCTCCTGCGTCTCCCGGGTGCGGTCCATGCCGGCCCCCTGCATGGCAGGTGGCCGGTGGGTGGCATGGTAGCCGAGCCCCCTGGCCGCGTGGAAGCGGACTGGGAAGGCTGCAGTGACGAGACCACCTCAAGGGACCAAAGGTTACCCCTAGTCCCGCTGGTCGATCCTCCCCCCGGAGGAACGGGACTGCGGACGTTGCCCAATAGGGGAGCGAAAGAAGTCCGCTCCCCAACGTCCTGTACCCCTAGGGAAAGTGCGACAGTCGATCGGGGTGGTTCGACCGTCGGGGTGAGGGCGCAGATCCGACCTAGTCGATGCCTGCGTCCCTGACCCGGAGTTTGTGGTCAGTGGGGAGACCCACCAAAGACTGCCCACAACTCCTCCACCGGAGTGATGACGCTCCTCGTGTCCGAGTGGTGGCTGCACTCTGACACGGTTGGGGAGAGCGTGATGGGACAGCGTGACGGTAGTGGGGGAAAGCTAACGCCACGATCTCATCTGATCGAGTGACGGGCGGTGATTCCGGCCGCGAGTCGTCACCCGTGCCGGTCCGCGCCTCGGTAAGGTTCCCCGGGGGCCGAGGGTCGCGGGACGCAGCCTGATAGGAGAGTCTCTGTGTGCGACCGAAGGCGAACAGGCGATTTGACCAGGGACGGGAAGATTTTGAACGGGCAGGTCCTTTCAGGGGAGCCTTGCCTTTGGATTTCTACAGTGTAGAAAGAAAAACCATTGGCAATAAAGGCTGATTGCCTGTTCGCTTCCGAACGCAACGATCGTGTGTCCGCCGGACGGGCAGAGGAGGTATCGTAACGATGGTCGCGCGTCCCCTGCGCGGAACCCTCCTCCACACCGGCCGTAACGCTCATCATAGGTGCGAGCGGATTGTCCCCTGGAATCGACACGCGGGTCCTCCGGGGCAAGGGAGCGACTCCCGAACAGAGGACGGCTCGACCCGTTAATGTCCTTCACCATGTTGGGCACTGGTGGCGAGACAATCACGGAACGCACGATCGCAAAGAGGAGACAAAGAGGTGGATCGAGGGATAGAAAAGAGCTCGAACCACCTCGTGAGGGGCACTGGGAGTGCGGTAAATGAAGATGAAAACGCGAGTGCCGAGAAGAAGGCACAAACGCGAGAAACATGTGATCGAATAACTAATGTTACTAATGGGGTACTACTAAGTGTGCACAAG
>CM031613.1:33631062-33646062 GCA_018398815.1 Conus ventricosus
GACAGGAGAGAAGAGAAAGAGGAAAGGAGTGAGTTTAGAAGGGGGTGACGACGAACAAACTACCTCTAAGACTACATGAAGAAGTGAAGAATGCTCACGAACTTATTTGACTTCGTTTATAAACCACACCTACACGGATGCATAGTAAGTACGTGAGAATTTCTCGCGTGTTTACGTTTCAGTCAAATCGTAAAGACCAGAACCAGCAGTTTGTCCCATCTAACATGTGGAATCTGCTGCTTCCGCAGCTAGAATCCATTTCTTTTAATACCTTTGATCCTTTCTGAATATGGAGGATTATCTTAAAACCAAACTAACCTGAACAACCAAACTGAACAGCCGTTAATAGAGACATATTACTTAAAGGACATAATTGCTAAAGAGAAATAAAGCTTACATAAATAATTTTCACCATTACTTTTTCTTTCCTGACTCCGACATTTATAAATCACTCTCCTGCCAAGAAAATTTTACTCGGTAAGAAAACCAATCTTCTGGTTGTAGACAGAATTCAGCTCATATCTCAAACAGGTAGCATTCCCAGTATAACGTCGTGGAAAAACCGTTTAGGGTCGGTAGATAAATTTAAGTTTGGTGGGGTATAAAGAAACACACGTTTTTGTTTGTTTGTTTTTCCTAATGTAGGAATTCAGAGGTGCGCAGGGGTGTGCATGCACATGCATGGTCTGTGTGTGTGGTGTGTGTGTGTGTGTGTGTGTGTGTGTGTTGTGTGGTATGTGCGTGAGTGTGTGTGTGTGTGTGTGTGGTGTGTGTGTGGTGTGTGTGTGTGTGTGTGTGTGGGGTGTGTGGGTGTTGTGTGGTATGTGCGTGAGTATATGTGTGTGTGTGTGTGTTGTGGTGTGTGTGTGTGTGTGTGGTGTGGTGTGTGTGTGTTTGTGTATGTGTGCTTGCGTGCGTGCGTGCGTGCGTGTTTGCAAGTGTGTGCATAGATCAAAGTTCTCAGCTAGAATACCCTCAATCTGTCACTTTTGTTTTGAGTCATTTGTCAAGACTATTGAATGGTCTCACAGATGATGGAAAACACACAGACCTTCCATAACAAAGGCTTTTGATGTGGCCTTTAGTGATGGAGTGAAGGAGATTTGTCATGAGAGTTCTCTGCAGGAATAATGTCTTGGCAGTTCATCACCATCCGGTGTCTCCTGTGCTGCAATAATTTCACGATGAATCTTTCAGGGAAGAGAATTGGTTTTATCCTGTGCGGAGATTGCTCTTTCACAAACACATCCTTCTCTTCTCCCTCAACCCCCTCACCACTTGCATCCATCTCTCATTCCTTTTCGCTGTGTCTGTCTTACACAGGCACAGAAACAGACACACGGAGAAACACACACGCACGCACGCACGCACGCACACACTTACATCATACATACATAATCATTCAAAATATGCAAGCGCACACATACATCGAATTGCACGCAATATACGTGTGCATGAACACGCTCATACAGAGACACTCTCACATGCGCGGGCGTGCACACACACACACACACACACACTGGATTCTGCATCAATAACCACTGGCTGTATTTTCTTACTCTTCCAAGTGAACAACTTTTCTTCATGACGCAAAACAAACACAACGATGACGTAGAAACACTATTAATGACAATGTTCTTGTTTGTCTAACGTGACGGACTGGATGATGATTGTGGAGATGAATGTCTTCAAGAACAACGCTATAGTTTGTTCTGCTTGTCTGTCATTCCTGAGAAATAAACAGAGGAAACAATGAGGAAAAGCAAGCCAGAACTGCGTAACAGAAACATTCGGCACTAGTTGAAATGATGAAGCATAATGTGGTTTTATACCGTTTTATCTGCAGGAATAATTGTAATCATTTCGTCTACAGGCTCATTGTGATGGCTATCAATGGTGGAACAGATGATAAAGAACGCGCCAGTACTCTCGTAAATAGGCGATTTTGAATACGTCCTAAATAATGGGGGTGAACGAGGTTTGTCGTGAGTGCTGGCTAAAGGAATCGTACCAGTCTGCTCGATTTTGTCCTCCGGCTTATTTCTTGTGACTGTCGGATAGTGGAACAGATGAGGAAAAATTAACAACGCATAAGTTGTCCGTAATGAAGGAGTGGTGAGCTGGTTGGAGTGAGTGATGGAGTGAGCGAGAGGTCTGTCTGTGTGTGAGTAATGGACATACTACCAATCTTTGGCCATTCAAAACCCCCATCTGGTTATATCGCCCCTGTTGCGTTAATTTCAGGGTGATCTTCTCAAGGAGAAAAGAATGGTTCTGTGGCGTGTGTGGGCCTCTTTTTTCTGATATGAGAGAGAGAGAGAGAGAGAGAGAGAGAGAGAGAGAGAGAGAGCCAGCCCACACGCAGGAAGAGAAGATGACTATCATTGATTTCATAGTGATGTGTGATTTTATGCGAATGCTGTTCTTTTCTCTTTCTCTGTCTCTGTCTCTCTGTCTCTTCTCTCTCTCTCTCTCTCTCTCTCTCTCTCTCTCTCCCTCTCATCTCTCTCCTCTCTCTCCTCTCTCCCCTCTCTCTCTCTCTCTCTCGCTCTCTCTCTTCTTTACTCTATTCTGTGTGTGAACGATTTTCGACTCACATGATTGGGACAGGTTTCATACCGTTGCTCAACATTAGTTCATTCATTCAGAAAATGACAAGTTTGTGGAGTGTGATGGAAATACCCTTATTTGGCTCTCGTTTGTCTTCCCCCCGTTTCTTCTCGTCTTCATCAATGTGTCCGTGAAATTGCCTTGTGGCAGCTCCGTTGAACCCAAAGACTGTGCCACCGTAAATATCGGAGGAACTGAATCTGAATTTGATCATGGAAAGTCTTCAATGTAAGTAACGAAACGGAAATATTTGTTAATTCGTTCAGAAGAGTACACCATTTTTTCATTTTCTGAAATCATAATTTTATACCAAAAAGATGAAAAAAAAATTAGTCAGATATATGGTGTTGGGACATGTTTGAAAGGAGAGGAGAGGAAGAGGAATGGGGTGGGTGGGGGAAGTGGAAGGGGCGACAAAGTGCCTTTAAGTACCACATGAACAATCGAAATGAACAATGCCGAAGCATTCATAATTATTTACTTATTTTAGAACCACATCTACACGGATGCATAATATGCATGTGCGAGTTACTCGTGCGTTCGTGTTTCGGTTAAAAAAAATGGTAAACCCCAAAAACAGCATTTTGTACCATCTAAAAATGGAAATTCCAATGCTTCTTTTTGTAGATAATTTTGGTTTTAAAATTCCTTTTTGACCCTTTTCCCCGAATATGAAAAATATTTTAAAAACCCGGGACCGACCGAAAAAAACAACCCCCCAAAAAAAAACAACCGTTAATAGTTTTGCACACAAGAACAAAAAACAAAATTTTTTGGAAAAATAGATAAACCCTTACATACTTTTTCTTATTCTTATTCTTGGGAAAGAGGGGGGTGGGGGTGGGACAAGGGACGGGGGGGGGGGGGGGGGGGGGGGGGGGGGGGGGGGGGGGGGGGGGGGGGGGGGGGGGGGGGGGGAGGGGGGGAAATTTCCAAAAAAACCCCTCTCCCAGACCTCCTGACCGCTGTGTGTGTGTTTGTGTGAGGGGTTTGGGGTTGTGGTAAACCCTCTCTCCCTCTCCTCTCTCTCTCTCTCTCCCTCGCTGGGGTGTGTGTGTGTGGGTGTGTGTTTTGTTGTGTGTGTGTGTGTTGCGTGCGTCCCGTCCCGTGGGGGGGTGCGTCGTGCTGCGTGCGTGTGGGGTGCGCTTTGTTTTGTGTGATAGGGACTTTTCAATTACGCCTATGTTTTTAAGGCATAGGGGGGGGTTTGGGGTCCCCGCCATAGCCCCGACCCCCAGCTTGGTTTTTTTAAAGATATGATTTCATTTAAAAGCTTTTAAAAAATTTCCCCCGGGGGTTTGGGGTTTTGTGAAATTGTGTGTGTGTGTGGAGTGTGTGGTGTGTGGTGTGGGGTGGTTTTGTGTGTGTGTGTGTTGGTGTGTTTTGTTTGGGGTGAAATGTGTGTGGGGTTTTGGGGTGTGGGGTGTTTTGTGAAAAGATATCATCTGCAATAAACCGGGAAATTTAAAGGTTTTCCCCCCTGGGGCCCGCTCCTTGCCACCTCGTCTTGTCCCCGGGTTCGGGTAAAAGACACAGACGTATTTTCTTCTTTTGGGGTGGAGGTAAAAAAGGGAAAAAAAATTTTGGGGATGTCTACGTATTGAAAGCGGGGCGAAATGTAAAATCACAGCAGAATCGCTGTTTACACGCAAGAAAAGGTGTTGAAAATTTCTTCCATCAAACGGAGCAAGGAGGCTGAGTTCATGAAATTGGAAAAAAAAAAAATCAAAAAAAAAAAAACACACAAAAAAAAAACAACAAAAAAAAAAAAAACCAATCAGGATATGGGTCAAAAGTCGGGGGGGGTAACCCCAATTTCCCAAAATTTTTAAAAAAAATGAATGGAAGGGGGGTTTTAAAAACAGGGGGGGGAAACGAAAAGAGGTTGCGGGAAAGGGGGGGGTGGGGGGTGGGGGGGGGGTTCTCGTGGATCAAACATTTTTGCAATGAAAGGGAAACCAAAAGGTGTTTCCACGACGCAAAAAAAATTTTATCACAAAAAAACGGGGTTTGAAGAAACCCACTTTCCGGGTTTTTTCCCTTGGAAAGGAAAAGGGTTTTAAAAAAAAAAATAAAACAACATAAAACCCCTTTTTTCACAAAGACAAAGATAGATAAAAACACACCCCAAAACCCCAAAGGGACGTACCCCACCCCGCACACCCCACACTACCACGCACACCCGCACGCCCCGTACGCACCCCAGCACGCACGCACACACGCACGCACCACAACACACAACACACCCACACACACACATTAAAAACTATCTCTCTCTCTCCTCCTCTCTCTCTCTTTTTCCCCTCTTCTCTCCTTTTCTCCCCTTTTCCCTCTCTTTTCTCTCTATTTTATATAAAATAAATAAAATATATATAAAATATATAAAATTTTTATTATGTATGTATGGGATGTAAAGTATGTACACACACACGCACGCCACGGGACGCAACACACACACACACACAAACACACACACACACACAAAACCCCACACACACCCACAAAACAAACACACACACCCCACACCCCACAACACACACACACGCAGACACACAAAACGCAAAGCACGCCCGCATACACACCCACACCACACACACACACACACACACACACCAGAAGAGAAGAAAAGAAGAGAGAAGGGGAGAAGAAGAAAAAGAGGGGAGGGTCTCCATAAAGATGAGTTTCGCGTCATACACACAAAAAGAAATTTTCCAAATGGGGATAACATTTGAGACTGTGGGAAAAAACCCGCAAAAAAAAAGCAAACCCTTTTTTCCAAAGGCGGGTACTAGAGCTTTAAACTCGGGTTACTCCGAACTTTCGTGTTTGGGATCCCCTCCCCCTCTCTCCCCCCCCCCAACCCCCCCCCCCCCCAAAACCCCCCCCCCCCCCCCCCACACACACAACCCCACATCCCCCCTCTTATTTGAAGGGCCAGACTGTATTTTGATAAGAAGTGTTTTCCCTTTGCATTCGTCATTGGGACTGAACCCAGGTTTAAACTTTTAAAGGGGGGTTCCCCAACACACAACCACCCCCCCCCCCCCCATACAAGCGCACCAAAAAAGACATAAAACAACAAACCAAAATGCACAACAGAACAGGGAACACACACACACCCACACACACACACACACACACACACACACACAACAACACACACACACACACCACACCCCCACACACCATGCCCCCACGCCACACACACCACGCCCCGCCACACACACACACACACACACACAAGCACACAAAACACACACACACACAACTATCTCTTCTCCTCTCCCCTCTCCTCTCTCTCCCCTCTCTCTCTCTCTCTATATATTTTTAAAAAATATATATATATATATAAAAATTAAAATAATTTTAAAGACCATGAAACTATGTATATAAGTAAATAACACGCACGAACACGCGCACACACACCCCACCCACCAAAACACACACACCACACAACCACCCCCGCACGAAAGCACGCACCACCACGCACACACCACGCCCACGCACGCACACACACACACGCACGCAAAGCACGCACGCAAACCCCACGCACCACGCACGCAAGCACCACGCACACACCCCAAACAGAAAAGAGAGAAGGAGAGAGGGGGGGGGAGCTCTCCATAAAGTGGTTTTTGCGTCATACAAACAACGGAAAATTTACCAAAAAGGGTATGAAAAATTTGAACTGTGGGAAAAACCCCACAAAAAAGGTTGTCCTGCTCATTATCAACCAGTCCATGCCCACCCTTTTCAAAGGCTATTTCAAAAGGGTTTAAACTCCGGGGGTTACTCCTAACGTTTCGGGGTTAGGGATCCCCTCCCCCTCTCCCCCCCCCACCCCTCACCCCCCCCCCCCCCCCCCCCTCTCCTCCTTTAGAAATGAGCAACGTATTTTTTTAAGTGTTTCCCTTTCGATCCCTCAAGGTACGAAAGAGGGTTTAAACTAATGGAATTCACACACAAAAAACGCAAAAACATACGCAAACCCCAAACAACAGAAAAGACCCCATGCACAAACACACACACACACACACACACCCACACACCCACACAACACACACCACACCCACACACGCCTGCACACACCGCACACCACGCACCCCCCCCGCATACACCCCAAAACACACACCAAAACACACCCCAACAAACACACACCACAACAACACCCCGGGGCCCCGCGCGCCGCGCGCGCGCCCAACAAACACACAAACAGACAAATAGACACGAAAACACATATACACACACGCACGCGCGCCGCGCGCACACCCCACACACCCACAACAAAAACACCCAACACACACAACACACACACACAATAGATTTTTCCCCCCTCTCCTCCTTCTCTCTCTCCCCTCCTCTCTCTCTCTCTCCCCTTTTCCCTCTCCCCCTCTCTCCTCTTTCTCTCTCTCTCCAAGGAAAAGCAAACAATTTTTATTTTCCCCGAAAGTCGAGCTTCGTCATTAACAATTTACGCCGCCACTAAACACATCTGTTCCCCCACACACAAACACACACACCACACAAACACACACCACACAACACACACACACACACCAAAACCCCACACACACACCATGCACGCGCGCGCGCGCCCCACACACACACACACACACAACACACACACCCCCACACACACACACACGCACGCACGCATGCACGCATGCACGCACACACACACACACAACCCCAACACACACACCCCCACACACAACACACACACCACCACCCACCACCCCAAAGCACGCACTTCCCCAAAACAACCCCCACACACCACACACACACCACGACACACACAAAAACACACACACACAACACACTCCCCCCACACCACAACACACACAAATCACACAAAACCCCACATAATGTGTAAAAACGTTAAAATTTTAAAAACCTAACACACACACACACACAAAACCACAAAACACCCCAACACACACACACACACAACAAAACACAGAGAAACCTTCTAAAAAAACTGGGGGAAGGAATTTTTTACCGGGAAAAAAAAAACGGAAGCGATCTATGAAAGCTAAACAAGCAGCCAGTAAACAAACACAGTGCGAAGACCCAAAACCCAAAAAAACTGGCTTCTCCGGGCGAATAATATTCCCCCATTAACATTGTCCAAAGTTGCTTTCCTTTAATTTCCCCCTAAAAAGTTTAAGTTATGTATAAAAAATTTTTTAAAAAACCCCTTTTAGAGGGGACGTCTTTCCCCCTGGGGGAAAAAATGGTGCACACAGGGAAAACCCAAAAAAACGGCAAGATGGGGGTACCAACCCCGAAAAAGTGTTTCCCCCATCGGGAAAACTCGATTCCGTCCCTTGGCAGTAAAACCGGGCAGTTTTTTTAAAAAACAACTTTTAACCATAATGACCATTTTAAAAAAAAAACCCCCCGCAATAAATTTAAGAAGTGTACACCTTTGTCGCCCAATCGGGGGGGGGGGAGGGGGGGGGGGGGGTCTTTTTTTTTTTTAAATTTGCGAATTCAAAGGGTTTGAACAGGCCACCTTTTAAACCCTGAATAACCGACAGCGGTCCTTGGTTTTTTTCTGGGTTTGGGTTTTCTCTTTTTTGATCTGATAACACTGCCCCTGTCAATGCTGAATCCCTTTTCCCGACGACTGAGTGAGCTGGTTTAAAGGGACCGAAATGAAGAAACACCACGAGAGACACAGGTGATGAGACAAAGAAGAGGATGGGGGGGGGGGGGGGGGGGGGGGGGGGGGGGGGGGGTGGAGGGGGTACAGTGTTACGTATTGTTCATGTACGGGTTTTGACCGTCCCGCTCGAGCGATGCTGTTTATCTCTATAGCCCGCGCCGTGTGTGTGTGTGTGTGTGTGTGTGTGTGTGTGTGTGTGTGTGTGTGTGGTGTTGACACAGTAATGGAATTCTGGTATAACAAGCCGTATGTACAATCGTGCCAGAAGCCCACCTTGGTGCTTAGAAACTACACTCTGAAAACAACGGTGGTGTTTTGTTGTTGTTGTTTTTCGCCAGCGCTGTAAACATTATCTACATGCGATAAGAACTTTAGCGAACACGCCATGAAAATATACTCTTCTAGCTGTTCTAAACCAGCTGTTCTTGCAGACTTTAGCTTTGAGTTCCCTCACTATTCCGAACAAACTACTTTTCACCTCGGCGTCTGACTCGGCACATAAATAAATAATTCTTCAAACATTAAAAAAGAAAATTTTCGTTCGGTTTGTATATGAAAACTTATGGGATACTACTCCAAAATGATTTCTTCAGCTTGTAAAATTTTTTTTAAAAATCCAACCTCTCCCCCCACCCTCCTTCCTCATCCATCTCCACCCTTTTCGTAGCCTATCATAGTTTTCTGTAATAGTGTTTTCAGCTTGAAGACAGCATGATCGCCGTGGGCTGTTTGCAGCTGGAAGGCAGCATGATCGCTGCGGGCTGTTTGCAGCTGGAAGGCAGCATGATCGCTGCGGGCTGTTTGCAGCTGGAAGGCAGCATGATCGCTGCGGGCTGTTTGCAGCTGGAAGGCAGCATGATCGCTGCGGGCTGTTTGCAGCTGGAAGGCAGCATGATCGCTGCGGGCTGTTTGCAGCTGGAAGGCAGCATGATCGCTGCGGGCTGTTTGCAGCTGGAAGGCAGCATGATCGCTGCGGGCTGTTTGCAGCTGGAAGGCAGCATGATCGCTGCGGGCTGTTTGCAGCTGGAAGGCAGCATGATCGCTGCGGGCTGTTTGCAGCTGGAAGGCAGCATGATCGCTGCGGGCTGTTTGCAGCTGGAAGGCAGCATGATCGCTGCGGGCTGTTTGCAGCTGGAAGGCAGCATGATCGCTGCGGGCTGTTTGCAGCTGGAAGGCTGCATGATCGCTGCGGGCTGTTTGCAGCTGGAAGGCTGCATGATCGCTGCGGGCTGTTTGCAGCTGCAAGGCTGCATGATCGCTGCGGGCTGTTTGCAGCTGGAAGGCAGCATGATCGCTGCGGGCTGTTTGCAGCTGGAAGGCAGCATGATCGCTGCGGGTTGTTTGCAGCTGGAAGGCAGCATGATCGCTGCGGGCTGTTTGCAGCTGGAAGGCAGCATGGTCAGTATGGGCTGGAGAAGCGATCTATGTGCGTACTCTGTGCAGACAGTCGCACTTAGAGCGTAAGCCATTGGCACTACGGTAGTTTCAAGACGTGAGCTGTTGCACGCCATATACGGACTATGGTGGTGCTTTCTGCGTACAGTGAGATAGGTGGAGAGTCTTGCCTTGACGACAGAGCGTGGATGAGCATGAAGTGAACTATCCGACCGTTTCATCTACTAACCAATGCTTGGAGAGAGAGAAAAAAACAACAACCCAAAAAACGCTGGGATAGGGAAGTGGGTGAGATTGATTTAAGACGTGCACGTTTAATGCACCACAAAATAGTTGTTGGGATTGATTTAAGACATCCATGCTTAATGCATCATAACATGGGAAAGTTACTGGGCTTGATTTAGATGTGCAGGATTAACACACCATGAACATGTGGAAATCGGTGAGCCTGGTTTAAGACCTGCACGCTTAATACATCACAGAATACAATACATTTCCTCTGTCTGTCTGTCTGTCTGTCTTCTGTCTGTCTCTCTCTCTCTTCCTCTCTCTCTCTCTTCTCTCTCTCTCTCTCTCTCTCTCTCTCTCTCTCTCTCTCTCTCTCTCTCTCTCTCTCTCTCTCTCTCTCTCTCTCTCTCTCTCTCTCTCTCCTTCTTCGTCCCCAACGAGGAAGCATTGAAAATTAGACAAATGAAAGATAGTCAAATTTAAGATAAGGCATCACAAGAGATATCTGAATGAATAATATAATTCATCGCATGTGGAAGAGATCAGTAAGATACAATTTTCATCATTTGATTGAGTGGATGGTCTGGTCAGTCTTACGATTATTTTTAAAAACCTTACTGTATTACTCTTGTGTGTGAGGACATAAGGAAATGTTACGATTTATTTGTTTTTGTTAACCTTTGATTTGATACACACTGGGAATGATTGTGTACTATTTGTTTGCAAGGAAAGGAAGAGGGAAATGTTATTGTTCTGTTACCTCCCTCCCCCCTTGTCAAAAGACTTCTTTGGTAATGACAACAAAATATCAAGTGTCAAAATCTCTCTCTCTCTCTCTCTCTCTCCTCTCTCTCTCTCTCTCTCTCTCTCTCTCTCTCTCTCTCTCTCCTCTCTTGTACAATTAGAAAGAAAGGCGGATGATTTGGAAGGAAGATCAAAACGAAATAACCTAATTTTCAATGGCATCCAGAGAGATCAAAATGAGACTAGTGAACATGTGAAGGTAAAATACATGATCTATTAACTGATGAGTTAGATCTGACACGGGACATTGAGTTCGATCGGGTACATAGATTAAATGCCAAACCTGATTCCCCCATCATCGCTCGATTTCCTTCTTCAAAGACAAACGAAAATCTTAAGAGCAAAGAGAAATTAAAAGGGAGTAACATCTTGTGTGCGAGGATTTCTCCTCTCGTGTGAGGGAAATAAGGCGTGGTCTTTCCCCCCATCTGAAGAAGGCAAGGTCAGAAGGCAAAAGAGCGGCGATGATCTTTGATCATCTCTCATTGACGGACTAAGTATTTCCTCGACGACCAAAGCGGATTAGTTGAATCCAGATAGGGGGGTGGCCGGCCACTTGATGAAAATTTGACCTACACCTGTGTGGCAGAAGAAGGTACTGAAAAAAACGCTACACCGGTAAAATCGCCTGTCACTTGTGGCAGTGTCAGCGGTGAACCGTTTTTTTGTGGTCAGAGAGGTGAGTCCGGACAAACTGTGAAAAACACGTGCAAAAAGTGAACGGCACAGCTTGTACAGATGTAAGAAACCTTTTTCTTTCCTGTCGTGGAATGTGAATGGCTTATTTTCTAAACTAACCGACCGTGATTTTATGTCGTTTATTTACGATTTTGATTTCATATGTTTGATTGAAACATTTATGGACGAATGTCGTGCTGATATGTTTGTTGGTTATGAAGTCTTTTGTAAATCTGCAGTTAAATTTTCTAAACAAGGGAGGCGTTCAGGCGGATGATTTGTTTATTCAGAAAAGAATTGTCTCCCTTTGTTAAACTTCTCGACGTTAATCATTTAAACTTTTGTGTGTTCTTGATCGATAAAAAGATTATTTGGAATAGATAAGGATGTTTTGTACTTTTGTTCCTATATACCTTCCAGAACGTTCACCTTTTTATGCCATTTTGATATTGATAATGGTATTAATTTACTAGAAGAATGTCTCGTTGATTTATTGTTACCTAGGATGTTTATGTTATATTAAATGGTGACCTCAATAGCAGAACCTCAAACATTTCACAAGACATATCTGTGAGTGATGTTCCTGATGAGCATTTCGATAGCCGGCCTCTCAGTATTAATCGACACTCCGAAGACTGTACATTGAATAATTATGGTAAATTGCTACTGAATGTGTGCACTGCTGTAGATCTGTGTATTATTAATGGCGTGTGTAAAGGTGACCTTGAAGGTCGCTATACATACATGTCTGATACTGGTGCCAGTGTTGTCGATTATTTCATATTTTCTAAAGAACTTTTTGCTCTTTTGTATGATTCATGTATGCTTAATGTTTTAGAACGCATAGATTCTGACCATTTACCTGTATCGCTTTCTATTGCTTTTCCTAAAGAAAATACTGTACATGCCAGTAACAAGATAGAAAATATTGTAATAGAAAAAACTCGTCTGGAATGATGAACACGCTAGTTTTGTTTCGTAGTACATTATGTAGTGATGGAATTCGTACAAAGATAGATGCTGCTATAAGTTTTAGATGTGGATATAAATTATGCGCTAACATGTTTAATGACGGCAGAAGGAAAGTGCAGACTGCATGAGAAAATGTATACATATTAATAGTAACAAAGTACCTGGTGACTGGTATGATAAAGAATGTGATGCTAGTAAAGGAAAACCATGAGGTTACTTCGTATCAGTCGTCGCACTTTAAAGATCGAGGACAAAATGCTTACTCATTTGCTAGGCGAGAATATAAACATTTATTGAAGAGAAAGAGAAAGACTTCAACAATTCATTAGTTCAAAAACTTGTATCATCTATAAACTGTCAAAAGGAATTTTGGGATACTATTCAGAGGATTTCTTTCAAAAGAAAACATCCCAGGAATAACATCAGTACTGAAACATGGTTTCAACATTTCCAGGCTCTACTAGAGTCTGACGTTAGTAACGTGTGTGTTGACCAAACACTTGATGTCAACAATGATAGTTATATGAATCGACCAATTACACAAGACGAAGTAGTATTAGCATGTAGAAAATTGAAAAATCGCAAGACAGCTGGCCCTGACAGATTTTGGTAAAACTTTTTAAACATGCTTCTGATCAGGTAATGCAATTCTTTCTGAAATTGTTTAATATATTATTTGATAAAGGTACGTTTCCAGAAAACTGGACTGAATCAGTTTTATATTGCCAATTCTTTAAAAGGGCGACGTTAATAACCCCAACAATTACAGAGGGATCTCTATTAGTGATATTAGTAGTAAAATCTTTGGGACAATTATTATAATCGACTGCAAGAATGGGTAGAGGAAAATGATATCACAGGTGATTATCAAGCAGGCTTTAGAAGGGTTACTCAACTATTGATCACATGTTTACATTGCTTGCACTTGTGCAGAAGCAGTTTTTCTAACAATAGGAAGTTATACGTAGCTTTTATTGATTTCCAAAAAGCGTTTGACTCCATTAATAGAAATCTCCTCTGGCCCATTTTGACAAAAAATGGTATTAAAGGTAAACTCCATAGATGTATTAGAAGTATGTATGATAGAGTAAGAACCAAGTCCGTTTGGAGCAAAACTTACTGACTATATTAATTGTTCTAGAGGAGTCAAGCAGGGAGATGCATGCAGCCCTAATCTTATTTTCTTTGTTTATTTAATGAGTTAGCTCTTGATTGTAATCAGCAATGGTAAACATGGTGCTTTATTATCGCTCGACGCTTTTGAATTGTTTATCCTTCTGTTGGCCGATGATGTTGTTTTGATGTCTGAAACTGTCATAGGGTTGCAAACACAATTGAATAGCTTGCACCGTGCCGCTAGTTCATTGCAGTTGAAAGTCAACATGGAAAAAAGCAATATCATAGTATTTCGTTAAGGTGGTTATTTAAGTGTAAGGGAAAGGTGGGTATACGATGGTACTCCTATGCCAGTTGTCAATGCTTATAAATATTTAGGAATATTATTCTCAACACGTTTGAGTTTTGTTGGCGCATGCAAAGACCTTTCAAGTAAAGCGAAAAAATGTTGTGCTTTGTATCATGAAAAAGTTACATGCTCTTAATAATTCTTCATTCATGTTGTTTATAAGCTATTTGATTCTCAGGTTCAACCGATTGTACAGTACGGCTCTGAGCTATGGGGACTAGAAAAGCGGCTATCCATTGTGAATCTGTTCAAATGTTTGCTCTGAAAAGGTTTCTTGGTGTAGATAGACGGACTCCAAATGATCTAATTTACGGTGAGGACTAATCGATTTCCCATTTACATTACCTCTGCTGTCAGATGTATCCGCTACTGGCTGAAACTGTTACAAATGGAAGACTTTAGATTCCTCGTAAGGCGTACAATATGTTGTATGACTTAGATGCTAAAGGCAAAAGTAACTGGGTGTCCAAAGTGCGCCTTTGTCTATTTGAATACGGATTTGGATTTGTTTGGCTGAATCAAGGGGTTGGTAATACTAAAGAGTTTGTATGTGTTTTCCGTCAACGGTTTGGTTGACTGCAGATGGCAGAAATGGGCAGATCATATTCATACAGCGACAGATTTGATTTATAACAGGAACTTTTGTGATGTTCATGACTTGAAAACGTACTAAACCTTAAATATGGACAGGCACCTAAAACATGTAACGGCAAAGTTCAGATTAGGAATATCTGCATTGGCCACTCATTATTTTAGATATCGCAGATGTAATGATTATGATATGCTTTGTCCTTTATGTAAAAAATCAGTTGAACCCGAATTACACTTCGTCCTGTCCTGTCCAGCTCTCATGAGCATCAGAGAAAAGTTTATTAAGCCCAAATATTACAGACAGCTATCCTGTTTAAACTGAACCTACTTTGTTCATCTACTTCGCAGAAGTTGTTAAGAATTTTTCTGTTTTTTGTACAAGGCCTTTAAGTATAGAGAAATTTTCACTTCTTGAAATTGCCTTCAATTATTCTTGTTTCGTTCCGTAATTTGATTTCATGTAACTATTGACTTGTGTGTTCACAACCCCTTCATTAGGGGCCTTGGCCTGTTATATGAATAAATCATCTGAATCTGAATCTGATTCTGAATCTCTCTCTCTCTCTCTCTCTCTCTCTTCTCTCTCTTC
>CM031613.1:33668562-33673562 GCA_018398815.1 Conus ventricosus
AAGAACGGTCTGCATCTCCAGATTTGGTCAAGTACTTCGTGAAGAATCATGCCGTCTGGAAGTGCCGATTTCTGTTTCTGATTTCTGTGGCAGTTTCTGTTTCTTTTTCCAGTGCTTCATGTTAAAACGAGCGAGGCAGACATTGGTTATGCGTGTCGCCATGATAACGTTGAAGTGCGGAGCAGACGGTGCTATGTTAGGCCTGCTACTCTCGTATTTGTTCTGGGGAGGTTTTCTTCTCCGGTGTGGTGGCGTTGAGACCAACCCGGGGCCAAACAAATCCCAGAGCAGAGACATGAGGCAGACCTGACTGGCCAGAGGAGGAACAGCAAGTCGTAGACTCAGCATGGAGAGACCTGGCCATCCCCTCGACGGAGCCTCCAGTTTACCAGGGAAAAAACTTTCGCTTGCTGACGTTATGTGTAAGTAAACCAACAGCCAATTGACGTCCAGGTCAGGAAGAGAAAGTGGCGATGGGTCGGCCACACACTGCGGAAGGAGCCCTCTAACATCACCATGCAGGCGCTCGAGTGGAACCCGCAGGGCAAGAAGAAGCGAGGACGCCCAAGGCAGACCTGGAGGAGGAGTTTGCTAAACGAGCTGAGAGCCTCCAGCCTGACCTGGGGGGAGATCAAGACCTGTGCCAGGGACAGACGGAGGTGGAAGGTTGCTGTTGAGGCCCTATGCTTCTCAAGGAGCGAAGAGGACTAAGTCAAGTAAGTCAAACTCCATGGAGCTGAAGTTTGACGTCCAGCTGGATGAGGTGAAGCAAGATCTGCACGCCCTGCGCGAGTAGTACGTTATTATGTAGGGAGGAACTGGGGAATCTCCGGGAGCAAGTGAGCAGTCTGCAGCAGCAAAATCTGGACCTGACAAAGAAGATTGAGGACTTGGAAAACAAAAACTGATGATCTCGAGGGGAGATTCAAGAGAAACAATCTGATCTTTTATGGATTACCTCGGATGGAAAGTGAAGCCCTGTAGATTGTGAAAATGTGTTGAAAGACTTTGTTACAAGTAAATTGGAGTTGTCACAGGACATCGAATTTGACAGGGTTCATCGACTTAACAACCGGCAGGACTCCCCAGTGATCACAAGATGTGTGTTCTACAAACAAAAGGTGGAGATCCTGAAGTCAAAGCGCAAATTACAAGGCAGCAACGTTTTCCTAGTGCGTGATGTGAGGGAAAGGTTGTGACTCCCCATCTCAAGAAAGCTAAGAGTGACGACGGCAAAGGCGCGACAATGATCTTCAACTACCTCCTCGTCGACGGCAAGCGTTACACTGTGGGGGAATGACGACTGACTCGCTGAACTGAGGTAGGAACTTGGCCGGTCCTTTGATTGAAATAGAAATGTGTCCACACAACGAAAAGGAACCCATACATACTGGTCGAACTGAGGTAGGAACTTGGCCGGTCCTTTGATTAAATAGAAATGTGTCCGCACTAGGGAAAGGAACCCATACAGAATCGACACCGGCTGCGGCCACCCTGTGTTCAACCTCGTCAGCACGTGAAGCTGGAAATAGAATGTGCTTTGATTCTGGTGAGAACTCGGTCATCCCAGTGGCAGCTGAAAATATGACCAACACAGACGTTGGTGTGTTTTCTGGAAATGTCCATTCTACTGGAAATGACGATTCGTGTCACGTTGACATTTATAATAACTGAAATCCTTTTCATTTCTTCATTGGAATATAAATGGATTACTTTCGAAAATGTACAATAACGATTTTATTTCAAACGTTTCAAGTTTTGATTTTGTACGTTTTGTCGAATCATTTGTTGATGTTTTACAATCGCCTATGTTTGCTGTATACTGTAAGCCCGCTCTAAGTTCACGGCACGTGGAAGGCGTTCCGGTGGGCTGGTGTGCCTGGTGAAAAAAGATATGTCCCTATGTTAAAGCAGTGGATGTTGCATCTAATTTGTTTTATGCCTTTATTATTGATAAATCCTTACTTGGCACAGCCTTTATTATTGATAAATCCTTACTTGGCACAGTGAAACATGTAATGTATGTGTGCGCATATGTACCTCCAGACGGGCTCTCCATATTACTCTCATTTTGATGAGGAAAATGGAGTTTCTTTGCTTGAAGAATTTTGTGTGATTGCTTACTTTTATCTAAAGATGAAATGTGTGTGATTGTTGGCGGTGACTTAAATAGTAGAGTTTCAAAGTTTTCTTGTGATTTTGAAGAAGACATACCTGTATATGATGATCAGCATGAAAGTGGACCAATTCATGTTCAAAACTCTGAAGATACTGTGCTAAATAATTCTGAAAAGCTATTTTTCAATCTGTACTGCTCTAAAAACTGTGCATTTTAAACAGTGTGTGTAAGAGCGACCTTTAAGGTCGCTACACATACACATGTGATAATGGTAGCAGCGTTAACGACTATTTTATGATGTCCTTTGACATGTTTTCGATTATTTCTGATAGGCGTGGGATGTGCGTATATGAGAAAATCGAGTCTGATCATATGCCTGTGGAACTGAACCTTACTGTCTCATGTCATAACCAGAACTGTGCACACGTAAACAACAGGCGCTGTACGATTGAGAAATGTGTCTGGAATGAAGATCACATTGATTTGTTTAAAAATGCGTTTTATCCAATGAAATGCAAGAGCGTATGCAAGGGGCAATTTGTCTGATTGATATTAATGTTGATGAGGCATGAGATGTTTTTAATTGTTGGATGAGAGAGGCGGCAGAGTATAAAACAGCAGTTTATTCTCGGTACATATGAAAAAGAAGAGGACTGGTATGATACCGAATGTCGGGTTAACAAAAGAAAAGCTCGAAATTCCGGCATTCTTTGTCCAGACCTTCTCGTGAGTCCTACTGTAAGGCTAGGAGGGAATATAAACATCTTTTAAAGACAAAAGGAGAAACAGTTCATTGATGCTCTGTTGGAGGAATTATTTCAGTCTGTAGATAGCCAAAAAGATATTTGGGATCGTATTCACAAAACATCAAGAAAAAGAAAACAACCTGTGAATGATATTAGTTCAGAAATGTGGTTTCATCATTTCAGAGGAAAATTTGATTCCCAAAGTGATATGGTCGGTGACAGTTAACTTAACAACAACGATTATGATGACAATCAAAATCGTCCGATTTCCAGAGAATGGCTTTGAGAAAAGTAAAACCTCGTAAAGCTGCTGGCCCAGATGGAAATATAGGTGAAATGATAAAAACTGCTTGCCAGTCAAAAGCGTTTTTTGGGGTTAATTTTTTCAACTCTTTATTTGATAAAGGGATATATCCCAAATGTTGGTTAGAATATATAGTGATTCCATTATATAAAAAGGCGATGCAAACAATCCGGATAATTACAGAGGAATCTCGTGATGTAGTGTGCGCAGCAAATTGTACAGTGCTGTTATTAAAACGAGACGGCAAGAGTAGATGAAAGAAAATAACATTACTGGAGAATATCAAGCTGGATTTAAGAAAAGCTACTGTACTATTGATCATATATTTATTCTGATGGCATTCATACAGAAACAGTTTTGTTTAAATTGTAAACTGTATGTCGCAATGGATCAATAATCAGTGCGAGAAAAGCAACTGTACTATTGATCATATATTTATTCTGATGGCATTCATACAGAAACAGTTTTGTTTAAATCGTAAACTGTATGTCGCAATGGATCAATAATCAGTGCGAGAACATCGAGAAAGGTATGGAAAAGGGAAACAGCAAACATGCCTTCACCACACTGAAAAACCTCACCAAGACGCAGCAAAACAGATCGCCAGTCATCGAGGATACCTCAGGCGAGCTGCTGACAGAAAGCACCGCTGTTTTGAACAGATGGACACAGTACTGCCAAGAACTTTACAACTACCCTATACAGCCAGACGACAGTCTGTTTGAGGGGGACTCAACACCATCAAGGGAATCCTCACCACTACCAGTGATGAGAGAAGAAGTGGAAGAAGCCATCGGCAGCCTTCCGGCAGGGAAATCACCTGGAGCAGACAATATTCCAGCAGAGCTGCTCAAACATGGAGGGAAGGAATTGGTCACTCTAGTAACATCGACTTGTCAGAAGATCTGGGAGACAAAACAGTGGCCCACAGAATGGACTCAATCACTCATCATCCCCCTGCCCAAAAAGGGAAATCTATGCCAATGCCAGAACTACAGAACAATAAGTCTCATTAGCCACACCAGTAAAATCATGCTCAGAGTCATCTTGAATCGACTGAAGAAAGAGGCGGAAGAACACCTGGCGGAAGAACAAGCTGGATTCAGGGCAGGCAGAAGCACAGTAGAACAGATCTTCACCTGCCGGATACTGATGGAGAAACATCTGCAACATCAGAGAGACCTGTTCCACAACTTCATTGACTTTAGGAAAGCGTTTGACAGGGTGTGGCACAAGGGTCTGTGGCAGGTGCTCAGAAAGTTTGGCATAGAGGAGGGTCTCGTCCAAACCACCCAGGCGCTGTATAACACCGCCAGCAGCGCAGTCCTCCTCAACAACCAGATAGGGGACTACTTCAAGACCACAGTTGGAGTCCGTCAAGGCTGCCTGCTATCTCCCGTACTGTTCAATCTCTTCCTGAAAAACATCATGCGTGAAACCCTCCACTGTCTCCATCGGAGGAAGAACCATCAATAATCTGAGGTTCGCAGATGACATCGCCCTGATGGGAGGCAGCAACGAAGAACTACAAGACCTGACAAAGAGACTGGAAGAAAGGGCAGGTGCATATGGAATGGAAGTGAGCACAGAAAAAAGCAAAGTCCTGGTCAACAGCACAACCAACACCCATGTTGAAATCTACATGAACGGACAACAGCTTGAAGAAGTGGGCGCTTTCAAATACCTTGGCGCCACTCTCACCAAAGACGGTCGCTCTACAACAGAAATCAAGACCAGACTAGCGATCGCAACAGCAGCAATGGCAAAGCTAAACAAGATGATCTGGAAGAGCAGGGAGATCAGCTTTCCTACAAAGATGAAGCTGTACAAG
>CM031613.1:33682613-33708017 GCA_018398815.1 Conus ventricosus
ACCTCTGAGGGAGACTGCCATTGTTAGGTTAATTGTATTCAGGTTTAACGTTCATACCCACGGACCATGACACGATGGACAGAGACAGCTAGGAGAATGGCGAGGCCCACGGACCATGACACGATGGACAGAGACAGATAGGAGAATGGCGAGGAATTCGAACACTGGCCACATGTCACGAAGAACTCGACGTTTTCACCAATAGAACCATCTGGGCACCCCGTTGATTTCTAAGTTCAGGAAATGTAGGCATTGGTGGAGTGTGGAATGAGCGTGTGTTTCTAAATCCACCTTTCAAGCTGCGACAAGAGCAATGTATTGTTTGGCATAACATCATGGAAACCACACGGCAGATTTCTCTCTGTGAACTTCAATCTACACTGGTCAAAAAAGGGGCTCGTTCCATGGTTAAGTGCCGCTCGAGCATTTTTCTTCTAGCGCATTATTTCATTTATTTATTTGCCAAAGTGGATTTTCAAAACAGAATGTTGAAAAGCACATTTTCCTTGTTGCTGTGGGTACTTTTCCGTGCACTAAATGCTGGCTGTACCACGGTACTTTAGGTTAACGTCTCTTCAGAGCAAACTTTGGAAGTTTTAAGGAAAGGGAGAGAATTAAAAAAAATTCCACCCCGGTCGAGGCTGTGATTACCGGCCTTGGGTTTTCTCGATTTCTAGCCAAATTGTTGTTTGCAGAACTCGCCTGTCCGTCATCCAGTATGAGCATTGAGAAACATGAAGGTTTTCATTTAGACTTTGTTTACATGCGTCACGTCAGATGCGTTTGTAAGAGTACTTGTCAGCGTCCAGCATTGTTTGATTGCCCGTCTGCGAAATTGTTTTATACGGTCGCACTGTCGTCGGATTTCCGCTGTCCTCACTGGTTTTCCGGACCCCCCCCCCCTTCACTCACACACAACAACTCACACCACACCACACACATCCACACACACTCAGTACGTGCGCCACGCATCGCGCATCACACACACACATTACACACCACACACACACACACACCACTCACACACGCGCGCCGCGGCGCGCACACCACGCACGCACGCACGCACAAACACACAACCACACACTCATTACTACACGCGCGCGCGCACACACACACAGCCACACACACCACACACACACACACAACACACACACACTCACACCAACGACAGCGACGAACCACGACAACACGACTGAGACGAAAGAAAAAAAAAAAAAAGAAAGAAACAAAACACACACAACCAACAACAGAAAAAAGACAAAACACAACACAGAAAGAAAGAAAAGAAAAGGAAGGAAAAAGAAAGAAAGAAAAAGGAAACAAAAAGAAGGAAAGTATACGAAGAAAGAAAGAAAGGAAGAAAGAAAAAAGAATAGAAAGAAAAAAAAAGAAAAGAAAAAAGTTACAAGTCAAGAAGGACGGAAGAAAGAAGAGAAAGAAAGAAGAAAGGAAGGAAGAAAGAAGAAGAAAGAAAGAAAGAAAGGAAGGAAGAAAGAAGGAAGAAGGAAACGAAAGAAAGGAAGGAAAGGAGAAAGAAAGAAAGAAAGGACGAAGAAAGAAAGAAGAAAAAGGAAAGAAAGAAAGAAAGAAAGGAAAAGAAAGAAAGAGAAGAAGAAAGAAAGAAAGAAAGAAAGAAAGAAGAAGAAAGAAAGAAAGGAAGAAAGAAAGAAAGAAAGAAAGAAAGAAGAAGAAGAAAGGAAGAAGAAAGAAAGGAAGAAAGAAAAGAAAGAAGAAAGGAAGAAAAAAAAGAAAGAAGAAGAAAGAAAGGAAGAAGAAAGAAAGAAGAAAGAAAGAAAAGAAAAGAAAAAGAAGAAGAAAGAAAGGAAAGAAAGAAAGAAAAAAAAGGAAGGAAGGAAGGAAGAAAGAAAGAAAGGAAGAAAGAAGAAAGAGAAAGAAAGAAAGAAAGAAAGGAAGAAAGAAAGAAAGAAGAGAAGAAGAAAGAAAGAAAGGAAAGGAAGAAAGAAAGAAAGGAAGGAAGAAGAAAGAAGGAAAGAAAGAAAGAAAGGAAGGAAGAAAGAAAGAAAGAAAGAAAGAAAAGAAAGGAAGGAAGAAAGAAAGAAGAAGAAAGAAAGGAAGAAGAAAGAAAGAAAGAAAGAAAGAAGAGAAAGGAAAGAAAGAAAGAAAGAAAGAAAGAAAAGAAAGAAAAAGAAAGAAAGAAAGGAAGAAAGAAAGAAAGGAAGAAAGAAGAAAGAGAAGAAAGAAAGAAGAAAGGAAGAAGGAAGAAAGAAGAGAAAGAAAAGAAAGAAAGGAAGAAAGAAAGAAAGAAAAAGGAAGAAAGAAAGAAAGAAAGAAAGAGAAAAAAGAAGAAAGAAAGAAAGAGAAAGAAAGAAAGAAGGAAAGAATTAAGGAAGAAAGAAAGAAAGAATTGAAGGAAGAAAGAAAGAAGGGAAGGAAGGAAGAAAGAAAGAAAGGAAGAAAGACAGAAAGAAAGAAAGGAAGAAAGAAAGAAAGAAGATGAAGGAAAAAAGAAAGGAAGAAAGAAAGAAAGAAAGAAAGAAAGGAAGGAAGCAAGAAAGAAAGAAAGAAAGAGAGAAAGGGACAGTGTCACAATGATTCTGCCCCATGCCATTCCCTACGCACTGGACACAGCCATGTCATGGACAGGAAATTGCCCATAGCACCGGGGGTGGGCACTCAGGAGGTGGTGATGGATACCACACGTCATAACGGCGAGCCATCAAAGGCCACAAAAATAAAACACCCTGCTGTTTCTTTCATGATGTTGATTGATGACCATCATGATAATGATGATGATGTGATGATGATGATGATGATGACGCCGTGGAATGCGGTCCCCTGTTAAAGTGAAGGACCTTTGCAGCGCACGTCTTCAGAGTACTACTGTTACATGCTGGCAAAATAACGTGTCGCTTGTTTATTTTCTCCACCTGCCTCCCCCCACCCCCTCCCACCCTGGCCCTTCCGCCTCCCACCAATTATCCCCCACCCACCCCTTTTATGCCTCTCCTTCTCCCCCCTCCCTCTTCACACGCCTACTCTTCCAAATCCGTGCCACCTTTTACCACACACAGGCACAGCTACGCACGTACAGGGTCGAACTTTAATTAAGGACCACTTATACACAGTCTCACAAAACATAGAAAGAAAAACCGACAAACGACAGAAACTTTATAAATGTTTAATTTCATTATCAGTGAATAACATTTTGTCACTTTCATCGAAAAAAATCATTCTTTCTGATTAGACAGGGGAGCCTGAATGAGACTACCCCCCAAAATGACATTCACAAAAAGAGTGTTTCTTTACAGTCTGATCAAAACCGAGTGTGCCCACCTCGTGCTGCCACACAATCCACACAGCGCTGCCTCATGGTGTTGACTGTTCTTGTAATGAGTGCCTGGGGGAGGTTTGCCCACTCCTGCTGCAGGTAGTGCAGCAGCTCCTGTCGATTTGCCGGAACAGGGTGATTTTCTTGAACTCTCCTCCCAAGCTCGCCCCAGATGTTCTCAATAGGGTTCATGTCCGGGCTGTTTGCCGGCCATGGCACCCTGGTGATACCAGCTTGCCCCACAAAAGTGTTCACGGCTCGACAACGATGTGGGGTGGCATTATCGTCCATGAACACAGCCTGAGCCCCAATCTGCTGGAGTGCTGGGACAACCAAAGGCCGTAAAATCTCCTGGAGGTAGCGTTGGCCGTTCAGGTTGCCATCCACATGGTACAGGGGAGTCTTGTGTGGTGACTGCTGATGCCCCCCCCCCCCCCCCCCCCCATACCATGACGGAGCCACCACCAAAAGCGACGACCTCCTGGATGACGTCATCTGCCAGCTGCTCCCTGGGACGCCGCCACACCCGAATGCGTCCATCTCGTGGCTTCAACTGGAACTTGGACTCATCGGTGAAAAGCACCATCCGCCACTGAGCCCGAGTCCATGTTCGATGAGCTGTGCACCAGGCCAGGCGACGTGCCCGGTGGGCCGCAGTCAGTTTTGGTTTCCGAACTGGGCGCCTTGCTCGAAGGTTGGCAGCATTGAGGCGCCGCCGTATGGTCATCTCACACACTGCTGTGTTAGTGGCAGCTTGGAGCCGACGCCTGATGGTGTTGGAGGTGGTGGTCCTGGTCCGAAGAGCATGTCTGCGGATGAACCTGTCATCTCTTGCAGTGGTCTTCTTTGGCTGGCCTGGACGGGGTCTCTCTTTGACAGTTCCAGTGGCTTGAAAACGTTCTCTCAGCCGAATGATGACGGAGTGGGACACTTGTAGTCTTCTGGCCACTTCTCGAACGCCAACTCGATCCTGCAGCCATGCAATCGCCCGGGTCGGGTCAAAATCAGACAGCTTGCGTCTTGGAGGCATTTTTGTGTTATGAAGAATTATGCACGTTGGGCTGCTTTTAGGGGCATTTCAGTCAGTAAAATGCTCTGCAATGCATTGGTTTTTGCACGTGCATTTGGAATTTCAGTGCAAAACCGTTTGAAGCAGTGTTCACTCTTGCTTAAAAAACAAGCAATTTTGACAACAATCTGCAACTTTCACCCCCCCCCCCCCTCTGCATGCCGCACGTGACAATAAGACAGCTTTCGCAAGCTTTGCGAACACTCTGTTAACCCCTTAAACCTTTCCCAGTCGAATTCTTCGAAAAAATGCATCGCTTGTATTTGTCACGACCGACCCCTGGAGGTCTGCCCTGACAGGATCGGTCTAGATGGGAGTGAAGGGAGTGACTGACCTCACACGCCCCGCAAGAGACCACACAAGAAAGATTACGATACAACACCCCATTTATTCACATCAACACACACAATCGCAAATAAATATTTCAACACACGCACCATGCACAATCACAATCAAGCATTCCAACACACACAACATGCACAATCACAATCAAGCATTTCACTATACGACATACACAATCACAATCAAGCATTTCAACACATATGACATATACACAATTATAAATAACCATTTCCAGCCCCCATCCCTGCCTCTCCCAAGTCTGCTGGGAGCACCCTGTCGCACTAGGTGCTCCAAACCGGGTCGGTTCTTGAAGAGAGTCGTTCAAGGCCGACACCCTTGACACACACAAACAGACGGTGGAGAGCGCGTCCCGGGGGGGACGTGGCGTTGTTGCTGGAGGTCCTGGACGGGGATCAGGACTGGCCAGTCAAGTCCACGGGCTTTTCCACCAGTACGTGGCCTCAACCAGTGCGTGGTCCCAACCAGTGCGTGATCCCAACCAGTGCGCGGTCCCAACCAGTGCGTGGCACCTACCAGTGCGTGGTCCCAACCAGTGCGTGGCACCAACCAGTGCGTGGCCCCAACCAGTGCGTGGCACCAACCAGTGCGTGGCACCAACCAGTGCGTGGCCCCAACCAGTGCGTGACACCAACCAGTCCAAGCTCGGGTGAAGCCCCCGGGAGGAGGGAAAAGGTAACTGGGAGGAAAGAAGAGAGGAGGGAAGGGTACAGCTACCCGTGGGTGACCCAGAAGAGGCGGGTCAAACGACTCTCTCTGCCCTCTGTCCAGTCGAGAGGACAGTAGCGCAGATGCGGAAAAAAGATGAAGTGATGTCTCCCCCCTACAGGCCGACTGTAGGAAATGAAGGTACCGACTGTACCTTCGACGAAATGGTGAAGAACCAGGACCGGAGCAGGCGCTCCCAGAGACATCTTCCGCTCGAGTGAAGAGAAAACCTGCCTAAGCGATGGCGGCCAACATGCCACGCTACGTCACAGAGTGAGCATACCTCAAGCTAAAAGAAATGAAGCACGTGCGACAGGTAAAAAGACAGGCGAGAGGCCGACAGACAGCAAGTTCGAGAGAAAGGTACCAGCCACCCGTGAACCTGCAGGATGAATTGCACGGGCAGTGGAATTAGAGAGAGAGAGAGAGAAAGCAAACCGAACTTGAGCTGAACTACACCAAGGTGCAACCGCACCACAAGCCACACCAAGGGACGGACACGCGACAACAACAACGAAAATAAACAAATGAACAATTCCACCACCCTAGATGGGTCAATCGTCGTAGGCCTCTTGATAAACTCGTGACAGTATTTTTGGCCAATTTGAAAAGAAAGGGCCTTTTTTCGGGGTGGTCCTTAATTAAAGTTCGACCATGTATATGCACATTCACATGCACTCACACAGATACATAAACACACAGACGCACACACACGTTCTCTCGCTTGCACACACACACACACATACAAACATAAAGACAGACAGACAGACACACACACACACACACACACACACACACACACACACACACACACACACACACACACACACACACACACAGAGACAGACACACGCACGCACGCACGCACGCACGCACGCACGCACGCACGCACGCACGCACGCGCACGCACGCACACACACACACACACACACACACACACGTATGCGCACACGCGCACATATGGTTTCATTCTATTTCACCGCAGTCGTTGGGGGAAAAAAAAAACAAATACAAAAACAGAACGAAGTGCTGTTGCTCGTTTTGGACTGTTAAAATGATCTCTCTCTCTCTCTCTCTCTCTCTCTCTCTCTCTCTCTCTCTCTCTCTCTCTCTCTCTCTCTCTCTCTCTCTCTCTCTCTCTCTCTTTATTAAAGACAATTGAATGAATGAAAGCAAGAGAATGTAAATATGTATGTTCACGACCACCCATGTTATTCTGCACGAAAACCCCCTTTTTCACATACAAATCACGCCCATCGCATATCAGTTTTGACCAAAATCAACATCTGTTTCACAAAAAAATTAACATCCTAAAACCTCTAAAAATTGCCCTAATCGTTAATTTAAAACGGGGGTTTCCGTGCAAAATAGGATTTGGGGATCGTGAACAAACATATTTACATTCTCTCCAGGCGCATAAAATCGACTAACGTTATATGGTTGACCGTTCACACTGATTCTAATCAATAAGGCTGCAACGAACGCTTGTGCACAGCGGAGCATGCAACATGAGACCTGCTGCCTGCAATTCTGCAATTAATTAGCTGAGCTGTCACGTGTGCGCGTCTGCCCAATCGGCAGTAGGTATGACGTCATTTCTGCCCGGGGAATGTGCGCTAGGCTGCCAGGCTCACATTCCTCAGCAGACCGCCTAATAGTCAAGACGCGCGTTAGTATTGCTCTGAACAGAAAATGGCCAGTTCAAGTATGGGGGTTGAATTGTTTTCTCAAGAAACCCAAGAGACTACAATGGATGCTGGTTCTCAAGAAAGCCAAACTGAGCATTTGCTGTATTCTGATGAGCAAAAAGAAATAATATTGAAACACAAAAAGTATTATCAGGAAATGATTGTGTATCTTGAAAAATTAGAACGTGGCGAGCCATGTTCGAAACCGGTTCGACCAAAAGAGAGTTTAAGTGTTTTGGAAGCGGAGAAGGAAAAACGTGAAATGACAGTAAGTGAACTGGATGATTTTTTACGTGATTGTTTTGTAGAGAAACATGATTATGAGCCGATCGATGAAGGTTCTTTCATGAAACTGAAAAACATAACCGAAATTATGCCTGTTTTGTTGAAGGCCGGTTCTGAGATCAAGCTGAAAATCGTAAAACTCTTCGGCAATCTTGGTTTTAGGTCATTGGCTTGAAAGAACAAAAACTCTTTTCAAAAAATCTAATCCAAAAGCGTCCTGGGATAATTATTTGAAAACTGAAATTCTGATGGACCCCAGGCTGTGTAGAAAACTGATGGAATTATCATTTTGTTTTTTTTACTATCCAAAATTTCACAAGCTTGGAATTTCGATCCACAGCTTGTATGAGAAAAGAAGGCTCATTTTAAAATATATGCAAAGCGACGTTGGCTTCCGCCGGTCTGCTGTGAAAAAATCAATAGCCTGCTTCCTCAGCTAGCAGACACCGCCTAAGGCTAAAAATACTCCAGAACTGTGTCACTTGCCAACCGCGGGAAAACGACCTAGAAAGGCCCTCAACAGGGCTAAAAATAATACTAAGGGAGATAACTCCTGCACACCCCCACAACGCCCCCTACCCTCCACCCCCACCCCACGCCCACCCCACGCATGCGCACACGAACGTCCCCACCCCACGCACGCACACACCGCTCACGTTTTGTCCTTCAAAGCACTGCAGTAATCTAGGTCAAAACGACCTGCGGCTGATTGACCTAGTTAATTAAACCACCCCCTGCCCACTCACGCACGCATACATAATTTCTTCTGATTTTTACAAAAAAACAGAGAAACTGATTACTTAATTTTTTTAATTGTCGTTTATATTTTGGTTTAAAAAATGAAGGCCGAAGTAGCTACAGAACTTATTAATATACTTTACGAGTTGGATTGGAGAGATGGAGGGCAATATAGAAGAGTTAAAGAGCAGGTTTGAAGAATTAATTACTGATCTTTTTAATCGAATAGACATGCAGAGAAGTGTATTGGAAGCTATCAGTAAAATACCAGATTCTTGGCCCCAACCAATTATAAAGTTGTTTGCCATATTAGTTGATAATATGGCTCCTGAAGATGTTAATCTAACTGTTTCTACCGACCCTGAAGGAGTAGCTATTCGCTTTAATGAAGATCAGGTTTTACGATTAGAAAAGACTATGAATAACAGTTGAATTTAAAAATTATTTTTTATTTATTTTAGATTTAAAAATGACTGCCGAACTCAGCGAATCTGATTAAAAGAATTGTAATGAACTATTTGACGAAGCAATGAATGTATTAAACATTGATTTTAGTGAATTTGGTTTTGAGAATGTTGTAGACAATATAATAAAAGATCATAGTGAACTATTTAACGAAGCAATCAAAGTGATGAACATTGACTGTAAGTGATTCAGAAAAAGCTAAAATATTGGCGGGCGTTATTGTAAGGTTAACGTGTCTTGAAGTGTTGCAGCGCTTAGGTGAAGAATAAAAACCTGTTTTACTTACTTTTATATACATTTATTTTTATAATCTACGTAAATATTGTGGCTTTTAAAAATGACGGCCACAAGTAAATCCGGGGATGGAAAACTATATACGACGGAAGAAATATTTAGCAGTGACAAACAATTAAGCGACATGTTTAGTGAAGTAGACATGGACATCATTAACCCTACAAACGTTCATGAAAGCGTAGCACATGCTATCTCTAAAATCCCAAAGTCTCTTCAACGTGAACCGCCAGTAAAAGTGTTGTTGGCCGTTCTGATTGATTATATAACGCCTGATGATACTAACATGCCAGTCTGGGTTTCAACAAGGCAGAAAGAAGTAATCAGCTATCACGACTTTAACTCTGACTGGGCTGACTACATGCTTACACAGTTTAACCATGCAAGTGAGGAGGCAAAGTTAAGGGGTTCTGGCTGGTCTGAAGGGAAAGTCCTTGAAATAAGATTGAGGCAAACAAAGTTTTATCCTATAATCGCAATTCTTACCTTCCTCTCCCAAAAGAGTTAGAGTTAAAACGAGCAGTTTTAAACATACATAATTCTGACAACATGTGTTTTATGTGGTGTGTTTTAGCGCACTTACATCCTGATAAAAATCATGCAACAGAGTTTCTAATTATGAAGCATACAAACAAGAGCTGAACTTTAATAACATAACCTTCCCAGTAAGTATAGAAAGTATATCTCAGTTTGAAGAGCAAAACAACCCAATCACCGTAAACGTATACACATGGTCTGTAGAAGCTAATCTAGTTCCTCTAAGGGTTTCTCCCAACGCTCCTACTTTTGGCAAATCACTTGACAAACATGTGGACTTGATACTGTTTGCAAATAGTACAAAGAGTCATTATGTATTAATCAGAACAATAAGCAGACTGTTAGCCTATACTACAAAAAACAATTTTAAACAAGATATTTGTAGAAGGTGTTTTGAGAGAATCTCTACTATAGAAAAAGCTGCCACTCATAGAACTTATTGTAAAAGTTTTGTAGACTGTGAAACCAAACTCCTTACGCCTACACCAGGGTCTAAAGTTAGTTTTAAAATTTACACAAAATGCAAATGAGCCTGTACGTGGTTTATGCTGACTTTGAATCAATCTTGCCGCAGTACTATGGTCCACAGCAGCAACAACAAAAAACAACCTTATTAAACCTACCATCAGATCTGTTCTTATGCGTTTATTGTTGTTAGGTCAGACGGCCAACACACAACACCAGAGATTACAGAGGCCCCAACGCAGCTAGTAGATTTTTAGAGCAATGAAACAAGTTCGCAATCACTACTCCCACCAACTAAATCTTTCAGACATTGTTATGACTCCTGAAGATCAAGAACGTTATGACTCATCTACACACTGTTGGATATGTAACAGAGAATTATTAGGCGACGCAGTAAGAGACCACGATCACATTACTGGAAAGTTCAGAGGGGCTGCGCACAACAATTGTAATCTTCAACTTAAGGTTGACCCCCAAAAATGGAAATTACCCATCTTCTTTCATAACTTACGAGGTTATGATTCTCAATTTTATCATGCAAGCAGTGACTTCTGAATATAAGAGGGTTACCTGCATTGCACAGTCTTCAGAAAAGTACATGACTTTTACTCTTGACTGTTTATCCTTTTATGACTCTGCCCAACATCTGATGGAAAGTTTGGATAAACTAGCATGATCTCTACAAGACTTTCCAATCACTAAACAATACTTTGATCCATCTTTAGTGCGTAAAGGTGTTTACCCTTATGAATACATGGACTCGTGGGAAAGGTTTGATGAAGACTCACTCCCCCCTAAAGGTGCTTTCTTTTCTAAGCTTAAGGAAAGGACATAACCGACTCTGAATATGAATACGCTCAGAAAGCCTGGACAGAATTACACTGTGAAACAATGGGCGATTATCATGATTACTATCTAATGGCTGACGTGTGTTTATTGGCAGACGTCTTTCAGAATTACAGATCTACATGCATGAAACATTACTGTCTAGACTCATCACATTACATCTCTGCCCCAGGGTTTATCTGGGATGCTTTCTTAAAGTCTACAAACATCCAGATTGACTTAATATCTGATCTACCCACACTTCAGATGATTGAAGACGGGCTGAGGGGAGGTATTAGCATGGCCTCACATCCTTACTGTAAAGCTAACAACAAATATTTAGATGATTATGATCCCACTAAGCCATCCAACTATCTAATGTACTTAGACGCCAACAATCTGTATGGATGGGCCATGAGCCAGCCGCTTCCATTACGTAACTTCAAGATGTACACAGGGCATGGTACAAATAAATTCAAGGGGCAATTAAAGTGGTTGAACAGTTTGACGTCAGATCAACAATATGGTTTTATTCTAGAAGTAGACTTAGAATATCCTTATGAACTGCATGACCTCCACAACGATTATCCTCTGGCTGCAGAAAGATTAAAGATGAGTCCTATTGAACCTCCTAAACTTGTACCCAATCTTCGACACAAGACTAAATATGTTTGTCATTACAGACTGTTACAGTTTTACCTAAGACACGGACTGAAACTGACAGCTGTTCACAGAATAATTGCTTTTGGACCAAGAGCCCTTTATGAGACCATACATCAAGAAGAACACTGATCTTAGAACCCAAGCCACTGACACCTCAGAAAAAGACTTTTTTAAACTGATGAACAACAGCTGTTTTGGCAAAACTATGGAAAATCCGCACAAACGTAAAGATGTAAAATTAGTTACAAAAGAAAACCAAGCAATTAAGTTTGCCTCTAAACCTAACTATCAAGACTTTAGAAGATTTTAACGACAGCTTGGTTGGTATTTGATGAAGAAAAAGGCTGTTAAGTTGGACAAGCCGGTGTTTATCGGCTTTACCGTATTAGAGTTGTCGAAGTTATTGATGTTAGAATTTCTCTACGACTACTTTAAACCGCAGTAAACCAGAAGCAAGAGTCCTTTACACAGACACTGACTCTTTTATTCTAGACGTCCCAACTGAAGACTTTTATAAGGACTTAGAAACAGAAGTAGCTAAAGGAACTGATGGGTGGTACGACACATGCGACTATCCAAAAGATTCACCTTTACATTCAACTGCAAACAAGAAAGTGATTGGAAAGATGAAGGATGAACTTAATGGGACAGTTATAAAAGAATATGTTGGTTTGCGGTCGAAGATGTATAGCGTTGCTAGTCAGACTTCTGTAATGAAAAAAGATAAAGGTATAAGTAAAGAAGTTGTCAAAAAAAATATATCTCACGATAACTATAAGCAAGCTCTCTTTGAAAACAAAGTATTTCATCACACAAATGTTAATCTGCGCTCTACTCTTCATCAAGTAAACACAACTGCTGTTAACAAGAAATCGCTAGTCTCTAACAATAACAAGAGAACTTACGTCAATCCTGAGTTTTCATATGCTGTAGGACATTGGAGAACTTTAAAAGATTAACTTGACTAACTTAACTTGTACTTAACTTAAGAACCTAACAAGAACTTATTTAAGACCTAACAAGAACTTAACTTAAGAACTTAACTAGTACTTATTTAAGAACATAACTAGAACTTAAAAAAGAACTTTTTTTTTGTACTTTACTTGTAATTTACTTACAATTAACTGAAAAGTACTTTCTATAACTAACTTAACTTGTACTTATTTAGTTCTTAACTTGTACTTTATTTACTTCTTAACTTGTACTTTATTTAGTTCTTAAAAACTATTCCATAGAAAATGGGTCTACAACAGGAGTTGCGCTTTTTTTGCAGAAGCTGACTCTTCTTCTTTACTGGGGTTGTGGGTGTTTGTAACTTTGCTCCTAAGTATGGTGTTAGACATTTGTATGCGAAAACTCCCCCACCAACAACAACAGCAGCTAGTACATAATAATACATCTTATCGTTTGTTTGTGATTGTGTTGTTGTTAATTGGGCTGTTGTTGTTGGTGGCGATGTTGTATTACTATTTAACAATTTTTGTTTTGTTGATTGGTTTGCTTTTCTTAGTCTGTTCCATTCAGCTAGTTTACGCCCAGCCTCAATACGTCCAGGATTTTTAGTTTTAGTAACATTACTCACTTGTGGTACATTCACTTGTGGTACATTCTGCTCCTGCGGCCTGTCCTGCGGATTGTCCTGCGGCGTCTTCTTCTCCTGATCGCTCATTTTTTTTATTGCGATTAAATTTAATTTGATCAAAATTAATATGATTAAAAGTAATTAATCCCATGATGAATGGGCATAACATTGTCCCAAATCTGTAATACATGTCACATGCAAGAGTTTCTAGGGACTTGTTTAAAACCGGATCTTGTGATAAGTCATATTTTAAATCTTCTTCTGAATCAACTGGCGCCATCTTACTTACTAACTTAGAATATAGACTAATCATTGTTTGCCCCACTGATCTAACCATTTTTGACCCTAGCTGTGCTTCGTACCTAGCGTAGTACTTCTCAACGTCTGAAGTAGACAATTGCTGGATCTGCTCAATACTTCGTTCAACGCCTAAATATTGTCTAGTTTTTCCACACGCAGCCAGAGAGTATAATCTTTCTTTATGGCAGTTGTCTACGGAGTAGTCTGCTTGCTCCTCACACTTTAATAGTTCGTCACAATCCATTTTAAAAAGCAATAAAAAATAATATAATACTTTTAAAACCATGAGTTTAACGCTGGTTAATTATGCAGTGCCTATCGTTGGAGTTATAGTTTATTCAAACCCTTGCAAAATGTTTGTTAGGAATAAAACCGGCCAACATGGGAAAGATAGAAGATTCGCCAAAACTAGTTGCAACCTTATTTTTAGCTTTAACAACAAAAGATTATTTGATTAAAAAGCACATAGACAGCCTTTCGTATTATGATTATTTTAATTATTTTTTTTAGTTAATAAAAAGATGAGTGAAAAAAAGATTATCAATACGATTTACCATTCTGCTGTAATTAGCGGCCTTAGTATAGGCTATAGTGTGCTAGCAAAAAACATGTTTAAAATGAAGCCGGCTGACTTAGGAAGGTTAGACATTGAGGACGTTGTTAAGGTTATAGTTGTAATTACTGCAGGGATTGCGTCAAAAGACTTTCTTGTTGCGCAGGATATTATCCCAGAAAATATTAGTTCATAGAAAGATTAATCTAGAAAATATTGATTTATAAAAAAAATGGCGGGAGTAGTTATGATGGTGGGAGGAGCTATTGTTAACGCTTTAGCCTTCTCTGGAAGCAATTATATGTTTAGTAAATTGCGGTCTGATGAAGAGAGAGAACGTCATAACAAAGCAATGGAAGATTTAGCTAAGGCAAGAGATGCTTACAAGAAAAGACGAATTGCTCACTTAGACTTTATAATAAAAGTTAAGGGACAGGGTCATGCAGAGCACACATTTAACAGACGTTGATGAGGCAATGAATGAGTATTACTTAGTGACAGGAAAGAAGTTTCTAACATCGCCACCTCCAGAACTGTCTGACTTTTATGAACCATCAGAAGAACAAAAAATAGCAGAAATTGGTTTTATTGTGGGTGCTATGGGAGCAATCTATATTCTGCACAAACAATCTAAAAAACAATTAAAAATCCAATTAAAATACAGTCCTTATGGACAATACAAAGTACAAAATATATTATTCTCCTAAGGGGTATTGGAAAGGAAAGACCGCTATTGAAAAACTAAGTAAAGCTGCTAGAGTGTCTGAATCAGATGCGAAAGACTGGCTTTCAAAACAAGCAATTTGGCAAATATATCTGCCTGCTCCAAAAAGAATAATAAGGCCTAGATTTGTTAACTCAGTTCCTAATGGCACCAACCAGATGGACTTGCTGTATCTTCCGCATGACAAAGTTAGAAGAAAAAAGTTTAAGTATGCTCTGACAGTTGTTGACATGGCTTCAAGATACAAAGACGCTGAACCTTTAACAGATAAAAGCTCAACTGCTGTGGCTGTAGCTTTACAACAAATATACATGAGAGGCCCATTAAAGTATCCTAGGATGATTCAGGCTGATGATGGAAAAGAGTTTAAAGGCTCTGTAAACCGTTTTTAAAACATCATGTTACAGTTAGGAGAGGGATCCCAGGCAACCATCGATCACAAGCCCTAGTAGAAAACTTTAATAAGAATCTAGCTGAACGTCTGTTTACCTATCAATTTCACAGAGAAATTATGGACAGAACGCGCAACACAGAATGGGTTAGGAGATTGCCAGCAGTCTTACGCGCCATGAACAATGAAGAATTTAAAGCAACAGGTCTTAAACCAGTAAACGCAATCAAATTAAAAAATTAGCATTACTGAGATGTGCAGGGGACTCAAAAACTCTTGCCGTTTGGACTAAAAGTAAGATACTTGTATGCTCCTGGAGAGGCAGAAGGTGATGTTAGAATAGAGCAACAGATCCTATATGGAGCGTAGACGTATATGAAGTTGAAAGAATTATGAAAACAACCCCTCCCGTATATTATTTAAGAGAGACTCTCTCGTCTAAAAAGCCTGTCCCTAAAAGATCCTTTGTTCGCGAGGAGCTGCAAGTTGTACCGCCAAACACAGTAGGCTAACAAAAAAAATAGTATTTGTTAAACTTATTTTTTTTGTCTATTTTGGGTTTAACCGATCATGTGTTTGTTTTTCAATGTTCTGTTTAATTGCATCAATGTCTACCTGTCGTGAAGTAAAAGTCTTTCTCCACTCCTTTTCAAGTTCAATTTTTTGTCGTCTATAATCCTCACCGTCAGCCATAAGCTTCTGAAATTCTTCGTCTGTAATGTTTTCATCCTGTAATGACTTGCTTATTCTTAATCTTAATGAACAAAGTTTTGCTGATGCTAGGGTTACAATGGCAGTGTGCTTTTGTAATTTAGGAGTTAATTTTTTAAAACAGCACTTACAATCATAGACATGGCCTCCTAATGCTAAAGAGGCCGGCCCCCAACCCCAGTAGCTAAAACAGCAACACTAGACCCAGCACTTACGCTAGCTACAGCTGATGAACCAGTAATTACATAAGAAAGAGTATTTAAAGCTTTAGCATATTTCTTTCTAGTAACTCTAACTTATCCAAGTCGATTTCTATTTCCTTTTGAAGTTCAGTTATTTGTTTTAACCTAAACTGTTGAACCTCCATTTTTAAATAAGATTATTTTTAAAATTAATCTTATACATATCTTCTTATTAACCCTTCTGGCAGCACTTCATCAACAGAGTAAAACGCAATAAAATTAACATACTTAATGAAAATAAAGTCAAGTACTGTTAGTTTGTCTTTGTCAACCATTATAGTAACCTTGTCAGATGATGCAAGGGTGTTTATTTCATCCCCGTTTTTAGTAATTGCAATTACTGAGCCTAAGAGAGCATCCAAGTTTTCAGCCTTTATTTGTACGCCTCTGATTAAGTATGTTCTGGCAAACTAGTATCACCCTCCCTAGGAGTAACAAATAAGCGAAAAATCATCGTCATTTGCCTAGGTAGTGACAGTAGCTTTGGGTTAAATTCTAAACCAACGGTGTCGCCCCCCACTTCAGCTAAGGACTTCTTTCTCTGTAGCATATATCAGAACCCTGCATATTTATTTCAATCGTTTTTTCTGTTGTGTTCCTGGAACTAGGCTAACAAGAGTGGGGCCTGCATTCAAAGCCTTTCTAAAATTGTTTTTCTTATCATAGTATACATTAGGGCTTCGTAGTTCAACTTTAAATTCCAAGCAATTTCAGGAAGCAACGCCCAAGCATTCTCTCTTTTATGAAGTTTGTATTCGTGTTTGCCAAAATCGTTAGCCCTTAAATTTCTTATCTCTTCTAGTTTAGGATATTGCTGTCGTTTTTTGTCTTCAATTTCTGTTCGTTTGTAAACCCTTCATCTGTGTATTCAAATCCATAAACATTTCCTGGCACTCCTATTAGATCAAACTCAGTTGTGTCTGCTAGGTCTTTTAGCTCTACTGCAGTGCATTTAGGAGCTAGCTCTGCTTTTGGTTCTGCCGGCCCCCGAGACATTCTTTTTAATATTAAAATTATAATAAATAAATTGTTATAAGCAATCAATAATAAACAATCTACAATAAACAAACGTATTGAACTGGGGGGTCAGTCCGTAAGCATAGCTTAGCGTGCTTAGATTTTTCTAACTGCTCTTTATTTTTTCTAGCTCATCTTTGTGCCTTATTATATAATTTTCACTTAAACATTCTTCAAAACTATCTTTGTCCTTAGTGTAAAATAATACAACCGATTTTTAACTGCGATCGAAAGTCTTTTAAGACAGCATTATATTTTTGAGTTAAGAGCCACACAGAAACTAATGCGTGGCGGCCACTAAAGGCTAGCTTTGAAAGAGCTTTTCTTTTTTTAACAATGTCTCGTTCAGCTGAACAGTCATCAATAATAAACAGTGTTTCAGTTCCCTCAAATAGTCTATAGTATTGTTCTAAACAATCGCTCAGTTTGTCGCTAGGATCAACTAAAAATATATTCTCGTCTGTCCAAATAAACTTCCTTTCTTTGTAAGTCTTGTTGTGCTTAATGGTTGTGCAGAATATAACAATATGTTCGTAAAGAAACTGTATATTGTTTGTAACAAATCAAGTACGAAGACAGATTTCCCACACCCAGTAATCCCGCAGATGAGAGAACAGTGCGGATCTTTTGGCAGAAACTTCAAGCTATCCATCTGTTTTTATTAGAATATTTCTTCTGCATTTTAACAAGCCACGTCTTTTAACCTGTTTTCTTCAATGTTTAACTGAGCATCACAAACCATAAAAACATGTATTTGTATTGGTTCGTTTCCGTCTGCTTTCTTGCGAATATTTATTTGTATACCATCTTGCCCTATCCTTTCTCCACTTCCAAACAATCTGTTGTCAAATGTGGATCTAAAATCCAGCCACAGCCCATATTTACTTATTAAGTAGTCTTCGAGTCTTACATCATAAAGCGAAGTTTTTTACATACACGATCAACTTTAGGATCCCTTTGCCTACCTCCAGCGAACAACTTTCTTATTTCATCAAAGTGTTGGTGAGGTAAAAGTCCGCGCCCTGAATACAACTGATCAGACTTGCCATTTATTGAACAATCGACCTTCTCAATTTTTGGATTATAAAACGCTTCTGATTCTCTATGAAAAGGAGTTGTTTCTTCAGTAAATAAGAACAAAATTCCTTTTAAAGACTTCAGAGATTGATTTAGATGTATGTTCCAGAGAGTGTCTCGCTTGTTTCTATTTCTGTAATGGAGTGTATAACGTTTTCATAATAAATAACCGTTTTACTTTTATACTGGGTTAAGATTGTTCTGGCCAGTCCAGGGTTAGTAACAACATCAAACTCAAGAGAAATGTCACTAACCGCGTATTTAGCTAAAGGGTCTTCAGACAGAACGACAGAATTGCTAGGATAAATGTTAGATAATAAGTAAGTTTTTCTTTTAGTGCGCCTTGGTAATATGGCATATGCGTCTTTAACAGCTCAAAATCTAGAGGAATGCAGAATCTGTTGCCAAATGCTTCTGCTACTGCCTCGTCTTTAACATCATTCTTTGCATCCCCTGCTTTAAGCCTGTGCTTTAGACCGTTTGGGCTTTGTATTCCCTGATAAACTTTCTCTTTTCTTTCTTTTTTAGGCAGCCATAGATCAGAATAGAGGGCAAAAATGTCTGCCTCGCTTAGTTCAAAGACCTTGTTTCCCTCCAGTCTGATTACTATATGGTTAACGATAGCCCTACCTAAATTAGCAACAACATGTAGCATTAGGATCTGTCGATGTAATATCTATTTTGAATGATAGTTTAGCAGTGCCTGGCATTATAACATCGTCAGCGCCAAGATCAGGGAACATAACTATTAAAGTTTGTCCGGGCTGAACTGTTGATGGAGCATTTACACTAATAACAGTCTGCCTTATACCTTTTACACCATGGGGTTCCTTCTCTTTTCTGTATGGATCAAGGTCACAACCGTATGAGTTCATTTTTTTATAAAACAAAAAAGAATATAAATAAAAAAATATGGATGAAGATTTTTGACGCGCCTGATCCTATTGGTGAAGAAGAAGAAGACGAAGAACTAGGCCCCTCATTGCAAGAAGAGCTTGAAGGAGCGGGTCTTTACTACCTAGCCAACGTCAAGAACTATTGCGACAGCGAATTCAATCATTCTATAGAAGCATAGGACGAGAGCTACCAGAAGTAGTTGATCCTAACGATTTTGAGGAAGTTGATGGGCATTTGCATATAAAAACTGGTGCAGGAGGCCGTGTAAAAGTTACTTCAACGCAAAACCCAAACAAGTTTTTAAAACTAAGCACAATAAGGCGAAAACTTCCTATTGCCAAGGCAGAACAATTAAACCTTTTAGAGTTTAGAGCCGAAGTCGCTAGTCGTTTACAGAACTTGGGGCGAAGGTTGCCAACACGATCTGAAATAGAAAACATACCTCTTCAAGATTTAAATCAAACAGCAGATGAACTAATAGCAGAAATTGAAACGAGTTTAAGTGAGGAGACAGTCAGAGAAACATTAGAAACAATTGATGATCCTCCATTGCCTATGCGCGACATCCGGGGTCTTAAGCCGCTTTTACAACAATAAGACAAGAACTAATGCACAGCACAGCAAAATTTAGTAAGCTAAATAGAGAGATAGAAGAAGAAAAAATAAGCTCGCTGATGCAGATGATAACAATTTAGGACTAGAAGAAAAGGCTAGAATACAGCAGAATATACAGAAGTTAATGGGCGAAAGGGAAGGACAGTTAAAAGTGGTTTCTATTCTCAGGAAATCTAGAATCACAAATAACCAGAATTAGAGAAGTTATAAACAAAATACTTTATGAAAAACACTACGCTAGCAGAAAGAATAAGGACTTTGTTCAGGGAACAGGGGATTACAATAGTTAGCATTTAACAGCTGTTGGGTTTGCTATCTCTACACTCGTTTATGCCTTAACTGGCAGTGCCACCAACAGGGCCAGTAGCGCCTCAAGTGCCTCAGCCTGGTAAAAGTTGGATTAGAAAACAATTACATCATCTAGCAAACCTATTAAAGAAGTTAGCTGCCAAAGCGCTTGATGCTCTGCTGGCATAATAGGCAGTGTTGTTAGTTGGGTTTTGTCTACTATAGGTAAAGTTGCTGGTTACATGGCCAACCATCTGTGGACGTTAGGAGTGTAGCTGCTGGATTAATTTTTAGTGAAATAAAGTATGGCTAATCCAGTAAAAGTTAAAAATACGAGGGCTGTCTTTTCACTAGTGCGACTGTCAGTGCGAGGCAGAATCAACGGGTGGTGTGCTTTCTGGGCTGCTTTCTGGCTGTGGAGCGCTTATAACATGGATCGCTTTCTTCAGAGCTAGGCACTTTTTTTTTAAATGGATGGTGCAGGCCTTGTGTTTAAACCTTGATTGTGTCCTAAGTTTTGATCATCTCCAGCTATGAGGATTTCATTGTTATAATTCTGTATCATGCCAATCTGTAGTCTAAGGTCAGAGGGTAGCATGTATAATCCATGACCTACAACAAAGTCAACCTTTGACCTAGCATGTGCAAGTACATCTTGATACCTTTGTATGCTGGCAGGCAAATCAACAGCCGAGTTAATAGCATCTTCTAAATTAACTAGAAATTGTTTTCTAGCATCAAAGCCTGTAGACTGATCCACTATGCTAGACTTGGTCTGTGCTTGTGCTCCTAATAGACACCAAACATATGTCCTTATGGAGTCATTAAGCCTTTGCACTCCCGGCATTGTTAGACCTTCACTTTCATCTAAGATAAATGTTGCCCAAGCATTATAATGTTTTTGTACTATAGCTCCCAATCGAACTGGTTTGCCTGGTTGAAAAGAGGTGTGGTCAGGCCAGTAGTCATACTCATATTCTCTATGTTGACCCCACAAATACAATGTGCCTAACCCATGATTGCGGTCTAACTTTTGTCTAAAATCAGTTGAATGATGAATGTTAAATTCGTTGCAGATTCTTTCATATGCATTATTGTCCATTGGGTTGTTGAATGGATTAAACGCGCTGTCGTTTGGGAGGGCTACTTGTAGTTCAGTTAGTATTCGCCTGAACTGGTAATAAACATGAAAGTTTATATACTGACCTTACTAAAAGATTGGGATGGTTTAAATGGTTTGCATATGAAACACCGCATCCAGTAGTTAAGCAGTAAATGGCAAAATTTAACTGATTCTGGTAAAAACGTCATGGGGTGAGATGTCCATGCTGATGGCACTCTATCATTATTTATTGGCGGATTTGAATATCTAGTTAGTGGGTTTACAAGTCTGACTTGGAAGCCGTATGATTCATCTACTGCAATGGTTAAATTGCTGAAGTCTAAAGATTTGGGGTTATAAAACGCTCCTATATTGTAAGTGGCGCTTTCGTTATATTTAAAAGGTTCCATTTTTAAATTAATTTTTTAAATAGTTATAAAAAAGATGTACATCTATATAACCAAGCAAAACAAAAGTGCGTTCTTAAAGTACCCAATTGAAAATAGGCGTGGTGATTATAGGGTTGCCCTTAAAGAAATTAGTTTTAAAGTAAAATGGATTAACATATCTGAAAGAGTTAAGAATAACTGGATAGATGTTAAGGACGAACAAGGCAATCTATTAAAACATTTTAAAAATACCCGATGGTTACTACAACTTTTGTTCTTTAAGAGAGGTATTTAGCAATTTTGACATTAAGTTAACAATTAATGAGGCAAATCTTATAATTACTATGAATTTTCCAGAAGAAAAAAGGAGTATGTTTTTCCTAGAGGCCTTGCTCGAATTTTAGGCTTTTATGATAGTGGTGAAACGTATCATATTAAAACACATATGTACGTAGAAAGTGGTCTTTATAAGTATGTAGGCAGTAGGCCATCTGATTTTCTTGTTAACCCAATGCTGTATGTTTATTTAGAGGAGTTAAAAACAGATGCTAATTTGTTTGATGGGCGGCCCTCTACAGTTCTACGAGCACTGCCGTCAACTGGGGTAGGGTTTTTGCGATTATCAGTTATATACGTTTGACGGAAACAGGCAATTTAAAGAATTAGTTGATAAGCCTATAACTTCTTTAAATGTAAAAATAACCAATCAAACGGAAATCCAGTTGTTTGTTCTGATTTATTAATGACGTTAGAAGTAGAAGAACGTACTGGAAACCATTAGATTTTTATAGTATAGGCGAGAATGTAAATATGGTCGTTCAAGCTCGTCCATGTTGTTTCTCTTGTTTTTTTGTAAAAATCAGAAGAAATTATGTATGCGTGCGTGAGTGGGCAGGGGTGGTTTAATTAACTAGGTCAATCAGCCGCAGGTCGTTTTGACCTAGATTACTGCAGTGCTTTGAAGGACAAAACGTGAGCGGGTGTGCGTGCGTGGGGTGGGGACGTTCGTGTGCGCATGCGTGGGGTGGGCGTGGGGTGGGGGTGGGGGTAGGGGGCGTGTGGGGGTGTGCAGGAGTTATCTCCCTTAGTATTATTTTTAGCCCTGTTGAGGGCCTTTCTAGGTCGTTTTCCCGCGGTTGGCAAGTGACACAGTTCTGGAGTATTTTTAGCCTTAGGCGGTGTCTGCTAGCTGAGGAAGCAGGCTATTGATTTTTTCACAGCAGACCGGCGGAAGCCAACGTCGCTTTGCATATATTTTAAAATGAGCCTTCTTTTCTCATACAAGCTGTGGATCGAAATTCCAAGCTTGTGAAATTTTGGATAGTAAAAAAACAAAATGATAATTCCATCAGTTTCTACACAGCCTGGGGTCCATCAGAATTTCAGTTTTCAAATAATTATCCCAGGACGCTTTTGGATTAGATTTTTTGAAAAGAGTTTTTGTTCTTTCAAGCCAATGACCTAAAAGCAAAGATTGCCGAAGAGTTTTACGATTTTCAGCTTTGATCTCAGAACCGGCCTTCAACAAAACAGGCGTAATTTCGGTTATGTTTTTCAGTTTCATGAAAGAACCTTCATCGCATAATCATGTTTCTCTACAAAACAATCACGTAAAAAATCATCCAGTTCACTTACTGTCATTTCACGTTTTTCCTTCTCCGCTTCCAAAACACTTAAACTCTCTTTTGGTCGAACCGGTTTCGAACATGGCTCGCCACGTTCTAATTTTTCAAGATACACAATCATTTCCTGATAATACTTTTTGTGTTTCAATATTATTTCTTTTTGCTCATCAGAATACAGCAAATGCTCAGTTTGGCTTTCTTGAGAACAGCATCCATTGTAGTCTCTTGGGTTTCTTGAGAAAACAATTCAACCCCCATACTTGAACTGGCCATTTCTGTTCAGAGCAATACTAACGCGCGTCTTGACTATTAGGCGGTCTGCTGAGGAATGTGAGCCTGGCAGCCTAGCGCACATTCCCCGGGCAGAAATGACGTCATACCTACTGCCGATTGGGCGGACGCGCACACGTGACAGCTCAGCTAATTAATTGCAGAATTGCAGGCAGCAGGTCTCATGTTGCATGCTCCGCTGCGCACAAGCGTTCGTTGCAGCCTTATTGATTAGAATCAGTGTGAACCGTCAACCATATAACGTTAGTCGATTTTATGCGCCTGGAGAGAATGTAAATATGTTTGTTCACGATCCCCAAATCCTATTTTGCACGGAAACCCCCGTTTTAAATTAACGATTAGGGCAATTTTTAGAGGTTTTAGGATGTTAATTTTTTTGTGAAACAGATGTTGATTTTGGTCAAAACTGATATGCGATGGGCGTGATTTGTATGTGAAAAAGGGGGTTTTCGTGCAGAATAACATGGGTGGTCGTGAACATACATATTTACATTCTCTAAGCAACGACAGCGAGGCTTGTAAGGCACAGACTGTACTGAAATATCGATGACGACATTGATGATGATGAAGTAGAAGAAATGTGGAAATTACGCTAAACGTCACGGAAGAGTTGACCAAGTGTCAAACGACCACTCACACGATCCTGAGTGTGATGACACTGAAGATCAATGATGGCGTCCACGTATTCTTTGCTGTCATATCATCTTCCATGCCATCGCCATGGCGTGACTTCGAGGCCTGATATTCCAGCCTTCTCATGCACCGCTACCCCACTGGCAGCAATCTCAATTTTGGTTGTCCTAGGGCAACCCACCAGAAAAGACCCTGCGATGCTTCAGAATGGCTTTGGTGATGAACAGTGGCGTCTGTTCTGATTCGTCATAGGCAGGACGCCGCCTGTGAAGCCTTCCTATAGACGACGGAACGGGACAAACATTGAATGTGGATGGATGATGTAATAGCTCTTTTTTTTAATGATTTGAAGGCTTACTTACTTACGTCTACTTTTGGGTTCCCTTTGAAAACTCTGAGTCTCTTTCCTTGTGATTGTTTTCTACTCTCTGTCTGTCTCTCTCTCTCTGTCTCTCTCTCTCTCTGTCTGTCTCTGTCTCTCTCTCTCTCTCTCTCTCTCTCTCTCTCTCTCTCTCCTCTCTCTCCTCCTCCTCCTCCTCCTCCCTCCTCCTCCTCCTCCTCCTCCTCCTCTTCTTCTTCTTCTTCTTTCTTCTTCTTCTTCTTCTTCTTCTTCTTCTTCTTCTTCTTCTTCTTCTTCTTCTTTTTCCTGTATCTCTGTCTCTGTCTCTGTTTCTGTCTGTCTGTCTGTCTGTCTCTCCACTTCTATCTTCTCTCTCTCTCTCTCTCTCTCTCTCTCTCTCTCTCTCTCTCTCTCTCTCTCCTCTCTCTCTCTCCTCTCTCTCTCTCCTCCTCTCTCTCTCTCTCTCTCTCTCTCTCTCTTCTCTCTCTCTCTCTCTTGTGTGTGTGTGTACTTATTACTTTCTTTCACTCCCTGCGCTTCTGTCTCAGGTAATCCACATGTGTCTGTGTCTGTCTACCTCTTTGTCCGTCTGTCTGTTCATTTCTCCCTGACTCTCCCTCCACATGTGTCTGTGTCTGTCTACCTCTTTGTCCGTCTGTCTGTTCATTTTTCCCTGACTGTCCACATGTGTCTGAGTCTGTCTACCTCTTTGTCCGTCTGTCTGTTCATTTCTCCCTGACTCTCCTCCACATGTGTCTGAGTCTGTCTACCTCTTTGTCCGTCTGTCTGTTCATTTCTCCCTGACTGTCCACATGTGTCTGAGTCTGTCTACCTCTTTGTCCGTCTGTCTGTTCATTTCTCCCTGACTCTCCCTCCACATGTGTCTGTGTCTGTCTACCTCTTTGTCCGTCTATCTGTTCATTTCTCCCTGACTCTCTCTCCACATTGTCTGTGTCTGTCTACCTCTTCGTCCGTCTTTCTGTTCATTTCTCCCTGACTCTCCTCTGTCTGACCCATTCCTCCTCCTCCCCCCTCTCTTTCTCTCTCTGTATTTTTTTTCTTTCTCTCTGTTTGTCTGTCCCTGTCTTTCTGTTTGTCTGTCGTTCTGTCTGTTTGTGAGTCTGTCTCTGTCTGTCAATCTGTCTGCCTCCGTCGGTCGTCTGTCGTCTGCCTGCCGCCTCCGCTATCTGTCTGTCTGTCTCGTCTGTCTGTCTGCCTGCTGCTGCCTTCTGTCTTCTGTCGTT
>CM031613.1:33709017-33731023 GCA_018398815.1 Conus ventricosus
AAGGGAACTTTAACATCTGATCGACATTGTCAATCTTATTTATTAAAAAAAAAAGAGACATGTATGAAAACAATCATGGCATGTCATAATTACCTGTTATTCATGCATTTCTTTTTAATCAGCTGTAGGTGTCTTGAACATCAAACGGAACCGGGGTACTGAAAATGGGATACAGCCATACATAGCCACACCAAGTAGATCTAGTTGCCGTACCCTCAGCAGCACTTCACAGGGAGCTAACAGCATTCAGGTCCCATGAGGTCACCTTTAGCAGTGTAGACCCAACACTTCAGTCCCATTGAAGTCACCTCTAGCGGTGTAGACCCAACAATCCTGCTGCTTGCTTCAGCGATGTTCAGTGATGCCTGTTCTCATCCAACGTACGCGCGTCATCGACTGTCATGCCAACGACACTCCCCATGATGACGACAACGACTGCTTCACCGTGGATCCAGACCTCTGAGGGAGACTGCCATTGTTAGGTTAATTGTATTCAGGTTTAACGTTCATACCCACGGACCATGACACGATGGACAGAGACAGCTAGGAGAATGGCGAGGCCCACGGACCATGACACGATGGACAGAGACAGATAGGAGAATGGCGAGGAATTCGAACACTGGCCACATGTCACGAAGAACTCGACGTTTTCACCAATAGAACCATCTGGGCACCCCGTTGATTTCTAAGTTCAGGAAATGTAGGCATTGGTGGAGTGTGGAATGAGCGTGTGTTTCTAAATCCACCTTTCAAGCTGCGACAGAGCAATGTATTGTTGGCATAACATCATGGAAACCACCACGGCAGATTTCTCTCTGTGAACTTCAATCTACACTGGTCCAAAAAAGGGGCTCGTTCCATGGTTAAGTGCGCTCGAGCATTTTTCTTCTAGCGCATTATTTCATTTATTTATTTGCCAAAGTGGATTTTCAAAACAGAATGTTGAAAAGCACATTTTCCTTGTTGCTGTGGGTACTTTTCCGTGCACTAAATGCTGGCTCTGTACACGGTACTTTTGGTTAACGTTTATCTTCTGAGCAAACTTGGGAAGTTTTAAGGAAAGGGATGAGAATTAAAAAAATTCCAACCCGGTCGAGGCTGTGATTTACGGCCTTGGGTTTTTCTCGATTTCTAGCCAAATTGTTGTTGCAGAAATCGCCTGTCCGTCGCCAGTATGGCATTGAGAAACCATGAAGGTTTTCATTTAGACTTTGTTTAACATGCGTTCACAGTCAGATGCGTTTGTAACGAGTATTGTCAGCGTCCCACGCATTGTTTGATTGCCCGTTTTCGAAATGTTTTTATACGGTCGCACTTCGTCGGATTTCCGCTGTCCCTCACATGTAACGGCCCCCCCCCCCCCCCCTTCACACACACACACACACTCCACAACACCGCACACACACACACACACACACACCACACGTACGGGCGCACGCACGCACGCATCACACACACACACACACACACACACACACACAACACACACACACACAACGCGCGCGCGCGCGCGCGCGCAACGCACGCACGCACGCACGCACAAACTCACATACACACACACTCTTCACTTTTCACGCCGCGCGCGCACACACACCCACCACACACACACCACACACACACGCCACACCACAACACTACACACACACACACACACAAGAAAGAAAAACGAAAAAAAGGGAAAAAAGAAGAAAGAAAAAAAAAACCACTCACCAAATACTGGAGTTATGTCTTACGGTTACTACTGCGGGTTTAGGTGACATCGCTTGCAAAGTAGAGGAAGTATAACTCAAAAAAAAGTGAATTACCAACTTAAAAATAAAAAAAAAAAAAATCAGCCTGTTACTGTTTTTATATTATCCTTTAGTTTAATTTTTATTTCTCCCAAAGGACGGACGTTAAAGAAAGAAAGAAATGAAGGAAGAAAGAAAGGAAGAAAGAAAGAAAGAAAGAAAGGAAGAAAGAAAAAGAAAAGAAAGAAAGAAAAGAAAGATAAGAAAGAAAGAAAGAAAGGAAGGAAGAAAGGAGGAAAGAGAAAGAAAGAAAGGAAGAAAGGAAGAAAGGAAGGAAGAAAGGAAGAAAAGAAAGAAAGAAAGGAAGGGAAGAAGGGAAAGAAGAAAGGTAAAATAAAAAAAAAGAAAGAGAGGAAAGAAAGAAAGAACGAAAGGAAGAAGGAAGGAAGAAAGAAGGGAAGAAAGAAGAAAGAAAGGATGGAAGAAAGAAAGAAAGAAAGAAAGAAAGGAAGAAGAAAGAAAGGAAAGAAGGAAAGAAAGGAAGGGAAGGAAGGCAGAAAGAACGCAAGAAAAGGAGAATGAAAGTAAGAAAGAAAGAATGAAAGAAAGGAAGGAAGAAAGAATGGAGGAAAGGAAGGAAGAAAGAAAAGAACAAGGGAAAAGAAGAGAAAGAAGACAAGCGCAAAGAAAAGAACGAAGGAAAGAAAAAAGAAAGAAAGAAGAAAGAAAATAAAGGAAGGAAGGAAGGAAGGAAGAAAGAAAGAAAGGAAGAAAAGAAAGAAGAAGAAAGGACAAGGAAAAGAAAAGAAAAGAAGGAGGAAGAAAGAAAGGAAAAGAAAGAAAAAAGAAAAGGAAAGAAAGAAAGAAAGGAAGAAGAACGGAGAAACGGAAGGAAGGCAAGAAGGAAGGAAAGAAAGAAAGAAAGAAGGAAGGAAGAAAGAAAGAAAGAAAAGAAAAAGAAAGAAAGAAAGGAAAGGAAGAAAGAAAGGAGAAGGAAAAGAAAGGAAGGAGAAGGAAGAAAGAAGAAAGAAAAGAAAAAGAAAGAAAGAAAGAAAGAAGAAGAAGAAAGGAAGAAAAGAAAGAAAGAAAGAAAGGAAAAAAGAAAGAAGCTAGAAAGAAAGCAAGAAAAGAAGAAAGAAGGAAGAAAGAAAGGAAGAAAGGAAGGAAGGAAGGAATGGAAGGATGAACGAAAGAAAGAAAGGTAAAAAAACCCATAAAGAAAGAAAGGTAAAAAAGAAAGGAAAGAAAGGAAGAAAGAAAGAAAACAGATGAGAATGAAAGAAAGGAAGAAAGAAAGAGAAAGGTAAAGAAGAAAATCAAAAGAAGAAAGAAGAAAAAAAAGGAATAAAGAAAGATAAAAAAGAAATTAAAGAATAATATAAACATGCACAAAAAAACAAAAATAAAAAAGAAACGAAAAGAAAGAAGGAAAGAATTTAAGGGAGAGAGAAAGAAAAGAATTGAAGGAAGGAAAGAAAGAAGGGAAGGAGGAAGAAAGAAAGCAAGGAAGAAAGACAGAAAGAAAGAGAAGGAAGAAATGAAAGAAAGAAAGAAATTGAAGGAAAAACGAAAAGGAACAAAAGAAGAAAGATAAGATAGAAGGAATGGAAGCAAGAAAGAAGAAAGAAGAGAGAAGGGACAGTGTCACAAGGATTCTTCCCATGCCATTTCCATACGGCACTGGGACACAGCCATGTCATGGACAGGAAATTGCCCATAGCACCGGGGGTGGGCACTCAGGAGGTGGGGATGGATACACACGTCATAACGGCGAGCCATCAAAGGCCACAAAAATAAAACACCCTGCTGTTTCTTTCATGAGGATTGATTGATGACCATCATGATAATGATGATGATGATGTTGATGAGGATGATGTTGACGCCGTGGAATGCGGTCCCCTGGTTAAAGTGAAAGGACCTTTGCAGCGCACGTCTTCAGAGTACTTTATGTTCACATGCTGGCAAAATAACGTGTCCGCTTGTCTATTTTCTCCACCTGCCTCCCCCCACCCCCTCCCACCCTGGCCCTTTCCGCCTCCCACCAATTATCCCCCACCCACCCCTTTTTATGCCTCTCCTTCTACCCCCTCCCTCTTCACTCGCCTACTCTTCCAATCCGTGCAACCTTTTACCACACACCAGGCGCACAGGCTACGCACGTCAGGGTCGAAACTTTAATTAAGGACCCACCTTTTACACAGTCTCACAAAACATAGAAAGAAAACGACAAACGAAAGAAACTTATAAATGTTTAATTTCATTATCAGTGAATAACATTTGGTCACTTTCATCGAAAAAAATCATTCTTTCTGATTAGAAAGGGGAGCCTGAATGAGACTACCCCCCCAAAATGACATTCACAAAAAGAGTTGTTTCTGTAAGTCTGATCAAACGAGTGTGCCCACCTCGTGCTGCCGTAACAATCCACACAGCGCATGCCCTCATGGTGTTGACTGTTCTTGTAATGAGTGCCTGGGGGAGGTTTGCCCCACTCCTGCTGCAGGTAGTTGCAGCAGCTCCTGTCGATTTGCCGGAACAGGGTGATTTTTCTTGAAAATTCCCTTCCCAAGCTTCGCCCTGATTGTTCTCAATAGGGTTCATGTCCGGGCTGTTTTGCCGGCCATGTGGCACCCTGGTATACCAGCTTGCCCCACAAAAAGTGTTCACGGCTCGACAACGATGTGGTCGGTGGCATTATCGTCTTGATCACAGCCTGCGCCCTCAATCTGTGGAGTGTGGGACAACAAAGGCCCGTAAAATCTCCTGGATGGTAGCGTGGCCGTTCAGGTTGCCATCCACATGTTACAGGGAGTCTTGTGTGGGTGACTGGCTGATGCCCCCCCCCCCCCCCCTCCATACCATGGTCGGAGCCACCACAAGCGACGACTCCTGGATGACGTATCTGCAGCTGCTCCATGGGACGCCGCACACCGAATGCGTCCATCTCGTGGCTTTCAACTGAGAACTTGGGACTCATCGGTGAAAGCACCATCCGCCACTGAGCCGAGTCCTGTGTTTTTTTTCGATGAGATGTGCACCAGCCAGGCGACGTGCCCGGTGGGCCGCAAGTCAGTTTTGGTTTCCGAACTGGGGCGCCTTTCTCGAAGGTTGGCAGCATTAGGCGCGCGTATGGTCATCTCACACACTGCTGTGGTGTTAGTGGCAGCTGGAGCACGCCTGATGGTGTTGGAGGTGGTGGTCCTGGTCCGAAGAGCATGTCTGCGGATGAACTGTCATCTCTTGCAGTGGTCTTTCTTTGGCTGGCCTGGACGGGGCTCTCTCTTTGACAGTTCCAGTGCTTGAAAAACGTTCTCTTCAGGCCGAATGATGACGGAGCTGGGACACTTGTGTCTTCTGTGCCACTTTCTCGAACGCCAACTCGATCCTTGCAGCCATGCAATCGCCCCGGGGGGGCAAAATCAGACAGTTGTTGTGCGTCTTGGAGGCATTTCTGTGTTATGAAGAATTTTGCACGTTGGGCTGCTTTTTAGGGCATTTTCAGTCAGTAAAATGCTCTGAATTGCATTGGTTTTAGCACGTGCATTTGGAAATGTCAGTGCAAAACCGTATTGAAGCAGTGTTCACTCTTGCTAAAAACAAGCAATTTTGACAACAATCTGCAACTTCACCCCCCCCCCCCTCTGCATGGCCGCACGTGTCAATAAGACAGCTTTCGCAAGCTTTGCGAACACTCTGTTTAACCCCTTATACTTTCCCAGTTAGAATTATTCGAAAAAAATGTCATCGCTTGTATTGTCACGACCGACCCCTGGGGGTCTGCCCTGACAGGATCGGTTCTAGATGGGAGTGAAGGGAGTGACCTGACCTCACCGCACACAAGAGACCACACAAGAATGATTACGATCCAACACCCCATTTATTCACATCCAGACACACACAATCGCATAATAATATTTCCAACTCACGCACCATGCCACAATTACAATCAGATTCCAACACCACACAACATGCACAATCACAATCAAGCATTTCACTAGATCGACATACACAATCCACAATCAAGCATTTACACACATAGTGACATCTACACAATTATAAATAAACCTATTTCCAGCCCCCATCCCTGCCTCTCCCAAGTCTGCCTGGAGCACCCTGTCGCACTAGGGGCTCCAAACCGGGTCGGTTCGTAAGAGAGTCGTTCAAGGCCGACACCTTGACACACACAAAACTGAACGGTGGAGAGCGGCGTCCAGGGGGGACGTGTCGTTGTTGCTGCGAGGTCCTGGACGGGGATCAGGACTGGCCAGTCAGTCCCACGGGCTTTTCCACCGTACGTGGCCTCAACCAGGCGTGGGTCCCAACAGTGCGTTGATCCCATCCAGTGGCGCCGGCGGTCCCAACCAGTGCGTGGCACCTACCAGTTGCGTTTGGTCCAAACCAGTGCGTGGCACCAACTGTGCGTGGCCCCAACTCAGTGCGTGGCACCAACCTGTGGTGGCACCAACCACGTGCGTGGCCCCAACCAGTGCGTGACACCAACCAGTCAAAGTCCGGGTGAAGCCCCCGGGAGGTGGGGAAAAGGTAACTGGGGGAAAGAAAGAGAGGAGGAAGGGTACAGCTACCCGTGGGTGACCCAGAAGAGGGCGGGTCAAACGACTCTCTCTGCCCTCGTCAGTCGAGAGGACAGTAGCGCAGATGCGGAAAAAAAAAGATGAAGTGGATGTCTTCCCCCTAACAGGCCGACTGTAAGGAATGAAGGTCGACTGTACCTTTCGACCGAAATGGTGAAGAAACCAGGAACGGAAGGCAGGCGCTCCCAGCCCAAGAGGACATCTTCTAGCTCGGTGTGAAGAGATAGAGAAACCTGCCTAAGCGATGGCGGCCAACATGCCACGCTACGTCACAGAGGAGCATACCTCAGCTAAAAGAAATGATGCACGATTGCGACAGGTAAAAGACAGGCGAGAGGACAGGACAGCAATGTTCGAGAGCAAGGTACCAGCCACCCAGTGAACCTGCAGGATGAATTGCACGGCAGTGGAATTTGAGGAGAGAGAGAGAAAGCAAACCGAACGGGAGCTGAACTACACCACGGTGCAACCCGCACACAAGCAACACCAATGGACGGACACGCGACAAACAAACAACGAAAATTAACAAATGAACAATTCCACCAACCTAGATGGGTTCAATCGTCGTAGGCTCTTGATAAACTCGTGAACAGTATTTTTGGCCAATTGAAAAGGAAAAGGGCCTTTTTTTCGGGGTGGTCCTTAATTAAAGTGCGACCATGTATCTGCAACTTTCACATGCACTCACACGATCATAAACACACAGACGCCACACACCGTTCTCTCGCTTGCACACACACACACAATACAAACTTAAAGATCAGACAGACCAGACCACACACACACACCACACACACACACACACACACACAAACACACACACAACAACACACAGAGCAGACACACGCACGCACGCACGCACGCACGCACGCCGCACGCACGCACGCACGCAACGCAGCACGCACACACACACACACACAACACACACACGTATGTACTCACACGCGCACATATGGTTTCATTTATTTCACGCAGTCGTTGGGGGAAAAAAACACAAATACAAACAGAACCGAATGCTGTTGCTCGTTTTTGGATGGTTAAATGATCTCTCTCTCTCTCTCTCTCTCTCTCTCTCTCTCTCTCTCTCTATCTCTCTCTCTCTCTCTCTCTCTCTCTCTCTCTCTCTCTCTCTCTATTAAAGACAATTGAATGAATGAAAGCAAGAGAATGTAAATATGTATGTTCACGACCACCCATGTTATTCTGCACGAAAACCCCCTTTTTCACATACAAATCACGCCAATCGCATATCAGTTTTGACCAAAATCAACATATGTTTCACAAAAAAATTAACATCTAACCCTCATAAATTGGCCCTAATCGTTAATTTAAACGGGGTTTCGTTGCAAATAAGGATTTGGGGATCTTGGACAAACATATTTTACATTTCTCTCAGGCGCATAAATCGACTAAGTTATATGGTTGACGTTCACACTGATTCTAATTCAATAAGGCTGCAACGAAGCTTGTGCACAGCGGAGCATGCAAACAAGAGACCTGCTGCCTGCAATTCTGCAATAATTAGCTGAGCTGTTCACTTGTGGCGCGTCTGCCCACTCGGCAGTAGGTTATGACGTACCTTTCTGCCCGGGGAATGTGCGCTAGGCTTGCCAGGCTCACATTCCCTCAGCAGACGACCTAAAGACAAGACGCGGTAGTATTGCTCTGACAGGAAATGGCCAGTTCACGGTATGGGGGTTGAATTGTTTTCTCAAGGAACCCAAGAGACTAAATGGATGCTGGATCTCAAGAAAGCCAAAACTGAGCATTTTGCTGTATTCAGGATGAGCAAAAAGAAATAATATTGAAAACACAAAAAGTATTATCAGGAATGATTGTGTATCGTGAAAAATTAGAAACGTGGCGAGCCATGTTTTCGAAACCGGTTCGACCAACAAGAGAGTTTAATTAAGTGTTTTGGAAAGCGGAGAAGAAAAACGTGAAATGTACCAGTAAGTGAAACTGGATGATTTTTTACGTGCATTGTTTTTGTAGAGAATTTTGATTATGAGCCGATCGATGAAGGTTCTTTTATGAAGCTGAAAAACATAACTGAAATTACGCCTGCTTTGCTGAAGGCCGTTCTGAGATCAAAGCTGAAAATCGTAAAACTCTTCGGCAATCTTTGCTTTTAGGCCATTGGCTTGAAAGAACAAAAACTGTTTTAAAAAAATCTAATCCAAAAGCGTCCTGGGATAATTATTTGAAAACTGAAATTTTGATGGAACCCACGCCGTGTAAAAAACTGACGGAATTATCATTTTGTTTTTTCTACTATCCAAAGTTCCACAAGCTTGGAATTTCGATCCACAGCTTGTATGAGAAAAGAAGGCTCATTTTAAAATATATGCAAAGCGACGTTGGCTTTCGCGAGTTCTGGCAGAGCGATTAAACGCGACCTGCTGTGAAAAAAAAATCAATACTACTAGCTGAGGAAGCACACCCCAGCCTAAGGCTAAAAATACGCCAGAACTGTGTCATTGTTCCGCGCGGAACAATGACCTAGAAAGGCCCTCAACAGGGCCGAAAATAATACTAAGGGAGGTAACTCCTGCACACCCCCACCCCACCCCACCCCCCACCCCACGCATGCACACACCCCCACCCCACGCATGCACACACCACCCCACCCCTGCCCCCACCCCCACCCCACACACACCCCAACCCCACCCCCGCCCACCCCCCCCCACACACTCACGCACCCCCCCCATCCCCACCTCCACGCACGCGCGCCCACTCACGTTTTGTCCTACAAAGCAGTGCAGTAAAACTAGGTTAATCAATCCCAGATCCTTTTGACCTAGTTGATTAAACCACACACGCCCCACCCCCTGCCCACGACGCACACACATATACTTCTTCTGATTCTTGCACAAAACAAGAGAAACTGATTACTTAATTTTTTTAATTGTCGTTTTTATTCTGGTTTAAAAAATGAAGGCAGAAGTAGCTACAGAGCTTATTATATACTTTACGAGTTGGATTGGGAGAGGGAGGGCGATAAAGATCAGTTAAAGAACAGGTTTGAAGAATTAATTACTGATCTTTTTAATCGCATAGACATGCGAGAAAGTGTAGTGGAAGCCATCAGTAAATACCTGATTCTTGGCCCCAACCAGTTGTAAAGTTGTTTGCCATTTTAGTTGATAATATGGCTCCTGAAGATGTTAATCTGACTGTTTCTACCAGCCCTGAAGGAGTAGCTATTCGCTTTAATGAAGATCAGGTTTTACGATTAGAAAAGACTATAAATAACAGTTGAATTTATAATTATTTTTTTATTTATTTTAGATTTAAATATGGCTGCCGAACTCAGGGAATCTGATTTAAAGAATTGTAATGAACTACTTGACGAAACAATGAAAGTGTTAAACATTGATTTTAGTGAATTTGGGTTGAGAATGATGTAAACAATATAATAAAAGATCATAGTGAACTATTTAACGAAGCAATCAAAGTGATGAACATTGACTGTAGTGATTCAGAAAAAGCTAAAATATTAGCAGGCGTTATTGTAAGGTTAACGTGTCTTGAAGTGTTGCAATGCTTGGGTGAAGAATAAAAGCGTGTTTTACTTACTTTTATATACATTTATTTTTTTAATTTACGTAAATATTGTGGCTTTAAAAATGACGACCACAAGTAAATTTGAGGATGGAAAACTACATACGATGGAAGAAATATTTAGCAGTGACAAACAATTAAGCAATACGTTTAGTGAAGTAGACATGGACATCATTAACCCACAAATGTTCATGAAAGCGTGGCACACACTATCTCTAAAATCCCAGAGTCTCTTCAGATGGAGCTGCCAGTAAAAGTGCTGTTGGCCGTTCTGATTGATTATATAACGCCTGATGATACTAACATGGAAGTCTGGGTTTCAACTAAACAGAAAGAAGTAATCAGATATCACGACTTTAACTCTAGCTGGGCTGCTTGCATGCTTACACAGTTTAATCATGCAAGTGAGGAGGCAAGGTTAAGGGATTCTGGCTGGTCTGAAGGAACAGTCCTTGAAATAAGATTAAGACAAACAAAGTTCTATCCTATAGTCGGCAATTCTTACATTTCTCTCCCAAAAGAGTTAGAGTTAAAACGGGCAGTTTTAAACATACATAATTCTGACAACATGTGTTTTATGTGGTGTGTTTTAGCGCATTTACATCCTGTTAAAATCATGCAAACAGAGTTTCCAATTATGAAGCATACAAACAAGAGCTGAACTTTGATAACATAACCTTTCCAGTAAGTATAGAAAATATATCTCAGTTTGAAGAGCAAAACAAACCAATCACTGTAAACGTATATACATGGTCTGTAGAAGCCAATCTAGTGCCTCTAAGGATTTCTCCCAATGCTCCTACTTTAGGCGAGCCACTTAACAAACACGTAGACTTGATACTTTTTGCAGATAGTACAAAGAGTCACTATGTATTAATTAGAACAATAAGCAGACTGTTAGCCTATACTACAAAGCATCCAGCTAAACAAGAGCTTTGTAGAAGGTGTCTGGTCAGAATCCCAACTATAGAAGCAGCTGCCAGTCATAGAACTCATTGTAAAAGTTTTGTAGACTGTGAAACCAAACTCCTTACACCTAACCAGGGTCTAAAGTTAGTTTTAAAAATTTACACAAAATGCAAATGACCCCTTACGTGGTTTATGCTGACTTTGAATCAATCTTACCGCAGTACTATGGCCCACAACAACAAGAACAAAAAACAACCTTATTAACCCCACCATCAGATCTGTTCTTATGCGTTTATTGTTGTTAGGTCAGATGGGGCACACACACACCCAGAGATTTACAGAGGCCCCAACGCAGCTAGTAGATTTTTAGAGCAGATGAAACAACTTCGTAATTACTACTCCAACCAACTAAATCTTTCAGACATTGTTATGACTCCTGAAGACCAAGAACGCTATGACTCATCTACGCACTGCTGGATTTGCGGCTTAGAGCTAACACCTAACAGTAAAGAGTGACAGTAAGAGACCACGATCACATTACTGGAAAGTTCAGAGGGGCTGCACACAACAATTGTAATCTTCAACTTGAGGTTGACCCTCAAAAATGGAAACTGCCTATCTTTTTTCATAACCTACGGGGCTATGATTCTCATTTCATCATGCAAGCAGTGACTTCTGAATATAAGAGGGTTACCTGCATTGCACAATCTTCAGAAAAGTACATGACTTTTACTCTTGACTGTTTATCTTTTTATGACTCTGCCCAACATCTGATGGCTAGTTTGGATAAGTTAGCGGGATCTCTACAAGACTTTCCAATCACAAAAACAATACTTTGACCCATCTTTGGTGCGTAAAGGTGTTTACCCCTATGAATACATGAACTCGTGGGACAGGTTTGATGAAGACTTGCTTCCCCCTAAAGGCGCTTTCTTTTCTAGTCTTAGAGGCAAAGACATAACTGTGCTGACTATGAATACGCTCAGAAAGCCTGGACAGAATTACACTGTCAAACAATGGGCGATATCATGATCAATATTTATTGGCTGACGTGTGTTTATTGGCAGACGTCTTTCAGAATTACAGATCTACATGCATGAAACATTACAGCTTAGACTCATCACATTACATTTCTGCCCCATGCCTTTCTTGGATGCATTCTTAAAGTCTACAAACATTCAGATTGACTTAATATCTGATCTACCCACACTTCAGATGATTCAAGACGGACTAAGGTGAGGTATTAGCATGGCCTCACATCCTTACTGCAAAGCTAACAACAAGTATTTAGATGATTATGACCCAACTAAACCATCCAACTATCTGATGTACTTAGACGCCAACAATCTGTATGGGTGGGCCATGAGTCAACCACTACCACTGAGAAACTTTACAATGATAAAAGGGCCTCATGATGTTAACATTGTGTTAGGTATGTTGTCACAGCTTCCGCCTGATAATCCAATAGGACTAATCTTAGAAGTAGACTTAGAATATCCTAAAGAATTACACGATCTCCACAACGATTACCCCTAGCCGCAGAAAGATTAAAGATGAGTCCCATCGAACCTCCTAAACTTGTGCCCAATCTTGCACATAAAACTAAATATGTGTGTCATTACAGACTACAGTTTTACTTAAGACATGGATTAAGCTAACAGCTGTTCATAGAATCATTGCTTTTGACCAAGAGTCCTTTATGAGGCCATACATCAAGAAGAACACTGATCTTAGAACCAAAGCCACTGATGCTTCAGAAAAAGACTTCTTTAAACTGATGAACAACAGCTGTTTTGGTAAGACTATGGAAAATCCACACAAACGTAAAGATGTGAAATTAGTTACAAAAGAAAAACAAGCAATTAAGTTTGCCTCTAAACCTAACTGTCAAGACTTTAGAAGATTTAACGACAGCCTGGTTGGCATTATGATGAAGAAAAAGGATGTTAAGCTAGATAAACCGGTGTTTATTGGCTTTACCGTATTAGAGTTGTCTAAGTTATTGATGTTAGAATTTCTGTATGACTACTTTAAACCACTGTACCCAGAAGCAAGAGTCCTTTACACAGACACTGATAGTTTTATTCTAGACGTCCCAACTGAAGACTTTTACACAAAGACTTAGAAACCGAGGTGCTAAAGGAGTTGATGGGTGTACGACACATGCGACTATCCTAAAGACAGTCCTTTACATTCAACTGTAAACAAGAAAGCAATTGGAAAGATGAAGGATGAACTTAATGGGGACAGTTATCAAAGAATATGTTGGTTTGCGGTCGAAGATGTATAGCGTTGCTAGCCAGACTTCTGTAATGAAGAAGGCTAAGGGCATAAGTAAAGAAGTTGTCAAAAAATATAACTCCACGACAACTACAAGCAAGCTCTCTTTGAAAACAAAGTATTTTATCACACAAAGGTTAATCTGCGCTCTACTCTTCATCAAGTAAACACAACTGCTGTTAATAAGAAATCGCTAGTCTTTAACAATAACAAGAGAACTTACGTCAATCCTGGATTTTATATGCTGTAAGGCATTGGAGAACTTAAAAGATTAACTTGACTGACTTGGCTTGTACTTAACTTAAGAACCTAACTAGTACTTAACTTAAGAACCTAACTAGTACTTACTTAAGAACCTAACTAGTAACTTAACATAACTTATAATTTACTTGTACTTAACTTGTACTTAAACTTAAAAAGTACTTTCTAAAACTAACTTAACTTGTACTTATCTAGTTCTTAACTTTATTTAATTCATTAAAAAAACTATTCCATAGAAAATGGGTCTACAGCGGGAGGTTGTACTTTTTTGCAGAAGCTGGTTCTTCTTCTTTTACTGTGGGGGTTTGTGACTTTGCTGCTAAGTATGGCGTTAGACATTTGTATGCTAAAAAAAACCCACCAACAACAACAGCAGCAAATACATAATAATACATCTTATCGTTTGTTTGTGATTGTGTTGTTGTTAATTGGGTTGTTGTTGGCGGTGGCGATGTTGTATTACTATCTAACAATTTTTGTTTTGCTGATTGGTTTGCTTTTCTCAGTCTGTTCCATTCAGCTAGTTTACGCCCAGCCTCAACACGTCCGGGACTTTTAGACTTAGTAACACTACTCACTTGTGGTACATTCACTTGTGGGCTCACTTGCGGTACATGCTGCTCCTGCAGACTGTCCTGTGGCGTCTTCTTCTCCTGATCGCTCATTTTTTTATTGCGATTAAATTTAATATGATCAAAATTAATATGATTAAAAGTAATTAATCCATGATGAATGGGCATAACATCGTCCCACATCTGTAATACATGTCGCATGCAAGAGTTTCTAGTGACTTGTTTAAAACCGGATCTTGTGATAAGTCGTATTTTAAATCTTCTTCTGAATCAACTGGCGCCATCTTACTTACTAACTTAGCATATAGACTAATCATTGTCTGACCCACCGATCTAACCATTTTTGACCCTAGCTGCGCTTCGTACCTAGCGTAGTACTTCTCAACGTCTGAAGTAGACAGTTGTTGGATCTGCTCAATACTTAGTTCAGTGCCTAAATACTGTCTAGTTTTTCCACAAGCAGCCAGAGAGTATAATCTTTCTTTATGGCAGTGGTCCGCTGAGTGGTCTGCTTGCTCCTCACACTTTAATCGTTCGTCACAATCCATTTTAAAAAGCAATAAAAAATAATATAATACTTTTAAAACCATGAGTTTAACGCTGGTTAATTATGCAGTGCCTATAGTTGGTGTTATAGTCTATTCAACCCTTGCAAAATGTTTGTTAGGAATAAAACCGCCCAACATGGGAAAGATAGAAGATTCACCAAAACTAGTAGCAACCTTATTTTTAGCTTTAACAACAAAAGATTATTGAATTAAAAAGCACATAGACAGCCTTTCGTATTATGATTATTTTAATTATTTTTTTAGTTAATAAATAGATGAGTGAAAAAAAGATTATCAATACGATTACCATTCTGCTGTAATTAGCGGCCTTAGTATAGGCTATAGCGTGCTAGCAAAAAACATGTTTAAAATGAAGCCGGCTGACCTAGGAAGGTTAGACATTGAGGACGTTGTTAAGGTTATAGTTGTAATTACTGCAGGGATTGCCTCAAAAGACTTTCTTATTACGCAGGGGATTATCCCAGAAAATATTAATACATAGAAAGATTAATCTAGAAAATATTGATCATAAAAAGATGGCGGGAGTAGTTATGATGGTAGGAGGAGCTATTGTTAATGCCTTAGCCTTCTCTGGAAGCAATTATATGTTTAGTAAATTAAGGTCTGATGAAGAAAGAGAACGTCATAACAAGGCAATAGAGATTTAGCCAAGGCAAGAGATGCTTATGAGAAAAGGAGGATTGCTCACTTAGACTTTATTAATAAAAAGTTAAGAGAACAGGGCCATGCAGAGCACACATTTACAGACGTTGATGACGCAATGAATGAGTATTACTTAGTGACGGGAAAGACGTTTTTTAACATCGCCACCGCCAGAACTTTCTGACTTTTATGAACCATCTGAGGAACAGAAGACTGCAGAGATAGTTTTTATTGTGCAATCTATATTCTGCACAAACAATCTAAAAAACAATTAAAATACAATTAAAATACAGTCCTTCTTATGGACAATACGAAGTACAAAATATATTATTCTCCTAAAGGGTATTGGAAAGGAAAGACTGCTATTGAAAAACTGAGTAAAGCTGCTAGAGTGTTGAATCAGATGCAAAAGACTGGCTTTCAAAACAGGCAATTTGGCAAATATATCTGCCTGCCCCAAAAAGAAAATAAGACCTAGATTTGTTAATTCAGTTCCAAATGACACCCACCAGATGGACTTGCTGTATCTTCCACATGACAAAATTAGAAGAAAAAAGTTTAAGTATGCTCTGACAGTTGTTGACATGGCTTCAAGGTATAAAGACGCTGAGCCTTTAACGGATAAAAGCTCAACTGCTGTGGCTGTGGCTTTACAACAAATATACATGCGAGGTCCATTAAAGTATCCTAGAATGATTCAAGTTGATGATGGAAAAGAGTTTAAAGGTTCTGTAAATCAACTGTTTTTAAAACATCATGTTACAGTTAGGAGAGGGGTCCCAGGCAACCATCGATCACAAGCCCTAGTAGAAAACTTTAATAAGAATCTAGCTGAACGTCTGTTTACCTATCAATATCACAGAGAAAATTATGGATAGAGAACGCAACACAGAATGGGTTAGGAGATTGCCAGCAGTCTTACGTGCCATGAACAATGAAGAATTTAAAGCAACAGGCCTTAAACAGTGAATGCGATCAAATTAAAAAAAAATAGCATTACTGAAGATGTGCAGGGGACTCAAAATCTCTTGCCGTTTGGACTAAAAGTAAGATACTTGTATGCTCCTGGAGAGGCAGAGGGCGATGTTAGAATTAGAGCCACAGACCCCATATGGAGCGTAGATGTGTATGAAGTTGAAAGAATCATGAAAACAACCCTCCCGTGTATTATTTAAGAGAGCCTCTTTCTTCTAGCGGTGCTACTACGTCTAAAAGCCTGCCCCTAAAAGATCCTTTGTTCGCGAAGAGCTGCAAGTTGTCCCGCCAAACACAGTGAGTTAACAAAAAAAAATAGTATTTATTTTTGCTAAACTTATTTATTTGTTAAACTTAATCTTTTTGCCTATTTTGGGCTTAACTGATCATGTGTTTGGTTTTTCAATGTTTTGTTTAATTGCATTAGTGTCTACCTGTTGTGAAGTAAAAGTCTTTCTCCCCTCCTTTTGAAGTTCAATTTTTTGTCGTCTGTAATCCTCACCGTCAGCCATAAGCTTCTGAATTCTTCGTCTGTAATGTTTTCATCCTGTAATGATTTGCTTATTCTTAATCTTAATGAACAAAGTTTTGCTGATGCTAGGGCAACAATGGCAGTGTGCTTTTGTAATTTAGGAGTTAATTTTTTTAAAACAGCACTTACAATCTGTCATGTGACGTAGCCTCACATCAAGGCATGTGACGCTCCATCACATGTAATTTAGTGATATGAATCATTTCCCCATGCCACTACTAAAAAGGAAGAATATTCATGTGGCTTGACCAGTGTAGCGGGCGTCCCCTAATAATGGTGAGAATGACTCATTCAAGAAAGAAGGGTGGTCATTGGGTGAAAGTGACCACTGAGAGATAGTTTAATAAGGGTTGGTAAGGTGCTGGTCATGTGTTTTGAACACTGAGTATGCACTCACTAGGAGGAGGGAAGAAAGAATCAGTTTTAGCCCAGCAGATGGCCTAGAGACTCGAACCTGTCAGGACGCTGGTCCTCACTGCTGACCAGTCATTACCAGGTGAGCCATAGATAGTTGGGAAAGCTACAGGGGAAAACCTAAAGAAAAGAGAAAGAAAGAATTCATAATTAAATTGGGAAGCAGGTTACTTACACGAACCTTATTCGTGTTTCAGCCCTTCACCCTTCACCTTTCACCCCGTGAGGTGGTTCAAGATGGCCATGGTGTGGGGAACACACCGGTAGTTCAGCCCCAACACTTAAAGACTCCAGGGAGAGGAGTTGGAACTCGTCATTTCTCCAGTGACAGGAGAAGTCGAGGGAGAGGAGTTGGAACTCATCATCTCTCCAATGACAGGAGAAGTCGAATGAAAGAAGTAGGAATTCATATCTCCAGGACGGGAGAAATCAAGGGGGCGATACGATGTCTGAGAGAGACAGGGAATCATGAATGGATGGAGCGAGTCTTAATTTTGATGCAGGCATAGCATCAAGGAGTGAAAGAATTATTTATTTTCCTGGTCTGGATTTTGGGTTAATGTACTGTGAAGGCCATGACTTTATAGAGCCTTGACTGAACTATACTGACTTCCATAAAAAACGCGAAAACAAAACAAGCTGAAGGTTGGGGGTGAATTTTATTGGTCACAATTGTACAGAGGGGAAGCGAGAATTCAACGTGATTGATTCATTACACCGGTAATGTTGAAAATGTCATCAGCAATATGTCTTTTGTGTGGAAAATCCAAGGTCACGTGACAAACCAGCTTGAAGTCCTAATACCGGGTGTGGCCACCATTTGCATGGACAACTGCTCGACACCTGCGGCTCATTGAGTGGACCAGGTGGTTGATGCGTCCCCTTGGCACACCAGCCCACACATGGACGATGGCCTGGTGAAGTTGAGCCGCTGTTGCTGGTCGTGGACGCAGGAGGTCCAACCGTCTGCCAAGTTCATCCCAAAAATGTTCTATTGGGTTTAAATCGGGACTGAGGGCCGGCCAGGGCAGCACATTGACGTTGTTATGCTGAAGAAATTGCTGGGTGGCCCTGGCGGTGTGTGGTCTTGCATTGTCCTGATGGAATGTCCAGTTTGGGTGTTGCACAAAAAAAGGATCGACATGGGGTCTGAGCACCTGGTTGATGTAGCGCTGTGCATTGACACCCTGTCCGCGACCAGGACCAATGTTCTGAAAGATGACTGGTCCTATGGCGTGGTTAATGCCAATTGCACCCCATATCATAACGTTCGGGCCTCTCCAGGGGTTCCGCTCTACCACACAGGAGTCAGCATAGCGTTCACCAGGTCGAAGCCATATTCTGACACGACCGTCAGCCATGTCAATACAAAAACGGCTCTCATCTGAGAACAGTATGCGTCCCCACTGCTGCCTGCGCCAGTTGATTCGGGCTTGTGCCCACTGCAGCCTGTCCTGCCGGTGTCTCTTTGTCAGTACCGGACCTCTGTGAGGACGCCTACATGCCAGCCCGTTCTCCTGAAGATGCCGCCGCATAGTGTTGAGGCTGATTCGTTGCTGGAGATTCCCAGGCACCTGTCGAGCAGTGTTAGCGGCTGTTTGCCGCCTGTCCCGCAGATGGGTTCGAACAAAATGGCGATCCTCTCTTTGTGTGGTGACCCAAGGACGGCCTGGCCGGGGACGAACATCAGTGGTACCAGTGACTCGCATGCGGTGCTGCAGACGATAGATGGTTGAGATGTGGACGTTAAAGATGTTGGCGACCTGCCTGGCATCCACACCAGCCTCCAGATGGCCTAGGGCACGATTGCGTTCCTCTGCTCGTAGTCTTGGCATCTCTGTAGCGCTCAGACGGCAAGTCGTTACCTGAACCTTGTAGCGCGGCTTTATAAAGGCTGCATGCCTGCGTACTTGTCGCTGGTTAACTTTGCTCTGCATGGTGTGCACGTGCCTCACATGCAGCAACCAGTTTGCCATTTTTGTTGACCCGCCAATGCCGGGAATGATGTGTTGCTCACACAATTTTTTCACTGCACGTGAGTCTTGGACCCAAACAACTTGCCACAATGGTTCAATATTGTATATTCACCCCTTTTCACCCGAAAAATAGCCTTTCAAATTTTCGCGTTTTTTTTATGGAAGTCAGTATAGTTTATCTCTCAGTGTAAAGAGAGATACATGTAAAAAATCTGTTTATAAATTGTTTGATGTGACTTAGTAAAGTGTTTTTCCCTGAAGGAGAGGGGAAGAAGAAAAACATTCGGTAGTGCGCCTTTTGGTTGATTGGAAAGATTGCGTGTGCATATGGAGTAAATGCTGTCATGAATGCGCGTGGGCAAAAGTGACAGTGTGACAGTGGTGACCCCGACGTAGCTGCCGTTTTGTTTCCCCTGTAAAGAAAAAAAAAGAAGAAAGATTTCTATTTGTAACCTCGGGGCCTGAAAAAAAAAAAAGAAAAGGAAGATTTCCAGTTGTACCCTCAGAGGAAAGATATCTGTTTGTCTCCTCGGGGTTTGGAAAAAAAAGAAGATATATTTTCATTAAAAAAAAAAGATTTTGATTTGTACCCTCAAGGGTTTGAGGGAAGGAAAAAAAAAGAGAAAAACGATTTTGATTTGTACCCTCAAGGGTTTGAGGGAAGGAAAAAAAGAAAAAGAAGTTCGTCAAATTATTTATTAAGTATAATATTTGCATTTGTTTTCGTTTTGTTTGTGTGTGTGAGGGAATTTATTTTCAGTGCGAGTGAGGACTTCTCTCTTAATTCTGACTCTCAGTTTTGCTAGTGTTTTTGTTTGTTTGTCGGTCCCTATTTTGTCCTTTTCCCCGATCGGTGAGCCCCACCGCTTCTCGCTACATTGAGCGGTTAGTTCAAGAGTGGGAGCAGCCGGATTGCCCTTATTAGATTTATTTTGTTGTTTTTTTCTTTCTCTGTCCTATCGTTTCATTTCTAGTAGTCCCTTTTCCCAGAGTTTGAACCGACCTTGTCTCCTTCAACAGGACAGAGGTTGACAAGTGCGGGAAGACTCCTCCTAATAAAATGTTCTGTTTTTTCTTTTGGTGTTGTGAGATTTTCTTTGAGTTTGGGTGAATGTGCATTTATTAATTGATTGTTTATCATTTTGCATTATTACTGTAGTGTTGTGTATATTGTGAGTGATTTTGTTTTTCCCGTCTCCAGTTTCACGGGAGACAGTGACCAGTAGGGTGCTGTCTGAGGGCTTCTTTTGCTTTTCTTGATTTCTTTTCAACTTTCTGATCCTGTGTATCCTTTCATTTCCTTTTCACCCCTTTTTCAAAACCTCTTAAACCTTCTCCTCAATAAGCTCCTATCTAGTTTTCTTTCAACATTTTCATCTTTTAGGTAGGATTTCCGCTAGTTTTGTGTTTCTTCCCCTCTTTTAATTGTTGTGATTCCATTTGTTTGTAAATTTATATTCATTTATCGTATAAGGCGATACATCTGTTTTGTAAATTCATTTGAAATTAAGTAAGAAAGAAAGACTGACAACAAGAACATTTAAGAACTAAAACTTTATAAAGAATTTATTTCCAGAAAACTTTAGTGTTGTGTTTTTTCCTTTCCTAGGAAAAAACAGATTAGCATTGAACTTCAGTTTTTTTTAAATTCCAAATTGATAGCAGTTTGCAAATTACTTTTGGAAAATACATTCCCTGGATTTCATATCTACCCTGTTTTAGTAAGCGGTTTTCTGTTTACACCGGAAATTGAATTCTTTATTATAGTTTTGAAGAATGTTAAGTGAAAATTATATAATAAGGGACAAAGATGAGTTAAAAAAAATAAAAGCAGTTAGAAAAATCTAAGCACGCTAAGCTATGCTTGCGGACTGACCCCCAGTTCAATACGTTGTTTATTATAATTTTAATATTAAAAAGAATGTCTCGAGGGCCAGAATACAAAAGCGCAGCTAGCTCCTAAATGCACTGCAGTAGAGCTAAAAGACCTAGCAGACACAACTGAGTTTGATCTAATAGGAGTGCCAGGAAATGTTTATGGATTTGAATACACAGATGATGGGGTTTACAAACGAACAGAAATTGAAGACAAAAACTGCAGCAATACCTACCCTAGAAGAGATAAGAAATTTAAGGGCAAACGATTTTGGCAAACATGAATACAACTTCATAAAAGAGAGAATGCTTGGGCGTTGCTTCCTGAAATTGCTTGGAATTTAAAGTTTGAACTACGAAGTCGTAATGTAACTACGATAAGAAAAACAATTTTAGAAATATTAGGAATGGAGTTTGTTTAGAACTTACCGCCAATGACATTGACAAACAAAGCACAAGACAGACACGATGCATTTCAACCACTTGGGTCTTCTTCAGGCGAAAAAATAAATAACATTTAACATGTGGGACAGTACAAACAACGAAAAACGAAAAAAGAATGAAAAATGACTTATCCGTTCTTGTCCATGTGTTTGGTGGGCGGAAATGACATGCGGCCAGGGGGATTATGGGAGAGGAAACGGGGGGGGGGGGGGGGGGGGGGGGGGGGGGGGGGTTGCGTCAGGGGAGGTGTGTGTGTGTGATAGATAGGGTTGTGTGTCCAGTTTATTGGGATGGTGTGATATCTTGTGATGGTTGTGGTAATGGTGGATTGATAATAATGGTAAGGAAAAAAAAAAAAAGGGGGGGGTGGGGGGGTGGGGGGGGGGGATTTAAGGGGAAGGATAATACAAAACTAAGATTAAATAGATGGAGGGTTGCTGTAACTACTGTATGAAGTGAGTGAAGGGGATGTGTGGTGGGTATGTAAGTGTGTGTGTATGTGTGTGTGTATGTGTGTGTTTGGTAGGGGATTTGCCAACTGGTGTGGAAGAGGTGAGTATGTGTGTTTGGTTATGGGTTTATTGATGCCTTGGGTGAGTGTGCCATTGGCAATGAGTGGGATCTTGAGTTGTGCGTCAAGCTGTCACTCGGACCCTGCAGACTTTGTGCAT
>CM031613.1:33733623-33738623 GCA_018398815.1 Conus ventricosus
GTTTTTTTCCCCCATGGGGGCGGGGCCCCTTTGGCATCTATTTCGCGCGCGCACGCACGAACACACACAACACACACCCAAAACACACACACACACCCCACACCACACCTCAACAACACACACAGGCGCGCCCCAAAAGACACGCAGCCCCACGCCCCACGCAGGGCCCCCAACAAAAAACAAGCACGCACGCATTACGGCGCGTGCGGGGCCCCCACCCCACACACCAAAAAACAACATGCCCGCCCCCAAACACCACCACACACACAAACACCAACCCACACACAACACGCACACGCGAAAACACCCCAACACTCGTGCACGCACGCGCGCGCACACACACACACACACACAAAAACCACACACCCCACACTTTTTACACCCCACAGCAGCACGAAACGCGCACGCACACACAAAACACCCAAAACCACAAAACCCCCCCCGGGGCGCGCGCACAGCACACGCACGCCCCCGCACACGCACGCCAACACAATAAAAGCCGCACGCTTCACGCGCGCGGGGCGCGCACCCCCACACCCCCAAAAAAAACTTTCACCACGCACACACAACACAAACACACACACACACCAACACACCACACGCACACGCGCACCGAAACCGCACCCCACTCGCGCCGCCCCCCGGGGGCCCCGGGCACACACCCACCACACACACCACACACCACCAAAACACACACACACCCCAAAACGCACACCTTTTAACACACACAAAACGCACGCATCGCACGCCGCCAAACACACCACCCAAAACCCCCCCACAACACACAACCCACACACACAAAAACCCCACAAAACCACACACCCCAACACCCCACACAAGGCGCGGCACACGCCCCGCACAGCCCCGGGCACGCAAAAAACACAATAAAAGCAGCAGCTTTCACGCGCGCGTGCCCCGCACCACACACACCCACAAATTTTGGGCACGCACACCCCACACACCCACCCCACACCCCAACACACACACACCACCCCGCAACGCGCACCCCGCACACACTCGCGAGCACGCGAAACACCCCACACACACAACACCACACCACACTCACAAAACACACAAACCACACACCACACACAACCCCCCACCACGCACCCACCACACACCCCACAACACACACCAAAACACACACCCAACACACACACACACACACACACCACACAAAAAACTAAGAGAGGGAGAGAGAAAATGGGGTGGGGAGAGGGGAGGAGGGGAGAGGAAGTGGGGGAGAAAAAAGAGAGTGAAGAAAAATTTGAAAAAAAAAACCCCAGCGGGAAAAAACCCCCCGTTTATAAAGTTTTAGTTTTGCCCTTTTCCCTCTCTCTCTTTTCTCTCTCTCTCTCCTCTCTCTCTCTCTCTCTCTCTCTTCTCTCTCTCTTTTCCCGTGTGTAGGGTGTGTTGTTTTGTGTGTGTTTGTGGGTGTGTGGGTGTTTTGTGGTGTTGTGTGCGTGTGCGTGGGGTGGGGAAGTTGCGCGCGCGTGTGTGTGTGTGTTGAAAAAGAGAAAGAGTAGAGAGAGAGAGGAGAGGGAGAGAGGGAGAGAGGAGAGGAGGAGAGAGAGAGAGAGAGAGAGAGAGAGAGAAACAGAGACAGAGACAGAGAGGCAGAGAAACAGAGAGAAACACGAAGACAGAGAGGAGAGGAGAGAGAGAGAGAGGAGAGAGAGGAGGAGGGAGAGGAAGAGAGAGAGACAGAGAGAGAGAGAGAGAGAGAGGAGAGAGAAAGAGAGGTGGACAGATAGACAGACAGACAAACAGACAGACAGACAGACAGACAGACAGACAGAGAGACAGAGAAAAGCAAGAAAGAGAACAGACAGTGGGCAGTGGGGACACGGTACGACAAAGAGCATAAAAGGAGAAAGCCATGACTGTCCGTCACGCCCCGATGTCTGGTAGTGAAGGATGGAAACAAACAAAACCAAACCTTTCTTGTCCATGCCTCAGTCCTACCTACCCTCAATTTCGAATCGGAGTCTGGAAGCATTGGGAGGCTTTCAAAATTAAACATCCCCCCACCCCCGTTCCCCGTTCTCCTCATGTGCCCGCTCCCACGTCCTCACCACCCCTCAACCCACACACGCACGCACACACAGACAGACAGATGCACACACACACGCACACACAACTCACACACACCACACACAACACACACACACACACGCACACGCACATACACACGCACACGCGCGTACGCACGCAGCACACGCACACACACACACACACACACACACACACACACCACACCACACACTTACACACACACACACACACACACACACACAACACACACACACACGCACACACACACACACACACACACACACACACACACACGGACGGGCGCGCACGTGCGTGCGTGCCTGCCCTTTGAGCTGACGCTTCCGTTTGACACGACTAACACATTATCCCACCGTAACAACCTGTTGAACCTCAACGTATTGGGTAGGACAAACATTTTGCACGTACATCTGGTATCTATGTACAAGTGATCTTGCCCAATGTAAGCGTTGCGTTCATTTCTTTAACTGATGAAGGCGGGCGGTGAAGCCTTGTAAGTTTGTTTTTTTTTCTTCAGTGTCAGATTTATTTTCAGACATGAAGAGTAAGAGCATTAAAGTATTTGTCTGCACCTGAAATGAGGTGGTAGCAATCTTCTGCGGTCGCTGTCTTCCCGTCTCGCACGTTCAATCCGGGAAAAAAACAAACACCTGTTCTTAGTTGAACGAATTATTAGTTAATGGTAGGTAGGCACTCAAGGTCTGACCAGCGCGTTGGGCTAATGCGTAGGTCAGACATCCGCTGAGTCGTAGCCACGAGACCCTCTTCTTCAATTGTCTCAACTTTGCTGTTAATTCATATATCCATCAACTTCAAATCATGCGTAGTGTGGTCTCAAAACTTAGCGGATGCGGTGTAGCGTTTTTGGACTTGTCCGCACGCAGTGACGCCTCTTTGATGAAACTGACTGAAACTAACGGCGTGACCAGTTCGCGGACTTCCGATCACATCAAACCCTCCCCCCCCCCCCATCCCCCGCCACACCCCCACCCCCTTTGTTTTCTTTTCTAATTGTACAGGGCGATCCACGATGTAATTCCCATACATCATCGTTCGGTCACGGTCCACAGAGCGTTGTCTCAGTTGAACGATCTCTTCCCAAGGGACAGAACTAATCCTGCAAAATACGCCTCGTTGGTGTTCGACGAAGACAGACCTTTCAATCAGGAGCCGTGGTGTAGTGGCTAGTGTCGCAGATTCCCGGCTGGGAGCTCGTGGGTTCGATTCCCGTCAGAACTCTTTATTTCTGGGATTTTTTCTGCCTCGACCGACTTCTACCCCGAGTTGACTTTAATATGAGGTCAAAGGGGAAGATCAGGACCACACAGTCGAGTTTCATCCACTTGATGGATACATCTCTGAGAATGTTGCTCTAAGTAAATGACCAACAACACCGCAGAGTGTGTGTCTTTCGGGCCTGGTTAATGCGGGATGTCTTAGGAAAGCACGCGTGGAGTAGTGCCCTGTCCTGCAGTCATGACCGGTATGGAATTCCATAGGCATCATACCTATCATCCTCATCCTCAGCAATGAGTGTACAACAAATAAAAAAAATTCTATGGTTCTTCATGCCCTGCTCTTTTGATGACCTCAGTTTCGATTTTCTATTAACTTCTGTGCCTTTGGGAGAGCACTAGTGTCAAGGTCGCTAGTCTCGGAAAGTTCAGAGGGTATTTCGTTTGACGAACATGTGTTTGCTCCTTTCGATAGAAGGAGGGGGGGGGGGGGGGGAGGGTGCTCACTCAGACTGACTCCGCGACTAAGCATTTGTCGTCAATCAATCTGGGGCTTAGCAGGTGGCGTCCTGCGTAAGTTGCATCCGAACAGACGCCACTGAACACCACCGAAGAGGATCCGTAGTGGTGCAGTGTGTCCACCGAACAGACGCCACTGAACACCACCGAAGAGGATCCGTAGTGGTGCAGTGTGTCCACCGGACAGACGCCACTGAACACCACCGAAGTGGATCGGTAGCGGTGCAGTCTCCACCGGACAGACGCCACTGAACACCACCGAAGAGGATCGGTGGCGGTGCAGTGTCTCCACTGGTACGTCGCCTCATGACGACCTAACATGGACTGTACTGCTCTCTTTGGGTTGCCGGTGCCGGGGCGGCAGCAGGACGAGCCTGGATGTGGGTGTGGACGGTGGACCGAAATGAATGGCGTGGGGGATAATCCCTCTGAAGCGGCACAGATTATGGAGCAGAAAACAAAATTAAATTTTGTGTTTAGAAATCTATGTCTACAGTCTCCCTCCCACCAACACACACACTCCTCTCTCTTTTATTTCCAAAGCCCGATAAATTTGAATGTTACGGTCACACCATATGGAATTTTCACATAACAATCGAAAGTACAGATTTAGGTCGACCAGACACAAACTGATTCGCATCCAAAACGAAGTTTTTACGTGGTTGTTTCCGTTTGTGCGAACCCAAAATGGTTCTCAAAGCGAGTCATTTTATTGATGTGTTTGTTCATTCATTCAATTAACTGTTTATTTGTTTGTTCATCCATATATCGCTTTCTTTATTCATTTATGTATTTATTCACACACCCACGAACGTACACAGGATTGCCGAGTCATCCATAATTCCAGCATCTTTTATCGCGATATAAAAGCTTGGACAATAAAGACCAAAAGATGAGAATTGCCGAATGGGCGTGAGTGGGCGTTCTGCACTCGCGATCTTAAAGTTCCTTTACAGCTTTTAGAGTGAGTCAGTCGTGTGACGGCAGTCTCAACTGCCGGAATCCGGAAGAGAGCGGGGGACAGAGAGCAGCGAACGGGTGTAGGTGTGTCGACGGGCATCATAGTTATCCTCACCGTGTTCAGGTTCTGCCAGTAAGCTTATTTTTGTCTGTAATGTGATAGACAGGAGTCAGTAGCGGAGCTTATTGTTTGTCTGTAATGTGATAGACAGG
>CM031613.1:33743623-33756123 GCA_018398815.1 Conus ventricosus
AGCGACAAAACTTGACAGATGAACGAAAGCAGAAGCGACAAAACTTGACAGATGAACGAAAGCAGAAGCGACAAAACTTGACAGATGAACGAAAGCAGAAGCGACAAAACTTGACAGATGAACGAAAGCAGAAGTGACAAAACTTGACAGATGAACGAAAGCAGAAGTGTAGAAACCTAAAAGAACAAACAGAACTTCCTCGCAAAACGGTACAGTCGCACGAATTGACAGAATTCTCGCAAACGTACAGTCGCACAGAACTTGACAAATTCCTCGCAAACGGTACAGTCGCCACGAACTTGACAGAATTCTCGCAAACGTACAGTCGCCACGAACTTGACAGAATATCCTCGCAAACGTACAGTCGCCACGAACTTGACAGAATTCCTCGCAAACGGTACAGTCGCCACGAACTTGACAGAATTCCTCGCAAACGGTACAGTCGCCACGAACTTGACAGAATTCCTCGCAAACGGTACAGTCGCCACGAACTTGACAGAATTCCTCGCAAACGGTACAGTCGCCACGAACTTGACAGAATTCCTCGCAAACGGTACAGTCGCCACGAACTTGACAGAATTCCTCGCAAACGGTACAGTCGCCACGAACTTGACAGAATTCCTCGCAAACGGTACAGTCGCCACGAACTTGACAGAATTCCTCGCAAACGTTACAGTCGCCACGAACTTGACAGAATTCCTCGCAAACGGTACAGTCGCCACGAACTTGAAAGAATTCCTCGCAAACGGTACAGTCGCCACGAACCTGACAGAATTCCTCGCAAACGGTACAGTCGCCACGAACTTGACAGAATTCCTCGCAAACGGTACAGTCGCCACGAACTTGACAGAATTCCTCGCAAACGGTACAGTCGCCACGAACTTGACAGAATTCTCGCAAACGGTACAGTCGCCACGACACTTGACAGAATTCCTCGCAAACGGTACAGTCGCCACGAACTTGACAGAATTCCTCGCAAACGGTACAGTCGCCACGAACTTGACAGAATTCCTCGAAAAGGGTACAGTCGCCACGAACTTACAAAATTTCCCCTGGGCAAACGGTCCCGGGTCCCCCACAAACTTGACAGAATTCCTCGCAAACTTTTTTACAGTCCCCCACGAACTTGACAAAATTTCCCTGGGAAAAGGGGGTACGCCCGCCACGAACTTGACAAAATTTCCCCCGAAAAAGGGAAACAGTCGCCAAAAAACTTGACAGAATTTCCTCGCAAAATTTTACGTCGCCACAAACTTGACGGGAATTCCTCGAAAATGGTACTTCCCGCCACGAACTTTGACAAATTTCCCCTCGCAAAGGGTCCCGTCGCCACAAAACTTGACAAAATTTCCTCCCCAAACCCTTTTAAAGTCGCCACAAACTTGACAGAATTTTCCTCGCAAACTTTTTAACGTCCCCACAAAACTTGACAAAATTCTGCAAACTTTTTAACAGTCGCCACGAACTTGACAGAATTCCTCGCAAAGGGGTTTTAAAAAGTCCCCGACTTGACAGAATTCCTCGCAAACGGTACAGTGCCACGAATTTGGGACAAATTTTTCCTTTCGAAAAAAGGGTTTACGTCGCCACAAACTTGACAAAATTTCCTCGCAAAGGGTTTACAGTCGCCACGAATTTGACAAAAATTTCCTCGCAAACGGAAACAGTCGCCCACAACCCCTTGCCCAGAATTCCTCGCAAAGGGTACGTCCCCCACGAACTTGACAAATTCCTCGAAAAGGGTACAGTCGCCACAAAATTTGCCCAAAATTTTCCTCGAAAAAGGTACAGTGCCACGAACTTGACAAAATTTCCTCGCAAAGGGTACAGCCCGCCAAAACTTGACAGAATTCCTCGCAAACGGTACAGTCGCACAAACTTGCCCAAAAAATTCCCCAAAGGGTACAGCCCCGCCCCCGAACTGACAAAATTCCTCGCAAACGGTACATTCCCCCACGAACAGGACAAAATTTCCTCGAAAAAAGGGTTTTACAGTCGCCCAACTTGACAAAAATTTCCTCGCAAACGGTTACAGCCCGCCACGAACTTGACAGAATTCCCGAAAAAGGGTAAGGTCGCCACAAACCCTTGCCCGAATTCCTCGAAAAAGGGTTTCCCGTCGCCACGAACATGACAGAAATTCCTCCAACGTTACATCCGCCACAAACCATGACAGAATTCCTGGGCAAAGGGTTTTACAGTCGCCCAAAAATTTGCCCAGAATTCCTCGAAAAGGGTTTTAGATTTTCCCCCACGAACTTGACAGAATTCCCTCAAAAAAACCCGGTTTCCCAGTCGCCACGAACATGACAAAAACCCTCGCAAAGGGTTTTCAGCCCCGCCACAAAACATGCCCAAAATTTCCTCGAAAAAACGGTACATCCCCAGGGAACTTGACAGAATTCCTCGAAAAACGGTACAGTCCCCACGAACATAAAAAATTTCCCCTCGCAAAACGGTACAGTGGGCCACGAATTTACAAAATTCCCGAAAAACGGTACAGTCCCACAAAACAGGGCCAAAAAAATTCCTCGCAAAGGGTACGGGCCCCGCCCGAACTTAAACAGAATTCCCTGGGAAAACCCGGTACTTCCCGCCACGAACTTGACAAAAATTTCCCTCCCCAAAGGGTTTTAGAGTCCCCACGAATTGACAAAAATTCCTCGCAAAACGGTACAGCCCGCCACAAAATTTTTGACAAAAATTCCCGCAAAGGGTACAGTCGCCACAAAACTTGACAGAATTCCTCCCCCAAACGGTACAGTCCCCCCCACAAAACCTGACAAATTCCTCGCAAACTTTTAAAGTCGCCAGAACCCTTGACAGAATTCCCCCGAAAAAAGGTACAGCGCACAAATTTTGGGAAAAAAATTCCTCGAAAAGGGTACAGTCGCCACGAATTTGGGACAAAATTTCCCTCGCAAAGGGTTTAACAGTCACCAAAAAATTGACAAAAATTCCTCGAAAACGGTACAGTCGCCATAATTTGCCCAGAATTCCCGCAAACGGTACAGTCGCCACGAACTTGAAAAGAATTCCTGAAAAAACGGTACAGTCCCCACAACCCATGACAAAAATTCCCCCGCAAACGGAAACAGCCCCACCACAAACTTTGACAAAATTTTCCTCGAAAAACGGAAAATGGGTCGCCACGAACTTGACAGAATTCCTCGCAAACGGTCAGCCCGCCACGAATTTGGGACGGGAATTCCTGGGCAAAGGGTTTTAACCCCCCACAAAACTTGGGACAAAATTTCCTCGAAAACCGGTACAGTCGCCACGAATTTGCCCAAAATTTTTTTTCCCCTCGCAAACGGAAACAGTCGCCCCAAAACTTGACAAAAATTCCTCGCAAAGGGTACAGTCGCCACGAATTTTGACAAAATTTCCCTTGGGCAAACGGAAACAGTCCCCAACGAACTTGACAGAAAATTCCCTTTCGAAAAAGGGTTTAACAGTCCCCACGAACATGCCCCAGAATTCCTCGCAAAACGGTAAAAGTCGCCCACGAACATGACAGAAATTCCTCGAAAAACGGGTACGGGGCCCACCAAAAAATTGAAAGGAAATTCCCTTTCGAAAAAAGGGTTTACAGTCGCCACGAACTTGACAGAATTCCCCCCGGAAAACGGTACTTGTCGCCACAAACCTTGACAAATTTCCTCGAAAGGGTTTACAGTCGCCACGAAAAACAAAAATTCCCCCCAAAGGGTTTTACAGTCCCCAAACAAAACCTTGACAAAATTTCCTCGAAAAGGGGTTAACGGGTCGCCCAAAAATTTTGACAGAATCCTCGCAAACTTTTAGAGTCGCCAGAATTTTGACAGAATTCCTCGAAAAAGGTACAGTGCCACGAACATGACAGAATCCTCGAAAACGGTACGGGCCCCCACAAAACATGACAGAATTCCTCCAAACGGTACAGTCGCCACAAACTTGACAAAATTTCCCTCGAAAACGGTCTGTCGCCACGAACATGACAAAATTTCCTCGCAAACGGTACAGTCGCCACAAACTTGACGAATTCCTCCAAACGGTACGGTCCCCCCCCCCCCCCCCCCCGGAAAAAAAAAACCCGAAAACCCGGTTTTCGGGTCGCCACAAAATTACAGAATTCCTCGCAAAGGGTTACAGTGCCACAAACTTGCCCAAATTCCTGGGGCAAAGGGAAAATTATTTTTCGCCACGTTTAAACAAAATTTTCCTGAAAAGGGAAACATTTCGCCACGAACTTGACAAAAATTCCTCGCAAACAACAGTCCCCACGAATTTTTGACAGAATTCCTCAAAAAACTTTTTAATGAGCCACAAACTTGACAGAATTTCCCCTTCGCAAAGGGTTTACAGTCCCCCAGGGAACTTACAGAATTCCTCCCCAAACGGTACATTTCCCCCAGAAACTTGACGGAATTCCCCCGCAAAGGGTTTTACACCCGCCCCCCAAACTTAAAACAGAATTCCCCCCCTAAACGGTACAGTCGCCAGAACTTGCCCAAAATTCCTCGCAAACGGTAAAGCCCGCCACGAACATGACAGAATTTTCCTCGAAAAGGGGGTACAGTCCCCAAACGAACTTGACAAAAAATTCCTCGCAAACGGTAAATAGTCGCCACAAAACTTACGTTTTTCCTCCCCAAAGGGGGTACAGTCGCCACAACTTGACAAAATTTTGTTCCTCGAAAAGGGAACAGTCGCCAGGGAAACTTGACAAAATTTTCCCGCAAACGGTACAGTCGCCACAAAATGACAAATTCCTGAAAAACGGTACAGTCCGCCACGAACTTGACAAAAATTCCTCGCCCCCCGGAACAGTCGCCACAAAACAGGGGCAGAATTCCCCCGCAAAGGGTTTTACAGTCGCCACGAACTTGACAGAATTTCCTCGCAAAGGGTACAGTCCCCCACGAATTTGGACAAAATTTCCCTTCCCGCAAACGGTACAGTCGCCCGAACTTGCCCAGAATTCCTCGAAAAGGGTACGGGACGGGGCCACAAACTTGAAAAATTTCCCTCGAAAAAGGGAAACAGTCCCCAAACGAAACTTGACAGAATTCCCGCAAAGGGAAAGCGCCACGAATTTTGCCCAAAATTTTCCCCGAAAACGGTACAGCCCGCCACAAAATTTGCCCAAAAATCCTCGCAAAGGGACATCCCCACGAACTTGACAAAAAATTCCTCGAAAAACGGTACAGTCGCCACGAACTTGACAAATTTCCCCTCGCAAACGGCACAGTCGCCACGCTGACAAAAATTCCTCGCAAACTTCCAGTCGCCACGAATTAAACCAAAAATTCCTCGAAAAACGGTACAGTCCCCACAAAAACTTGACAAAATTTTCCTCGAAAAGGGTTTTAACGGGTCCCCAGAATTTTGACAGAATTCCTCGAAAAAGGGTTTAAAAAAGGTCGCCCCACAACTTGACGGGAATTCCCCCGCAAACTTTTACAGCCCCAAACTTGACAGTTTTTCCCTCGCAAAGGGTCCCAGTCCCCACGAACTTAAACAAAATTCCCTCGAAAACGGAACAGCGCCACGAATTGACAGAATTCCTCGAAAACCGGTACAGTCGCCACAACTTGACAAAAATTCCCCCGAAAAACGGTACATTTCGCCACGAACTTGACAGAATTCCTCGAAAAGGGTTTTACAGTCGCCCGAATTTTTGACAGAATTCCTCGAAAAAGGGTACGGGCCGCCACGAACTTGACAGAAATTCCTCGCAAAGGAAACCCAGTCCCCCCTCGAATTGAAAAGAATTCCTCGCAAACGGTACAGTCCCCAACGAACTTGACGGGAATTCCTCGCAAAGGGTAAATTCACCACAACTTGACAAAAAATCCCCGAAAAAACTTTAAAAGTCGCCACGAACACCCACAAAATTTTTCCTGGGGCAAAGGGTTTTACAGTCGCCACAAACCCTTGACAAAATTTCCCCTTCCCCAAAGGGTACAGTCGCCTTTGAACTTGACAAACCTGGGCAAACGGTCCCTCGCCATAAAACCTTGCCCAAAATTTCCCTCAAAAACGGTTACTTTCCCCACGAACTTTAAAAGAACCCCTCGCAAACGGTACAGTCCCCCTGAACTTGACAGAACCCCTTCCTCCCAAACGGACAGTCCCCAGAATTTGACAGAATTCCTCGAAAAAGGGTTAGAGTCGCCACAAAACTTGACAGAATTCCTGCAAACGGTACAGTCCCCACGAACTTACAGAATTCCCGAAAAACCGGTACAGTGGGCCCGACTTGACAAAAACCCCTCGCAAAGGGTACGGGTTTCGCGCCACAAACTTGCCCAAAATTTCCCTTTCGCAAACGGTAAGTCGCCACGAACTTGCCCAAAATTTCCCTTTGGGAAAAAGGGTACAGTCGCCCCCGAACTTGACAGAATTCCTGGGCAAAGGGTTTACGTCGCCACGAATTGACAAAATTTCCCTCCCCAAACGGTAAAAGTCCCCAAAGAACTTGACAAATCCCCCGCAAAGGGTACAGTCCCCCAAAAACCTTGCCCAAAACCCTCGAAAAGGGTTTCAGTCGCCAGGGAAATTTGGGACAAAATTTCCCTCCAAAGGGGGCCCGTCCCAGGGAACTTGACAAATTCCTCGCAAACGGTACGGTGCCCCAAACTTGCCCAAAATTTTCCTCGCAAATTTTAACTTCGCCACGAACGACAGAAATCCTCGAAAAAGGTACAGTCCCCAAAGGGAACTTCCCAAAAATTTTTCAAAAAACGGTACAGTCCCACGAACTTGACAGAATTCCTCGAAAACGGTACAGCCCGCCACGAACTGACAAAATTTTCCTCGCAAACGGTACAGCGCCACAAAACTTGACAGAATTCCCTCGCAAAGGGTTAACAGTCGCCACGAACTTAAAACAAAATTTCCTGCAAACGGTCCCTCGCCACGAACATGACAAAATTTTCCTCGAAAAATTTCCCATTTCGCCACAACATGCCCCAAAAAATTCCTCCCCAAACGGTCCCGTCGCCACAAACCATGCCCAAAATTTCCTCGAAAAAACGGTAAAAGTCGCCCAAAAACTTGACAGAATTCCTCCCCAAAAGGGTACAGTCGCCACAATTTGACAGAATTTTCCCGAAAACGGTACGTCGCCACGAACATGACGGGGAATTCCTCGAAAAACCGGTAAAAGTCCCCACAAAATTTGACAAAATTTCCTCGCAAAGGACATTCCCGCCCCCCAAAATTTGACAGAATTCCCGCAAAGGGTTTACAGTCCCCACAATTTGGGGGACAAAATTTCCTCGCTAACGGCAGTGGCCACGAAAAATACAAAATTTCTCGCAAAGGGTTTTACAGCCCGCCACAAACCATCCCCCAGTTTTCCCTCGAAAAACGGTAACAGTCCCACAAAACTTGCAGAATTCCTCGCAAACGGTACAGCCCGCCACGAACTTGACAAAAATTCCTCGCAAACGGTACAGTCGCCACGAACTTGGGAAAGAATTCCTCGCAAACGGTACAGTCCCCAAAAACCCTTGGGGGGAATTTCCCTCAAAAAAGGGGGTTAACAGTCGCCCAAAAAACTTGACAAAATTTCTCGCAAAGGGTACAGTCGCCATGAATTTTGACAGATTTCCTCGAAAACGGTACAGCCCCCACGAAACGGGACAGAATTCCCGAAAAACGGTAAAAGTCCCACGAATTTTTGACAGAATTCTCGCAAACGGTACAGTCCCCACGAACATGCCCAAAATTCCTGGGAAAACCTTTACATTTCGCCACGAACATGACAAAATTTCCCCTGCAAAGGGTTTACGGGTCGCCCCCCGAACATGACCGGGGAAATTCCTCGAAAAACGGTACACCCCGCCACGAATTGCCCAAAAAAATTCCTCCAAAGGGTTTTACAGTCGCCACGAACTTGCCCAAAATTCCCCCCGCAAGGGTTACAGTCGCCCCAAAACATGACGAATTCCTCGAAAAAGGTTTACAGTCGCCACGAACTTGACGGGGAATTTCCCTCGCAAAGGGGTACAGTCGCCCCGAACAGGGCCCAAAATTTCCCTCCCCAACGGTACAGTCCCCGAAATGACAAATTTTCCTCGAAAAGGGTTTAAAAGCCCGCCACAAAACTTGACAAAATTCCCGAAAAACCGAAACAGCCCCCAAACGAACTTGACAAAATTTCCTCGAAAACGGTAAAAGTCCCAAACGAATTTTAAGAATTCCTGGGAAAACCCGGACAGTCCCCACGAACATGAAAAATTCCCCTCGAAAAAGGGGTACAGTCGCCCACGAACTTGACAAAAACTTCCTCGCAAACTTTTACGGGCCGCCACAAAACTTGACGAATTCCTCGCAAAGGGTAGGCCCGCCACGAATTTGAAAAAAAATTTTTCCCCCCGCAAACGGCCCGCGACAAAACTTGACAAAATTCCCCTTCGCAAACGGAACAGTCCCCAGAACTTGACATTTTTCCCTCCAAAGGGCCCAGTCCCACAAACTTGACGAATTCCCCCGAAACCCTTTTAGAGTCCCCCCCGAACTTGCCCAGAATTCCTCGCAAAGGGGTACAGTCCCAGGGAACCCTTGAACAAAATTTCCCTCGAAAACTCGGGTCCCCAAACGAACTTGACAGAATTCCTCGAAAACCCGGTAAGTCCCCACAAAACTTGACAGAATCCCTCGAAAAAGGGTAAGTCACCCCGAACTTGACAAAAAATTTCCTCGAAAAACGGTACATCGCCACGAACTTGCCCGAATTCCTCGCAAAACGGTAAAAGTCGCCACGAACTTGACAGAATTCCTCCCCAAAACGGTACGGGTCCCACAAAATTTTTGCAGAATTCCTCGCAAACGGAAACATTTCGCCACGAATTTGGGCCAGAATTCCTCGCAAAGGGTTTTACGTCGCCCCAAAATTGACAGAAATTCCTCGCAAAAGGGTTACGTCGCCAGGGAACTTGACAAAATTCCCGCAAGGGTTTACAGCCCGCCAAAACTTGACAGAATTCCCCCGCAAACGGTACAGTCGCCCCGAACTTGACAAAAAATTCCCTCGCAAACGGTAAAAGTCGCCACGAACTTGACAAAAAATTCCCGCAAAGGGTTCCCGTCGCCACGAACATGCGGGGAATTCCCCCGCAAAGGGTTTTAACAGTCGCCACGAACATAAACAAAAATTCCCCTCCCCAAACGGTACATTTCCCCACAACTTGCCCAAAATTTCCCTTTCGAAAAAGGGTTACAGTCCCCCCAAAAACATACAGAATTCCTCGCAAAGGGTTTTACACCCCCAAAGAACTTGAAAAGAATTCAACGAAACGGGGGTCCCCCATATTGGAACTGCTTTCTGTTTGTGACAAAAGACAAAAAAATGGAAAAAACAAAAAATGTTCCCCAATCCTAAAGGGGAGTTTTGGGGGCCCCTTTTCCCGGAACAGATCTTCGGGCAAAAACACAGAATGTTCGTAAACTCCTGAAAAAGGTGTTGTGTCCAAAATCCAAAACAATCTTCGGGCCCAAAAAAGCGGGTTTGTATTCCCCCCCTTCTTATCCATTTCTGCATCATTTTTTTTTTTTCCAAATTTCCCTTTCCCCATAAGAACTAAAAGGAAATTTTCACGCACAGAAAGTACGGCCCCCCATTTTGTGGACGCTAAAAATAGTTGGGCCCTGATGCCCAAAACGGGCGCAGTTTTTATCCAGAAGGGAAAAACTTTTACTTAGAGATGCTTTTTTTTCCCTTTTTTTTTTTTTTTTTTGGGAAAAAATTGGGGCTTTTTCTGACGTATGGAGCGAAGAGAACCCGGATTGTAAAAAGGTTTTTACCCGGCGAAAAACCAAAAACCAAAATACAAAGCCGATTTTTAACTTTTTCTTTTTTCCCGATTTCTTTATTTTGCTTTTGAAAATGCCCGTATTTTACCAGGTTTCCCGGGTCTGATCATTCCCTAATTACTTTGCCCTTTTTTTAAAATTTGGGGGGGTGAAAAATTTAAAGTTTCTGGAAAAGTAATGTATCTAAATTAAAAGATAAACAAATGTCGATGAAATAAACGAAACAAATCCTAAATGCAAAACGAGAAAATGCAGTCGCTCTTTTTAGCAAAAAACAACCAATCAATATAAAAATTAGTAAAATTCCCGCAAAGATTTAAGATTCCCCGACAAAAATATTTTCCCCGATTTTTCCCCTTGATAAAAAAAAAAGGGAAAAAACAATAGCTTTCTCCTTAAGAAAAAAAAGGGGGAAAGGGTTTTTTCATTTTCCCTTTTTTTTTTTTTTTTTTTCGGGGTCGTCCCTCGTCGTCGTCTCCCTTTTTTTTTTGTTGTTTTTTGTTGTTGTTACTGTCTTAATGGGTCACTTCCCCGGGGACTCATTCCGACCAAATGTTTCGGGAGCCCATATCAGGCCCCTGGGAGATGACTCTTTTCGTCTGTTTTTAAAAATTTAATACACATGACCCAAAATGAAAGCGTCCAAAAACCTTTGCCGACATAAGAAGTATGTACTTTTCCCTATCGTGGGGGGGCTTTTGTTGGGTTGGGGGTTTTTGGGGTTTTGTTTTTTCTTTAGAGAAGCCGTATGTAATCTTATGCCGGGGGGGAATGCCCCATTGATTTCATGAATTTGCTGAAAAGAAGCCTCCCCCCCCTTCCCCCCCCCCCCCCCCCCCCCCCCCCCCCCCCCCCCCTACCCCTCCTCTTTCCCGCGAAAACATTTTTAGTTACTTTTTTTTAAATGTGGACAGAAGAGAAAAAAAGAAAGAAGAAGAAAAGAAGAAGAGAGAGAAAAAAGAGGAGAAGAGAGAGGAGAGAGAGAGAGAGAGGAAAAGGGGAGGTGAGAAGGGGAAAAGGGGGAGAGAGAGAGAGAGAGAGATTAAGTAAAGCAGATATTGTACCAGTATTTTCCCAAACCCGTGTTAAAGTACCCTAATGAAAACGAGGGGGGAAATTTTTGTGGTTGACGCCCCCAAAGAAGACGGAAGGGTTCCAGTTTTCAGCCCATGGCAAAAGAACATTTGCCCCGGGCCCCACCCCCCCCCAAATTTTTCCATGGGTAAATCCCTTTGGGGTTTTGCGGCGGGGTTTTTTGGGGCACGGGGAAGAAATCTCCCGGGAAAAGGACCGAGTTTGCTTAGACGAAGCACTTACCAAATGTTTCTCCCCGGTAAATGGGGAATTTTGGCTGCCCAAAATGGGGGGGGAAAAAAAAAGCTCGCTGGGACATCTTCCCCGATACCCTTTCGGGTTTATCTCTCTGGGTGTGTGTTGTGTATTCCCTTTTACCCTGGAAAATTGGGAAAAGGGAAATTGGGCGGGTAGCGGGAGGGGTTTAAGGGGGGGGGTGGGGGTGGGGGTTTGGGGGTTTAAATTTTTGAAAGGGGTAGCGAGGGGGGTGAGGGAGGGGAGGGGGGGGGGGGGGGGGGGGTGGGGGTAAAATTGTTTGGGGGGTTTGGGGGAGGGTGAGGGGGGTGAGGGGGGGGAAAATTGTTGGTGGGCCAAAAGTGGGGACGAGGCGAGGGTTTCGCCCCAAAAACCATCCCCGGGGTTGAGCAAACAGGTGGCGACTACCCCCTCTCTTTCCTCTCCCCTCTCTCTCTCCTCTTCTCTTTCTCTTCCCCTCTCTCTCCTTCTCTCTCTCTCTCTCTCTCTTTTCTCCTCTCTCTCTTCCCCTCTCACCACACACACCCCCGCACGCACGCACGCACGCACGCACCACGCCCGCAAAGCACACACACACCCCCCCCCCCCCACACACAAACTCTGCTGTTTCCCCAAATTTCCCCCACTGTTGTTCCCGCCCGTACAGGGAAGGCCCTCGGAGATTCTGGGTTTTTTTCGTGGCAGGAAAGAAAAAAAAGTTTTTCGACAGAGGACCGTGTGTGTATTTTTTTGTTTTCGGGGCCCTTTTTTTCTTCCTTTTTTTTTTCTTTCTTCTTCTTCTTTTCTTCTTCTTTTTCTTTTCTTCTGTTCCCCCTTCTCTTTCTCTCCCTCCCAACCCGTGTCCCATTTTTCTTTTTCTTTTCGAGAGAGAGAGGGGAGAGGGGAGAGGAGAGGGGAGAGAGAGAAAGGAAAAGAGAGAGAGAGAGAGTGAGGGAGGATGGGGTGATTGGGTTTAAATTCCCAAAAGGGGGATTGGGGGAAAAAAATAGAGAGACTGGAGGGCAGTAGATGTTGGGTGTGATGTTTATGATATGATGATGAGGTTTTAATTGTGTGTGTTGTGTGCGTGCGTGCATGCGTGGGGCGCGCGCGGGGCGCGCGCGCGCGTTTTGTGTGTGTGTGTGTGTGTGTGTGGGGGTGTGTGTGTGTGTGTGTGTGTGCACGTGTGTCACATTGTCTCTATGTTTGAATATTGACTTTGATACTAGCATGAATAGACTAAAGGAAGCGTAGGGAAGCGCACGTAACGACGGTTGAATCCGTCTTGGAAAAGCAGTGGTGACACTAGCAGTAGTACAGAGCAGCCTCGTGATAATAGTCATGGATGATCACGGTAGAGCACTTGTTAGTAGTGATAAGCTGATTAC
>CM031613.1:33764941-33782441 GCA_018398815.1 Conus ventricosus
CAAAATTAAAAAAATTTCCCCTTTTAAAAAAAAAAAAAGGGGGGGGGGGTTTTTTTTTTTTTAAAATTTAAAAAAAGGGGGAAAAAAATTTTAAATTCCTTTTTAAAAAAATTTTTGGTTTCCCTTTAAAAAAAAATAAAAAGGAAGGGAAAATTAAGGAAAAAATTTTTTTTGGGGGAAAAAAAAAAAAAAACCCAAAAAAAAAAAAAAACCCAAAAAAAAAAAATTTTTTTTTAAAAAAAAAAATTTTAAAAAAAAAAAATTTTTTTTTTTTTAAAAAATTTTTTCCCCCAAAAAAAAAAAAAAGGGGGGGGCCCCCCAAAAAAAAATTTAAAACCCCCAAAAAATTTAAAACCCCCAAAAAAATTTTAAAAAAAAATTAAAAAAATTTAAAAAAAAACCGGGGGTTTTTTTTTTTCCCTTTTTTTTAAATTTGGGGGGGGGTTTTTTTCCCCCTTTTTTGGTTTCCCAAAAAAAATTTTTCCCCGGGGGTTTTTTGGGGGGTTTTTTTTTTTTCCCTTTGGGGGCCAAAAAAAAAACCCAAAAAAAAACCCAAAAAAAAAACCAAAATGGTTCCCAAAAATTTAAAAAAATTTTTTTAAAAAAAAACCCGGGAAAAAAAAAAGGGGGTTTTTTTTAAAAAAAAATTTAAAAAAAAAAAAAAAAAAAGGGGGGAAACCCCAAAAAAAAAAAAAAAGGGGAAAAAAAAAAAAAAAAAAATTTTTAAAACCCCCAAAAAAAAGGGGGGTTTTTTCCCGGGGGAAAAAAAAAGGGTTTTTTTAAAAAAAATTTTTTTTTTTTTTTAAAAAAAAAAACCAAAAATTTAAAGGAAAAAATTTTGGGGGGGAAAAAAAATTTTTAAAAAAAAATTTTAAAGCCCCTTTTAAAGGAAAAAAAAAAATTTTTTAAAAAAATTTTGGGGGGGGTTTTTCCAATTTTCCCCCCAAAAAAAACCCCCAAAAAAAATTTAAAGGAAATTTTTTTTCCAAAATTTTAAAAAAAAAAAAAAAAATTGGGTCTCAAAAAAAAAAGGGTTTTTTTTTTAAAAAATTCCCCCGGGGGGCCAAACCCCAAATTTTGGGCCCCCGGGCCAAAAAAAGGGGGTTTTTTTTTTTTTTTTTTAAAATTTTTTTTTTTTTTTTAAGGGGGTTTTTTTAAAAAAAGGGGAAAAAATTTTTTAAAAAAATTTCCCCAAAAAAATTTTTGGGGGGGCCCAAAAAATTTTAAAAAGGAAAAAAAAAATTTTTTTTCCCCCAACCCTTTTTTAAAAAAAAAATTTTTTTCCCCCTTTCCTTTTTTTTTTAAAAAAAAAAAAGGGGAAAAAACCGGTTTGAAAACAAAAAAAAAAATTTTAAATTTTAAAAAAGGGAAAAAAATTAAACCCAAAAAAAAAAAAAAAAATTTTTTAAAAAAAAAAAAATTTTTTTTTTTTGGGGGCCCCAAAAAAAAACCCCAAAAAAAAAAGGGGAAAAAAAAATTAAAAAAACCCCCCCTTTAAAAAATTTAAAGGCCCAAGGGGGAAAAAAATAAAAGGGGGGGTTTTTTAAAAAACTAAAAACCCCAAAAACCCAAAAGTTTTTAAAAAGGAAAAAAAAAATTTAAATTTCCTTGGGGGGGTTTTTTTTTTTTTTTTGGGGGGAAAAAAAAAATTTTGGGTAAAAAAACCCATTCCCCGGGGACCCCAAAAAAAACCCCAAAAAAAAAAGGGAAAAGGGGAAACCCTTTTAAAAAAACTTTTTTTTTAAAAATTTTAAAACCAAAAAAAAAAAAAGGAAAAAAAAAGGGTTTCCCAAAAGGGGGGGGGGGTTTCCCCCCAAAAAAAAAATTTTGGGGAAAAAAGGGGAAAAAAAAAAAATTTTTCCCCCAAAAAAATTTTTTAAAAAACGGGGGGCCCCTTTTTCAAATTTTCCCCCCCCCTTTTTTTTTCCCCCCCCCCAAAAAACAGGGTTTCCTTTTAAAAAAGTTTTTTTAATTTAAAAAATTTTTTTTTAAAACCCCTTTTTTCCTTGGGGGCCCCCCAAAAAAAATTTTTTTTTTAAAAAAACCCAAAAAAGGGCCCCCCAAAAGGGGTTTCCCCCAAATGGGAAAAAAAAAAGGGGAAATTTAAAAAAGGGGTTTTTTTGGGGGGGTTTTTTTTTAAAAAAACCCCCCGGGTTTTTGGGGTTAAAGGGGGCCGGGGGGTTTTAAATTTTTTTAAAAAGGGGTTTTTTTTCCCAATTTTTTTTTTTGGGGGTTTAAAAATTATAGGGGCCCCGGTTTTTTCCTGGGGGGGGTTTTTTTCCCCTTTTCGGGGTCCTTTTTTTTTTGGGGGGGGGGTTTTTTTTAAAAATTTTAAAAAAATTTAAAAATTTTGGGGGGGGGGGGAAAAAAAAAAAAAAAAAAATTTTTAAGAAAAGGTTCCAAAAAAATTTAAAAAAAATTTTTTAAAAATTTTTGGGGGGGCCCCCCCGGGAACCAATTTTAAAAGAATTTAAAAAAAAAAAATTTTTAAAAAATTTTAAAAAAAAAACCTTCAAAAAGGGCCCTTTTTTTTTTAAAAATTTAAAAACCCCTAAAAAAAAACCCCCCAAAAAAAAAACCCAAAAAAACCCAAAAAAAAAAGGGAAATTTTTTTTTTTTTTTTTAAAAAAAAAATTTTTTTTTTAAAAGGGTTTAAAGGAAGTTTTTTAATTTTTGATCAAGAACAGTTCATGAAACCATTCATCCTGGGAAGGGGAAAACGAAACTCAGAAATAAATCCCCCAGATTTCTTCCGAAAAAACTTTTTTCCCAAATGATGAACAACAGCGTTTTGGGAAAAATTGGGAATCCGCCCCCAAGCGCCCAAAATGTCAATTATCACCCAAAAAGAATGAAGCAATTAGCTGAAATTTTAAAAAACCCCAAAAATCGGGCTTTTGAAAATTTCAAAGATCCGCTTTTGGCATAAAGAGAAAAAAAAAAAAAAAAACCCAAATTTGGGCCAAAACCCGGGATTTTAGGGTTTACCCTTTTTTGAATTAACAAAGCTTTGATGTTTGAATTTTTTTTATGACTAAATTTAAACCCTTGGATCCCAAATCCAAAAATATTTAAAACCAAAAGGGTACAGGCAGTTTGGGTTTTTGATATTCCCCACTGAAGACATCAATTTTAAAAAAAAATGGAAAACGAAGGGGGCTAAAGGGAAAAGCGGGATTTGGGACGACACAACCGATTAAACCCCAAAGTTTTGCCTTTTTTCATTCACCCTTTTAAAAAAAAGGTTTTTGGGGAAAGATGAAGGGTGAATTTCTGGGAAAAGGGGGATCAAGGAGTAAAGTGGGGTTAAGGGCCAAAAAGGGACGTAATTTTGAGCCCGGAGAAATCAATTTGAAGGGAAAAGGGGAAAAAACTCGCCGTGTTTTGCAGTCAAACCTTTAAACACATGAAAACCCCCAAAAAAAGCATTGTTTTTGGGAATAAGGGGGGCTTTTCCCCTCAAAGACAACGTAAAAAAAATGCGATTAACCCAAAAATGAGCAACCAAAGGGTTGTAACCCCCAAGTCGAGTAGAACCCCCCAAAAAAAAGTGGTTTGTTAATCCAGAGTTTTCATATGCCTTTTGGGGTGGAGGGCCGCATAAAAAGGGGGGGTTTAAAAATTTTCAACAACTTTACAAAAAAAAAACCAAACAAAAGGGTTCATCCAATTCCCTTTAAACTTTTTCAAAGTTGCTTTTATGTGCTCGAATTTTTTTTTTTTATTTTCAAGATAATTTTTTTTCCCCCTTTGGGGGTTTTTTTTTGAAGGGGTCTGGGGTGGTTTAGCATGCATTGGGGTTTTAAACTTCGCAAATGTTCCCCCAAAGCATTACACGCATGAAAAGATTCCCGAAAAAAATTTCCAAGGTCTTTCCTTTACCCTTTTTTGTTTCGTTCTGCGCTTCCTTCGAGCTTCCATTTTTAAACCCCCAAATTTATTTACGAAAAAATTAAAAAGGGGAAAAGGGTTTTTCTGGGAGGATTATCGCAGTTTTTTCCTTCACAAAAGATCTTTGAGGGGGGTCCGGGTTTTGTTTTCGCAGTTTCTGTAAATAATACACGGGCGGTTTATTTTCAAAATTTTTTTTTTTTTCAAAAGGGTCGAAAAAATCCAAATGGAACCTTTTGCCCTGATGCGAGTGTCCCCCCCTTTTTGGGTTCCCCCCGGGAAATAAAAGGGGGCCTTACTTTTAAACCAAACGGAAAAAAGTTTTCCGGATGAAGGGCTCCCTTTTAGCCCCATTTTTTTGTTTTTCTTTTTATTTTTTGTACTGGTTTTAGCCCCTTTTAAATTTTTCATTAATTTATTGCGCGCAAAACGAGGGCAGTCTTTTTAAAAACCCAAAAAAGGGTTTTCGAGAATTGGGCCCAAAAAACTCTCTGTGAAAAAAGGTAGGAAAAAAAAACCTTTTTAGAAAAACTGTTTGTTAAAAATTTTCAACAAAAACCGGGACTGTGAACTCCCGGAAAAGCCCTTTTAATGGGAACCATGTTTTTAAAAAAAATTGAAATTTAAAATTTGGGCCCTTTTAAATTTCTTTCCCCTCACAATTTAATAAGGGGAGGATAAGTTAAAGGGGCCCCGTTGGGAAAAACAGTTGTATGGCGACGCAAAAAGCAGAAACCCCTCTTTTGTGTTAAAGGTTTTCCAAAATTTTTTGTATCTTGAAGCAAAGGTTTAATGCTGTGGTTTCGTATTAAATCCCTTTTTTGTCTAAACGTAAACAGAGGGTAAATTTTTAAAAAAGATCCATTTGATGGGGTCGTTCGGGAAAAGGAAATTTACAAAGTGGGGGTCTCTTTTATTCGTTTTTGGGGGCAGGTAAATAAAAATTTTTCCAAATCGCTTTTTTTAGATAACCATTTTTTGCGTTTGTTCACTAACTCCCCCCCTGCTTGGGGGTAGCTTTTTTTTTGCCCCTTTATTCCCCCATATCCTTTTTTTTTGAAAAATAGATTTGTTCATTTTTTTTCAGCCAATAATTTTGCGCCCCCAAATACACAACGGTCCCTGCCAAAGCAATAAACCCGAAATTTTTTTGCATCTTTTTTTTTTTCTGATGGGGTTTATAATAGTCGCTTTTTTTTGGGGGGGGCAATGGGGGGTTTTGGGTTGGGGTCGCCCTTACAAGAAAATAATTCCCTTTTTTTGGTGGGTCAAAAACTTAAATGTTTTAAACTGCATGTTCCCCGTTTTTTAGATATCATTTTTAAAATCTTAAAACTGCCATCTCTGCCTTTTATAGCGATCTTGGGCTGGGGGGGTATTGGGTCCAAAGCTTTGGTTTTGTCTTTTTTTCTCTCCGTCATCCCCCCGTTTACTAAACCCCGTAAATTTTCTTCCGCTAAAAGCCAAGCGCATTCAACCCCAGCGCCACCCTTCCCTCATTAAAGAGTGAAAACCATTTTTTAAAAAATGTATTTTTTTCCCCTTTCATATTTATATTGGGCTGGGGAAATTTCCTTTCTTTTAAATAGAAAAACTTTTTTAAAACAAACGAAGCTGGGAATTTATACAATTAGCTTTGCTGAAACCTCAAAATCTTTTTGCCAAAATCTGATTGGCTTTTTTTTAACAAAACTTTTTCCCAAACAATTGTATCCTACACTTAGACCCCCAATAACCCGCAGAAAAGGGGAAAAACAAGGGTTTGGGAAAATTTTTTTCCCCCCGGTTTCTCATTTTAAAAAAAAAAAAAAAAAAAAATTAAAAAAAAACATTTTAACCCGATGAACTCAAGTAAAAAGACGGCCCACCTTTTCTTGAAAAATTTTGAAAATTAAAAAAATAAAAAGGTTGAAAACCCCGCTAAATGCCCAAAAAGGAAAAGGTTTTTATTCTTTGGCGCTGTGGGGAAAAAAAAAACAGTTCCCCGGAAAAGAATTCAGCATAGAACAGGACAACAAAGTCGCCCCAAGCCCAAAAAAAGTATCATAAAAAAGGTTAAGAAACGCAGTTTGGGGGCAGAATGGAAAAAAAAATGTGGGGCAAAAAGGTTCTTGTTTTTTACACTAAAACTAGTTTAGATTTTCCCCCATTGATTTGAAAAAATTTTTTTGTAAAATTTAAAAACAGGATCCAGTTTTAACCCCAAAATCCTTTAAAAGCTCAAGGGGGTTTTTAATATTACAGTTTGGAACATTTGGGGGGGGGGGGTTTTCGCCGTTAATCATGGGGTTAAAACTTATAAAAACATAAAAGAATTTTAAAACCTTCAAAAGCGATCCCGGAAAAAACCCGCAGAACCTAAAAAAAACTGGGAACGGTGGAGAAAGTAACCAAGGGCCCGAAAAATTTGCAAAAAAAACTGGGAAACAGGGGAGACCCGTGAAAAGCATCCGGGGGTGTTAAAGCGGAAAAAAAATTTGAAAGTGGAAAGACAAAAAAAATTAATGGGTTTCAGAAATAACCTAAAAAAAACCCCCCAACGCCAGAACAAAATTGATTCAATGCCAGCAAAAAAAACCCTTTTCGATTCAAGGGCAAACCAAAAATCCTTCCCTGGAAAAATTGAAGTTAAAAGTTGCCCTTTTTGGCGTCATTTTCTGCTGCTGCTGGGGGGTTTTTACGTTAAAAAATTAATAAACAAAGGGAACAAAAAAACCAAAATCCCAACAAACTCCACCACAAAAAAATAGAATCCGAACACAAAAAAAAGCCCCGAACCGCCAACAACAAAAAAAAATTTTGCCCATTTGAAAAAGTAATAAAATTTTAAGAAACTTAAAATTTTTTTGATAAAATTGATCAAGGCCCAAATTAAAAAAAAAATAGAGCAATTAAAAAAAGAAAAGGGGGCTAAAAAAGACATTTTCCCTAGACCCGAATTGGGGAACAAGCGGGGTTTCTAGGTGTAAGGGAAATTCATTAAGTTTTATGCTGACCGATTTCGCGCAGAAAAAACCTGAGCAAAACATCCAACGATGACCCCGTTTTTTGAGGGGTGTGTTTTACTATTTTGACATTTATATTTAAGATAAAAACATAGGGGGGTTGTCTTTTTTTTGATAAAATTTTAAAAATAAATTAAAAAAAGAACCCTTTGGGTTTTAAAATTTAAGGGTCCCTTTAGGGTGACTTTAGGAAAGACTTGGTGGGCGACGAGGGAAAAAATTGAGGAAAGAACTTTGAAGTGGGTTTTAAATAGAAAAAATTAGAAGTGGGCTTGGGGGGGACTTAAGGAAGACTTGAAAGGGTTACTTGAGGGCAACTTGAGGAAACATAAGTAAGAACTTAAAAGTGACGAGGGTGACTGAGAACAACCTTGGTAAAAACTTAGAAGTGACTTGTTAAAAAAACCCCTTAAAATAAAAAACTTGAGGGGGCTTAAGGTGACTTTAAAAAAAAAAAAAATTTTTTTTTTTTTAATTTTTTTTAAAATTTTTTTAAATTATTTTAAATTTTTTTTTTTTTTTTTTTTATTTAAATTTTTTTTTTTTTTTTTTTTTTTTTTTTTTTATTTTTTATTTTTTTTAATTTTTTTTTTTTTTTTTTTTTATTTTTTTATTTTTTTTTTTTTTTATTTTTTTTTTAAATTTTTTTTTTTTTGAAAGTGAATTTTTCTCCCTTTAAAATTTTGCCCAAAAAAAAAAAATTAGTCCCCTGAAAAAATTAATAATTTTAAAAATCAGTTTAGAGAGGGAATTTTAATTTTTAAAAGTTTGTTTTTGTTTTAATTTTTCTAAAGTTTTTAAAAAAAAAATATTTTAAAAAAAGTAGCTACTAAAAAGTACTTTTAAAAAACAGTTGTTGTTTAAAAACCTTTAAAAAAATTCTGCTTGGAAAAAAAAAAACCATTTTTTTAAAAAACCCCCCCCAATTTTCATAACCCCCAAAAAATTTTTAAAAAACTTTCAGTTTGTACAGTTTTAAAAAAATTTAAACCCCAAAAAAAGAAAAGTTGGGGAAAAAGCCCCGCGGTGGTTTTTGTGCTTGTTTGTGTGGTTAGGAAAATCTTAATTTGGCCCCTTTTCCCGCCCTCTAAGTGAACCCTTCCCCCTTTTGGTTTCCCCTAGGTCCCTGGCGCGGGTAAAAACCCCCCGCAAACCACAATGTGTTGTCTGGGTCACTGGCGCGGCTAAAAACGCCCGCAAACCCCAAAAGTGTGTATCCTAAAGGGCCCCCTGAAAAAAGGGTAGAGAAATTTCCCCCCAAAAAAAAACCAAAAATGAAAATAGACAAACCCAAGGGGGTAGGGAAAACCCAAAATTTGAGGCAAAAATTTCCCCCCAAACCCTTCGCATCTAGCCCCATTTCTGGATCCCCTGGATCGGCTTTGGGGGCCCAAGGGGGCCATAGGGTCTCAAATTTGACCCCTGGGGGATCAGTAAAGTGGGAAATGCGAAAAAGTTTTTTTCATTTTTTTTTTTAAATTTAAAAAGATCAGGGAAAAAACCTAGGAAATTTAAACGTTTCCCGGCAAAAAAGTCAATTGCCCCAAGGCCTTGCGTGTTTTAAAAAAAAAAACATTAACGCTTGCGACCTGGAATCCTGGGGGGAAAAAACAATGGGCGGTCTCCGTCAGGGCCCCCCACCCACCTGGGAACCTTTGGGGAAAGAACCCCAAATGGTGGTCTCCCCCCAGGGGCCCAAACCCCCAAGGTTGCCGCCGGGTTTTTTGGGGATGCCGTAGAAAAAACAGCCAAAAATTTTCGTTTTCCCGCACTAAGTCACACAAACGTTTTGGGGCCAAAAGGGGCTTAAACCTTTTGCCCAGCAGTTTGCGTGAAAATGCCACCCGCTGCTGCTTTTGAAACAAGGATTTAAAAGAGGGGGACCCAACGCGGGCCCGGTTTTTCATGTGAAGGGCTTTGTGCAGAATGTTGTTTTAAAGGGCCAATTGAAAAAACCAGCCCGCTTAATTCCCGCACGGGCAATGTGGATTTTCCCCCTCTATCGTCCCCCTTTCACAAATGCAAAGTTTTTTTGTTCCGGGGGCGGTAAAAGCTCGCTCGCACGGTTTTAACCCCCCAAACGATTGGGGCCCAAACCCGCTCTTTAAATTTTTTTTTGACCCATCTGCAAACTGTGCGGTAAGACCCCACAATCCCCTTTTCCCAAAACAGCTTGCAAATTGCGGTAAACCTCCTAAATTTTCCCCCCAAGTTTTAGCCTTGTGGGAAAATGTAGAAACGAAAAATTTCCCCATTGGGACGTCCCTTTTTTTCAGGCTCACTGTTTGAAAAAAAAAGTTGTAATTTTGTCAAACCCGAGTTGCGTAAAGACGTTTAACTTTATTTTCGGCCCCCTTTAACAGGGAAACTTTTAAATTGTGTTTTTTAAAACATTTTTTTTTGTGCGGTTCTTCGTTTTCCAAACGGCAAGCCTAGTGTCATCTTAAATTGAACAAACCCTCGTTTAAAAAGGATAACCCCCCCAAAAGTAAGTTTTTTTGTAGGGCGGGTTTTTTTTTGGGGTTTTTAAAGTCATGCCCTTTGTAAAAGGAAAATAAAAAAATGCCGGGTTTTTTTGGTTCGGCCGCCCCAGACCGGCCAAGGCCCGGTTTGAGAGCGGGTGGGGCCGAAGCGGCATAATTTTAGTTCTTCCCCTCTCTCCCTCCTTTTCCCTCCTCCTCTATCTCTCTCCCGTTTTCTCTTCCAAAAACCCAAACATGAAAAAAAAAAAAAAAAAAAAGACAGATATCATGTTAGACCAGAAGGGCAAACTGGAAAGGGGGTTTGGGCACCCCCGGGAAAACGAAGGAAAAAGTTCGATTCCCCAAATTTTTCAGTGAAAAAGGAAAAAAAAAAAAAAATTTTCCCGCAAGGGGAAAAAGAAAATTGGGATAAAATGAAGAGGTTTACTTTCCCCAAAAAATTTTTTTTATTTTTTTGGGGGGAAACCGGAAATTAAAAAAGTCCAATTTTTCATGTAAAAAAAAAACCAGCGAAAATACATTTTCTCCGTTTGGGTAATTTTTGGCTAATAAACCCGTACCTTTTATAGTATTCGTTTCTTTGTATTAGAAATTTTCAAAAATCAATGAAAAACAGTTTCCTTTTTTGGGGAAAATTTTGGTCCTTTCCCCCGTAAAAAATTTATTTTTGGGTTTTTTTTCAATTTTTTAAAATGAATTCCCCAAAAAAAACCCGGAGGCACTGTTGGTCAAGTCTGTCCACAATTCGCACCAAAATTTTGTGATTTTTTTGGGCCCTTTCCTGCCGTTTTCCCTCTATCCCCAGACTTCCCCCAAGATTGGGGCCCAAACATTGGGTGAAAAAAAAAAGTCGAAGAAGGCCCTTTCTCAAAGATCATGAAACGCGTTTGACGAATCCCCCAAAACGGGTCCGCCCCCCAAACTTTGTGAAAATTTTTCCCCTTTTGGGCCCTTGTCCCCTCATTTGCCCGGGCCCCAAAAAAAAGGGGCTCCAAAATGGGTTTAGCGGCTTTGCAGGTCACAGGCGGGCCCCAAACAAGGGAAAACACAAATAAAACAGACAATCAAAAAAATCCTTGGCGGGGCAAAAAAGTAAAAAAATTGCAAGGGGATCTTCACACGAACCCCATAAATTTGGGAGGGGTTTTTGCCCCTGCTCCCCTTTGTCCCCTGGGAAAAATGCTGTTTTGTGTGGGGTGTTTGGGTGCCCCGCGCCACACTCGTTCAATTTTCCCTTTTCCTGGTAAAAAATTTCCCCTTTAAGTTTAAAAACTGCGCTTTTTTGGGGTACTAATTTTTCCTAAATAGGCAAAAAAATGAATAATTCACTTTTGCCTGTCCTGGCCCTAGGAATAAGTCATATATGAATAAGCCCGTATAGCCATTAAAGCTGGTTTGGGCAAACTTTCTCTAAGCAACCTTGTTTGCCAACAAAAACAAATCGCGCGGTTCCCGGATAACTGGCCAAAGGAAAAAAAAGAACTGGCCGATACCCTTCCCCTTTACGGCCAAAGTGGGTGAATAACAACCCCAAAAACAACAAACTTGGCGGGAGTCCCGTGGGGGCCCCAAAAGCTCACAAACAGAACCCTATCCTTTCAGCAGTTCCCCGGAAGGAGCTTTTGGGGCCCTTTTTTTCGGCACTTTGGGTGGGGAGAACCGGAAACCTTTTTCGGGGAGTCAGAATGGAGCATTTTTGGCCCTTTTTTTTTCGGGGGACTTTTGGGGGACAGAACCGAAACTTTAAAAACCCGCACGAATGGGCAATTTTTTCTTTAATTTTTTTCATCCTTGTGTAGAACCAATCCTTCCCGCAGTCCCCGGGGTGTTCCCTTTTTCCTTTTTTTCAGCCCCCTTTTTCGGGCAGAACCGTATCTTTAAAAGCAGTCACGAATGGGGCATTTTGCCCTTTTGTTTGGCACTTTTGGGTGGCAGAAAAACCCTATCCCCTTTCAGGGAAACAAAGGATGGGGCATTTTGCCTTTTGTTTTGGACTTTTGCGACAGAAACCCTATCTTTTCAGCAGTCACGATTTGGGCATTTTGTCTTTTTTTTTGGCCCTCCTTGCTGATGAACCTTTTCCCCTTTCACAGTCACGGGTGTAGATTTTGCCTTTTGTTTCGCACTTTTAATGACAGAACCGGGATCTTTTTCAGCAACCCGATGGGCTTTTTTCCTTAGTTTCGGGACTTTTACTGACAAAAACCCATCCTTTGGGAGGGGAGTCACGGAGGAGGGATTTTGCTTTTGTTTCGGGCCCCTTTTGCTGGGCAGAAAACCCTATCTTTACAGCAGGCACGGGGGTGGAGCATTTTGCCCTTTTTTTCGGCCTTTTGCTGAAGAACCGACTTTACCGCAGTCCCGAAAGGAGCATTTTGCCTTGGGTTTTGGCACTTTTGCGACAGAACCGTATCCTTACGCATCACGGGGGGCATTTTTTCCCTTTTGTTTCGGCACTTTTTTCTGACAAAAACCCTATCTTTTTCAGCAGTAAAGGATGTCCCTTTTTCCTTTAATTTTTTGGCACTTTTGTGACAGAACCGTATCCCCTTTCAGCAGTACGGAAAAGGCATTTTTCCTTTAGTTTCGGGACTTTTGCTTCAGAACCGTATCTTTTCAGCGTCACGGGGGGCATTTTGCCTTTATTTTGACACTTTTGCTGATTCTTCACAAACAAACGAAATTAAAACAACGCCTGTGTTCAGAATCCAACCCGCAAAGAAAGGAAAACTTTTAAGAAAAAAAAATTTCAGTAAAAAGAAAAATAGAAAAAGCATCCTCCCCCCCCTCTGATGAATGGAAGTACAAACCCAAAGTTTTTTGTCTGCTTTTCGCGCCGGGCAATTTAGAAGCGGGTCATGCCCTGTCCCCAATTTTTCCCCCCGGGCACGGGAAAACACGGCCAAACGCCACAGGCGGGTAAAAAACAGGAACCAGCATCCTTTCCCCGTGCCCGGGAAATTTTCCGAAGGTCGCCTGGTGGAATCCGCTTTTGTTTACTTGACAAAAACTTTCCCTTTCGCGGGCTGTTGGAAAGATGAGTTTGGCTACATCCTCAAAGGAGTGCGCTTGGGTGTTGAAATTAACGGTTTTAAACTGGGGGGGGGGGGGGGGTTTTGTAAGGGGGGCCCACAAATTTTTTTCGACCTTTCGATGTCTTTTGACCATTTTCGGGGGCGTTCTGCAAGGTGACGGTCCCCCCATGATGTTTTGGAAGTACCGGCCGGACCACCTCAAGGGGCCTGACCAAGAAACCTGGGCGTCCCATTTGGGCTGGCAGGCAGGGGGGGGGGGGATGGGCGGATTGGGGTGGGGGTGGGGTGGACTGGGTTTTGGGGTGGGGGCTGGATTGGAGTGGGGGGGTTGGGGCGGATTGGGGTGGGATGGAGGGGACTGGGATTGGGGGGGTGGGATGGGGGGGACTGGATTTGGTTGGAGGAAATGGGGCTGGAAATTTTGGAAATGAGATGGAAGGATGGGGTTGGAGTGGGGAAAAGGGGTGGACTGGATTGGAGGGGGGAAAGGAGTGGGCTGGGTTTGGGGGGATGGATGGGCTGGATTGGGTGAATGAAGTGGGTTTGGAAAGGGGGTTGGATGGGTGGCCCGGGTTGGGTGGGTTTGGGGTGGGTTGGGGGTGAGATGGAATGGACTGGAAATTGGGGTGAGATGAAAATGGACTGGATTGGAGTGAGATGGAGTGGACCCGGGGTTGGGGTGGGGGATGGGGTGGGGGCCCGGATTGGGGGTGAGAAAGGAAGGGCTGGATTGGAGTGGGGATGGAGGGCCGGGTTGGAGTGAGGGGAAATTTTTTGGGTTGGAGTGGGGTGGAGTGGATTGGATTGGGGGGGTGGGGGGACGGGTTGGGGTTGGGGTGGGGGGGGACTGGATTTGGGGTGGGGTGAATATGGTTGTGTTTTCTTTATGGTTTGATTGAAAAAATTTTATAGACCGTTTTGTTTTATTTACTGCTTGGCAGGGGAAAACTCTTTTTTTTGTCTTTGCCCTCTAGCATTTTTTGGGTTTTACTTTGGGTTGTGTGTTTCATATTGTTTCTTGGGCTTACTCTTTGTTTTCCCCTTTTCCCTATTAGGGGGTATGCAAATTGTGCTTTTTCGTTTTTTTTTTCCCCAAATTTTTGTTGGGTTGTTGGGGGTGGGGCTGTTGTTTCCCCATCGGGCCTTCCCTCGTCGTCGTCGTCGTTCGTTCGTTCGTTTGTTGTTGTTGTTGTTTTTTTGTTACTAAATTTTAGTGGAGTTTAACAGTCCCATCGTTTCCCTGATTACCAGTGGCAAAAGTTTTCCCACAAAACTCATTTCCCATTTCCGTCGTACACAACCTTTACCAAATTTCTCCTGTCAGGCCCTAAAGGGCCAGTGTCCCTCAAGAAGCTGAAAGGCCCCCAAAGGCGTCACAACCCCAAACCCAACCCCAGGAGACTCTTCAAGCTGCCGGGGTCCCTTCGGTGGCTTTTTGTGGGTCCTGTTCCGAACTGACCCCGGCCAGGACCCCACCCACTTTGGCAAACCCCACTGACAGTAGCTACTTAACTGCAATGCGTGGGTGAGTGGGGGGGGCCGGTCCCCCCAGAAGGCGCCATCCCACGACAAACCTCAAGAACTCGATGGCCCGCGATGATTTTTAAACGCATTCACCCGGGCCCGCCCGGGACACCCAACCCGATCTCAGCACAAGGCCCCCGGGGATGAAGGATTCCAAAAATCTGAAATTTTTGGGTTTTTTCTTTATTTTTAACCATGATCAATGAGGAAAAAAAGGTAGTGAGGAGAACAAAAAGGGAGGAGGGTTTAAAAAAGGGAGTAGGGGAAAAAAAAGGCAGGGGATAACCCCAAAAGGGAGTGGGAGAACAAAACAGTGGGGGGAAAAACCCAAAAAAAAAGGGAGTTAGGGGAACAAAGGCAGGAGGGGGAAAAAAGGCGTGAGGAGAACCCCGGCAGTGGGGGGGAACAAAGGCAGTAGGGGAAAAAAAGGCAGTGAGGAGAAAAAAAGGTTTTAGGAGAACAAAAGGGGTGAGGGGAAAAAAAAAGGGAGGGGAGGGGGAAAAAGGCATGGGAGAACAAAAGTAGGAAAGGGGAACCAAAAAGGGGGAAGTAGGGGAACAAAGGCAGTGAGGAGAACAAATGAAATGGGGGGGAGAAAAAAAGGCAGGGGGGAGGGGGGGAACAAAGGCAGTGAGGGGAACAAAAGGGAGGAGGGAAAAAAAGGCAGTTAGGGGGCAAAGGCAGGGGGGGGAAAAAAAGGGAGTGAGGGGGAACAAAAGGGAGTTTTTTTAGTGTTCCATTCTAGTCTGAGGCCCTTTAAGACGAGCTGTCCTTTTTTTCTTCGCTTTTTTTTTCGTCTCGGCCTCAACCAGAAACCCAGTGTAAAAGGGGTTTACCTGCGATATTTGGGGCAAGAAATTCAAAACAACTTTTTAAAAAACCAAAAAACGTCCGAGTGCTTGCAATATTCCCCCGGGGAACACAGTCGACTCGCAACTCTTGGGTAAACCCGGGCCGCCCAGAGGGAACGGCAACGGTGAGAATTTAAGGGGCCGTAGCCAGTGTTCTTTATGAGACAAAACCCCAAACAGACCGAGTCTTTTACCCTGATCCGGGGAAAATTTTACAAAAAAAATGCCTGTAAAGGGGTTCAAAATTATGACCTCCAGCCCGGAACCCCAACGGGTTTACAAGGCCCATGGGGGATTTAAACGTTTGTGGGCCTCTTTTTTTTCCAGCGAAGGGATTCCAAATTTGGGTTCCCCCTGTCTCCTAAAAAGATGGACACTCCAAAACCGAAGAGGGGTTTCCGTCCCGCAGTTTCTTCTTCCCGTCTTTCTGTCCGTCCTTTTTGTCTACAAGCGTTTTGCGCGCGGCACGCCAGCACGCAAGCCCGCCCCACACACACACACAAACACCGCGCGGCGCGGACGGATACATTTTCCCCTCCCCACAATTGTATCACCCCAAAGGGGTGGCAAAAGCGCCGTTGGGTTCTGTTGCTTTTCTGTGTTCTAAAAAGTTTTTTAGCTTTTATTGTTCTTCGAAAATTTAAAATTTTTTCATATTAAAGAAAAACCCTTTTTTGATGCCCTTCTGAGTTGAGACATGTTTCTATTTTTGTTTTTTCCCTGGTGGGGAAGGGCTCCGGGTGAGAATTTTTTCATTGCCCCCCGGGCAGTTTTTAGGAATCAAGGGCGGACAGCAGGGGGGGCAGGGACTGGGTTTTACAAATGGGGGCTGAAAATTTAACCCCCAGTTTTAAGGGAGCGGGCAGGGAAATGGGTTTTACAAGAGCGTGTGCTGGGAATTTAACTAGCTGTTTTTTTTTCTTTAGGTGTGATTCTTTGGGTTTTCTTTTTTTTTTTTGGTTTTAAAGAAGTAGGATTCCCGATTTTTGTTTTTGCGTTTGGAACAAATGGGTTTATAATTCCAGGTTTTTTTACTTCCGGAATCTGGGTTTACGCCCTTTGGGCTTAAACCCTGATTCAAAGTTTCCATAGGTTTAGCGTCAATGGGGCCAAAAAGTTTCCCTTTCCAGAGGGCATTGCGCGATGTAAACTGTTCAAAACCTGTTTTCCCCCTGGGGGAAAGTGAGTTTTTCCCTTTTTTGCGGTCAGTTTTTAGTTTGGGAAAGACGCGTGTATATTTTTTGGGTCGTCCCCTTTTAAGTCGACTTTATTGCCTTTTTTTCTAATTCCTAATTGGCAAACGGGACGATGAAATTTTTTTAAAAACCGGTTTATCAAACCGAAAGGGGATGGCTTTGAGCCAAACAAATTTATGATTCAAAGATATCAAAAGGACGGGTGAAATATTCAAATTTCCCGTTTTTCGTTCTTGGGGAAAGGGGCGACGACCCATACAGCCCTATTTTATTGTTCCCCGAAGAAAAGCTGGGGAATAATTTAAAGTCTGATTGTATATTTCCTGAAAGGGTTTTTTTTTTACAATTTAAAAACCTGATTCAAAAAGTTCCAAAAGGGGCTATTGAAATAATAAGAATTTTTTGATCGAATATTTTCAAATTTGGGCAAAAAAAGCACAATTCCTGAAACTTTTGCTCATGAGGGATGATTTATTCTTTGGGAGCCAAAAGGGATAAAAAAACAAAATAATTTTTGGGGATAATAGGTTTCAATTCAAAACTTTTTGGGACCCAAAAAGGGGGGAAAATTTAAAAAAATTTCCAATTTTTTTTGTTCCCAGAATGGGTTAAAAAAATACGTTTATTCTTAAATCTTCCGTTCCAAAAAAGATAATTACTATTATTTCCAAACTTTTTTTGTTTTTATTGTCCCCGGATGATTTAAAATAGGGTTTCCCGATTCCCCCCCTTTTTTCCCTAAAGGATGAAACTACCTAATTTTTCCCTTCCCTTTTTTTTCGTGGGAAAACACGTGTTTCATACAATTCCTGTTTTTTTTTTTGTTTTGTTTTTGGTTGAAATTTTTTTTTTGTGTTTTTGTTTGTTTCCGGGGGGAGGGGTAAGAGGGTTTCTCTGTTTTCAGAAAAGGGACACGTGATTTCAGAAATTTTGAATTTCCCTTTTTTTATCGCAGAACAAAGGGATACAGACACCCGATTTTTCCCGTGTCTTTTGGTTTGGTTTTTTTTAGTCGATAATACGATAAAGTTTTTTGTTGTTGTTGTTTTTGTCTTTTTTTTTTTTTGGGCGGGGATGGGGGGGGGATTTTTTGTTTTTAAACCGGGAAAAATAATGTATATTTGGGGGTTTTGAAATTTTTGTTTTTTCCCATTGGACGAAAAAATGTAGGATTCCCGATCATCCGTTTTTTAAAGAGGATAGTATATTTAAAGTAGAATTCGATTTTTTGGTTCTGAATTTGGATGTTGGGTTTTGGAAATTTCGTTTTGTTTTTTTTTGCTGGAAAAATGGAAAAATTTTTTTAAAAAAAATTCTTAAAATTTTCCCCCCCCGGGGTGGGATGAAGACTTGGGGGACAGGATGCTGAATTTCGTTTCCCCCGATGGGAAAGTGTGACGGGGAAAAATATGTAACAAAGAATTTATATTCCCTTTTTTCCCGAGGGGAATTTTGGATGTGACGGGACCCAAAGATGTGACTATGATTTATATTCCTGTTTCCCAAAGGAATTTT
>CM031613.1:33789941-33812441 GCA_018398815.1 Conus ventricosus
CCAGCATGTCTTCCACTGAAAGCCAGTTTTGACAAAGTGTTTCTCTTTTTAACTATGTCTCTTTCTGCTGAACAGTCATCTATAATAATAGTGTCTGCGTTCCTTCAAACAGTCTATAAAACTGTTCTAAACACTCACTCAGTTTATTGCTAGGATCAACTAAATATATGTTATCATCTGTCCATATAAACCTTCTATCATGATATGCTTTGTTCCATTTAAGTGTTGGACAGAAAATCACAATGTGATCAAAATTATAGCGATAAACTGTTTGTAATAGGTCGAGGATAAATATTGTTTTTTCCACAACCAGTTTGCCACAAATCAATGAACAATGAGGAGTTTTTGTCATAAAGTTTAACTGCTCCATGGTTTTATAACAGGATTTAATCTAATTTAGTTATTATATTTATCATACTTTCTGTCAGAACTTGTTCAGTATAATAAAACCCTATGAGACCTAAATGTGTAAGATTAATCCAATTTAGTTCTGTAAGATTGTTTCTATTTAAGTCAACAGTGATTTTGTTGCTTGTTGTTATAACCTTAATATCCTCACCATTGTGAAGAACGACGATGATGACTTTAAGGCGTTTAACGTCTAAGTTTTGCCAGCTAATATTAATTCCTTTTATAAGGTCGTCACTAACGCCCACAACCCCATCCCTCTCCACATCTTTAAAGACAGAAATTTCAAATACCATTGTGAACGTGTCTCCTAATTTTCTGCTTGGAAAGAACTGTAATTTTGTAGAAGCTTTCTTTAAAACCGTTTCTCTTCTGTGGAGGATGTACTGTTTTTTCCCATACGGTGTTATTTCAATTTCTTTCCGACTATTGTCGTCCGGCATAAGACTTACATGTAAAGGGCCAGAGTTGAATGCTTTCTGAAACTTTTTTGACGGCTAAAAAATGTAAATGGGCTTATGAATTCAAATTTTATTTCCCATTCTAAATATGGTTCCAAGTGCCATTTGAGGTCAGGTTTTCGAACTATTTTATATTCATACTGGCCAACATTATTTGCTTCTACATTGCGTAGTTGTTCTAGTTTAGGAAACCTTTTGCTGTCGCCAACCTCTTTGCGTTTATAATCACCATCTTTAGTGTACTCAAACCCATACAAAGCGCCTATCTCACCATTCTGTTCAAAGTCTGTAACGTCTGCAAGGTCTTTTAATTCTAAAGTTATACACCTCACAGGCGCTAATGTAACTCCTGATTCTTCTGGACCACGCGACATTATTTTTTAGTAACGTATTATTTTATTTCCAAAACAATGTGCAGGTTATCACATTTCACGACTTTCCCTGCTTTGTCTGCAATTTTTATATTAAATGATCCGACCCTCCCACAAACTAATCTTTTAAACTGTAAATTAGGGAATTGTATAATTTCATAATCGCAATATGCGGCTTTCCCAGATGGAAGAGCTCTTAAAACAGTTGAGGGCCTTCCATCATATAAGTTTTCATCAGTGCTCAGCTCATCCAAATGAACATAGAGTAATGAATGTAATGCAAGATCGAGCGATTTTCTCCCTCATAAGTAGTTTTGTTTGGTGTAACTCTAAATCTATGATTGTCAGCTGCAAAGCCTAACATTTTAGCTAGCTCTTTATCAAAAGAGTAACTTACTTCTTCTTTTTCAGACTTGAATGTTAACATTGTTTTTTTAGATTTGCATTGTTAAGTTTGAGGGTAATGTCAAGTTACTCATTGCTTCTTTTAGTGAGCAAAACCCGTAATAACCATCAGGTATTGTTAACTGGCTAACTATGGCCCCGGTTTTGTCAATTTTTTTAATCTTATTATTCCCCTTGGCTTTAGTTATATTAAACCATACACTTTGTAAAATATTTCATGAAGCGCAACCGTTCTGGTTCCGCAATTGTTATTAATAGCATGTTCTAAAAACGAAGGGCTGTCTTGAGTTGTTATTGTTACAAACATTTTTTAAAACAAATTAAAAATGAGTGCATTCAAATATACTGATGCAAAATATTCTGTTGGGCCGCACTACAAATCTTAAAATATAACAACTGATACTCTTGACATTTCTGTGACCCAGACTGACACTTTTCAAGTAAAGTGAGTACTCTCATTGGCCAGATATCTTAACCCTCCTATTAAAAACGACCGCATCCCGAAAGTGTGGTTCAGTCATCCGATGCAGTTTTATCAGAACCAGTTAAACTTTGCTGTGTTTTGTGCATCAACTGGGTGTGGAGTGTCGTATGCTGATCATCAAAATCATCATGATCCTTTGGTGAGGTCAGTGTATAGATTCATTTTTATTACACCTTCAGACGTATTTTGACTGAACTGCGAGCGCCATTACCAAATGACAAACCGTTTAATCCATTCAGCAACCGAATAGACATGAAGGCTTTTGAAAGGATCTGTAACGAATTCAATATTAACATCAAGACAGACTTTAGACAAAAGTCGGATCTTAATCATGGTCTAGGCACCCCTTATTTTTGGGGCGTGCACAGAAAGTATAACTATGACTGGCATCCTCCTTACACATCTTTCTCTTCAGGCACAGCTGTTCACTCGGGTCCATAGAGCAAGAGCATAAAACAGCATGGACGACATTTATCTTAGACTCTTCTAAGGGCCTAACTAAAGCAGGAATAGAACGAATAAACGACTCTATTCGTACTTACGTTTGGTGTTTGCTAGGTTCGCAAGCACAAACGAGATCGAGCATAACTGATCCTTCTACTGGTTTTGATGCACAAAAACAATACTTAGCAAATTTAGAGGACGCCATTAATTCTACAGTTGATTTACCTTCAAGTATAAAAAGATACCAAAATGTTTTACAATACGCAAGATCGAAAGTAGACTTGCTGTTGGCACTGGTTTATACATGCTACCTTCTGACCTCAGACCCAGTAGGAACAATAATAAACTACAACAATGAAATCCTTGTGGCAGGCAATGAACAGAAGGTCGAAAAAACGAAATAAATTCTGAGCCAGTAATATTGCAAGCAGTAAACAAACACCCAAAATAAGTCATCCAACCCCCAAGGGCCCAAAGCCCGAGGCCGTTGAAGAATCAAAAAAAATAATGACCATGAATATGAAAAGACAGCGCTTGTTTTTGGATTAACTGGCCTAGGATTACTCCTTCATTTATTTACTAAAGAGTAACCCAACTATTAAGAGAACTAATGTCCATAGGTGCTCGCATAAAGCCAACTACTTTGCTTGCAGTAGACAAAAGCCAGCTAACGACACCTCCTAATATACCCGGTAAAGAGTCTATAGCTTTAACTGGCTAATTTTTTAATAAACCCGCAAGATGATCAAGCTGTTTTTTTACCCATGATTTATCAGGAGCGATGGTGGCGATGGCGATGGAGGCACTGGGATTTGACCGCCGCCGCCTGTAATAGCCATCACCAGTGTACTTATTGCAAATCCTAAGGCTGTTATAACGCTTGCTAATGTGACTCCCTGCTCTCTAAATAGTGTTCGTATTCGTTCTGCTAGCGTTGTGTCTTCATATAAAATTCTTTGGATAGTTTTCTCTTATTCTGCTCACTTGAGTTCGTAAGTCTTCTCGGTTAGTAACAACACTTCTAGTCTTGCTGATCTCTCTTGTTCAAGATCTTTTAGTCTTTGGGTTATTCTTTCTTTAACACCAGGCCCTAAGTTGGCGTCATCAGCCTCAACGAGTTTTTCTTTTTCTCTTTTTATATGCTCATCTATTTCACCCAGTTTTGCTAAATTGTTTGTTAATTTCGCCTCTGATGCTTCTCAAAGCATGATCAAGGGCCGCTATTTCTCGCATGGTAGCGGGGAATCATTAATTGTTTTTAACGCTGTTTCTTCGGAAAAACTGGTTTCTGCTTGCATTACTTTGGTCCGCTGTTTGACTTAAATCTTGAAGTTCCATGTTTTGTATTTGGTTATCTGTTGGGAGTTCTTGTAGCGTGTTTTTGAAGTTAGCAACTGCTTCCCTATCTAATTTTGGTTTAGTAATGCCAAGGCGATTCGATCTTCCACCCTAAGTCTTTGTCTAATTGTATTCAATGCCTACAAACTTTGATGAGTCTCGTTTATCGGTAAGCTGAACACGTTGTTCTCGTTGGGCCACTTTTACAAACAAATGGCCTTTTTTATCTACTTCAAAATCAATAGGAAATTCGGGAGGTTCTTGACCTAAACTTATGTAAAATGATTCAACCTTACTTAATGTTAATTTATGCTGACTTTCTGCTAATTCATACAGCAATGAGCGCGATGGTTTGTGTCAAGGAGTCATTTCACTCATGTCGTCTCCAGGATCTAAAAACATCATAATCTTCTTCACCTTCAATGCCTGCTATGTTTTTAAATAATTAACTTTTTATTTTGTTTTATAAAAAATGTCGCAAACATATGGCTCGATTCTTGACCCGCATAGAAGACTGAAAGAACCCTTTGGCGTGAAGGAAATAAGCGGAATATTACTGTTCCAAATAAATCCATCTACTATTGATGCGGATCAAATTCTTACTGTTAAATTTCCAGACCTAGGAGCGGATGAAGTGATTGTGCCAGGCTCTGCACGTCTTACTTTCAAATAGAACCGCTTCAACAACAACCGTAAGTTATGCGTATGGAAATCGCTTTTTCATACCCCTAGATTTTGAGTTGTTAAAAGCGCATGCCCCATACTTTCAAGAGCATTAAAAGACAGATTTGTCATATGAACTAACTTTTAATGACCACAAATATGTTATTATATCATCAGACACCGAAGCAAAGTACAGCATTTCTGACATCTCGTTAGAGTTTGACGTTGTTAGCAACCCTAATTTAGCAAGGCTGATTGAGCAACAAATATCAGTCAAAATTAGCAATAATATACGAAAGAGTGATTCATCATTCTAAATATCCTAAAAGCAGGGCAGACACTATATGGAATTTCAGTTTTAGTGCCACAGCAAGATCGCTTAAAGGTATTTTATTGCTGTGTGAAGATGAAGGACCATTCGAAAGACAAACTGAAAATTTATTAATCCTAAAATAACAAAAGTGCAATGTACAATTGAGGGTAGTCCTAACCAAATCTACGCTAGCGGGCTTAAACCTTATCAGCATTTTGATGAAATAAGAAAACTGTTTGGAGGCGGTGGTGTAGAAATCCGACAGTTGACCTTGTTTCTAAAGATCTGCATCTTCACAGTGTTAGACTTGATCATTATTTAACAACGAAATACGGTTTATGGATTGACCTAAGGTCAACGGAGGATAATAAGTTACATGGAAGCGGGAGAACTGTTAGAGACATAATAAACATCAAATTGATAAAGAAGAAGAAGCCGATAAACCACTTAATGTGTATTTGTTTATTAATATATGATGCGCAGCTGAATATTCAAGATAACAGATTAGAAAATATACATTACTAAATAATTTTTTCATTTTTAAAAAAGCATGCTGTTCAGCATTATCCAAAAGTACCTACAGCACCGGAGTCGCCGAGAGAAGAGATAGTAGAAACCCCCGGCATAAAACCTTTAGATTAACAAACATTACACAAATGCAACAAAAACTAGAGCAAGACCTTTCAAAATATAGCAAAACCAACGAAGGTATTCTGCTGCCTTTAATGCGTTACATATGTTAATACTGGAGCATCGACTTTGAGTGCACTATCGGCAGGGACAAGTGTAGGTCTCTTAGCAACAGTATTTGGTGCACCGTTAGCTATACCTCTAGGCGGGGCGTCTTTAGCTCTTGGCGTGTGTTCATTAGCCGTAGGTGCAGCTAGCAAAAAATTAAAAAACTAAACTCCAAAAGCACACAGCTATGGTTCAACTAATAACAGCTAAACTTAGTTCCTTCAAGCTGATTATAAATAAAGCACTAGCTGACTCAAACATCACGGATGAAGAATTTAGTCGTTTACAGGCCGATTTTGATGACTACAAAAGACAAAAGTTTGATCTTCAAAGAAAGGCGAGGACAACTTTTTCTCAACAGCCAGACACCGAGCAGATAAAAAAGGAATGTTTAAAAAAAGTAACGAAACATTAAAACTCTGTCTAAACAGCTCACATTAAACACGCCAAAGGGCGTTAATACTTTAGTTTATGAGTCTAAACACAAAAAGACCGTCGATATTGATTAAGTATTTTTTTTTTATTTAAATAAATATTTTGAGTTAGAAAAGAAACTCAACATGGCTAAGATATATGAAGGACCGGACGAATTGTTTGAAGGAATTTTTCGAGAAGAACATTTGTCAAGAGCACTGAATGAATATTGATTTAGAAGTCATTAATCCAGCAAACGTACAGGCAAGTGTTGTGCATGCTATTTCTCAAGTTCCGGGTAAACTAACAATAGACCCACCAGTTAAAGTAAATGTTAGCTGTTTTAATCGACTATATAACAATAAATGAAGAAAACCTAGAAATCTGGGTCTCAACTAAACAACAGCATTCTTCTCATAATGACTTAACACCTGGTTTGGGCAGACCAACTGCTTACACAGTTTGATGTAGCCGCCGAAGAAGCTAAGATGAGAGGCTCTGGTTGGTCAGAGGGCGAAGTCTTAGAGATCAGATTAAAACAGGCTAAGTATGCACCGATTGTAGCAGGTCTTACATTCCACTACCTCCAGCATTAGTCGCAAAAAAAGCAGTCTAAACATAAGGAATTCAGACAACAAATGTTTCATGTGGTGTGTTCTCGCAAGGCTGCATTAACGTCCGCAAAAACGCAGAGGAGTGTCTAACTATCACCCTTACATCAATGATCTTAACTTTAGTGGAATATCCTTTCTGTTAGCGTGATTCCATTAATCAGTTTGAAGAACAAAACAAACCAATAACTGTTAATGTATACACATGGGATGAAGAAACAAATCTACTACCCATTAAAGTGTCTAAGAACAGTCCAACAATAGGTGATCCAGACAAAAATCATGTTGACTTACTACTGATGTTTTTACCAGCGGGGGTACCGCATTACACATTGATACGAACAATGAGTAGATTATTGCGGCATACTTCAAAGCATTACCATAAACAAGAATTCTGCAGAAAATGTTTAACAAGAATTCCATCTGCTCAAGCCGCAAGCGAACATAAGAAACATTGTATCGGCCCAGTTGACTGTAATACAGAACTAATTACGCCCCCAGAAGGCAGTAAAGTTAGTTTTAAGAACTGGAAAAAACTGCAAAATTCTCCATATGTTGTTTACGCAGACTTCGAATCACTCATTGTTCCTTATGAAGGGCCAGCGCCACAAAAACTTCGAAAAACAGTCTTAATGAGTAATCATCAGATTTGTTCATTTGCCTTCGTTATTGTCAGGTCGGATGGCGCTCATTCAACACCAGAATTATATAGAGGACCAAATGCTGCAGAATACTTCTTAAAACGCATGCAGCAAGTGCGCAATGACTGTTCTAATAATCGAATTTATCTGAAATCATAATGACACCTGAAGACCAAGAACAGTATGACTCAGCCACACATTGTTGGATTTGTGGTTTAGAACTCAGTGAGGAAACAAATCCGACAGTAAGAGACCATGATCACATTAGTGGAAGGTTTAGAGGAGCAGCACATAGTAAATGCAATCTTCAACTAAAGTTTGAACCAAAGACATGGAAGCTGCCCATCTCTTCATAACTTGCGAGGTTATGACTCTCATCTTATAATGAAAGCAGTAACCGACTCCTTCAGGGTGTCATGCATGCACAGTCATCAGAAAAGTACATGTGTTTTCACTTAAATAACATGTCTTTTTATGACTCTATGCAGCACATGATGGGTTCATTAGAGGCGCTGGCTATGTCCTTAAAGTCCTGCCCAATAACGGAAGAATATTTTGACCCAACCTCGTTAGAAAGGGCGTTTTACCCTATGAGTACATGAACAGTTGGGAAAGGTTTGACGAAGATACACTTCCACCTAAAGGCGCGTTCTTTTCTAGTCTAGAGGAAAGGACTCAGTGATTCTGATTACCAGCATGCTCAAATGCGTGCAGAAGTTAGATTGTAAACGATGGGAGACTATCATGACTCCTACTTAATGGCCGATGTATGTTTTTGGCGGACGTCTTTGAAAATTAAGAAAGACTGCATGAAACATTATAGCTGGATCCTGCGCATTATATTTCTGCGCCGGGATGAGCTGGATGCTTCTTAAAAGTTTACTGAGTACAGATTGATTTCTTGTCAGATTTACCAATGATTCAGATGATTGAAAAACGGATTGCGTGGAGGAATTAGTATGGCGTCGCATCATTACTGTAAAGCAAACAACAAATACCTAGATGATTATGATCCAAGTAAAAGGTCTAACACTTCATGTATTTAGACGCAAACAATCTGTATGGATGGGCTATGGGCAATCACTTCCATTACGCAACTTTAAAATGTACACTGGTGGTATTAAAAACATTCAAGAATTTGTAGAACATCTGCATACTCTTACAGCAGATCGTAAAGAGGTCTTATCTAGAAGTTGACTTAGAATATCCTCATGAACTCCATTACCTACATAATGACTACCCATTAGCCGCAGAAGCCTAAAGATGAATCCAAGAGAGCCGCTAAACTTGTGCCTAATCTCGTGGCAAAAAAAATTATGTCTGTCATTACAGACATCTACAATTTAATTTAAGACACGTTTTGAAGTTGACAGCTGTTCATCGTATAATTGCTTTTGTCAAGAACAGTTCATGAAACCATACATCAGAAGAACACTGATCTCAGAACTAATCCAAAGCTTCAAAAAAGACTTTTTCAAGCTGATGACAACAGCTGTTTTGGAAAGACTATGAGAATCCCACAAGCGCAAAGATGTCAGATTAGTCACCAAAAGAGAATGAAGCAATTAAGCTGACTTCAAACCTAATTTATCAGGACTTAGAATGATTCATGATCAGCTTTTTGGCATAATGATGAAAAAAAAGAAAGTCAAATTGGACAAACCTGTATTTATCGGGTTACCGTTTAGAATTATCAAGCTTTGATGTTAGAATTTCTTTATGACTACTTTAAACCCTTGTATCCAGATCCAAAGTACTTTACACAGATACAGACAGTTTTGTTATAGATATTCCTACTGAATGACATCTATAAAGACATGGAAATCGAAGTGGCTAAAGGACATGCGGATGGTACGACACATCCCGATTATCCTAAAGATTCGCCTTTGCATTCACCCGTTAACAAAAAGGGTTTTAGGAAAGATGAAGGATGAATTATCTGGAAGGTGATCAAGGAGTAAGTGGGGTTAAGTCGAAAATGTACAGTATTTCGAGCCAGGAGAAAATCATTAAGAAAGCAAAGGGAATATCTCGCAGTGTTGAGCAGTCAAACAATCCACATGACAACTACAAAGAAGCATTGTTTGGCAATAAGACTTTTCATCATGACAACGTAAAACTGCATCTAATCTACATGAGATCAACACAAGGTATGTAACAAGAAGTCGTTAGATAGAACAAACACAAACGTTGTTTGTTAATCCAGAGTTTTCATATGCAATAGGGCACTGGAGGGCCGCATAAACAGGGGTTATATTTTTCATCAACTTTATCTATAAGATCAAGCATAGCTTCATCCAATCATTTAAATCTTTCTCATGTTTGCTTGATGTGCTCGAATTTTTTTTATATATTTCAAGATATTCTTTTTCCCAATTGGGTTTTTGATTGTAGGTGATCTGGATGGTTTAGCATGCATTGATTAATCTTCGCAAATGTTTCCCCTAATAGCATACACGCATGAATGATTCCCGTATCATTTCCAAGGTCTCTTCCTATACCATCTGTTTCGTTCTGCGCTTCCTTCTGAGCTTCCATTTTAAACTACAATATATTTCGTAAATTAATTAAAGCGGAACTGTGTCTGGGGGATTATCTGCAGTTTCTTCCTTCACAAAAGATCTTTAGAGGGCTGGTCGTTTGTTGCGTCAGTTTCTCGTAATAATACACGGGCGGATTCACTTTACAATTTTTTATTTCATATGATCGACACTCCAAACAGGATCGTTGCCCTTGATGCGAGTGTCCCCTTCTGCTTCTCCCTGTAAATAAGGTACCTTACTTTTTCAAACCAAACGGTAATGTATTGCCGGATGAAGACTCTCCTTCAGCAACATTATTGTTTTTCTTTTGATTGCTTGTACTGGTTTTAGCCCTTTAAATTCTTCATTATCATTGCGCGCAAAACTGAGGGCAGTCTTCTAACCCATTCTGTGTTGCGAGAATTGTCAATAAGCCTCTGTGATACTGGTAGGAAAAAAGTCTTTCAGATAACTGTTTGTTAAAGTTTTCAACTAAGCCTGTGATCTGTGAACTCCTGGAATGCCTCTTTTAATGGTAACTCATTGTTTCAACATAATGATTCACTTGGCCTTTAAATTCTTTTCCATCATCAACTTGAATCCATGCGAGGATAAGTTAAAGGACCTCGTTGGTATATCAGTTGTATGGCGACAGCAACAGCAGAAGCACTTCTATTGTGTTAATGTTTCACATCTTTGTATCTTGAAGCTATGTCAATGACTGTGAGTGCGACTTAAATCTTTTTTCGTCTATCGTATCAAGGGTAAATATAGAAGATCCATTTGATGGGTGTCGTTCGGTATAGTATTCACAAAGTGTGGTCTCTGTAATTCGTTTTGGTGCAGGTAAATAAATTTGCCAAATCGCTTGTTTAGATAACCATTCTTTTGCTGTTTGTTCACTAACTCCCGCTGCTTGGCTTAGCTATTTTATTGCCGTGATTCCCTTCCAATATCCTTTTGTGAATATAGATTTTGTTCATTTTATTCAGCCAATATTAGCGCAACAAATACACAACGGTCATGCCAAAGACAAAAACCCGATTTCTTGCATCTTTGTTTTTCTGATGGTTGATAATAGTCGCTGAATTTTTGGTGGGGCAATGTTCGATTGGCTCGCCCGTTACAAGATAATATTCTTTTATTGCTTGATCAACATCTTTAAATGTGTAAGCTGCATGTCCCTGTTTTTTTCAGAGTATCATTAATAAAACTAATACTGCTCAATTCTCTGCTTTCATACGATCTTGTGCTGCGCTAGTTACTCATAGCATTGTTATGTCTTTTTTTCTCTCTCCGTCATCCCTAGTTTACTAAACGCTAATTACTTCCGCTAAAAGCAAGCGCATTCACCACAGCGCCACCTATCATCATTACGAGTGAGCCATTTTTTTATAAATGTATTTTTTTCTTACATTATTTATATTGTCTGAATTATCCTTGCTTTAACTAGAAAATCTTTCGTAGCAAACGAAGCTGCAATGATAGCAATTAGCTTTGCTGAATCCTCAAAGTCTAGTTTGCCAAGATCAGAGCTTTATTTTTAACAAGCTTTACCAAGCATTGTGTATCCTACACTTAGACCTCCAATAACAGCAGAATGTATACAAGGTGGCAATATTGTTTTCGGTGCTCATTTTAAAAATAAAAAATATAATTATAAAAACATGAACACCGATGATCTGCTACAGCTACAGAGCGCCAACACTGTCTTGAACTTATGATTACAAATGACCAGTTGATGACCAAGCTATTATGCCCAAAAGAAAGGTTGTATTCTTTGGCAGCATGTGGGAAAACAAAACAGTTCCTCGAACTGAATTCAGCATAGAACAGATTCACAGATGTCGCCACAAACATTAAAAGTATCATAACAGGTATTGAAGCGCAGTTGGGTCGAGAATGGTAAAAAGTGTGGGCAACGGTTCTTAGTTTGTACACTAAACTATCAGTAGATTTGCCCCATGATTCTGAACAAGAATTTTATGTATGATTTAAACGCAGGATCCAGTTTAACAAAGTCATTAGAGTCTCTAGGTGTGATCTATATTACAGAATTGGAACATGTTATCCCCCCGTTAATCAGGATTAATAACTTTTAATCATAATAGTTTTATTTCACATTCAAAATGTACGAGTCGTGAAAATCAGCAGAACCAGAAAACACTGAATCAGGTGGAGAAAGTAACCAAGCCAGAAAATCAGCAGAAAACACTGAATCAGGTGGAGACCAGTGAAAGCATCCTGGGCGTGTTAAAGCAGGAAAAAAATTAGCAGAGTGGAACAGACAAAAAAAAAAAATGTTACAGAATTATAACTCATTAATAAACCGCCAACGCCAGAACAAGTTGATTCAATGCCAGCTATAAAAACTCCATGCGATTCAAGGGCACCAAAGTCTTCATGGAATATTGAAGTTAAAACTGTTGCCATTTTTGGCGTCATTGCTGCTGCTGCGGGGGTGGTTATTACAGTTATAAAATATATAAACAATGGCAACAAAAACCAAAGTCCGAACAATCTCCACACTAAATAGAATCCGAACACAAAAACATGCCAGAACCGCCAACAACAAAATAATTTTGATCCATTTGAAATGTAATAATATTTTAAGAACTTAATTTTTTTGATAAAATAGATCATGGCATATTATAAAATGATAGAGTCAATAAATAAAGACTGGAGTCTATAAAAGACATTTCCATAGACAGAATTGTAATCAATGCGGTTGCTTAGGATGTAAGAACTTCATTAAGATCTTGCTGACCGATTTCGCGCAGAGGACGCTGAGCAAGACATCCTCAACGATGACGCGTTTTTGAGGCTGTGTGTACTATAATAGACATTTACTATTTAAGATAAAAACATAGATTGTCTTGTTTTTTGATAATTATAAGAATAACTTAATAAGAACTTGTTGTACTTAGAGGATGACTTGAGGATGACTTGGATGACTTGAGGACGACTTGAGATGACTTGAGGATGAACTTAGAAGTGACTTAAGTAGAAACTTAGAAGTGACTTGGGTGACTTAAGGATGACTTGAGATGACTTGAGACAACTTGAGGATGACTTAAGTAAGAACTAGAAGTGACTTGAGGATGACTTGGAACAACTTGATAAGAACTTAGAAGTGACTATGATTAAAACTTAACTAAGACTTGAGTGGCTTAAGTGACTTAAAAAAAAAAAATTATTTTTTTTTTATTTTATTTTAATTTTTTAATTATTTTTAATTTTTTTTTTATTTTTTTTATTTATTTTTTTTTTTATTTTTTTTTTTTTATTTATTTTTATTTTTTTATATTTTTTTTAATTTTTTTTTATTTTTTTATTTTTTTATTTTTTATTTTTTTTTATTTTTTTGTTTTTTGAAAGTGATTATCTCCCTTAATTATGCAAAAAATTATTACGTCCCCTGAATAAATTATCTATTTATAGATCAGTGAGAGAGAATTGATTATTAAAAGTTGTGTTTTTGTGTTTAATTTGCTAAAGTTTTAAATATAAATATTGAACAAAGTAGCTACTAAAAAGTACTTTAAAGCACAGTTTTGTTATAACCTTTAAAACTATTCTGCTTGAATAAAAAACAATTTATAATAACACCCCCAATTATGCATAAACACCATAAAATTTAAAAGCTTTCAGTTTGTACAGTATATATATTAATCCAAAAAGTGTAGAGTTGGGAATTGCCTGCGGTGGTTTTGTGCTTGTTTGTGTGGTTAGGAAAGTCTTAATTGGCCCTCTCTCTGCCCTCTAAGTGACCCTCCCATTTTCGTGTTTCGTCTAGTCACTGGCGCGGCTATAAACGCCCGCAAACCACAATGTGTTGTCTGGGTCACTGGCGCGGCTATAAACGCCCGCAAACCACAATGTGTGTATCCTAGGAAGGGCCACTGAAATTGGGTGAGAGAATTGCCCCCAAATTAGACAAACTGAAAGTAGACAACCAAGTGTAAAATACCACTATTTAGAGGCATATTCCCAAAACTTCGCATCTAGCCACATTATCTGTGATCCTCTGGATCTGGCTGGGGCCCTAGGGCGCCATAGGTCTCAGTTTACCATGGGTGATCATGTAATGTGGCTAGATGCGAAGAGTTTTGCATTTTTTTTTTTATGAAAATGATCAGGAAAAACATAGGATTAATGTTTTACAATGTAATTTCCACAACCTTGCGTGTTGAAAAAAATAGAAAACATTCGCTTGCGACTCTGAATCCTGGGCGAAGAACAACTGGTCGGTCTCCGTCAGGGCCAACCCACGCGACTCTGAATCCTGGGCGAAGAACAACTGGTCGGTCTCCGTCAGGGCCAACCCACATGCGTTGCAGCGTTTGTTGGGGATGCCGTAGAATGTCACCAACTCTCGTCTCTCCCGTCACTAAGTCACACAGTCGTTTTGGCCCATTGGGCCAAACTCGTCGAGCAGTTTTCGTGAACATGCCCACCCGCTGCTGCTTCTGATCATCGGGTTAAGAGATGTGGCACCCATCTTGCAGCCAGTTTTCCCCATGTGAAGGTCTTTGTGCAGATGTGTTTAAAGGTGCCAATTGAAAGCTCACAAAGCCTCGCTTAATTCCGCACAGTCGAATGTGGATCCTCCTCTATCAGTCTTTTCACAAATGCAATGTTTTGTTCGTTCCGAGCTGGTAAAGCTCGCTCTGCACGATTACCCCAATCAGATGGCGCCCTACCTGCTCTTAATTGTTTGACCCATCTGCAAACTGTGCGGTAAGACACACAATCCGTTCCGTAAACAGCTTGCAAATCTGCGTGTATCCTCCTACAATCGTCACCAAGTTGTAGCCTTGTGAAAGTGTAGAAACGAAATTGCTCATTGGTGACGTCCATTTTTTTCAGGCTCAGCTGTTTGAAACACAGTTGTAATTACGTCATACTCCGAGTTGCGTCATGACGTCAACTTTATTTTCTGCAATTCTAATCAGGTAAACTTTAAAGTTGTGTTTGGTATAAACATTTTTCTGTGCGGTGCTTCGTTTCCAAACGGCAAGCCTAGTGTCATCTTAAATTGAACAACCCTCGTAAAAACGGATAACCCTACACAGTATGTTTGTTTGTAGGGTCGTTATTTTTTGGTTATTAAAGTCATGCTTAGTAGAGAACTATAATATGCCGCTTTTGGATTCGGCCGCCCGAGACCGGCCAAGGCCGGTTGAGAGCGGGTGAGCCAGAAGCGGCATATTATAGTTCTCTCTCTCTCTCTCTCTCTCTCTCTCTCTCTCTCTCTCTCTGTCTCTCTCAAACACAAGCATGAAAAAAAAACAAAAAACAGACAGATATCATGTTAGACCAGAAGGGCAAACTGGAAAGCGTGGACACCCACGGAAATCGATGGAAAATGTTCGAGTCAATTTGTCAGTGAAAATGGAAAAAAAAAAAAAAATTATTCCCTGCAAGGTGAAGTAGTAGTTGGCATAACTGAAAGAGTTACTTCCCGTAACCTTTTTCTTATTTTTGGTGGGATACAGGAAATACAAAATGTCACAAGTTCTCATGTAAAAAAAAATCCAGCGAAAATATCATACTCTGTGGATAATTTCGGCTAATACCAGTACCTTGATAGTATTCTTGTTTCTTTGTATTAGAAATTTTCAATAATCAATGAAAAACATGTTTTTTCGTGGGAAATTTTGGTCCGTCACAGTACTTTCATGATGTTTGTGTTCAATTAATAAAATGAATTACAGAACAAATCCCGGAGGCACTGTCTGGTCAAGTCTGTACCACAATTCGCACCAATATTTAGTGATTTTTGGCCTTTGCCTGCAGTTCCATCTATCCAGCAGACTTCACTAAGATTGGTCAAGCATTGGCGTGAAAAAAAAAAGTCGAAAGAAGCTTGCTCAACGATCCTGAAACAGCTGTTTGATCTGAATCCACAAAACGGGTCCGCACCAAACTCTTGTGAATTTGTCTCTTGGCCATTGTCCGTCATTTGACGGTCAAAAGTGTGCTCCAAAATGGGTTCAGCGGTCTTTGCGTGGTCACAGTGACGGACAGACAAGCAAGCAAACACACAAATAAACAGACGAATCAAAACATATCCTTGGCGGAAGCAAAATGATAAAAACATCTGCAAGGTATCTTCACACGTCACGCATAAATTCTGGCAGGCTTTCGCCTCTGCTCTGTCAGTCTGGGAAATATGCTGTTTTGTGTGTGTGTGTGTGCGCGCGCGCACACTCGTTCATTTCCTTTGCCTGGTATACTTCCCTTCAAGATCAATAACTGCAGCTTTTGGTGTACTATTTTCCTAAATAGGCAAATAAATGAAAATGATGTCACTTTTGCCTGTCCTGGACATAGTGAATATGTCATATATGAATATGACTGTATAGCCATTAAAGCTGATGGACTTAACTTTCTCTATGCAACCTATATTGTTTGCCAACAATACTAGTCGCGCGAGTTCCCGGATATCTGCCATGAAAACAAGACATCTGGCCGATACCAATACCTTGACGGCAATGTGATGAATATCAGACCTCAAGAACAACATACTAGGCTGGTACGTCTGTGGATCCCCTACGCTCACAGCAGAACCGTATCCTTACAGCAGTCACGGATGGAGCATTTTGCCTTTATTTTCGGCACTTTTGCTGATAGAACCGTATCCTTACAGCAGTCACGAATGGAGCATTTTGCCTTTATTTTCGGCACTTTTGCTGACAGAACCGTATCTTTACAGCAGTCACGAATGGAGCATTTTGTCTTTATTTTTGGCATCCTTGCTGATAGAACCGTATCCTTACAGCAGTCACGGATGTAGCATTTTGCCTTTAGTTTCAGCACTTTTACTGACAGAACCGTATCTTTACAGCAGTCACGAATGGAGCATTTTGCCTTTAGTTTCGGCACTTTTGCTGACAGAACCGTATCCTTGCAGCAGTCACGGATGGAGCATTTTGCCTTTAGTTTCGGCACTTTTGCTGACAGAACCGTATCTTTACAGCAGTCACGAATGGAGCATTTTGTCTTTATTTTTGGCATCCTTGCTGATAGAACCGTATCCTTACAGCAGTCACGGATGTAGCATTTTGCCTTTAGTTTCAGCACTTTTACTGACAGAACCGTATCTTTACAGCAGTCACGAATGGAGCATTTTGCCTTTAGTTTCGGCACTTTTGCTGACAGAACCGTATCCTTGCAGCAGTCACGGATGGAGCATTTTGCCTTTAGTTTCGGCACTTTTGCTGACAGAACCGTATCTTTACAGCAGTCACGGATGGAGCATTTTGCCTTTAGTTTCGGCACTTTTGCTGACAGAACCGTATCTTTACAGCAGTCACGAATGGAGCATTTTGCCTTTAGTTTCGGCACTTTTGCTGACAGAACCGTATCCTTACAGCAGTCACGGATGGAGCATTTTGCCTTTAGTTTCGGCACTTTTGCTGACAGAACCGTATCTTTACAGCAGTAACGGATGTAGCATTTTGCCTTTATTTTCGGCACTTTTGCTGACAGAACCGTATCCTTACAGCAGTCACGGATGGAGCATTTTGCCTTTAGTTTCGGCACTTTTGCTGACAGAACCGTATCTTTACAGCAGTCACGAATGGAGCATTTTGCCTTTATTTTCGACACTTTTGCTGATTCTTCACAAACATACGTAATGTAATCAACGCACTGTGTACAGAATCCACCTGCAAAGAAAGGATATCTTTGAAGAAAATACGATTTCAGTAAACGAAACATAGTAATGCATCCTCCCCCCATCTGATGAATGGAAGTACACCAATGTGTTGTCTGCTTTTCGCGCGGTCAATGAGAAGCGGGTCACTGCCACTGTCCGCACTTTCCCCGGTCACAGGGAAGACACGGCCAGACGCCACAGGCGGGTAAGAACAGGAACCAGCATCTTCCCTGTGCCTGGGAATTGTCCTGAAGGTGCGCGCTGGCTGGAACTCGCTCTGTTACTGACAACACGTGCCCTGCGCGCGGCTGTTGGAAAGGATGAGTAGGCTACATCCTCAAAGGAGTGCGCGTTGCTGTTGACTTAACGGTAAGCTGGGGGGGGGGGGGGGGTTATGTAAGGGCGCCCACATTTTTATCGACCTTACTGATGTCTGTGACCAGTTGCGGACGTTCTGCAAGGTGACGGTCCACATGATGTTCGTCAAGTACTGGCCGGACCACCTCAAGGACCTGACCAAGAACCTGTGGCGTCCCATGGTCTGGCAGGTCAGTGGGGGGTGGGATGGACTGGATTGGAGTGGGGATGGAGTGGACTGGATTGGAGTGGACTGGATTGGAGTGGGGATGGGGTGGACTGGATTGGAGTGGGATGGAGTGGACTGGATTGGAGTGGGATGGAGTGGACTGGATTGGAGTGAGATGAAGTGGACTGGATTGGAGTGAGATGGAATGGACTGGATTGGAGTGGGATGGAGTGGACTGGATTGGAGTGGGATGGAGTGGACTGGATTGGAGTGGGATGGAGTGGACTGGATTGGAGTGAGATGAAGTGGACTGGATTGGAGTGGGATGGAGTGGACTGGATTGGAGTGGGATGGAGTGGATTGGAGTGAGATGGAATGGACTGGATTGGAGTGAGATGAAGTGGACTGGATTGGAGTGAGATGGAGTGGACTGGATTGGAGTGTGGGATGGGGTGGACTGGATTGGAGTGAGATGGAGTGGACTGGATTGGAGTGAGATGGAGTGGACTGGATTGGAGTGAGATGGAGTGGACTGGATTGGAGTGGGGTGGAGTGGATTGGATTAGACTGGGATGGACTGGATTGGATTGGGATGGAGGGGACTGGATTGGAGTGGGGTGGAATTGAGTGGATTGTGTTTTCTTGTATGGTATGATTGAAATTTTTATAGACTACGTTATGTTTTATTTACTGCTTGAGCAGGGAATACTCTTTTGTTTGTCATTTGACGTCTAGCATTTTGGCTTTGACTTGGATTGTGTGTTACATATTGCTGCTCTGTCTTACTCTTTGTTTCCACTTTCCGTACTTAGGGCTATGCAGTTGTGCTCTTCGTCTATTGTTGTTGTTGTTGGTGGTGGTGCTGTTGTTGTCTTCATCGTCGTCGTCGTCGTCGTCGTCGTTCGTTCGTTCGTTCGTTGTTGTTGTTGTTGTTTGTTACTATTTCAGTGGAGTTTAACAGTCCCATCGTCCATGATTACTCAGTGGCATGTTTCCTACTACACTCATCCTATTTCCGTCGTACACAACCTCACCTAGTTTCTCCTGTCAGAGCCCTAGGTCCAGTGTCTCCTCAAGAAGCAGTGAATGCCACCACGGCGTCACAAGACAACCCACCACAGGAGACTCTTCAAGCTGCCGAGTCATTCTGGTGGCTTTCAGTGGATCCTGTTCCGATCTGACGCGGCCAGGACATCACCTACTCGGCACCCTACTGACAGTAGCTACTTAACTGCAATGCGTGTGTGAGTGGGCGCCGGTCTCTCCAGAAGGCGCCATCCGACGACAGCCTCAATGAACTCGATGGCAGCGATGATTTTGAAACGCATTCACCTCGGGCACGCAGGGACACCGAACCCGATCTCAGCACAAGTGCCGGGCATGAAGGATTACAGAATCTGAAATTTGGTTATTTCTTTATTTTGAACCATGATCAATGAGGAAAACAAAGGTAGTGAGGAGAACAAAGGCAGTGAGGATAACAAAGGCAGTGAGGGGAACAAAGGCAGTGAGGATAACAAAGGCAGTGAGGAGAACAAAGGCAGTGAGGAGAACAAAGGCAGTGAGGGGAACAAAGGCAGTGAGGGGAACAAAGGCAGTGAGGAGAACAAAGGCAGTGAGGGGAACAAAGGCAGTGAGGGGAACAAAGGCAGTGAGGAGAACAAAGGCAGTGAGGAGAACAAAGGCAGTGAGGGGAACAAAGGCAGTGAGGGGAACAAAGGCAGTGAGGAGAACAAAGGTAGTGAGGAGAACAAAGGTAGTGAGGGGAACAAAGGCAGTGAGGAGAACAAAGGCAGTGAGGAGAACAAAGGCAGTGAGGAGAACAAAGGCAGTGAGGGGAACAAAGGCAGTGAGGAGAACAAAGGCAGTGAGGGGAACAAAGGCAGTGAGGGGAACAAAGGCAGTGAGGGGAACAAAGGCAGTTCTTTAGTGTTCCATTCTAGTCTGAGGCTTCATGACGATGCTGTACTTTATGCTTCGCTTCATATTTCGTCTCGGCCTCAACCAGAACCCGAGTGATGATGCACTCACCTGCGATATTTGGTGCAAGAAATTCAAGCAACATTCTAAAACCAAAATCGTCTGAGTGCTTGCAATATTCCCACGAGAACACAGTCGACTCAGCAACTCTGGCTACCGGTCAGCCCAGAGCAACGAGCAACGGTGAGACTGAGGTCCATGTAGCTCAGTGTTCTTCATGAGACACAACTCACAGACCTGAGTCTGTACCGTGATCGGGAAATTCTACAAGCATATGCCTGTATTGGGATTCGAACTTATGACCTTCCAGCTGAGAACCGCAACGTTGAGCAAGGCACCATGGCGATTAGCGTTTGTGGGCCTCTTTGTCCAGCGAAGCATGGCCTAGTTTTGTTCCTCCTGTCTCCTAAAATGATGGACACTCAAGACCGAAGAGCAGTTACCGTCTCCGTCAGTTTCTTCTTCTGTCTTTCTGTCCGTCTCTTATTGTCTACACGCGTGCGCGCGCGCACGCACGCACGCACGCACGCACACACACACACACACACACCGCGCGCGCGCGACGGATACATGTTCACTCGCACACATTGTATGCACCAATGGGCTGGCATGCGCGCGTGAGCTTCTGTTGACATGTTTCTGTGTTCTACATTGTTTTTCAGCTTGTATTGTTCTTCGAACTGAAGTCTTTCATATTAAAGATATACCTTTACAGATGACACCTTCTGAGTTGATGACATGTTTCTAGTTCTGATTTCTCATGGTGGAGATGGGCTCCGCTGAGAATTCTTCATTGCTCACGGACAGTTGAGATGAATCATGACGGACAGCAGCGACAGTACTGTTATACAAGAGCGTGTGCTGAATTCAACCCTCAGTTTAAAGCAGCGACAGTACTGTTATACAAGAGCGTGTGCTGAATTCAACTAGCTGTTTTATTCTTGAGGTGTGATTCTTGGGTCTCTATTTTTTTTCGGTTTAATGACGTAGGATTCCCGATTCTGTTTTTGCGTTTGGAACAAATGATATATAATTCCAGGTTTTTCACTTCCGGATCTGTTGACGCATTGTCTTATCCCTGATTCAACGTTTCCCAGTAGGATGATGCGATCAATGTGCCATTATGATCCATTTCCAGAAGACATTGCGCGATGTATCACTGTTCATTACCTGTTTTCCGATGGTATGATGAGTATGCCATTTCTGCTGGTCAGTTTTCAGATGGTATGACGCGCTGTATATTTTTGGATCGTCTCTTTTAAGTCGACATGATGTGCTCATAATTTCTAATTCCTAATTGGCAAACGGGACGATGAATTGTTTAATTCCTGATCATCTATCCGAAAGGGGATGACTTTGAGCCATACAATTCATGATTCTATGATATCAGAAAGGACGCTGAATTATACTATTCCTGATTTTACAGTTCTTGAAGGGACGACGACTCATACAGTCCCTGATTTTATAGTTCCAGAAGAAATGCTGGGTAATATAATGTCTGATTGTATATGTCCTGAAAGGATTATATACTACATAATTCCTGATTCTATTGTTCCAAAAGGGACTATGAGTAATAAGATTTCTGATCGAATATTTTCAAATTGGACAATAATGACACAATTCCTGATCTCTTAGCTCATGTAGGGATGATTGATTCTTTGGTAGCCAAAAGGGATAAAAAGCTACATAATTTCGGATGATAAGTAGTACAATTCTGATTCTTTGGTAGCCAAAAGGGGTGAAAATATATATAATTTCCAATTCTTTGTTCCCAGAATGGATTATGAACTACGTTATTCTTAAATCTTCCGTTCCAAAAGAGATATTGACTATATAGTTCCAATCTTTGTTTGTTTCTATATGTCAGGATGATTTATATAGTTCCAGATTCCTCACTTCCTTAAAGGATGATACAGTACATAATTATCCCTTCTTTGTTTCGTGGAGAAATCACGTGTTTCATACAATTCCTGATTTGTTTGTTTGTTTTGTTTTGGTTTGATTTTCTTTTTGTGTTTGTTTGTTTGTTTCCGGCAGGGGTGAAGAGTTGTTTCTCTGTTTTCAGAAGGGACACGTGATACAGATTTCTGAATTTCTTTTTTCATCGCAGAACAAGGCATACAGACACAGATTTTCAGTGTCTGTATGGTTTGGTATGATATAGTGCGATAATACGATAATGTTTTTTGTTGTTGTTGTTTGTTTGTCTGTTTGTTTTTGACGGCATGGGATGATTCTTTGTTTATAAACGGAACAATAATGTGATATGGGATTCTGACTTTTAGTTTTCCGATTGGACGAAAATGTAATGTAGGATTCTGATCATCCGTTCTTATAGAGGATAGTGATATGATGTAGAATTCTGATTCTTTGGTTCTGATTCGGATGTTGTGATATAGGATTGCAGTTCTGTTTCTTGCTGGAATAGTGATGTTTTATATAAAATTCTTATTCTTTACTCCCGAGTGGGATGATGACTTGTCACAGGATGCTGAATTTCTGTTTCCAGATGGAATGT
>CM031613.1:33817441-33829941 GCA_018398815.1 Conus ventricosus
AAACGTGTAAATGCTTTTCAGTAAAAACAAACAAAACCAAAAAAAAGCCCCACCAACTCCTTTGTATTGTATGAAGAGAAAAAAAACAAAAACAAAAAGAGCAAATATTAAAATTGATGCTCACTTCGACAATGACCTTGAGTTACAAATATACAGGGACACTATAACATCCACCCACATATGTTTGACCGTGTGACTTGGATAAAATAGATGCCAGAATTTTTGTTAATGTCGAGGAAATGGCTACTTTATCATGTCACTGGTAATGGCGGGGGGGGGGGGGGGGGGGGGGGCAGGGAAAGAACGGGGAAGAAGGGGTGGACTTATAGCGCCACAGGTATGGATTATTTTGTGTATTCTTTCTTGACCGCAACAGGAAATCATATCTGATTTTATTTTTTATCCTGACTGCACTGCCGATCGTTTCAACTATACACCAAATGATTGAAAAGCAAGTAGATCTAATCACAATTTTAAAAGTAAGCCAAAAGTTAAATTGTGCGCGTTACATTCTCAGTTTTATTTTTTTTTTTTCAGTAGTAGACAATGAATGGCTTGTTTTAAGTGAATCCTAACAGCAGTTCTTGAGCTGACCGAAAATATATCGAATTTCCATTTTCCTCTTGTTTCAATTATTTGCTATTACTGAAGAAGAATGGCAAAAAAAAAAAGAAGAAAAAAAAACAGAAAAAAAACCGAATTACGAAATCAGCTCCGGACTGAACGATTTATTTAAAAAACACACCAAAACATTACATGTCTTTAACGCTACTATCGACAAATGAACCAAGGAAAAGTCCTTTTCACTCTGATAGATCAAATCAATCCACACAACAACCAAAACAAAAAAACCCCACTCTGGGGGTGTCCTCTTTGCAAGGAACTTAACCGAGGTTACGTTCTGGAACAGACACGGGCTGTTTATAGGCCGCTCCAATGTATATCAGTGACGACTATCAACTTACGTATTTACGTATATTGCATATGCCTGTGTATATATGCCAGGAAAATGTGAACGGAGAGTCGGGTGAGAAAAGAAGTGGGGATGGAGGGAACAACGTATTTGAAAGGAAAAAAAATGGCTATATCAGTTATGATATATAATGTGGATTACGTAAATAACGCACACATCATAAGCCTCAGAGGAGGAGAGAGAGAGAGAGAGAGAGAGAGAGAGAGAGAGAGAGAGAGAGAGAGAGAGAGATGGACACAGAAACAATGAGAGATAGACAGACGGACAGACAGACAGACAATGGTAGGAGGGGAGAGGGGGAGAATGACAGGGATGGGGGGGGGGGGGGGGGGGAGAGGAAGGCAAGAGACAAAAGTGATAACAGAATAAGCTAGTAGCCGACTGTACTCCGAAAGAATTCCTTTAACCCTTCAAACGCCAAAGCACCACCAATACAAGCTCAGATAGCAAACGTTTATTTGAACGGGGGCTCAAAAAGCCAGAGAAAGACTGACGAGAATGTCTTTCTCTCTCCCACTCCCACTCTTCTTCTCTCTCTCAAAGAATAACACGTGTGTTGTTGTTTTTTACCAAAGCTGTATGTTTTGTTAATAGGACTGATTTGGGATGAAAATAGAAAAAAAGAAACTTTTCAAGATGACTATTTTATAACATTTCCAGTTTTATTTTAAAACATGTTTGTTTTCATCCACTGTAAAGCAAGACAATTATACTCTGCGTTTCCAAGCATGAAGTAATGTAGTAAGGACAAGTTTGGAATAAGAAGCGAAGGGGGGGGGGGGGGGGGTGGAGAGCCAAGAAGAGAACAAGTATGAACGAAAGACCCAAGAAAATGGAGAGAGAGAGAGAGAGAGAGAGAGAGAGAGAGAGAGAGAGAGAGAGAGAGAGAGGAGGAGAGAGAGAGAGAGGTTATATTTACAAATTAATAGAGTGAACAACACCAATAATAATAATCATTACATCAAGGTTCACAACAGAAGAAACACAACATCATTAGAATCACGAAAAGGACTCTCATAAAAACGCTACACGGTGGCCTTTTCTTGTGTGATCTCAAATGAAAGTACGCTCATGTATTATGATTATAATACTGCAGCAAAACGTCGACACACTCTTCGTTTTCCTGGCTAAAATGGTATATATCCTAAAGTTCCTATATCAAAGAAACACTTTTACCTTCAGTCTGTGGGAAGGGGGTAGGGGAGATCAGCACGATTCTTTAAGTCAGTTGAATGGGGCAGGGGAGATAAACATGCTTCTTCACCAGCCCTGACTAAATCACGACATCAGCTCTTGATTCCACTGCTTTGGGTACTCATGGAAATGAGGGAGGTGGAGACAGGGAGGAGGGAAAGGGACACCTTTGACCTGCTGGCTGTCCGTGTCTAAAGGAAGGAAGGAGAGGGGCGAAGAGGGGAAGAAAGAAAGAAAGAAGGGAGGGCTTCGTCGGAAGAAAAATGGTTCATCAACTCTCATTCCGATCCAAAACAGGTGGAACTGAAAGGCCATGAGAAATGACAGGAACTGATGAATGAAACAGGTGATTGCTACAGTGTTCGAAAAATTGACGCAGAAAAGAGAAAGAAAAGAAAGAAAAAGAAAAGAAAAAGAAAAAAAAAGTGTTTCTTTTTTAAATTTAAACCAACCCATCTTCAGTTGACATGGGATCATGGTGAATGGTATCTGCTAGCCTTATCCGCTTTATTTGTTTGGGTTCTGGTTCCATAAAATCACCTGCGTCATCAGCTATGTTGTACATGTCTTCAAAGCCGTGCTGGAATTTATCTAGCTTTAATAACTATGCTAGCATGTCTGAAACATGCTATCAAGAATGTGTCAAAAGTTATCTCCCATTTTCATGCTGGTGTGACAGTGACAGTGTTGGGGCTGGAAAGGAGAAACGGGGTGTGACAGTGACAGTGTTGGGGCTGGAAAGGAGAAACGGGGAAGGAATTGAGGGGATGGGAAAGCGGGAGGGAGGGGGGGGGGGGGGGGGGTTCAAATGAACGAGTCTGATAGATCGTAATTTCTGCATCAACCGTTTGTTTTTTTCTTCCTTTGCCTGGTGTTAGTCTCGAAGCATACACATTCTACAGGGTGTATTCAACAATTGTTTTACTAAACGCACTGTACAGAAACTCTCTTTGTGAGGACATATGAAATTGAAAAACAAAACAAAACAAAACAAAACAAACAAACAAAAAATTAAAAACAGTTTCCTTGTCCAAAGATGTGCAGATGGTATCCACTTCTTAAACAGACTGTATTGTGGGCCATACGTTTGATTTTGACAAACGTAATTGCGATAGTGAAAAGGACAATGATATACTTAACTCTTTCAGTGCCAAACTCGCAACGAACCAGTGTTGTTGTTTTTTTAGGTTATAACTAGAGACCGATTTCGGGGACTGCTTTTTCCCCAGGTTCATTTGCACTTTAGAATGGTGAGAAAATAACTCATGCCAGACTCTAAAGCTACGCATATTATCCTTTATCGTAGCCCTTCCAAATAGCAAGAAAATGGCTTCCGAAAATGATGGATTAGAAGCACTTTAGGAGGAGGGAAACGCTGGATTCCACAACAGGTAGAGCTGAAAGGGTTAATGACAGGTCAGAACCATCAACAACCAGGAACCAGCATAATGGTAACATCAGACCCATGGCGAGGCGTGGCACCGCTTCTGTCCCCAGGAATAAGAAGCATCGCTAATATTCTACGTACTTCGTGTACTTTTCTAGAAAGAAAGAGAACTAATGGTGGCATTTAAGGGTGGCATTTTTCAGCGCTACACTATGCAAGCGTGTGTGTGTGTGTGTGTGTGTGTGTGTGTGTGTGTGTGTGTGTGTGTGTGTATGTGTGTATGTGTGTGTGTGTGTGTGTGTGTGTGTGTGTGTGTGTGTGTGTGTGTATGTGTGTGTGTGTGTGTGTGTGTGTAAGAGCACTCGCGCGTGTGTGAAATCACGTTCGTTTGTTGTTTGTGTCAGGAACAAAAAGATAATCAGGTGCAAATTTACTGATAAAAAAAACAAACAAAAGAAAACAACGTTCTTCCACCGTCTGATCTAAAAGATTTGTTTTCCCCGTCAGCGAGGTGTTTGGTCAACTACACATGGCAGTGTGGAAGCCACCTCCCTTTTTGCTGATGTCCTTTCTTGTTTGGATCGTGACTCGGAATAAGTCTTCATCTGACCTTCGTGGTGTTGCAGCCACACCGCTTCTTCAAGGGGTGTTTGATATTCGAATCTGTTAGGGTTTTTTTTTTTTTAAAAGTAATCTTTGGATTAATGTTCTTATTTAAAAAATTAATTTGAAGCTGTTTTATTTCTATTTAACGGTAGGTAGCGTTAGTGATTTTGTTTTCACAACCTCTCAATCGGGATTGAAAAAATAACAACAACAAAAACAAAACAAACAAAACAAAACAAAACCAAAAAACGTACATCGTTGATCAGTGCTCCGTACGTATTTTACCAAAACCATATTACAGTTTACTTTGTTTTCTCTGACCTTACAAGATAACAGTACGGTGAAATTAATACGTTGGTCAGACCAACTGTGTCTCCTAACATTTAGAATCAAATGATTTATGCTGAATAGAGCTTCCTTCAAGCCAAGTCCTCTTTCAGCGCTACACATGCAAGGGAAATCAGTGTTATTCATCCACTCCAACCACAAAGAACATCATCCGGACGAGTTTCAAAATTGACCTTGAAAAAGCTCTTCAAAATGAAGGTATTATTGTACGCTTTCCGTCGCCAATATGTAGCGCAGCATTGAGTTCTTTCCCTTTGTGGCGGCATTTTACGAGTTTAGCGACTGTTATTTATTTTATTTTTTTTAATTTGCATTCATAATAATCTGCCAATAGACAGGCAGCACAGATTTTTTTTTTCTTGCACAGAACAATACTTCACTAAGCATTCGGGATGGGCCATAATCATCGTGTCCCAATTTCTATGCTCTGTACCGAAATGATGGGTTGAATTATCTTGGAGTTGACTCCCTTGGCAAAATCAAATGGGAGGGGGATGAAGAGTACCTATGGAAAAGGTCGACTGATCTGTTCCAGTGACAAGTGCACCGCTTGGGTGACGGTTATCATGATGTTGGGGGCGTGGTGGAAGTGGTGATGGTGGTGGTGGTTGGTGAGGTGGCGGAGACCCCCTCACTGAAATTGGCACGGGTCACTATCGCCTTCGACTGCACACAATAAAAGGTGAAAGCCGGTGAGGTCAATATCTGCACGGGCATATCCCGATGGATGGTAAGTGAAAGGCTTGGGTGTTGCGTTGTGGAGGTTGCTGCTCTCTCTCTCTCTCTCTCTCTCTCTCTCTCTCTCTCTCTCTCTCTCTCTGTGTGTGTGTGTGTGTGTGTAAGCAAGCAAGGGAGGCAGGAAGGAAAAACGCTCGTGTGTATCATGTGCGTGCATACGTGCTCACACGCGCAAGTGTCAGTGCGTGCGTGCGTGTGTATGTGTGTGTGTGTGTGTGTGTGTGTGTGGTGTGTGTGTGTGTGTGTGTGTGTGTGTGTGTGTGTGTGTATCTGTCTCTCTGTGTGCGCGCGTGCATATGCGCAAATGCAAGCACAGATCGTCATCATTTCCGTCCGTTTTCCAGTTGTTTCTTTGAATTCTCACAATACATGTAAACAACCAATTATCTCAATACATGTAAACAACCAATTATCTCAGAACGTACTTGGCCGATCTTTGTGAAAATTAGCAGGTATGTTCACTATCGGTAACGGATGATGCCCGATTTTTTAGTTAACCGTTATGCCGTTACTGGCGGTTATAACTGCCCATAACGGTTTTTCTTCTTTATGGAATATCTCAGAAAGCACTTTGTCGATCTTTCTGAAAATTTGTAGGTTTGTTCATTATGGATCACGGATGATACCCAATGTTTTAGTTTACTGTTATAGCTGTTACTAACGGCTATAACGGCCCATAACGGTTTTTCTTTTTTATGGAATGTCTCAGAAAGTACTTGGCCGATCTTTCTGAAAATTTGTAGGTATGTTCATTATGGGTCACGGATGATGCCCGACGTTTTAGTTTACCGTTATATCTGTTACTAACGGCTATAACGACCTGTAATGGTTTTTCTTTTTGGAATATCTCAGAAAGTACGTGGCCGATCTTTCTGAAAATTTGTAGGTATGTTCATTATGGATCGCGGATGATGCCTAACGTTTAATGTTACCGTTATAGCCGTTACTAACGGCTATAACAGCCCCTAACGTTTTTTCCTCTTCATTGAATATTTCAGAAAGTACGTGGCCGATATTTCTGAACATTTGTAGGTATGTTCATTATGGGTCACGGATGATGCCCGATGTTTAAGTTTACCGTTATAGCCGTTACTAACGGCCCATAATGGTTTTCTTCTCTATGGAAAATCTCAGAACGTTCTTGGCCGATCTTTCTGAAAATTTGTAAGTATGTTCATTATAGGTCACAGATGATGGCCGATGTTTACCAGAACACCCATTACTAACGGTTACACCAGCCAAGACAGATTTCCTCTTTTTGGAATATCTCACACGTATTCAGGATAAACTTTGCATCTTGTTTTTTTTTTTTTTTTAATATCCTTTATTTTTGCGGTGTATTCGGTACCCAGTGCATTAAGTATACTACACTTATTTATGATTAATCGACACAAGTGCCGAAACTGAAACGCCAAATGGTCTATGTGGAGGACCACTGTAAAGATACTGTGCTGTTGTTAGTAGCGTAAGGGGCCTACAGGCGTGAACACGACAACAAGCAACTTACTGTAGAGGGTACAGGTGTACTGTGTGAACACCAGTGAACACGACAACAAGCAACTTACTGTATTGGGCACAGGTGTACTTACTGTAGTGGGTACAGATGTACTTACTGTAGTTGGTACAGGTGTACTGTGTGTACACCAGTCGGTTACGGCGGTCAAAAAACAGACGCTTGTAGCGGGTGGCACGGTTCAAACGCCCGTTACGACCTCGGCTGGGCAGTGGCACGTGATGATCGGCACAGCGACAGTTCATCTGGGGGGACAAACGGAAATTGCCCTTGTAGTGCATTGTCATCATCTTTACCCTTCCGACAGCTCATCTGGGGGAGGAAAACGACAAAGTAGAGCACTGTCATCATCTTTTTTTACCCTCCTCGTCTCTTCATCATCATCGGCATCATCATCGTCTCATTATCATCATCGTTGACATTACCATCCTTGTCTCATCATCATCATCATCATCATCATCATCATCATCATCATCATCATTGTTACCGTCGTTTCATCAACATCATCATCATCATCATCATCATCATCATCATCATCATCATCATCATCGTTGTCATTACCATCGTCGTCTCATCATCGTCATCATCATTACTATTTTCGTCTCATCATCATCATTCTCATCCTCATCATCTCATCTTCATCGTTACTGCGCTGCAGAAGGTGAGAGGCGTTTGACGGATGATGCCTGATGGTGCGGTCACAGATCGCCTGTGATTCCAGACTCCTTGTTCGTGCTTGATAGGATAGAGGTGTGGTGAGTTTTTTTTAGTGTCTAAATCCCTTTATGTTCCGAGATGTAGGATCACACACACACACACACACACACACACCCCACACACACACACACACACACACACACATACACACACACACACACGTGCATCATCATCCACGTGAACAAAACGTCATACCCTGTAATAGCCAAAGGAGCGTCGGCGGTCCATGCTTCTGACCATTTCTTTCGCGGCTCTGTATTCGGTACGACACGCCTCCAATTCACAGGCTGGCTGACACAGGTACTGGCTGACACACAGAGCACCACAGACATACATGATTAGTTCACAGGCTGGCTGAGACAGGTACTGGCTGAAACACACATAACACCACAGACATACATGATTAGTTCATAGGCTGGCTGACACAGGTACCAGCTGAAACACATATATCACCACAGACATAGATGACTAGTTCACAGGCTGGCTGACACAGGTACCGGCTGAAACACATAGCACCACCGACATAGATCATTAGTTTACAGGCTGGCTCACACAGGTACTGGCTAAAACACCTAGCACCACAGACATAGATCATTAGTTCACAGGCTGGCTCACACAGGTACTGGCTAAAACACCTAGCACCACCGACATAGATCATTAGTTCACAGGCTGTCTCACATAGGTACTGGCTGAAACACCTAGCACCACAGACACAGATCATAGTTCACAGGCTGGCTACACAGGGTACTGGCTAAACACACTAGCACCACAGACATAGATCATTAGTTGATCAGGCTGGCTAACACGGGTACTTACTGAAACACACACACCACAGACATAGATCATTAGTTACAGGCTGGCTAACACGGTACTTGGCTGAACACACTAGCACCACAGACATAGATCATTAGTTACAGGCTGGCTAACACGGGTACTTTCTGAAAACACTAGCACCACAGACATAGATCATTAGTTACAGGCTGGCTCACACAGGTACTGCTAAACACACAGCACCACGACATAGATCATAGTTCACAGGCTGGCTCACACAGGTACTTGCTGAAAACTAGCCACGACAAGCACCAGTCAGCGTACACACATCATTAGTTGACACCTACACCACGGTGTCATATTAATATCTGAAACACACAGCACCACAGAGAATAGATCATTAGTTACATGGCTGGCTCACAGGTACTTGCTGAAACACATAGCACCACAGACATAGATCATTAGTTACAGGCTGGCTAACACGGGTACTGGCTGAAACACACAGCACCACAGACATAGATCATTAGTTGACAGGCTGGCTAACACGGGTACTTTCTGAAACACACAGCACCACAGACATAGATCATTAGTTGACAGGCTGGCTAACACGGGTACTTTCTGAAACACACAGCACCACAGACATAGATCATTAGTTGAAGGCTGGCTAACACGGGTACTTTCTGAAACACACAGCACCACAGACAAGATATTAGTTGACAGGCTGGCTACACGGGTACTTTCTGAAACACACAGCACCACAGACATAGATCATTAGTTGACAGGCTGGCTAACACGGGTACTTTCTGAAACACACAGCACCACAGACAAAGATCATCAGTTGACAGGCTGGCTAACACGGGTACTTTCTGAAACACACAGCACCACAGACATAGATCAATCAGTTGACAGGCTGGCTAACACGGGTACTTTCTGAAACGCTTAGCACCACAGACAAAGATAATTAGTTGACAGGCTGGCTAACACGCTTACTTTCTGAAACACACAGCACCACAGACAAAGATAATTAGTTGACAGGCTGGCTAACACGGGTACTTTCTGAAACGCTTAGCACCACAGACAAAGATAATTAGTTGATAGGCTGGCTAACACGGGTACTTTCTGAAACACACAGCACCACAGACAAAGATAATTAGTTGACAGGCTGGCTAACACGGGTACTTTCTGAAACGCTTAGCACCACAGACAAAGATAATTAGTTGATAGGCTGGCTAACACGGGTACTTTCTGAAACGCTTAGCACCACAGACAAAGATCATCAACTCACCCCCCACCCCCACCCCCACCTCGCCCAGCCCTGCCCCTTTCAAATCCAGGCGCAATGTGCTTTGATTTATATGTTTTGTCGTTTGGGACACTTTGAGAATTTCAGATGCAGAAGTGACTTTGGAACAATGGAAGAGGATGATACGGATTTACTCTCTGGTGTTGAATGCAGAGACATGCTTCTCGCATTTGCCCGCTGGGTGATGCGATTTTCTGCGTAGGAGTGATAAAGGAACGTTACACCGGCTTCCAAGATATTGACCGAGTCCAAGAGTCATTGCAGAAGTAACAGATCATTTGCTAGTTTTACACTAGTTCTGTTGTTGTTTTTTTTAAGTAGACACCGTTGCACCCAAAACTAACAACTCTTTTAAGATAGGGGTCCAGGCAATTATATCATTGGTGAGATTGTTAGGTGTGTTTTGGCTTGACAGTTTCGAATCCCGTCTTGGGTGGAGGGAGGGGATGGGAGGAGAGGAGGGGAGGGGGGGGTGACGCCGAAGTATGTTACCAGTGTGCATGTTTTTCGTAGTATGCGACTAAAGTTGGAACAAATCTATTATGAGTGCACAAGTTTCGAGCGCGCTTCTCCCCCCCCCCCCCCCCCCCCCTTTTTTTTTTTTGTTTTGATTAATGCATGCGCCCATATGAGAGATCTTTGGCATTCCCGTCTCGTTGGAAGGTAAACACAAGTGTCTCAAGAGGTGATTCGACCCTGGGATCCATGGATCAAGAGAGCAGTACTTGACCTTACCCACACGGGGCCCACCAGGCCCAGACAGGGTCATCTCCCTTTCCTCGTTCATTTCCAGTGTTCAAAGGACATTGCAGGAACCCCTCAGACGTAAGCAATACGCTCGGGGTTCCAGAGCCACTGGCAGTTGCCTGGAAGCAGCCAGCCAACAGCCGCACCAATCAGCGCCTCTCAGACAGACAGAAGCACAAGCAGAGGGGTCTAGCCGGAAATCACAGCTGCCGCCGCCTGAGTTTGAAGTTCCCGAGAGGGACTACAGCCAGACAGACGGCTAGTTCTACGGCAATCCACCAACCGACCGTCAGACAGAGGAAAAGAGGGACGAAGAGAAGACGGAGAAAGAAAAGGAGGAAGAGATGAGAAAGAAAAAAAAAAGCAGTGGGAATAAAGAAAGAAAGAAATGGAGGAAGGAAGGAAGAAAGAAAGAAAGACAGGAACAAAGAAAGGAATACAGGAAGAAAGAAAGAAGAGAAGGAAAAGGGAAAGGAAGAAAGAGAGAGAGGAAAAAAGAAAGGAAGAAAAAAAAGAAAGAAAAAAAGGAAGGAAGAAAGAAAAAAGGAGCGAGAGAGAGAGAGAGAGAAAAGGAAGTAAAAAAGAAAGGAAGAAAGAAAGAGAGAAACAAAGAAAGAAATAAGGAAAAAGAAGGAAAAAAGGAAAGAAAGAAAGAAAGAGAGAAACAAAGAAAGAAATAAGGAAAAAGAAGGAAAAAAGGAAAGAAAGAAAGAAAGAAGGAAGGAAAAAAAAGGGGGAAAAATAAGAAGAAAGAAAAAAGATTAGAAGTAGGGAGAGAGAAAGGATGAAGAGGAAAAGAAAGAGGAGGTGAAAACAAGGACAAGGATACGGAGACGAAGAAGAGAAAGAAGAAAGAAGTAGACGGAAGTGGCAGAGGAAGGAAAGAAGCGAAGAAGAAAGGAGAGAGAGAGGACACAAGAGAAGAAACAAAAGAGAAGGGGCAATTAAATCAACTCACGTTCTTTATACTTCAACTCCAAGAAAAGTTAAAGATCATCCTTCCAAACAAATCAAAATCTAGCCTGAAATCTCCTTGTGCGCATTTTTACTTGGTTTTGTTTGTTTGCTTGCTTTATCGAAAGTTCCAGAATCGTAACGTAACCTTACCAGTCAAAACACATGGGATGTTCCAGGGACAAACTTACAAAAACACTGATCCGAAACTTTCCCATTAACGAACATTCTAGAACCTTCAAAAATGTTGTTATAAGCTTCTACAACATTTATGTCGGTGCATACGTCGTCCCTCACATGGAACAATTTCAGAAGACACTGCGAGCAAAACGAAACCCATATCGATATTGATCTGATCTCACCAACAGTGTCCTGACTGGTTGGCGCCCTTGGAGCAGGATAGCTCGTTCCATGGAAAGCAACTAATCCTTAAGGGAAGAATGCAATGGCAACGGGCAGCTGGTCATTACTTCAGAGAGTCGGTGTTGTGCCGTTCGCAGGAGGCAGAGAGTTCAGCTTCAACCCTACCATCAAACGCCACCAGTTTAAGTTCAATGCTCAAACACACCTCTTCTTGAACTTACCGTCCGCACTTTTTTTCTTCTGTTCACCCCCACCGCACAGTCGGCCAGTTTGTCCAAATACGGTCAGCTCAGCACAGTCCCGTGTATCGATGGACTCCCTGCTCAATACTCCCCGGCTCCATACTCTTCTTTCCTTTCTCTTATGATACGTAAATCTTTTTCTGCTCGCTTTTTTTTTTAATTTTTTAATTTTTGTTTTGTTTTTGCTGCTCTGTCTGCTTGATCACTAAAAAGAAAGTTTGAGTAGGGCAGTATCCAACCAAAATCAGTATTAGTGTTTTTCACATAAAGAATGTGGAGCAGATGCTTGACACCAACCCCCACCCCACACGCCCCTCCATCCCCCCCACCCCACTCCATCCCCCAAGAAAACTCTCCTTGACTATTCTCAAAGAGAAGCAACCTGTTTCAAAACTGATTGACAGTCGACACAAAACAGGATTATCAAAGATTGTCAATGGTTAGAGAACTAGATAATCTATTGCCGTCAGTCGACACAAAACAGGATTATCAAAGATTGTCAATGGTTAGAGAACTAGATAATCTATTGCCGTCAGTCGACACAAAACAGATTATCAAAACTGTCAATGGTTAGAGAACTAGATAATCTATTGCCGTCAGTCGACACAAAACAGGATTATCAAAACTGTCAATGGTTAGAGAAC
>CM031613.1:33837441-33840126 GCA_018398815.1 Conus ventricosus
TTGCTTACCCTTTAGAAACATGACGCAGATTAAAAGTGCATTATATCTCCACGCATCTACAGGCAGATCCATGTTTGTTTAGCAAGATCACAAGTCCACTATTTCTCCACACATCAAAAGGCAGACCCATGACTGTTCAGAAAGAAGCAAAGTGCACTGTTTCTCAACGCATCGAAAGACGGACCCATGCTTGTTCAGCAAGAATAAGAGTGCACTATTTCTACACACATCAAAAACTGGATCCAGGCTTCTTCTAAATGCTCGCGCGGCGCGCGCGCGCGCGTGCGTGCGTGCGTGCGTGCGTGCGTGCGTGCGTGCGTGTGTGTGTGTGTGTGTGTGTGTGTGTGTGTGTGTGGTGTGTGTGTGTGTCTGGTGTGGTGGTGGTGCGTGTGTGTGCGTGCGCGCGCGCGCGCGCGTGTGTGTGTGTGTGTGTGTTGTGTGTGTGTGTGTGTGTGTGTGTGTGTGGTATGAGTGTCTACACCAAATGTCAGCACATACATAAACATAACTTTTAACTCCATGATTGTTCCTCTCCCCCCTCCCCCCCCTCCCCCCCCCCCCCCCCCCTCCCCTTACGACCCCCATCCCCCCAACATTCACTGGTTCGGTAGTAGGCAATAAAGACCCTTAATCTAAACATACTGGAATATCAATCCCAAAAGTGAGTATGCCAGAAAATCCACAACTGTGACTCACACTTCTCTGACGACCCCTCCCCTCATCATCACTCTTTTCTCCCCAGCGGCCCCACCTTCCTCCCCACCCCCACCCCTTTCCTCCGAGAACGTGGCTAAACGTGTGTTCTGCGACTGTTCTACAAACAAAAGGCTGTACCAGCGGAGCCCATAGTGGTGGAGAGGAATTGCAAATCTCTCGAAAATATAATTATTGATGCCCTCCGCCCTCCCACCCTTGTCTGTCGCCAACCATAACACCGAGTGTTTTAGATGCCAGAACTAAAAAGAATGTTATAAGCCAAGAGTGCTTTACAAAACTGATTTTTACCAATTTCAGAAGTGGAGAAAATCCAGATACCATTCGTTGGCTGATATGATGACTGTGCTGTGTGTTAGTCTCAGTGCATAACAAAATCTGACTTCCAGATTGAGGAAAAGACAATCTGATTTGGTTTTCTCAAAATCGCTTCAGACGTTTCTGCTTAAGTTGCTGCACGCGAAGAAACATATGAATGAAAGAGCAAACGCGGGTGAATACATAGCCTCTGTGGTGAAGCCAGTTATGATTATCATTATTATCATTATCATTATCATTTCATTTTTATTATTGTGATAGCAACATGAAAATGATGATATAGTGAATTCTTATAATGATAATAAGACCAATCGTGATAATAACAATAAAAATGATATAACAACCACCACCACCACAACAATAATAATAGTAACTATGATGATGATGATAATAACATCAGTGACAACACGTAGTAACAGTAACATGTGTGAATTAATTTTTTTTTTTAATCTTGTATTTCCTGATATGCTTGCAGTAGCAATAATGATCAGCAGGCAAGAAGAATACCGTTACCAATTTGCCGGGGTTGGAAAAGGAAGAAAGAAGGACGGGGAGGGAAGGTGGGGGAGGGGGGGGTTAGGTCAAGGAGAAAACAGCCGGTGTAATATCGCTCGTCAGCAAGCTGAAGTCGAGGTGATAATTCCCTCCCTTGTTCGTTACTTCTACTGCGTCTACCACTACTGCTGCGGTCGCTGCTATTTCCCCTACTATCGTCTACACTAATGCTGTTGCTGTCTCTGCTTCTACTACTACTATTACTGTTACTACTACCATTACTACTGCAGCTGCCACAGCTGCTACTTAATTCCTACTGCTGCTACGTATACCACGTTTACTGATGCTATTGTTGCTGCTACTGCTTCTGCTACCAATTCAGCATGTGCTACCATGACTACTTCTACCTATGATGATGAAAAATTGGAAAAAACGTGACATCTTCCCATGTCTAGACCATTTCAGTATGACCTTTGTGTTACCACATTGCAAACAGGAGCCAAAGGTGGACAACGTGCGGCAAAAGGTTTCACAGAGAAAACGAAATACGAGATGCTGGATTCACCGAATGATGTGACAAATAGAAAATAAATGATCATGCCCGCCAGGGGATTTGACCCTGAGGTCTTTTACAAGCAAAACAAACAAGAATAAGGACAATTCATTGAAGCAAAAGAAAAGGGAAATAAAAAAAATAAGGAAAGACGCACATCTTTACATTCTTCATCGAATAAAAAAGCTATTGAATTATTTCCCCTGGAAACTCCCTGCGGTGGTATCTTGAAACTTGATATACCTAATGAGAGAGAGAGAGAGGGAGAGAGAGAGAGAGAGAGAGAGAGAGAGAGAGAGAGGAGAGAGAGAGAGAGAGAGAGAGAGAGAGAGAGAGAGAGAGAGAGAGAGGGAACGGACTGCTTTTAATGCAGGTTGTTGCAGTGACAACAAGACATAAACTACTTTTTAAAAAGGTGGACAATAAACAAAACAAAACACACACACAAAAAAAAACAACAGCCACAACGATCTCCAACAAACAAACAAACAAAATTCAAATAAAAAAAACAACAAACACCCAAGCATTTAAGAAGGCTTGTTTAAACCTCCTCAGCAACCATGGAAGTCGCGTCAAAACATGCGTAATGTGGTTTTTTCGTCTAT
>CM031613.1:33840226-33842726 GCA_018398815.1 Conus ventricosus
ATGGGGTGCGGGTTATTTGAACAATTGGTGTTAACTTTTGGGGGGTTTAAGCTTTTGTGTCCGGGTTTTTTTGACACGGTTTAAAAAAATTACAGAAAAAAATCATTTTGAAAGAACATCGCGGGGGCATCTCGGGTTTATGAGGTATCAACCTTGTTTGGGTATTTCACCCTGGGTTACCAGGGATGTGAGAGTCCCCTTTTTCCTTCGGGTATTAGCCTTTGGTGGGCTGAGGTGTGTATTTGTGCCTCCGAGGGAAGGGTTGTTATATGTAAACGTGCAGCACATGCGTGCACGGGTATGCATAAGGGGCCATGCTTTGATGGTCGAGTATGATAGTATTGTTGGATTCTTTTGGGTTTGTTTGTTTTTTTTTGTGTGTATGTGTGGGAAAACTGCCTATGTGTCGGATATATAAAGGTATTGGTGTTTCATCTGCCATTCTGTGGGTGAGAGTGCGTGTGTGAATGCAAATAAAGCCTTCTGTTTGTGCACTGTATTTTCTTTTGTGTGTGTTTGTTGTGTGGCGTTCATACTTAATAAAAGGGGGAAAGGGTGGTTATAACGGGGATATATTAAAACATAATCCCTGCTACTGTCTTATACATTTGACAATGTGACACGCCCAGAACCTCCACGGGAGCGCCTCATGGGTGTACCAGCCCATATTTCATAAATGCTGAGCCCACCGGCAACACACACACACACACACACCCCACACACACACACACACAACACACACACACACACACACACACACACACACACACACACACACACACACACAAAACAAACAAAAAAAACAAACTCCGCCACCGTCAAACAACTGACACGTGCCTCCCGTAGTCTCACTCGTTGCTATTCCGCCGACAGGTGATGACAGCACAACTCCAGACATGCCCAAGCCTTCGCCATAAAGTATCATGGTGCTTCTAAAAGGGAGAAACCCAAATGTCACATTTTTTTCCCGGGTTGTCAACAGGACTTTCCCTGCGGTCAGCGAGTCTTTCCTGACCGCCACTGGACTTTTCCTGGACGAAGACGGAAAACAGAAAACAACAATAACACCAAAACGTGCACACGCGTTAAAATCGCATTTTACCATTTAAAACACCGCCGAAGTGATCGGCAGCAGTGCAGTGTCTCCTCTGGTGAGATACTTCGCTCTTGATGCCGACATTGATTCTCCCCGTGGATTGCCGGTGCCGGGTTTTGCGACGGAACAAGCCGGGATGTGTCTATGGACCGGGGTACGGTTTGAGCGGCGAGTGGGGTGGGGTGGGGGGGGGGGGGGGAATGCCACGGAGTGGCGCAGAGAGATGAGGCAGAAAAAGAAAAGAAGAAGCAGATAATGTATTAAGATAGTGGCGACTTTAAAAGCTAGAGTGCTCTTGGGAGATGGCGTGCTTTCACCACGCTCGAACAATCCTCTTGACGACAATGAAAACGTGTCTGAATTCATCATTTAACTCTTCAGATATAACCAAAATTTATTGCAGATACATCAGAATTATTGTAACGAACTGAATTCTCATTGTCTCGGCTACACTTTGGCGGTAATTGCAGTTTTTGTTTGTTTATTTCAATGTCTTACTGTGCCATGAATGCTACCCCCCTCCCATCCTCACCCCATTGTCCATTAGGATGCTCTTTGGCTCATTGGGTTTGGATTGCAATCCAGATCTGCACTGAATGTCAAAAGTGCTCAGGCACAAATGAGTGCATCTTTTAAAATGGAACTACATGCATTCTTTCATGAGAAGAAAAAGTCAACAAATGCCTTTTGTCACCGTGCTGAAAGAAAAGGATCGGACAGTTGATCCGGATCAACGTCAACATTAAATGGACCATATTCCATCTTTTCACGGCTTTCGTTTCAGTAGTTTTTGCGTCATCCTACCGACAGACAAACAATGAAACAAACAGACGAGGATGAGGACACAACCGCTATAGCGGGGGCAATCAAACTCATTTCCAACTTTGTGGCAAATGTCCAATTAGTTTCAATCTCTTTACAATCAAAAATTGCATTTTCATTTTCGTTGTGCAATTTGCTTTTTTCTAGTTTTGTTTTCTTTATTCAGTATGTTCTACACCACGTGAAAATAGTCTATTCCAGCATCGGCTGTGAACTTAAATGAAATAAAACCCTAGCAGTAACAACAAAAACAGAAACAAAAACACCACCAACAACATCATCATCAACGACAATACACATAAATCTAGAAATAATATTTTGTCTAATTCTAACCGACCTGGCGTTAGATGTGATGCCCTTTCGAAATGAAATCTCTCTCTCTCTCTCTCTCTCTCTCTCTCTCTCTCTCTCTCTCTCTCTCTCTCTCTCTCTCTCTCTCTCTCTCTATTTACGTACATACAGAAACACACACACACACACACACACACACACACACACACACACACACACACACACACACACCACCACCACCACCCCCAAAGCCAAGACCACACCACCACCACAACTTCTACCACCCATGAT
>CM031613.1:33847726-33862726 GCA_018398815.1 Conus ventricosus
CCAATATTATCATCGTTATTGATACAACTGCACATTTTAAAGGGTTTCAGATCAGGAGAGGGCTGTAAAAACCCACTACGTGCGATAATCTAAAAGCGTCAAACAGGAATAGGAAGCATTCAAAAAAAAAAAAAAAAAAAAAAAAAGAAGAAGGAAAAAGATTAAAAAAAGAAGAAAGAACACCACAATCCTCGATTACATGTAAACATTAATTCCAGCAAGAAGCATTCCGAAAATCCACGGCACACGATAGCGCGGAGACGCCATGTTCAGCAGTAAGCATCTTGAACACCACCCCCCTCCCCCGCCCCCCAAACAAAACAAAACAAAAACAAACAAACAAACAAACAAACAAACAAAAAACCCATACACAAAAAACACACTCCACAATAACAAGAAGTCATCAAGTCCAGTAGGAAGCATCCCCCAAAACCATGACCCACGACCACATATGAATGTTAAATCAAGCAGCAAGTGTCGCGAAAAACTATGCCAAGTATAACGTAAAAGCATTAAGTCCAGCAGGAAATGTCTAAAACAAAACAAAACAAAACAAAAAAAAAAGATCACGACCCACGTGACCGAAAATATAAACGTGATGTCAAGCTCAGAGTCAGCGAAATGAAAGCGGACCCCATGTCCTTTTGGTTGTTGCTGTGCTTTTTCCATCCCTCACAGAGGACCCGGTGCCCTTTGATCGCTGGGTGGGCAAGAGGGTGGGAATTCTTTTTCCATCCCTCACAGAGGATCCGGCGCCCTTTGATCGCTGGGTGGGCTGGGAGTGGTGCAAGAGAGTGGGAATTCTTTTTCCATCCCTCACAGAGGATCCAGCGCCCTTTGATCGCTGGGTGGGCTGGGGGTGGTGCAAGAGGGTGGGAATTCTTTTTCCATCCCTCACAGAGGATCCGGTGCCCTTTGATCGCTGGGTGGGCTGGGGGTGGTGCAAGAGGGTGGGAATTCTTTTTTCATCCCTCACAGAGGATCCGGTGCCCTTTGATCGCTGGGTGGGCTGGGGGTGGTGCAAGAGGGTGGGAATTCCGACAGCTCTTCGACCCAGCCGAAAGACATAGTTATTTGTCGTGCACAGAGACTGAAAGAATGGCTGAAAATAATTCAGAGGGGGGGGGGGGGGGTGGGAATACTGTCTGACATCTAGCCCGTAAAGACAGAATTTATTTAAGTCGATGATGACGAGGATTTTAGATTCTAAGAAGCTGAATTTAAAACTAGATCTTTTCTACTTCGTCTCTTTGTTTTCTTCCCTGCCGTTTTAATGTTTAAGTATCAATATGTATCTTGGAGCACGCGATTGACCGAATTTTGTAAATTTCGCTACGACAACCAAAACATCACCCCTACCTCAACGCCAAAAACACATTAAAACCACGTTCAACCAGTATCTCAAACAGAATAACCTAACCCAAGACAGCCAACTCTCCTTAATGTCCAACACCATCAGCTGTTGGCGGGTTCCCGAGGGGGGGCAGAACTCCGGTCACTATCCTTGATAGTGTTTAACCATAGCTTTCAGAAGTGAGCACTGGCAACAGGACACTGCCCGACCTAGAAACTCCCTCGGGCAACGTCACTGTCCGTAAGGATTGCGAAATAATTCATTCACGGTGTCCGATAGGTAGACTGTACGAGGAAACGTCCACTCCTTTGAGACGATGGAGCACAATCAACCATCGTCACCGCCAACTTCTCTCTGGAAAGTGGAGAAAGCTGGTAATTAATCTGGACTTATCTCAACAGGAAGGTTATGACAGACGAAACCTTGATCAAGATAGGGAGGCAGTGACCGTTAAAAGGCGTTAATCAGGATAGAGAGGTGGTGGCCGATAGAAGGTGTTAATATAGTTAGGTGTGTCTTTGGCCCAAATGTAGGGAACTCTCTACCACTGTCTCTTAGGAAAGCAAACAGCTTCTAAACTTTCAAATGACATCTGAAAACCTACCTCTTTCAAACTCATTTGTCCTGAGAAACTGAAATGTACAAGTCCTTCCAAATCAGATTTATTCTCCTGCGTGTAGGTTCCTAGACCAGTAACGTGAAGGTGTGTGTGTGTGTGTGTGTGTGTGTGTGTGTGTGTGTGTGTGTGTGTGTGTGTGTGTGTGTGTGCGTGTGCGTATGTGTGTGTGTGTGTGTGTGTGTATGTGTGTGCGCGTGCATGCGTGCGTGCGTGCCTGCGTGCGCGCGTGCGTGCGTGCGTGTGTGTGTGTGTGCGTGCGTGTGTGTGTGTGTGTGTGTGTGTAAGTGTAACAGAGAGGAGTGGCTTTTAGAGGATTTATGAGAGGGAGACTTTGTAAAATTTCTCGTATGATTTGTTTTTAAATTATTGTTATTATGTGTGCAATGTCTTAATTGTGAACGCAATATGACTTGTTTTAGCATTGGATATCTTGAGGCTTTGTGTGTGCGCACACGCGTGCGCGCGTGCGCGCGCTTGTGTGTTAGTGTTAATTATTATTATTTTATTATTATTATTATTATAATACAATTGTGAACACAGTGTGATTTGTTTTAGTACTGGATATCTGTAGGCTTTGTGTGCATGACTTTTATCATTCCTATCTTTACTGTTTGCACTTTTTTGAAATGTAAAGCGCTGTGGAGCATTTTTATGGAATATGCGCTAAACAAATAAACATTATCATCATCATCATCATCATCATCATCATCATCATCATCATCATCATCATTATTATTATTATTATTATTATTATTATTATTATCATCATCATTATTATTATCATTATTATTACTATCAATATAGGGAGGTGGTGTTCGATAAACGGTGTTAATCAGGATAGGGAGGTAGTGATCATTAAAAGGTGTTAATCAGGATAGGGAGGTACTAATCATTAAAAGGTATTAATTCAGGATACGGAGGTACTGACCGATATAAGGTATTAATCAGGATGCAGAAGTACTGATCATTTCAAAGGTATTAATCAGGATGCAGAAGTACTGATCATTAAAAGGTATTAATCAGGATGCGGAAGTACTGATCAATAAAAGGTGTTAATCAGGATAGGGAGGTAGTGACCAATGAAAGGTGTTAATCAGAATAGAGAGGTAGTGATCAATAAAAGGTGTTAATCAGGATAGAGAGGTAGTGATCAATAAAAGGTGTTAATCAGGATAGAGAGGTAGTTGATAAATAAAAGGTGTTAATCAGGATAGAGAGGTAGTGATCAATAAAAGGTATTAATCAGATAGAGAGGTAGTAAATCAATTTAAAAGGAAATTAATCAGGATAGAGAGGTAGTAACCAATAAAAGGTGTTAATCAGATAGAGAGGGAAGTGACCAATAAAAGGTTTTAAACAGGATACGGAGGTAGTGACCAATAAAAGGTTTTAAAATCAGGATAGGGAGGTAGGATCATTAAAGGGTGTTAATCTGAAAGGAAGATGATGGCTGATAAAAGATGTTAAAACGGATATGAAGGTGGCGACTGATGAAACATGTTAATCAGGATTGAGAGTTGGTGCCAAAAAAATGTGTTGATCAGGAAAGGCAGATGATGGCTGATGAATGATGTTAATCAGGATAGGGAAGTGGTACTGGCAAATTATTGTGAACCTGGATGTTGCGGATGTCAACCTCGGTGTAATGTCAGTGGAGGAAGGACTAGCGCACAGCCCAAACACACTCACAGCTTGCTTACAATCTCATTCATATATCATGCATTCGTCACATCAAACCACTAGTAAAGTCTTAACTTTTACTACAACATGTTCATCGAACGAAACATCAATGCATATGGAATCAAATGAAATAAAACATTCTCTCTTTCCTGAACTTCACAAAATCATTTATCTAAAACATCATTAACTAACCCGGTATAAATAGATTTCTACTTACCTGGCCAGGTGATCTTAACTATTCACGAATCACTGTCTTTTTTTTTCTTTTCTTTTTCTTTTCACTGTCACTTTCACAACACGACACAACTGCCGGCGCTGTGTTGGTCTGAGGCGCCTGGTCAGGTGAGACTGTTGGGGGTTGGTCTGTGGTTCTGCTTGGCGAAGTGACGCTGCCAGGTATGAGGTCGAACCCCCGGTTGGGTAGAACAGTGACTATCAACATCGATCTGTTCTCCTTTCTTTCTTCCTGCATTAACGCATTGCACTCTCTCCTCTCTCTCTCTTCTAGTCTGCTTTATCAAATGGACATGGTTGCTTTTCTTTTCTTTTTTTCTTTTCTTTCTTTTTTCTTCAAAAATTTAAGCAACTCTTTCTCTCTTCCACATCTCTCCTCAGTCCTTCCTCGGGCAACTTATCTCATGCTAATCTCTCAACTTGGTTTCTTCTCTCCTCATCTCTCTCTCCCCTTGCCCTTCTCTCCTGCAGAGCTCCACTCAGAACCCTCTCTCTCCCCTCTCTCTCTATTCGTTCTTCCCCCTCGTTCTCCTCTTCATCTCCCTGCCTTCCTGTAGGCGAGAGCCTACTCCCCGGACTTCTCCCTCTCTCTCTCTGTCCGTTTGTTTCCTCCTCCCCTCCCCTCTCACTCACGTATTCCTTTTATGCTCTAACCCCGTGCCCCAGGGCCAGTACCTTTGGGTCAGTATTTTTTCCCCTGACAACCGAAGTTATCTCCCTCTAATTCCATTGGACATTCAAATCATCCCAGTCATGCCTACACGCCTTACTCTCTGTGGTGGTCAATTGGTCTTTTAAATTTGATTAGCCAGATTTCACCCCCCCACCACACACTACCTTCCCCCTTCCTATTTAACTGGTGCCGTGTGGCTTAAGTGGTGGACACTGGTCAATCTAAATTGGCCAGCTGAGTCTGGGTGGGCGTCACGATGTCTAAACTGACAATGACGCTGGTTCACAAAGTGGCCGGAAAAGGCTGGCCCAGGTACTGAGGTCCGTCTGGGCAGACACGAGGCGTCGGTCAAAGCCGCTTAGTCAGTCTAGGTGGGTCGGACTGTCTCGGTGAAAACCTCTCCACTAAGTTTAAATTTGGGCCCGGGAACCCGACCTATGGGCCCGTCTTCCTGACCCTAGAATGTTTGATTTTGGGGCTTAGGTCCAACTGGGTGGGGGCGATTGACCACGAATTTGGTTGAGTTAATTTTGACCGTGACAATTTCCCCCTTGCAAAAGACTATGCTCCGCATTGTCTCAAAACAACGGTACAAAAAAAGACAAACAACCGAATTTGCTGACACACAGCTACACGCGCAAAGTTTAAAAAAAATACTTTAAAACAACGGTTCATAAGTTATAAAATATATCATTAGTGAAACCACTCCAATGAGTTATCATTGACGTGCGCTCTTGCGTTATTTCAACTCTTTTTATAACGACCTCTGTGCGCACTTATGCAATTCCCCTACCTGCGGAAATTTGCCACATCTTCTCTTCACAATATTATAAAAAAGCACAATATATATGATCACATCCATGACACTTCACTGAGGAATCTCCATCCTCACTCGTTGCCAATAATGCATCACTACACAAGCGACTGTATGCTCCAAGCATAACTACATCCCATGAACAAGTCTCAAAAAAGAAAATATGAACAAGTCTCACACACAAAAAAAAATATGAACATAGCCAATGGAATAAACCCCATATCCAATCAACAAACTGGAACAACACATTTTATCAATAAAGCACCCCGGATATGACTGACTTCCTCTGATTGAAAGCTTGCTAGACTACACGACTTAAATAGTCAGCTCCGACATTCTGTCGACCTGGGATGTACTGCACCCGGTACCTGTAGGCTGCAATGCCATTGCCCAACGCAGAACTCTGCTGTTTTTCAACTGCGCCTCCGCAGGAATTTGAGGGGTTGATGATCCGTCTCGATCACGAACTCTTTCCCATACAAGTATTTGTGGAATTTCTGCACGGCCCACACAACAGCTAAACACTCCTTCTCCACCGTTGCGTTTCCCTTCTTCACACTTTGTCAACTTCCTGCTGGCATACCTCACAGGAAACTCGACTCCTTCATGTCCTGTAACAATACTGCACCTATCCCACCACCCGATTTCATCTGTCCGCAACAAAAATGGTTTGGACATATCTGGTAGCTTCAAGATGGGACGGGAACCTAGTCTTTCCAACACCGTCTGCAGTGCTTGCTCTGCAGCGTCTGACCATTCGACCACTGCCGGTTTCCCTGCCTTGACCAAATCACTGAGAGGACTCGTGATTGCTGCGAAATTTGGAACAAACCCCTAAGAACCCAATAAAACCTAGCAGGACTCCTGATTCGTTTTGGTCTTCGGTCTCTCTGAATTCATTATCTTTTCCACCTTTCCCCTTTCTGGCTGCTTTGTGTCGCCTCCCACAACAAAACCTAGGAACTCCTACTGTCTAGCCCTTCATACAGTGACAAAGTCCCCCGGATGACTCTTCTCCTGGGAAACTTAGGCAACAAAATCCCCTTCTTTTGCTGGTCTCCTTCACCTCATCAATGATTGCTGCTGCGCCTATGTGCTGAGTCTCACGCTGGATATATTTGCGGAGAAAAAAACGCATGGAAAAGTTTTGGTTTCCATTCACATCAATTCGGTAATCTCGACCGACCTTTTCAGTGATGGTGAATGGTCCTTTCCAATTTCATCAGCAGCTTGTTGTGACCCGTGGGAAGCAGTACCAGGACTTGATCTCCCGCCTTGAGGGATTGCTTCCTCACCTTCCTGTCATATTGCTTCTTCTGAACGACCCTTGCCTTCTGCAAACTTTCCTTTGCAAACCCTTTCACGTCTCATACCTGTGCCCACCTTTGGAACAGGGCGATATTTTGGGGCCCAAACAGATCAATAGCCACCCTCCTGAACGGTGTGTCAATTAAAGGGGGGTGTTTAAGAGGCGCCTTCCTCTTCACCCCTCTTGTGGCTGACCTTTGACACACGTCACATGACCCTGCAGAAACGTTTTATGCTGCCATTTCTCCTGGCCAATGAAAATCATCAAAGACTCGGTCAGCCGTTTTACCGGTGCCGAGTGACTCGCCATGAGCGACTCGTGACCCACTGACATGACAGTGTCACGATAACCTGCTTGGTACCTCTAACTGAGTGGTCACCTTACCTGTCTTCCCCTTGGTGAACACTCGGTACAACAGGCCCGCCTTTCACAAGAAATTCTATCTCACCTCCTCTAACCTCCTGTTTCTCTCCACCTCTTGCCAACTCCCAGACTTCACGAGCGAAGGTCTTGTTCCTGCGCTGCCCTGAACTCATCAGGCGACACATCTATGCCCGACTTCCTTCCTGGAACAACTAACGGGTTTTTCACCCTTTCCTCCTTCTTGCTCCGTGGTTTGAAACTGCTGCCCCTGTAGCAGCCAACAACCCCAGGATCCCCTGGATCCCTTGCACCTGGAATATTTCCAATGATCAAATCGTGAAGGGGTTTCTCCATCACCAACGCAGGGCAACTCGCCCTGAGAAGTAAGGGTACGTACTTCTATCTTAGCAACTGGAAACTCCCTCACAGTGCCATCGATTAGAGTACGGTCTGGATTTGCCCTGTCAAATCCCCCTTTTTCGACCACGTTGTTCGTACTACCCCGCATGAACAACCGTGTCCCGTAACACTTTCACCCTCTGCTGGCCAATCCACCCTTCTTCCACTGGTAACGAACCACTCAGCCTAGTGCCCTCCATCCCTGACACTGACTGCTGTCCAGTGCTAGCCATAGGCTGCACTCCCCCCTCTTCAGACTGAATCCCTTTTGTTCCACTGCAGGTCGTTCCCTTGACGACCCTTATCCACCTCTTGCAAGGCTGCTGCCTTCTGGAACCTCATGCGACAATCCCTCGCCACATGTCCCTTCTTGTGACAAATGAAACACCTAATTTCCCTTTGCCCTTCCTTCTGCCCCACCAAGGGTTTGCAGACTTTGCAGAAAAACTCCCCTGGTCTCCTTGCACTCTTCTCCCCTGTGCCTAGCACCTGTTTCTCCTGCACCTTAGTGCCCAAACGTGCCTCTCTATACACCTCTGCGAACTTCAACAACTCCTCCTGCTGTCTCTGGCTGTCTCTCTTTCAAATGTATGGTTAGCTCAGGGCCGCAACCTGACCAAAAAACTGTTTTTCATAACTAGCTCTTTCAAAATCGGCGAACTCCTTCTTCGTACCACTCAACCTAACCATTTCTCAAAATAGTGATCTAGACGTGCACCAAACTGAGTGTACGTTTCCCCCGCTTGCAATTTAGCGGGAACGAAATTTCTTCCTGAACCCTTCCTCTGTGAGGTCAAATTTCCTTTCATTAAAGACTCCCTTTACAGCACCAAAAAACAACTGTTGTTCTGCTGGTAACGCAGTGAAAATCTGCAATGCCTTACCCCTCAGTAACGCCGACAAAATGACTGCCCACTCTTCTGGAGGCCAACCCTGACTGGTTGCAAACGTTTCGAAACGACTGATGTATGCATCAAACGAATCGGTCCCTTCCGAGAATTTTGGGAACTTGGTCGGGGAGCATAGCTGCGCACAGAGTCACTGGAAACTGAAATACCCTCCTCGGTGGTCTCCCTCTGTATTCTCACTTTCTCTAGCTCTAATTGAACCCTTTAATCTTTCTGTTTCCTGCGCTTCCTTTAGTCTTTCTGTTTCCTGCGTTTCCCTAGCTTTAATTCTTTCTGTTTCCTGCGCTTGCTTTATTCTTTCTGTTTCCTGCGCTTCCTGATTAGCCTGAATCCTTAACCTTTCTGTTTCTTCTTTTTCTACCGCGACACGTCGTCTTTCCGCGCGTTCATCTCTTTCCATCTTTTGTTGGTTTTCAACGAATGCACGCAACTCATCTCCTGAATAGCCTAAATCACGAGCGACGCTCACAAGTTGTTCATAGGGGTGTTCTTTTCTTCCGCCATTATATCTCTTTTTTTTTTTTTTTTTTTTTTTTTTTTTTTTTTTTTTTTGAACAAGATTTTATTACGACAGCCAAACTGGTGGTTTCCGACACGAGTGACGTAATAGCACAATCCTATGAATGATAATATTAGCTTGGGACAAACGTAGTTAGTTTTTATAAGACGCCCAGCGCCTGACCCAACTATGAGAGCGAATTATAGGAAATCTGTGCGAAATGAGTACTCTGGGGCTGAAATGCCAAGCCTAGTATTAACTATCTTGGAAGCAATGCCAAGCCTAGTATTTAACTATCTTGGGAACATACAGTAAGACAACCCCTTGTCTTAGGATACAATACTTGAATCCCACCCAGCTTCCTCTCTGAGAAGTTGAACAATTATAATAAATGGGCCAGAATATCCTGGCAGGCTCGCCAATAAATTGTCAACCTCGGTGTAATGTCAGTGGAGGAAGGACTAGCGCACAGCCCAAACACACTCACAGCTTGCTTACAATCTCATTCATATATCATGCATTCGTCACATCAAACCACTAGTAAAGTCTATAACTTTACTACACATGTTCATCGAACGAAACATCAATGCATATGGAATCAAATGAAATAAAACATTCTCTCTTTCCTGAACTTCACAAAATCATTTATCTAAAACATCATTAACTAACCCGGGTATAAATAGATTTCTACTTTACCTGGCCAGGTGATCTTAACTATTCACGAATCACTGTCTTTTCTTTTCTTTTCTTTTTCTTTTCACTGTCACTTTCACAACACGACACAACTGCCGGCGCTGGTGTTGGTCTGATGGCGCCTGGTCAGGTGAGACTGTTGGCGTTGGTCTGTGGTTCTGCTTGGCGAAGTGACGCTGCCAGGTATGAGGTCGAACCCCGGTTAGGGTAGAACAGTGACTATCAACATCGATCTGTTCTCCTTTCTTTCTTCCTGCATTAAAACGCATTGCACTCTCTCTCTCTCTCTCTCTTCTAGTCTGCTCTTATCAAATGGACATGGTTGCTTTTCTTTTCTTTTTTTTTCTTTTCTTTCTTTTCTTCTTCATAAATTAGCAACTCTTTCTCTCTCTCCACATCTCTCCTCAGTCCTTCCTCTGCAGACTATCTCATTGCTAATCTCTCAACTTGGTTCTCTTCTCTCCTCATCTCTCTCTCTCTCTGCCCTTCTCTCCTGCAGAGCTCCACTCAGAACCTCTCTCTCCCCTCTCTCTCTATTCGTTCTTCCCCTCGTTCTCCTCTTCATCTCCCTGCCTTCCTGTAGGCGAGAGCCTACTTCCCCGGACTTCTCCCTCTCTCTCTCTGTCCGTTTGTTTTCCTCCTCCCCCTCTCTCTCACTCACGTATTCCTTTATGCTCTAACCCCGTGTCCAGGGCCAGTACCATTGGTCAGTATTTTTACCCTGACAACCGAAGTTATCTCCCTCTAATTCCATTGGACATTCAAATCATGCCAGTCATGCCTACACGCCTTACTCTCTGTGGTGGTCAATTGGTCATTTAATTGATTAGCCAGATTTCACCCCCACCACACACTACCTTCCCCCTTTCCTATTTAACTGGTGCCGTGTGGCTTAAGTGGTGGACACTGGTCAATCTAAATTGGCCAGCTGAGTCTGGGTGGGCGTCACGATGTCTAAACTGACAATGACGCTGGTTCACAAAGTGGCGGATAAGGCTGGCCCAGGTACTGAGGTCCGTCTGGGCAGACATCGAGGCGTCGGTCAAAGCCGCTTAGTCAGTCTAGGTGGGTCGGACTGTCTCGGTGAAACCTCTCCACTAAGCTTAATTGGCCGGACCCGACCTATGGGCCCGTCTTCCTGACGCCTAGAATGTTTGAGTTAGGGCTTAGAGTCCAACTGGGCTGGTGGCGATTGACCACGAATTTGGTTGAGTTGAATTTTGACCGTGACAGCGGAACATTGTGACCACAAAACATGTTAAACTGGACGTGGAGGCATGCGACAGGCAAGACGACAAGTCCCTCCATGCAAACCCCCCAGACGATCAGCAAAACATACAACCACCATTAGCGGATGAAACGGATTATGTGTTTCAATCAGGCAAATGTCTTGCTTTCAAGTTCTGGGAACATGGTCATCCCACGGAGACTCTATGACCTTCACAGCAGACAGGGACTGTTGTTTCCCTCTCGAGTCTTTGTCACGTCCTCAGCAGACAGAGACATTGTCTTTCCCTTGGGGGCGTGGTAACGTCCACACTGTTCACATTGTTTACTCTCAAACATCTTCGGCAGCTGTTGGCAGCCGGCTTGGAGGAGGCGGGTTTGAAATGTCAAGTGATTGGCCTAGCCACTCAAGTAGCACTTCAGAGAATTGACTCATTGTTGCAGCTGAATGCGTACATGACAGACAAGGGCATTGCCTCCATCACCCGAAGCATCAGTGTGAATATTGAAAGAAATGGAATGATGTAATAGAACGACTTCAATTTTCTAGTTGGAAAGAGATTAAAAAAAAAAAATCTTTCATGTAAGCCGACTTAAAATTTTTTTTTTACGTTGGTGGTTTTATAAGTGAGATGGTGACATAAGCTGGATATAGTCTTTAATGAAGAGAAAACACTTCCATACATTCAGTACAAGTGAGTTCCCTCCTTGCCAATTAAACAAAGTGTTCATGTTTGCTGACAACGACCCGTGTCACTGATTGTTGATGACAAGTTCCAACAAAGGTCATCTCTTTTATGACGACCATGACAACAACAACAACAGCAACAAAAATGAGAGCAACGAAAAAAAAAAACAACAACGAAAACAACAACAAGAACACTGCTACTACTACGACTACTACTGATAATGATGATATGGATAATGATAATAATGATAATGATAATAATAAGAATAATAATGAAAATAATAATATAAAAACACTACTACTACTACTACTACTACTACTACTACTAATGATAACAACAAGAACAACAAAAACAACGATAATAATTTAAATTTTTTGTTGTTGTTGTTGTTGTTCTTGTTGTTATTATAATAATAATAATAAAATTATTATTATTATCATTATCATCACGCACTACAAACGGCAAAATCATTGTGCTTCCACACGTAGTTTGTATCTCATTTACTTCAAGTAATAAATAAATTACTGTGCACGTTATTGTGCATACAACATGGTTTTAAAATGCGTGCTTGAATAAAAGTTTTTTAATTGTGCTGCGAAAGTAGGGGAGGGGGGGGGGGAGGGGCAAATCAGCAGCAAAGATCCTTATAGGGTTCCATTTTTGAATAGGGATCTTCAGTAGTTTTTTTTTCCTTTATCTGTTTTTTTTCTTTCTTGATCGAGAATTGAAGTGTGTGTATATAAGAATGTTATGCGTGGGTAGTATGGCAGAAGAAAGTCATCGATAATAGGGAAAATAACAGAAGCCAGTTTGTAGGTCCACTGGTAACAAAATTTCTAAGAAGTCGGTGAAGTTCCTTTAGAAGTGATGTAATGTGATTGCGCATCATACCACAAAATATTGCACAAAAATCCTTAAGATTCTAAAAGAAAGCAAATATCTTGCTTGTTTACTTGGCTTCTGGTAAGAAATAATAAATTCTGGAATGGCGTCTTTTGCATTTGTGCAGGGAGGGGAAATTCAGATAAAATAACTTACTTAATTAAGACAAAGATTAAAGTAGACCCGTGCTTTAAACAGTTTGTCACTTCATTTTCTCCATTCCTGGAGTTCTGTTGAGATGCTTGCATTCTGTGATGTTTTTCTGATTTTGGAAGATTAGTGGCTTCTTGTTGTTGGCGTACCCTGGCTAAAAGACTCCAGGGAAACATCCGAACAGCCGACGCACTTGAACACTATGGTACAAATGCATCAGCTAGAGATGAGAACATTACGTGTGTGACCATTTTTGATTACCCCGCCACGTTGGCAGCCACACTCCGACTTCGAGGGACTTTGAAGACTGATGGTGTTATGCTAGGAGCTTGTCACGACTGAAGACAATCCCCGCATAACTATGCAGAGCATAACAACATTTTGATGTAGCCTTGGTCTTCTAGCCTATATCAATTGGTCTGACACAGCCTTAAGCCAAGGCGGAGATTAGTAGGTTTGATCTAGTCTTATCGTGCAACATGCATTTAACTAACCAATTCAGAGTAATTAGATATTATGTTACTATCATTACTATTAGGAATGTCATCATCATCATCATCATCATCATCATCATCATCATCATCATCATCATCATCATCATCGCTATCATCATCATCATCATCATCATCATCATCATCATCATCATCATCATCATTCATCATCTCCTTTCTTTCTTTTCTTACTTCCTCTCCTTTTTCCTTTCTGCTTCCTTGCCTCTCATCTTTCTTTACTTCTTTTCTTTCATTTCTCCTTCCACCAATTCTTCCTGACAGCACCATCTTTACTTTTCTCCTTTCTTTCTTTCCTTTTTTCTTTTCCTTCCTCCCTCCCTCCGTTCCGCCCTTTTTCTTCCCCTTCCTTCCTCTCTTGCTTCATCCCTTTCTTCACACCCCCCCCTCCTTCCCTCCTTCCCTCCTTTCCTTTTTGTTTTGTTTTTGGTCTTGCTTGCACTGCCTCATTTTCTCTTTCCGTCTTCCCTCTCTTCCCTTACCTCCGTGCTATCTCTCGTGTCTTTCTCTCCACTTCCCTCCATCCCTTCCTACCTTTTCCCCTCCCTTTCTGTCTCTCTTGCTGCCTTTCTTTCTTTCTTTCTTTCTTTCCCTCCTGCCTCCTTTCTTCTAATTCATCTTTCCATCTTTTCTTCCTCCTTTTCGTTCCATCCTTCCGATCTCACAACAGACACACCGTAAATGACACAAACCAAACTGCCGCACTGTTTCACATGACAGCTTTCCTGAAATAGCAGGTATTGTTTATCGCTTCCCTCCCCCCCCCCCTCCCCCACTTTCTTTTTTTTTTTTTGTGTGGTTGTTTTGTTCTCACCCTACTATCTTGTTCACAACAGTTATCCTGTTGATGTTGTTGATTTAAAAAGTTTTTTTGGTGCTCTCCCTGTCCTTTTTTTTGCTCTCCCTGTTCTTCTTTTGCTCTCCTTGTCCTTATTTTTGCTCTTCCTGTCCTTTTTCTTGCTCTCCCTGTCCTTTTAGTTGCTCTCCCTGTCCTTTTTTGTTTTCTCCCTGTCCTTTTTGTGTGTGCTCTCCCTGTCCTTTTTCTTTGCTCTTCCTGGCCTGTCCTTATTTTTGCTCTTCCTGTCCTTTTTCTTGCTCTCCCTGTCCTTTTAGTTGCTCTCCCTGTCCTTTTTTGTTTTCTCCCTGTCCTTTTTCTTTGCTCTTCCTGTCCTTTTTTTGCTCTCCCTGTCCTTTTCTGGGCTCTCCCTGTCCATTTTTTTGCTCTCCCTGTTTTACTTTTGCTCTCCTTGTCCTTTTTCTTTGCTCTTCCTGGCCTGTCCTTTTTCTTGCTCTCCCTGTCCTTTTAGTTGCTCTCCCTGTCCTTTTTTGTTTTCTCCCTGTCCTTTTTGTGTGTGCTCTCCCTGTCCTCTTTTTGCTCTCCCTTTCCACCTCGGTGTGGTCGGCTGGGCTATGGTACCCCACTGAGACTCCTTTCCTCACATGGCTTTACTGGAATGCACTTGAGATCAAGATGTATTCAGCTGGCCATTCTTCTTAGTTCCTTTTAGACACCAAGCTTTATCAAGAAGAGAAAAAAATACACCCGAAGGTGCGGATGGGACCAGAGAAGACTTGTCCTCAACTGCTGAACAAACCAGCCGGGAGCAATCCTGCACCACCCCTGGAAGCCTGCGCTGTGTTCACATAGGATGTGAATTGGGCACCGGTAAGGGCTACAAGTGGGGAAAGTGTGACTGTGTTGACGTTTGAAGCAGATGATGATTGCAACGACACAGATGTATGTTCAAATGCGCGCACGCTCACGCACGCACGCACACACACACACACACACACACACACACACACACACACACACACACACACACACACACACACACACACACACACACACACACACACACACACACACACACATACGCACGCACGCACGCACACGCACACATATAAGCACATACACATTCTACACATACACATGTTTGGTGAATGGAACACATTAAGCACCATGAAATACACAACGCGTTTCAACGTAAAGAT
>CM031613.1:33865226-33880226 GCA_018398815.1 Conus ventricosus
CCACAAGAAGGATGCATACTACCTGCTGCCCAGACCAGACCAAGTGAGCATTGTGATGCTGAGGACAGGGCACTTCAGACTTCCACAAGAAGGATGCATACTACCTGCTGCCCAGACCAGACCAAGTGAGCATTGTGAGACTGAGGACAGGGCACTCCAGACTTCCACAAGAAGGATGCATACTGCCTGCTGCCCTGACCGGACCGAGTGAGCAATGTGAGACTGAGGACAGGGCACTCCAGACTTCCACAAGAAGGATGCATGCTACCTGCTGCCCAGACCAGACCGAGTAAGCAATGTCAGACTGAGGACAGGGCACTCCAGACTTCCACAAGAAGGATGCATACTACCTGCTGCCCAGACCAGACCGAGTAAGCAATGTGAGATGAGGACAGGGCACTCCAGACTTCCACAAGAAGGATGCATACTACCTGCTGCCCAGGCCAGACGAGTAAGCAATGTGAGACTGAGGACAGGGCACTCCAGACTCAAACACCACATGTCCACAAAATTCCACATTGGCGAGCTTCAGGGTGCCCATGCGGTACAGCCCCAATGACTGTGGAACACTTCCTGCAGACTGTCCCACACATTAAGATCTGAGAGCAGAGACCTGAACTGCCGACACATCGACGAGGGAGAATCTCTATGGATATCTGGAAGATCTCCACTGCACACAGCCTTTGTCAGTGCTTCTGAGGTTCCTGTTTGAGTGTACAAAGAGGAAGGAGGAGAGGTTAGGGAGTTTAAAATTCCTCTGTCCCCAGCATGCACAACAGGCTAGAGGTGTCATGACCAGTCCAGTCCTTTATGTTGCCAGCCAGCACTGCCTCTGGTCTGCCTCTGGACATCCACTTTCCACAGTACCCTGCAGAAGGTCTTGAATGGGGAGTCAATGAGATACTCATTGCCAGTTACTAGGTAAGCTTATTGAGCGTGATCATTGGAAGAGAGGTTCTTTGTGTCTGGCAGTGTGTACGTTGACTAGTGGCTTGACATGACATTCAAATCAACAGGGAAGATTTTGCACTGCTGAAAGTCATTGACATCAGTGCAGAATCTTTTGTGTTGACTTAAGTATCCTGTCAAGCAACAAGTCAATGCACACGCTGCCAGGCAAAGACCCTGTTCCCAGTGCACTAGTGATCAAGTGCTGTGAGCTTACCCGATGTCTGGCAGTGTGTCTCGCCATGACCCCCTGTTCAGGTCCTTCAGCAGGGCACCTTGGAGGGTAGATGTCCAAAAGGCAGACCAAAGTGGATGTCAAAAGGCAGACCAAAGTGGATGTCCAAAAGGCAGACCAAAGTGGATGTCCAAAAGACAGACCAAAGTGGATGTCTTAAGGCAGACAAAGTGGATGTCTTAAAGGCAGACCAAAGTGGATGTCTCTAAAGAAGACCAAAGTGGATGTCCCAAAAGGCAACCAAAGTAGATGTCCAAAAGGCAGACCAAAGTGGGTGTCTTTAAAGACAGACCAAAGTGGATGTCCAAAAGGCAGACCAAAGTGGGTGTCTTTAAAGACAGACCCAAAGTGGATGTCCAAAAGGCAGACCAAAGTGGGTGTCTTTAAGACAGACCAAAGTGGATGTCTTAAAGGCAGACCAAAGTGGATGTCCAAAAGGCAGACCAAAGTGGATGTCTTAAAGACAGACCAAAGTGGATGTCCTAAAGGCAGACAAAGTGGATGTCCAAAAGGCAGACCAAAGTGGATGTCTTAAAGACAGACCAAAGTGGATGTCCTAAAGGCAGACCAAGGTAGATGTATTAAAGGCAGACCAAAGTGGATGTCTTAAAGACAGACAAAGTGGATGTCCTAAAGGCAGACCAAGGTAGATTGTCTTAAAGGCAGACCAAAGTGGATGTCTTAAAGAGAGGACAAAGTGGATCTCCAAAAGGCAGACCAAAGTGGATGTCTTAAAGGCAGACCAAGGTAGATGTCCAAAAGACAGACCAAAGTGGATGTCCAAAAGGCAGACAAAGTAGATGTCCAAAAGGCAGACCAAAGTGGGTGTCTTTAAAGACAGACCAAAGTGGATGTCCAAAAGGCAGACACAAAGTGGTTGTCTTTAAGACAGACCAAAGTGGATGTCCAAAAGGCAGACCAAGTGGATGTCTTTAAAGACAGACCAAAGTGGATGTCTTAAAGGCAGACCAAAGTGGATGTCCAAAAGGCAGACCAAAGTGGATGTCTTAAAGACAGACCAAAGTGGATGTCCTAAAGGCAGACCAAAGTGGATGTCCAAAAGGCAGACCAAAGTGGATGTTTAAAGGCAGACCAAAGTGGATGTCCTAAAGGCAGACCAAGGTAGATGTCTTAAGGCAGAACCAAAGTGGATGTCTTAAAGACAGACCAAAGTGGATGTCCTAAAGGCAGACCAGGTAGATGTCTTAAAGGCAGACCAAAGTGGATGTCTTAAAGACAGACCAAAGTGGATTTCCAAAAGGCAGACCAAAGTGGATGTCTTAAAGGCAGACCAAGGTAGATGTCCCAAAGACAGACCAAAGTGATGTCCAAAAGGCAGACCAAAGTGGATGTCTTAAAGACAGACCAAAGTGGATGTCTTAAAGGCAGACCAAAGTGGATGACCAAAAGACAGACCAAGGTAGATGTCTTAAAGACAGACCAAAGTGGATGTCTTAAAGGACAGACCAAAGTGGATGTCTTAAAGACAGACCAAAGTGGGTCTTAAAGACAGACCAAAGTGGATGTCTTAAAGACAGACCAAAGTGGATGTCCTAAAGGCAGACCAAAGTGGATGTCCAAAAGGCAGACCAAAGTGGATGTCTTAAAAGACAGACCAAAGTGGATGTCCTAAAGGCAGACCAAGGTAGATGTCTTAAAGGCAGTACCAAAGTGGATGTCTTAAAGACAGACCAAAGTGGATGTCCTAAAGGCAGGACCAAGGTAGATGTCTTAAAGGCAGACCAAAGTGGATGTCTTAAAGACAGACAAAAGTGGATTTCCAAAAGGCAGACCAAAGTGGATGTCTTAAAGGCAGACCAAGGTAGATGTCCAAAAAGACAGACCAAAGTGGATGTCCAAAAGGCAGACCAAAGTAGATGTCCAAAGGCAGACCAAAGTGGGTGTCTTTAAAGACAGACCAAAGTGGATGTCCAAAAGGCAGACCACAGTGGGTGTCTTTAAAGACAGACCAAAGTGGATGTCCAAAAGGCAGACCAAAGTGGGTGTCTTTAAAGACAGACCAAAGTGGATGTCTTAAAGGCAGACCAAAGTGGATGTCAAAAGGCAGACCAAAGTGGATGTCTTAAAGACAGACCAAAGTGGATGTCCTAAAGGCGACCAAAGTGGATGTCCAAAAGGCAGACCAAAGTGGATGTCTTAAAGACAGACCAAAGTGGATGTCCTAAAGACAGACCAAGGTAGATGTCTTAAAGGCAGACCAAAGTGGATGTCTTAAAGACAGACCAAAGTGGATGTCCTAAGGCAGACCAAGGTAGATGTCTTAAAGGCAGACCAAAGTGGATGTCTTAAAGACAGACCAAAGTGGATTTCCAAAAGGCAGACCAAAGTGGATGTCTTAAAGGCAGACCAAGGTAGATGTCCAAAAGACAGACCAAAGTGGATGTCCAAAAGGCAAGACCAAGTGGATGTCTTAAAGACAGACCAAAGTGGATGTCTTAAAGGCAGACCAAAGTGGATGTCCAAAAGGCAGACCAAAGTGGATGACCAAAGACAGACCAAAGTGGATGTCTTAAGACAGACCAAAGTGGATGTCTTAAAGACAGACCAAAGTGGATGTCTCAAAGACAGACCAAAGTGGGTCTTAAAGACAGACCAAAGTGGATGTCTTAAAGACAGACCAAAGTGGATGTCTTAAAGACAGACCAAAGTGGTCTTAAAGACAGACCAAGTGGATGTCTTAAAGGCAGACCAAAGTGGATGTCCAAAAGGCAGACCAAAGTGGATGTCTTAAAGACAGACCAAAGTGGATGTCTTAAAGGCCCAAAGTGGATGTCCAAAAGGCAGACCAAAGTGGATGTCTTAAAGGCAGACCAAAGTGGATGTTCTTAAAGGCAGATCAAAGTGGGTGTCTTTAAAGACAGACCAAAGTAAATGTCTTAAAGACAGACCAAAGTGGATGTCCAAAAGGCAGACCAAAGTGGATGTCCAAAAGGCAGACCAAAGTGGATGTCCAAAAGACAGACCAAAGTGGGTGTCTTTAAAGACAGACCAAAGTGGATGTCTTAAAGACAGACCAACGTGGGGTGTCCAAAAGGCAGACCAAAGTGGGTGTCTTTAAAGACAGACCAAAGTGGATGTCTTAAGGCAGACCAAAGTGGATGTCCAAAAGCAGACCAAAGTGGATGTCTTAAAGACAGACCAAAGTGGATGTCCTAAAGGCAGACCAAAGTGGATGTCCAAAAGGCAGACCAAAGTGGATGTTTAAAGACAAACCAAAGTGGATGTCCTAAAGGCAGACCAAGGTAGATGTCTTAAAGGCAGACCAAAGTGGATGTCTTAAAGCAGACCAAAGTGGATGTCTTAAAGGCAGACCAAAGTGAATGTCTTAAAGACAGACCAAAGTGGATTTCCAAAAGGCAGACCAAAGTTGATGTCTTAAAGGCAGACCAAGGTAGATGTCCAAAAGACAGACCAAAGTGGATGTCCAAAAGGCAGACCAAGTGGATGTCTTAAAGACAGACCAAAGTGGATGTCTTAAAGGCAGACCAAAGTGGATGTCTTAAAGGCAGACCAAAGTGGGTGTCCAAAAGGCAGACCAAAGTGGATGACCAAAAGACAGACCAAAGTGGATGTCTTAAGACAGACCAAATGGATGTCTTAAAGACAAAACCAAAGTGGATGTCTAAAGACAGACCAAAGTGGGTCTTAAGACAGACCAAAGTGGATGTCTTAAAGACAGACCAAAGTGGATGTCTTAAAGACAGACCAAAGTGGGTCTTAAAGACAGACCAAAGTGGATGTCTTAAAGGCAGACCAAAGTGGATGTCCAAAAGGCAGACCAAAGTGGATGTCTTAAAGACAGACCAAAGTGGATGTTCTAAAGGCAGACCAAAGTGGATGTCCAAAAGGCAGACCAAAGTGGATGTCTTAAAGGCAGACCAAAGTGGATGTCTTAAAGGCAGACCAAAGTGGGTGTCTTTAAAGACAGACCAAAGTGGATGTCTAAAGACAGACCAAAGTGGATGTCCAAAAGGCAGACCAAAGTGGATGACTTAAAGACAGACCAAAGTGGATGTCTAAAAGACAGACCAAAGTGGATGTCCAAAGGCAGACCAAAGTGGATTTCCAAAAAGACAGACCAAAGTGTATATCCAAAAGGCAGACCAAAGTGGATTTCCAAAAGACAGACCAAGTGGGTGTCTTTAAAGACAGACCAAGTGGATGTCCAAAGGCAGACCAAAGTGGGTGTCTTTAAAGACAGACCAAAGTGGATGTCAAAAGGCAGACCAAAGTGGGTGTCTTTAAGAAGACCAAAGTGGATGTCCAAAAGGCAGACCAAAGTGGGTGTCTTTAAAGACAGACCAAGTGGATGTCTTAAAGGCAGACCAAAGTGGATGTCCAAAAGGCAGACCAAAGTGGATGTCTTAAAGACAGACCAAAGTGGATGTCCTAAAGGCAGACCAAAGTGGATGTCCAAAAGGCAGACCAAAGTGGATGTCTTAAAGATAGACCAAAGTGGATGTCCTAAAGGCAGACCAAGGTAGATGTCTTAAGGCAGACCAAAGTGGATGTCTTAAAGACAGACCAAAGTGGATGTCCTAAAGGCAGACAAGGTAGATGTCTTAAAGGCAGACCAAAGTGGATGTCTTAAGACGACCAAGTGGATTTCCAAAAGGCAGACCAAGTGGATGTCTTAAAGGCAGACCAAGGTAGATGTCCAAAAGACAGACGAAAGTGGATGTCCAAAAGGCAGACCAAAGTGGATGTCTTAAAGACAGACCAAAGTGGATGTCTTAAAGGCAGACCAAAGTGGATGTCCAAAAGGCAGACCAAAGTGGATGACCAAAACACGACCAAAGTGGATGTCTTAAAGACAGACTAAAGTGGATGTCTTAAAGACAGACCAAAGTGGAGTCTTAAAGACAGACCAAGTGGGTCTTAAAGACAGACAAAGTGGATGTCTTAAAGACAGACCAAAGTGATGTCCTAAAGGCAGACCAAAGTGGATGTCCAAAAGGCAGACCAAGTGGATGTCTTAAAGACAGACCAAAGTGGATGTCCTAAATGGCAGACCAAGGTAGATGTCTTAAAGGCAGACAAAGTGGATGTCTTAAAGACAGACCAAAGTGGATGTCCTAAAGGCAGACCAAGGTAGATGTCTTAAAGGCAGACCAAAGTGGATGTCTTAAAGACAGACAAAGTGGGATTTCCAAAAGGCAGACCAAAGTGGATGTCTTAAAGGCAGACCAAGGCGATGTCCAAAAGACAGACACAAGTGGATGTCCAAAAGGCAGACCAAGTAGATGTCCAAAAGGCAGACCAAAGTGGGTGTCTTTAAAGACAGACCAAAGTGGATGTCCAAAAGGCAGACCAAAGTGGGTGTCTTAAAAGACAGACCAAGTGGATGTCCAAAAGGCAGACCAAAGTGGGTGTCTTTAAAGACAGACCAAAGTGGATGTCTTAAAGGCAGACCAAGTGGATGTCCAAAAGGCAGACCAAAGTGGATGTCTTAAAGACAGACCAAAGTGGATGTCCTAAAGGCAGACCAAGTGGATGTCCAAAAGGCAGACCAAAATGGATGTCTTAAAGACAGACCAAAGTGGATGTCCTAAAGACAGACCAAGGTAGATGTCTTAAAGGCAGACCAAGTGGATGTCTTAAAGGACAGACCAAAGTGGATGTCCTAAAGGCAGACCAAGGTAGATGTCGTAAAGGCAGACCAAAGTGGATGTCTTAAAGACAGACCAAAGTGGATGTCCAAAAGGCAGACCAAAGTGGATGTTTAAAGGCAGACCAAGGTAGATGTCCAAAAGACAGACCAAAGTGGATGTCCAAAAGGCAGACCAAAGTGGATGTCTTAAAGACAGACAAAGTGGATGTCTTAAAGGCAGACCAAAGTGGATGTCCAAAAGGCAGACAAAGTGGATGACCAAACAGACAGACCAAAGTGGATGTCTAAAAGACAGACCAAAGTGGATGTCTTAAAGACAGCAACAAGTGGATGTCTCAAAGACAGACCAAGTGGTTCTTTAAGACAGACCAAAGTGAATGTCTTAAGACAGACCAAAGTGGTGTCTTAAAGACAGACCAAAGTGGGTCTTAAAGACAGACCAAAGTGGATGTCTTAAGCAGACCAAGTGGATGTCCAAAGGCAGACCAAAGTGGATTCTTAAAGACAGACCAAGTGGATGTCTTAAAGGCAGACCCCCCCCCCCTGGATGTCCAAAAGGCAGACCAAAGTGGATGTCCTTAAAGGCAGACCAAAGTGGATGTCTTAAAGGCAGACCAAAGTGGGTGTTCTTTAAAACAGACCAAAGTGGTATGTCTTAAAGACAGACCAAAGTGGATGTCCAAAAGGCAGACCAAAGTGAATGTCCAAAGGCAGACCAAGTGGATGTCCAAAAGGCAGACCAAAGTGGGTGTCTTTAAGACAGACCAAAGTGGATGTCTTAAAGACAGACCAACGTGGATGTCCAAAAGGCAGACCAAGTGGGTGTCTTTAAAGACAGACCAAAGTGGATGTCTTAAAGGCAGACCAAAGTGGATGTCCAAAAGGCAGACCAAAGTGAGTGTCTTAAAGACAGACCAAAGTGGATGTCCTAAAGGCAGACCAAAGTGGATGTCAAAAGGCAGACCAAAGTGGATGTCTTAAAGACGACCAAAGGGGATGTCCTAAGGCAGACCAAGGTAGATGTCTTAAAGGCAGACCAAAGTGGATGTCTTAAAGACAGGACCAAAGTGGATGTCCTAAAGGCAGACCAAGGTAGATGTCTTAAAGGCAGACCAAAGTGAATGTCTTAAAGACAGACCAAAGTGGATTTCCAAAGGCAGACCAAAGTTGATGTCTTAAAGGCAGTCCAAGGTAGATGTCCAAAAGACAGACCAAAGTGGATGTCCAAAAGGCAGACCAAAGTGGATGTCTTAAAGACAGACCAAAGTGGATGTCTTAAAGGCAGACCAAAGTGGGTGTCCAAAAGGCAGACAAAGTGGATGACAAAAGACAGACCAAAGTGGATGTCTTAAAGACAGACCAAAATGGATGTCTTAAAGACAAACCAAAGTGGATGTCTTAAAGACAGACCAAGTGGGTCTTAAAAACAGACCAAAATGGATGTTTAAAGACAGACCAAAGTGGATGTCTTAAAGACAGACCAAGTGGGTCTTAAAGACAGACCAAAGTGGATGTTTTAAAGGCAGACCAAAGTGGATGTCCCAAAAGGCAGACCAAAGTGGATGTCTTAAAGACAGACCAAAGTGGATGTCTTAAAAGGCAGACCAAAGGGGTGTCCAAAAGGCAGACCAAAGTGGATGTCTTAAAGGCAGACCAAAGTGGTGTCTTAAAGGCAGGACCAAAGTGGTGTCTTTAAAGACAGACCAAAGTAAATGTCTTAAAGACAGACCAAAGTGGATGTCCAAAGGCAGACCAAAGTGGATGTCCAAAAGGCAGACCAAAGTGGATGTCCAAAAGACAGACCAAAGTGGGTGTCTTTAAAGACAGACCAAAGTGGATGTCCAAAGGCAGACAAAGTGGATGACTTAAAGACAGACCAAAGTGGATGTCCAAAGACAGACCAAAGTGGATGTCCAAAGGCAGACCAAAGTGGATGTCCAAAGACAGACCAAGTGGATGTCCAAAAGGCAGACCAAGTGGATTTCCAAAAGACAGACCAAGTGGATGTCTTAAAGACAGACCAAAGTTGATGTCCAAAAGGCAGACCAAGGTAGATGTCTGGACAACGTGAAGGACCGTACTGGTCATAACACCTCTAGTCTGTTGTTCATGATGACTGAAAACAGAGGACTTCAGAGACCACCGATTAATCTAGGGTTCTGTCGAAACGTATCTATGACCCATGATCCGAAAAAAATGAGATGCCGGGTTTTTTTTTTAGTTATCTAAACCTTAAAGGGAATAAACACGGCTTTTTGAGACCGTGCAGACAGACATCAAAGATGTTACCTTTTCAGCGCAAACTGTCCATGAGAAAAGAAAGTTGTTGACGAGACAGAAATTAACACGGCAGACATCTTCCTGCTCGTCTCTGTACAGTCATAACATTCCCCCTGCCCCCGTCCCCCGTCCCCACTGCCTTGAAATGAGTGACGTCAAGCCTTCGTCCTTGTCCTTGTCTCCGTTAATCTGTTCTCTCTCGGTCTCTCTGGACGAGGACTCCCGGTGCATACACGCATGTGTGTGTGTGTGTGTGTGTGTGTGTGTGTGTGTGTGTGTGTGTGTGTGTGTGTGTGTGTGTGTGTGTGTGTGTGTGTGTGTGTGTGTGTGTGTGTGTGTGAGAGAGAGAGAGAGAGAGAGAGAGAGAGAGAGAGAGAGAGAGAGAGAGAGAGAGCGTGCACATGTGTGTGTGTATGTGTGTGTATGTGTGTGTGCATATGCATGTGTGTATGTGTGCATGCGCGCGCGCGCGCGCGCGCGCGCGTGTGTGTGTGTGTGTGTGTGTGTGTGTGTGTGTGTGTGTGAGTATTAGCATTTCTCTGTCTGTCTGTATGTCTGTCTCAGTCGTGTTTCTCCATCAGGATCTAACCTTCTTTTTTGGGAGGTGGGGTGTGGGGTGAAGGTGGAGGTGGTAAGAGGAGGAAGTGTAAATGGCGTGGATGGGAGAGAAAGAGGGTGGTGGTAGTACATCTTTATTGTTTTAATGTCGGGAGAGTTACTTTTTTTGAAATGCGCCGTTAGTTTTTCTTAGAGGGGAGGGAGAAAGGGGTGGGATGAAGGAGGAGGGCAGGGTCAAAATGTCTGTTCTAGAATCTCTGTAATCCATAACGCTTTCCACCTCTTCAACCCTCCCCTCTTTCCCCTTCTACCCCCTCCCCTCCCCCTTCCCTGCAGAGACAGACCACTTTTAACACAAGATAGCCCTGATCCTCACCGAGTGAGTGGCGCTTCATTCTGAACACTGACAGATGTTGAGTTTTACCCGTCTGGCTCTCAGCCACACAGACAGGGAGGGGGTGATGGGACGAACAAATCGGTCCACTAAAGAGGATTGGTTGGGTAAGGTGTCGTCTGAGTTTGCTGTGTTTGTCTGGAATTTCTGCAATGGAAATCTGCCATCAGAGGACGGGTATATTTTTGTTGTTGTTGTTCCAGTGAGAAAGATAAAGCTCGAAAATTGATCGACCTAAGGCGGGAGATGGAACAAAGATGTAGCAAGATGAGCATACCAACTCAATTTGTCATTTCCTCTTTCGCAAATGCTTGAATCCAGAATCTAGTTTCAAATTCATAGCAACAAAAGTATGATAATTACTGAAAATTTCCGTAAAAGATGTACAGGCCATTTTTTTTTTTTTGCTGTCCCAACCTCTGCGCCACCTCAGAGGCAGTGCACCCACGCCGCTCATTCCGACACCCCGTCCACAGTCACAGCCCGGTCAGCCCCGCCGCAGCTCCGGCACCGGCAATCCACAGGGAGCAGTCAATGTCAAATCGTCAAGAGGCAACCCACCGGAGGAGACACTGCACTGCTGCCGAGTCACTTCGGTGGTGTTCAGTGGCGCCTGTTCTGATCTAACATACGCAGGACACCACCTACTAAGCCCCCTACTGACGACAATAATTGCTTAGTCGCGGAGCCGGCGTGAACGAGCTCTCCCTCCGGAGGGCGCCACCACGTCCGTCCAACGACAGCCCCCATGGACTCGCCGATACCGGTGACCCCGACGGAACCAAACCAAGGCCACAGACGTGGAGAGGACATCGAAACTGAGGTCACCATGAGAGCAGGGCATGAAGGGCCACAGAATTTGAGACATTTTTTTATGCTGATCGATGAGAATGAGGATGATTAAGATGATGCTACGGATTTCCATTTCGGTCTGAGACTACATGACAGGGCTGTACTCTACGCTTCCTTTCATAATATATCCTGGCGTCAACCAGGTACAGGCCATTCTTATTATAGAAATGAGTTCCAGAAATGTGACACAGATGCTAAAAAATCAAAAATCAATGTTTTTCGTGCTACATCTACCTGCAATACAATACCTGAATAACAACACTGGAATCATTTCTGTTTGTCGTGTTGTAAATTAGAACTCAAAGAAACCAAGGAATGGGAGAAGTGTCCAGACCACTTGAAACATCTCTACCATATTGCCATCGCTGCAGAACTTGGAAGACATTGTCGAGAATGACCAGAAGGCAAAACCAACGCAGAAATTCAGATGCAGGTAGAATACCTTTGCACAAAAGATGAAATTATAATAGACACTGACGGTTATGTCACCAAATGTAAGTCAGGCTGGGGATACACAGTGAAGCAAAATGGCCGAACTATCCAGGACGAAAATGGTGCGCACAGTTTAACAACTTCAAGTCCAACAATGGAGGTAGAAGCAGTGCCACAAGCACTCCATTGGCTTTCATCCACAAGCCAGTTTCAAACTCAACAAGCCATGATACTGACTGACTCCATGAACCTACTTCAGAAAGTGAAAAGTGGAATGGGAAGCCCTGCTTGGAATGAACTAATACGCAGCCTTCCATTGGAGAGACTCATATGGAGGTACTGCCCTGGACATGCTGGAGTTAAAGGAAACGAAAGAGCAGACACACTGGCTGGCAAGACAACGATAAGAACTGGATTGCAGCTTGGCCGATCTGATGTGATAAGAAATCTGAAGAATCACTTAAGCAAACAAGAGCAAAGCCACTGTACCATAGACCATCTTTCAGATCTGAACATCAAGAGAGGAAGTGACCGCACATCCAGACTTAAGTGAAGAGCAAGAAACATCGCCAACCAACCAAACATTGGAATAATCTCAAGGCCAGCACTGCGAAGACTCCTAGAGATTGGGGCAAACTCATACTGGGCCTTTCCAATAACTGACACAGATGATCAAACACATATCAACTGAGATAAGACTTTGAATCTCTCAGGGTCCCCTGTGTTCATCAGTGGGGTGATGCCAGCGTGTTAATTAGAGAGTCACGGACGTGAGTGTGTAAGCGTCGGTGTGTGAGTGTGTGTGAGAGAGAAAGTGTGTGTGCGTGCTTGCGTGCGTGCGCGCGCGCGCACGCGTGTGTGTACTTGTGCGCATGTGTGTGTGTGAGTGAGGGGGAGGAGTTGATCTTATTGTTATGTGTGTGTGTGTGTGCGTGTGTGTGTGTGTGTGTGTGTGTGTGTGTGTGTGTGTGTGTGTGTGTGTGTGTGTGTGTGCGTGCGCGCGCGCGCGCGTGCGCGTGTGTGTGTGTGTGTGCGTGTGTGTGTGTGTGTGTGTGTGTGTGTGTGTGTAAGTGTGCACGCGCGCGCGTGTGCGCGTACACGTATATGTTGTATTTGATGGTCTTGTTCTTGTTCTTGATCCTAAGTCATCTTCTGAACATTCATGCACACAGTCACAACACACACACACACACACACACACACACACACACACACACACACACACACACACACACACACACACACACACACATACACGCGCACGCGCATGCACACACATGTGCGCGCGCACGCTCACACACACACACACACACACACACACACACACACACACACACACACACACACACACACACACACACACACACACACACGTGCGCGCCCACGTCCGCTCGCTTCTACGCACACACATATACACATGCGTACATGTGCACGTCCACACACACACATGTGCACACAAACACGCATACACATGAACGCACAAATGCATGTACACACGCACATACGTGCACGTCCACATACAAAGACACACACATATACACACATAATGCAGATACGTATGTGTGCTCACACAAATCCACAAATCACCCCCCCCCACACACACACACACGCGCACACACGAACACGCACACACACACACACACACACACACACACACACACACACACACACACACACACACACACACACACACACACACACACACACACACACACACATGCTCATGCACACACACGCGCACCTACATGCAGGCACACACGTGCACGCACACATACACACACGTGCGCGCACACACGCATGCGCATACACAAATGCATACACACTGACTGACTGAAACCAATTTGTTGTCAGATTAACTCAAGGTTGTACATACATGCACACACACATTCGCACACGCACACACATGGGCCCGTGCCCACACACCCATACACACACATATGTACATTCACTACACACATATACAAAAAACAAAACAAAAAAAAACAAACAAAAAGACAACCAATGTTAGGTAGGCACTCAATGTCTGACCAGCGCATTTGGCTAATGCGTAGGTCAGACATCTGCTGAGTCGTAGCCACGAGACCCTCTTCTTCAATTCTCTCATCTTAGATGTTAATTCATTATTTTATCCACCAGGTTGAAATCATACGTAGTGTGGTCTCAACACTAAGCGGATGTGGTGTAGCGTATATGGACTAGTCCGCACGCAGTGACGCCTCCTTGATGAAACTGAAACTGCAGAACAGTTTCAGGCCTTGGATTTTGGCTCATTCTGCAGAGATTGGAATGGATCAGTTGTAACAGTGCTGGATTCGTCATTCTGGTGATCCTGGGATAGCGGATGTGAAAATCCGCCAGGCTATTTCGGTACAGGGTGATTCTCTACACCCATATACTCTCTGGGAGTAACCTATTCTCATTCCATTTTTCTGAAAGTTCCTTTCAATCAGATTATAAATCCAGGTTCCAAGTGTGAACGGATTCGTAACATCTTGCACACATGGAAAAAAAATATTGTTGCCAACTTTCGGAGAAGAACGCCAATTTGGCCAATGGTACGAATGATACATATGCATATAACGGTTGCATCCTCTGTGGGAAGTCGAAGAACTTTGTAACATTCGATTAAATGACACGGGAAATGAGTGATTCGCACTGAAAGGCAGATTTTGAATGGGCTTTACCCTGATAGGCAGCCCATTGTGTAAACAAATGCATGGAATGTAAGACGCGTAGGTTTCAGGCGCTGTGCAATTACTCACAATAATAATAAGAAAACAATGATGATGATGAATCACTATCTTAAAGTCTTAAAAGCCGTCTAAAACAACGTTTCGGCATTCTTGCTCTCTGTTGCTTTCCTCCGTTTTCTTTATTTGACCTTCATGAGGAATACAGGACTTTTCATCATCATCATCATCATCATCATCATCATCATCATCATCATCATCATCATCATCATCATCTTCATTATAATATAAATAAAATAGCCTTTTTTATTTTTCATATTTTTAAAAAGCAAAATTACCATTTAAAGCGCTTGCACACGTCATTCGAACACATGTATACCATAAATTAACAACCCCCCCCTCCCACTTCCCATTCCCAGCCCACACCTATCCTCCCACCCACCCCACGCCCCTCCCATCTCTCTACTCGTAATTTCCCACACTCAAACGAAAACATTCAAACAGTTGTACGTTTGGGCATCTGATCAGACGGCTCACCACACTGAACAGGCCAGAGGTCAATACGAATCCATCGTGTCAGCTGTTTTCGAATGTGTTTAATTGCATTCGTTTTTCGTGAAAGTTACAAACTTCATTCCCAGTTCAAATGCAACTCCAAGCCCACCCTGTGCTTGGAGTTTCCATTGAAATGCAATAAAAGAGGATCTAGAAACGATACGAAAAAGTGGGATAAGGTGATCAGAACAAACAATAGTAGAGACACAGAACGAGTGTTGGACCTGAGGCCTTGAAAAAAAAAAGTTGAGCAAATACTATGTATAGGAGCAGACTTGGCTTGGCTGGTTTGCCACGCCCTTTTCTCCGAAGATGGAGTATGGCTGACTTAATGGCGGGATAAAAAAACCAGTCATACACACAAAACGCCACTGCCTGTCTATACAGGCACTGTCCGCAGGAGTATCAGCCTGCGTACGCAGAA
>CM031613.1:33885226-33892726 GCA_018398815.1 Conus ventricosus
TGACAAAGCGTCTTGTCCCAGAATTTGAATGTGAGATGCTTAACCGATTTCAACACATAATTCGTTTCATCCATTGGGATGATCGTCGGAATATTTAAACGGAGGGACCGACCGTCTTATCGGTGGGAGATCTCCCTATCCAGTTTAAGTACCTCCATCCCGATTGACACCTGTTGGTGATCACTGTGTCCTTAGCCTGATTCACACGTGTTTTCGTTTTTTTTTTCCATTATCTGCCTGTTCAGATCAACGTTTTGTCGGTCACACTGTTCCTACCCAGATGAACACGTGCTAACGGTCTCAGTCTTTCAATCCAAAGTATCGGCGTTTTCCACTTCTCAGAGAGAAATTGGCGTGACGATGTGACATTGTGCTCCATTGTCTCTAGGGAGTGGAGGATGCCTCGTTCAGTCTAGATTACAGACGATGCGAATGGAGGATTCTAAAATCATTCTGGACACTGACTTTGTTGGGATGGAGACTCCATTGATAGTAGTCCAGGTGGATGCGATAGTGCCGTGGTGCCAACATTCGCTCCTGAAAGCCAAGGTTGATCACGATGGAACATGGCAGCCAGACTGTGAGAGTCCTGCCCCCGCTGGAACTGACCAACAGTTGAATTCTTAAGGCTCTGTCTATTGACCAACAGTTGAATTCTGAAGGCTCTGTCTACTGACCAACTGTTGAATTCTGAAGGCTCTGTCTATTGACCAACAGTTGAATGCTGAAGGCTCTGTCTATTGACCAACAGTTGAATTCTGAAGGCTCTGTCTATTGACCAACAGTTGAATGCTGAAGGCTCTGTCTATTGACCAACAGTTGAATTCTGAAGGCTCTGTCTACTGACCAACAGTTGAATTCTAAAGGCTCTGTCTATTGACCAACAGTAGAATGCTGAAGGCTCTGTCTATGGACCAACAGTTGAATGCTGAAGGCTCTGTCTACTGACCAACAGTTGAATTCTGAAGGCTCTGTCTACTGACCAACAGTTGAATTCTGAAGGCTCTGTCTATTGACCAACAGTTGAATGCTGAAGGCTCTGTCTATTTACCAACAGTTGAATTCTGAATGCCGTGTCTATTGACCAACAGTTCAATAGTGAAGGCTCTGTCTATTGACCAACAGTTCAATAGTGAAGGCTCTGTCTATTGACCAACAGTTCAATAGTGAAGGCTCTGTCTATTGACCAACAGTTCAATAGTGAAGGCTCTGTCTATTGACCAACAGTTGAATTCTGAAAGCTATGTCTATTGACCAACAGTGGAATGGTGAAGGCTCTTTCAATGGACCAACAGTTGAATAGTGAAGGCTCTGTCTACTGACCAACAGTTGAATGCTGAAGGCTCTGTCTACTGACCAACAGTTGAATGCTGAAAGCTCTGTCTACTGACCAGCAGCTGAATGCTGAATGCCGTGTCTACTGACTAACAGTTGAATGCTGAAGGCTCTGTCTATTGGCCAACAGTTGAATGCTGAAGGCTCTGTCTACTGACTAACAGTTGAATTCTGAAGGCTCTGTCTATTGACCAACAGTTGAATTCTGAAGGCTCTGTCTATTGACCAACAGTTGAATTCTGAAGGCTCTGTCTATTGACCAACAGTTGAATTCTGAAGGCTCTGTCTACTGACCAACAGTTGAATTCTGAATGCTCTGTCTATTGACCAACAGTGGAATGGCGAAGGCTCTGTCTATTGACCAACAGTCGAATTCTTAAGGCTCTGTCTACTGACCAACAGTGGAATGGTGAAGGCTCTTTCTATGGATTAACAGTTGAATTCTGAAGGCTCTGTCTATTGACCAACAGTTGAATGCTGAAGGCTCTGTCTACTGACCAACAGTTGAATAGTGAAGGCTCTGTCTATTGACCAACAGTTGAATAGTGAAGGCTCTGTCTATTGACCAACAGTTGAATTCTGAAGGCCCTGTCTACTGACCAACAGTTGAATAGTGAAGGCTCTGTCTACTGAGCAACAGTTGAATAGTGAAGGCTCTGTCTATTGACCAACAGTTGAATGCTGAAGGCTCTGTCTATTGACCAACTGTTGAATTCTGAAGGCTCTGTCTATTGACCAACAGTTGATTTCTGAAGGCTCTGTCTACTGACCAACAGTTGAATTCTAAAGGCTCTGTCTATTGACCAACAGTTGAATGCTGAAGGCTCTGTCTATTGACCAACAGTTGAATTCTGAAGTCTCTGTCTATTGACCAACAGTTGAATGCTGAAGGCTCTGTCTATTGACCAACAGTTGAATTCTGAAGGGTCTGTCTACTGACCAACAGTTGAATTCTAAAGGCTCTGTCTATTGACCAACAGTTGAATGCTGAAGGCTCTGTCTATTGACCAACAGTTGAATGCTGAAGGCTCTGTCTACTGACCAACAGTTGAATTCTGAAGACTCTGTCTACTGACCAACAGTTGAATTCTGAAGGCTCTGTCTATTGACCAACAGTTGAATTCTGAAGGTTCTGTCCATTGACCAACAGTTGAATTCTGAATGCCGTGTCTATTGACCAACAGTTCAATTGTGAAGGCTCTGTCTATTGACCAACAGTTCAATAGTGAAGGCTCTGTCTATTGACCAACAGTTCAATAGTGAAGGCTCTGTCTATTGACCAACAGTTCAATAGTGAAGGCTCTGTCTATTGACCAACAGTTAAATTCTGAAGACTGTTTATTGACCAACAGTGGAATGGTGAAGGCTCTTTCTATGGACCAACAGTTGAATAGTGAAGGCTCTGTCTATTGACCAACAGTTGAATGCTGAAGGCTCTGTCTACTGACCAACAGTTGAATGCTGAAGGCTCTGTCTACTGACCAACAGCTGAATTCTGAATGCCGTGTCTACTGACTAACAGTGGAATGCTGAAGGCTCTGTCTATTGGCCAACAGTTGAATGCTGAAGGCTCTGTCTACTGACTAACAGTTGAATGCTGAAGACTCTGTCTACTGACCAACAGTTGAATTCTGAAGGCTCTGTCTATTAACCAACAGTTGAATTCTGAAGGCTCTGTCTATTGACCAACAGTTGAATTCTGAAGGCTCTGTCTATTGACAAACAGTTGAATTCTGAAGGCTCTGTCTATTGACCAACAGTGGAATGGTGAAGGCTCTGTCTATTGACCAACAGTTGAATTCTGAAGGCTCTGTCTACTGACCAACAGTGGAATGGTGAAGGCTCTTTCTATGGATTAACAGTTGAATTCTGAAGGCTCTGTCTATTGACCAACAGTTGAATTCTGAAGGCTCTGTCTACTGACCAACAGTTGAATAGTGAAGGCTCTGTCTATTGACCAACAGTTGAATAGTGAAGGCTCTGTCTATTGACCAACAGTTGAATTCTGAAGGCTCTGTCTACTGACCAACAGTTGAATAGTGAAGGCTCTGTCTACTGACCAACAGTTGAATTGTGAAGGCTCTGTCTATTGACGAACAGTTGAATTATGAAGGCTCTGTCTATGGACCAACAGTGGAATGGTGAAGGCTCTGTCTATGGACCAACAGTTGAATTCTGAAGGCTCTGTGTACTGACCAACAGTTGAATTCTAAAGGCTCTGTCTATTGACCAACAGTTGAATGCTGAAGGCTCTGTCTATGGACCAACAGTTGAATGCTGAAGGCTCTGTCTACAGACCAACAGTTGAATTCTGAAGGCGCTGTCTATGGACCAACAGTTGAATACTTAAGGCTCTGTCTATTGATCAACAGTTGAATTCTGAAGGCTCTGTCTATTGACCAACAGTTGAATTCTGAAGGCTGTGTCCATTGACCAACAGTTGAATTCTGAAGGCTCTGTCTATTGACCAACAGTTGAATTTTGAAGGCTCTGTCTACTGACCAACAGTTGAATTCTGAAGGTCTATTGACCAACAGTTGAATGCTGAAGGCTCTGTCTATGGACCAACAGTTGAATGCTGAAGGCTCTGTCTATGGACCAAAAGTTGAATGCTGAAGGCTCTGTCTACTGACCAACAGTTGAATGCTGAAGGCTCTTTCTATGGACCAACAGTTAAATGCTGAAGGTTCTTTCTATGGACCAACAGTGGAATGCTGAAGGCTCTGTCTACTGACCAAAAGTTGAATTCTGAAGGCTCTGTCTACTGACCAACAGTTGAATGCTGAAGGCTCTGTCTACTGACCAACAGTTGAATGCTGAAGGCTCTGTCTACTGACCAACAGTTGAATGCTGAAGGTTCTTTCTATGGACCAACAGTTGAATGCTGAAGGGTCTTTCTATGGACCAACAGTTGAATGCTGAAAGCTCTGTCTACTGACCAACAGTTGAATGCTGAAGGCTCTGTCTATTGACCAACAGTTGAATTCTGAAGGCTCTGTCTACTGACCAACAGCTGAATTCTGAAGGCTCTGTCTATTGACCAACAGTTGAATTCTGAAGGCTCTGTCTATTGACCAACAGTTGAATGCTGAAGGCTCTGTCTACTGACCAACAGTTGAATAGTGAAGGCTCTGTCTATTGACCAACAGTTGAATAGTGAAGGCTCTGTCTATTGACCAACAGTTGAATTCTGAAGGCCCTGTCTACTGACCAACAGTTGAATAGTGAAGGCTCTGTCTACTGACCAACAGTTGAATAGTGAAGGCTCTGTCTATTGACCAACAGTTGAATTCTGAAGGCTCTGTCTACTGACCAACAGTTGAATAGTGAAGGCTCTGTCTACTGACCAACAGTTGAATTGTGAAGGCTCTGTCTATTGACGAACAGTTGAATTCTGAAGGCTCTGTCTATGGACCAACAGTGGAATGGTGAAGGCTCTGTCTATGGACCAACAGTTGAATTCTGAAGGCTCTGTGTACTGACCAACAGTTGAATTCTGAAGGCTCTGTCTATTGACCAACAGTTGAATGCTGAAGGCTCTGTCTATGGACCAACAGTTGAATGCTGAAGGCTCTGTCTACAGACCAACAGTTGAATTCTGAAGGCGCTGTCTATGGACCAACAGTTGAATAATTAAGGCTCTGTCTATTGATCAACAGTTGAATTCTGAAGGCTCTGTCTATTGACCAACAGTTGAATTCTGAAGGCTGTGTCCATTGACCAACAGTTGAATTCTGAAGGCTCTGTCTATTGACCAACAGTTGAATTTTGAAGGCTGTGTCTACTGACCAACAGTTGAATTCTGAAGGTCTATTGACCAACAGTTGAATGCTGAAGGCTCTGTCTATGGACCAACAGTTGAATGCTGAAGGCTCTGTCTATGGACCAACAGTTGAATGCTGAAGGCTCTGTCTACTGACCAACAGTTGAATGCTGAAGGCTCTTTCTATGGACCAACAGTTGAATGCTGAAGGTTCTTTCTATGGACCAACAGTGGAATGCTGAAGGCTCTGTCTACTGACCAACAGTTGAATTCTGAAGGCTCTGTCTACTGACCAACAGTTGAATGCTGAAGGCTCTGTCTACTGACCAACAGTTGAATGCTGAAGGCTCTGTCTACTGACCAACAGTTGAATGCTGAAGGTTCTTTCTATGGACCAACAGTTGAATGCTGAAGGGTCTTTCTATGGACCAACAGTTGAATGCTGAAAGCTCTGTCTACTGACCAACAGTTGAATGCTGAAGGCTCTGTCTATTGACCAACAGTTGAATTCTGAAGGCTCTGTCTACTGACCAACAGCTGAATTCTGAAGGCTCTGTCTATTGGCCAACAGTTGAATTCTGAAGGCTCTGTCTATTGACCAACAGTTGAATGCTGAAGGCTCTGTCTATGGACCAACAGTTGAATGCTGAAGGCTCTGTCTATGGACCAACAGTTGAATGCTGAAGGCTCTGTCTATTGACCAACAGTTGAATGCTGAAGGCTCTGTCTATGGACCAACAGTTGAATGCTGAAGGCTCTGTCTATGGACCAACAGTTGAATGCTGAAGGCTCTGTCTATGGACCAACAGTTGAATGCTGAAGGCTCTGTCTATGGACCAACAGTGGAATGCTGAAGACTCTGTCTATGGACCAACAGTTGAATTCTGAAGGCTCTGTCTACTGACCAACAGTTGAATTCTGAAGGCTCTGTCTATTGACCAACAGTTGAATGCTGAAGGCTCTGTCTATGGACCAACAGTTGAATGCTGAAGGCTCTGTCTATGGACCAACAGTTGAATGCTGAGGGCTATGTCTATGGACCAACAGTTGAATGCTGAAGGGTCTTTCTATCTATCGTATGAAGTAGACAAAATTCGGTGAATCATCTTGTCCTACATACAAATTAAGATCTGGAAACGTGGAGAGAGAGAGAGAGAGAGAGAGGAGAGAGAAGAGAGAGAGAGAGAGAGAGAGAGAGAGAGAGAGAGAGAGAGAGAGAGAACGAACGAACGTACGAAAGCTTATTTTTCCAGGGTAATAGGATAAGCAAATTATAGTTACCTTTTTCCACCCAGCCCAGGGGTGAGTGAGTTAATTCCTTTCGACGTGGACAGGAGGTCGAAGAGTTGAGAGAGAGAGAGAGAGGAGAGAGAGAGAGAGAGAGAGAGAGAGAGAGAGAGAGAGGAGAGAGAGAGAGAGAGAGAGGAGGAGAGAGAGAATCTTCATTGTACCAATTCATAAAAAATAAAGAGTAAAAAGAAATCCCCTCTCTCTCTCTCTCTCTCTCTCTCTCTCTCTCTCTCTCTCTTCTCTCTCTCTCCTCTCTCTTCTCTCCTCTTCTTCTTCTTCTTCTTCTTCTCTTCTTCTTCTTTCTCTCTCTCTCTCTCTCTCTCTCTCTCTCTCTCTCTCTCCTCTCTCTCTCTCTCTCTCTCTCCTCTCTTTCTGTGTCAACTTTTCGACCTCCTGTCCACGTTGACAGGAATTAACTCGCTCACCGCCTAGCCACAGCTTTAATTACAGACTCTCCCTCCCTTGATGGCACTGCTGGTGAGAGTGTGTGGGTGTATTGCCGCCATGACGAGGTGATACATCGTCGCCGGCTTTCTGAAAGATCGCAGATTCAAATCCCCAACGGAACCATTATCCTTGAGGGATTTTGTGGTCCCTACCTGTTCCTACCCTACCCTACAGTTGTAGAAGTGTGGTGAATTCAGCTGGGAAGAAAACGGACACCAAAACAGTCGAAGTTCATACATTGAACGGATCCATCATGGAGACACGTCCCGTCCCTGGAAATGTTCTTCCCTGCCAAGACAGCAGGTGTCTGTAACTCTTGGGCGCGGATGATGTCGTGGGCTTCATTGTTTTTTATGATGAAGAGGGAAGCGCGGAGTCACAGGGACGGGTATGTCCTCTCAAGAACTGAATTGCAGCTTTATAGCATCGTCGTCGTCTTCATCCTGGTCGATTATCGTTCACCAAGCGAAGCTGTCTCACCAGCTGTGGCCTTACTTGCCCTCTTCGTGTAGTAGTGACCCCAGGTTTGATTGATTTCCCTGTCACCTCTGCTATGCCTGTGCGGGCCGGTGCCAAGGTCCTCAGAGATTTGCAGATTCATGTAGACTGTCACCGGTTCCATTGCACTGGTCTCCTCAGCAAAGAGCACGGGGACGCAGGGGGGA
>CM031613.1:33927726-33935226 GCA_018398815.1 Conus ventricosus
GAGAAGAAGAGGAGAAGAGAGGAGAGAGGAAAAAAATGAGTGGGGGGAGAGAGAGGGCGATGTTTGTGTGGGGGGGCGAAAGAGAGAGAGAAGAGAGAGAGAGAAAAGGAGAGAAGAGAAGAGAGGAGAGAGAGAGAGAGCAAGGGAGTGAGAGAAAGAGGGAAAGGGGGAGGGGGGGGGGGGGGGGGGGGGGGGGGGGGGGGAGGAGAGGGAAATTGTGGAAAGAGTACCGCCTCCCCCCCCCCGCCACTCGCGTAACGAAAAACACCCCAAAAAAAAAAAACCCCCCCCACAACCCCCCACACACACCCACAAAACCCACCACACACAACCAACCACATACACACGCGGGGACGCCGCGGGGCCGCGCGAGCAACACCACGCACACAAGAAAAAGGAAAACAGGGGCCAAAACTCAAAAACCATGCAGAAGTATCCACCCCCTTTGAGCGAAGGGCGAGCAAAACACCACCCGCACGAAAGTAGCCCCAGAAAAAACCCTGCGCCTAGGGGATCAGCCACCCCCCCAGAGACCAGTTAAATCCCCCCCCCCCCCCCCCCCCAACCATAAAAAACCCGGGAACGGCCAATAAAGAATACTGCTCCCTTTTAAACTTAAGGGGACTGACCTTCTATTCCCTTTTTCCCGACCCTTGGGAAGGGGAAATTGTCCTGCGGGCTAAAGACTTGAATTTTTCATTCTCCGTGTCCTCACACAATGTACAAAACTCACAGCCGGGAAATCTGGCTAAAACCCACGCAAATTTCATCCATCTCCTTTTCACCACCTCACACACGGAAATTTTAATGCAACTGATCCAGGTTGTCATAGGCAACCCACCAAGAAGACACGGGGCATACTGCTGATCATTTTTCCACAGCTGACGTGTCTGTTCTGATCCGGCACAGGCGAAACCCCTTGATTTTCCTTAGACCACCTCTGACGACAATAACGAGCAGTGAGGGAAGCAGCAGACGAGTCCCCCCAAAAAAATCTGCAAGCATAAGGCGCCGGTCGTTTTTTTTATTTTTTTTAAAGGGGATTGGGAAAGGGGTTGGGAAGGGGCTGAGGGTTGATGGGAAGGGTAAAAATGTCCATCCAAAAAGGGAAGATGTCTGTTAGAATGCGGAAGGGAAAAACTCTCCATCTCCATGACAGCGGGGGAATTCGGGGACGATCCAACCCCCTCACGGGAAAAACAAGGCGTCGTTCCTCATACTTTCACGGTCTGTGAAGAAGGGCCACAAACCAGAATTTTTTATTCGCAAAAAGGGGAGATAACCCTCACTGGAAAATCACCGCGCGCCACTGCTCTCTCCTCTCTCTCTCTCTCTCTCCCCTCTCTCTCCCCTTTCCCCTCTCTTGCTCTCTCACTCTTTTTCTCTCTTCTCTCTCCCCCCCTTTCTCTCTTTCTTTCTCCAACACACACACACACACACACACACACCCCAACACACACACACACAAACACACAACCACACACATAAAACACGCACGACGCACGCACCATGCAGCACCACACACACACACACATACAAAAAACAACTACAACATACATAAAAAACTAAAACATAAAAACATACTAAAAACATAGGGCAACGACAGGCAGGCAGGCAAACAACGAGGGACAGACAGAGTACTTCTGAAATGACACATGCACACAGGTTCACGTACATACCAAAACACACCAAACCCCTGCTGTCCCCACCCGCGACCTCGCCTCTGCTCTTCACGCACATAGGGGTTGTCCGCGCACAGATTTCACAACCCACCCCTTCCTTTTTTTATGTCCACTATTGTTTTTTGGTTTTCCCCCCACAGATTTTTTTTTTGGGGATTTGACTGGACTTCACCGAAAACTCCAAGAAGGTTAAAAAAAAAACAACAACCAACCCCCCCACAACAGCACAACTTAAGCTATGATAACATTTTAACTCATACGTTTTAGGGGCCCAAAAGCGTATTTTAGCAAATCGTTTTGAAATTCTTACGTCGAAATTGCACGGGTTCCTAATTCGTTACCTTTGACAGATTTAATTTTTTGTTTTGAATTAAAAATTTTCTCGGGGCGTCAAGCGTGTTCAACATCCAAAAATAAATTCACAGCGGTAAATCCACAATTTGTTTTTTAATCCCCTTTTTCTCCTGCCCGACATTTAGAAATCTTTTTTCTCCTGTGCAAGATCTCTCTCTCTCTCTCTCTCTCTCTCTCTCTCTCCTCCTCTCTCTCTCCCTCTCTCTCTCTGTGCGCTGCGTGTGGGTGTGATGAGTAAGTGATGGGTGTGTGTGTTTTGTGTGTGTGTGGTGTGGGTGTGTGGTGTGTGTTTGTTGAGAGGAAGAGAGAGAGAGAAGTGATGTCTGAGAGAGGAGGAAGAAGAGAGAAGAAAGAGAGGGGGGGGGGGGGGGGGAAAGGGTAACTGCGTTTTTAAAAAAAAAACCCTCTGGTTGGCCGTGATTGGAAATTTGAGACAAAACCTTTTTTCCAATCTATGCCCCCAAACATACCATTGCTGGTGCATAACAACCAAAAAGAGACAAATGGGAGAGTGGGGGGAAAGGGGGAAAAGGGATGGGAAGCGAGCGAGCGGCGAGCGGCAGGGAGAGAGGAGGGGGGGGGGGAGAGAGAGGGGGAGGGGAAGGGGGGGAAAAGGGCGGGGGCGCCGGCGCAGGGGCGGGGCGGGGGGCGGGGGGGGGGGGAAGGGGGGAGGAAGGAGAGGGGGGGGGAGGGGTGCCCTTTCCCCCCTGGTGGTTGTTGGGGGGCTTTTTGGGCGTTTTGGGGCCTGGACCCCCCTGGTTCTCCCCCCATCCCCCCCAACCCCCCGAAAAAATCTTTTAAACTTTAATTCATGGAAAGGGGGGTACGGGGTTGGAGCGGGGGGTGGGGAATTTTAAATTAAAAAAAAATTGGGGGGGGGGTTGGCACCCCTTTGTGTGTTTTGTGTGTGTGGGGTGTGTGGTGCGGCGTGCGGCTGCGTCGTGCGTGCTGCGTCGTTGGGTGGGTTTTGTTGTGTGGTTGTGTGTGTGTGGTGTGTGTTGGTGTGTGTGTGTGGTTGTGTGTGTGGCGGCGTGCGTCGTGCAACGGCCCAAAGGGAATCAACACTAGGAGAAAAAAACAGTAGTGCCAGCCCAAAAAAAAAATAGCACTAGAGCAGAAGAAAAACACCATCATCATAGAAGAAAAAATAATAGAGCACGAAAAACAGGATGGAGCACAAAAACATAGAACCACGACGAAAAAAATAGCTTACCACAACAAAAAACAGGTAATAGCATTGAAGAAATAGTAGTAACAGACGCTGAAGAATCAGTGGCCTAAACAACCCGAAAAAAATACGCTAGCACCAAAGAAAAAGCAGTTACGGCATAAAGAAACAGCGCATTGCTACAGGAGAAACAGGCTGTGGTAGCAGACGAAGCAATGGAAGAAACTGAAGAAACTTTTGCTAACAAATGATAAAAAACCCAAAACCGGCCTGCAGGGGAAACGAAACGCTAGCATCAAAGAAACGTAGAAATACAGCGGAGGAAAAAAATAGCACCATAGCAGAAGAAACAGATTAACAGCAGAAGAAAAAAAACAGCAGAAGAAACAGTAGTAATACACAAAAAAAAAAGTATTTAAAACAGAAGAAAAGGATTAAACACAGAAAAACAGTAGTATTCACAGAAGGAAGCGTACTACAGAAAAAGAAACGTAGTGCTAGCAAAACGTAGCACTAGTCAGAAAAACATCACCCGCACTAAAAAATCAGTAATAGTAGCAGCAAAAAAAATACTTTTAAGCAAAAAACTAAAAAACCAGAACAGAAAAACAGTTGTAACAGCAGTTGAAGAAACACATAAAGCGCGAAAAACGTGGGCCCAAACACAGAAGAAACAATACGCTAGCACCCAAAAAAACAGTATTAACAGCATAGAAAAACAGCGGCACTGCCACAGAGAAACACCCGTGGCAGTAAGGAAGCAATCGTACAAGTAGCTGAGGAAACAGTAGTGCTAACAGTAGAAGAAAACGCAGAACCGGCTGCAAGAGAAATAGAAACTCTGGTAGTAGGAGAAACGGCAGTACTAGCAGCAGTAGAAACAGTAATACAAGTAGCAGAGAAGCATGTAGCACAGCAGCAGAATAAAGAGGGGCATCAGCGGTAGAAAAACAGTAGTGCCTACTGAGAGCAACATAGCGCCAGTAGTGCCTACTGAGAGCAGCATAGCGCCAAACAGTGACAGAACTGTGGATATGGAGCGCGGCTGTGTGCACACTGTCAATGTGACCGTATGTACGTGAATATAGGGGGCTGTATGGAGGGTAGGTGTCTGGGCATACGTTTTATGCAATGTGTGTGGGCATGGCACTGTATTTACTGATCACAGGTCTCAGGGATTCAATGCGCCAGAAGACCCACCATACATTGCAGATATTGTACAATTCCATTTCCGTGTTCCTCGGTTAATCTTGTTGCTGCTTTGTTTGATTGTAATCGTATTATGTTTTTCTTTCAACTTAAAAGAAAAAGCTAGCTTCTGTTGCCTTTCTGTCTGGAGAATTGACACGTGGAGTTGAAATATTTTGGATTTGAACTTATATGCTCCTGTCTAAATGTGCGGGCACGTGCAAGTGACGATTAATTTGGCCGTGTAAAACATGCTGTGATGGAAACATAAATGGAAACAGAACGTTGTTGGCAAGAGCTGGATGAAAAGTGTTGGACAAGTAGATCACTACAAGTGCTGATACTGAGGGCAGATCGAAACGTTGGCTGCCATGACAGCCACGCATGAAGGGGCACAGAATCTGAGACATTTTCTATCCCACAACCACCCCAATCCTTACTCCCTGATCTTAGATGATAATGGCGATGATGATCCTGTGAAGTTCCATTTTGATCTGATATTACAGCAGAGAACAACAGTTCGCTGCCCGCAAATACATCTGCCGTAGCTCTATTTTTTGCTTTTTTCTCTCTAGATTTTTGGTTATACTACAAGAGCGGGCCAAGGGGGATAGCGTAGCCAAGTCCCAATCACATTATCCTACAAATAAAATGCTGTAATCAAAATACTTGTACCGTAACTCAGCTCGCAGTGTATGTTGTGGGGATAATAATCAGTTTTTTCCGTCTCCTGTAGAATTTGATCTTCAGACTTACGGCAGTTGTACTTTCGCGCAGCGAACTGTTCCACGTCCTTTCCGAACGAAACCCAGCATCAACCAACCCAAGAGCGACGAACACCAGCAGAATTGCAGCATGAGCAAAACCCTGATGGTGCGTCAATGAAGCGGACGGAACTCGTTCCCATTCATCCCACGTGACTCCACAGAACTCTCTACAGCTCTGGAGAGGGGAGGGAAGTCAGATGGGGGAGGTGGTGGAGGTGAAGACGAGGTGACACACACGTCGCTGGAAGCATGTCGGAGCGTTCCTGGCATTTTCTTGACTGGGCCGGACAGAGGCGAATTTCCGTTGCTACGATGGCCCCATTGTCCACATCTGTTGGCGCCCGCCGTCCTTCCCCGGCGACCCGGGGATCCTTTCATCTCGACCTCTTGTCTGTCCTGACCAAGAGGCCAACAGGGAAGTCAGCCTCGCAGGTGGCCGGGATGCCCATTCGTGGGATAGGAAGGTACAAGGAGAGTGGGGGTGGAGGAGAGAAGAAGGGACGGGTGGACGGGAAGATGGTGAGAGCGGGGAGGGAGGAAGTAAGACGGTGTCATCCTTGGCTTGTTCCTCGCCACAAACATTCCGGGAAGGGAGGTGGACTGAGGAAGAAGGGGAAAGGAGGGAGGGGGAGGGGTGCAGCCATTTGTCAAGATTCGTGAAGCATGTACTTTTGCACCCAGGGTACAGAGTGCGTCTGAAGCAGAGGTGGACACATGAGACTTGCACTTACGGATGATGGGGGTGCTAGTTTCCACCAGCAATACCCCCCCCCCCCCCCCACACACACACACAGCCCTTCTCTCTTCTTCACGTTCCTTTTCATCCTGCACCTACAGATGTCACGGAAACACTTCATCTCTCCCCTTGCCCCACGCTGTCCTCCTACCCTCAGGAACTGTGAAAGGTCTTTTGCTATGAATTGTACCCACTGCTTTCTGGAAGATTCGTGCGAGTAATATTCTCTTTCCTGTCACAGTGTCTGCTCTGCCTCAGTTCTTTGGGTTTCATTAACTGTCCTTCACTTCTTCATGCCTTTCTGGCTCTTCCTCTTGTCATTGTTCCTGAAAGTGTTTGCACGTCCCCCCCCCTCCCTCCCCTTACAATACGAAAACATAAGAGCCTTTCTGTTTTGATCTGGGAACCACAAAATCAGTATGTGAATATTTCCAACGTGGACATTAGTTATGGTTTCCATAATATCCATGTACTCATATGGCCATTTTTAAAGAATGTAGACGCCTTTAGTATGCTTTTGGTCACTGCATTTTTTTTACTCATTAAAAAAAAGAGAAATGAAGTTGAATAGCTATCTGGCACTCCCACACAATCTTGTGTAATCTATCTCCAGGATGTTGTCAACATTTCGGATGTTATTCTGTGAATTGCTGCGTCTAATTTGTGGATACTTCAGTCGTGTTTGCTGCCGTTGTATTCGTGACATAACGTTTTCCACGTTCTTGGCATGACGTTTTCTACGTTCTTGGCATGACGTTCTTGGGATGATGTTTTCTACGTTCTTAGCATGACGTTCTTGGGATGATGTTTTTCTACGTTCTTGGCATGACGTTCTTGGGATGATGTTTTCTACGTTCTTGGCATGACGTTCTTGGGATGATGTTTTCTACGTTCTGGGCATGACGTTTTCTACGTTCTGGGCATGACGTTTTCTACGTTCTTGGCATGACGTTTTCTAGGTTCTGGGCATTGAACGTTTTTCCACGTTTCTGGGCATGACGTTTTCTACGGTTCTTGGCATGACGTTTTCTACGTTCTTGGCATGACGTTTTCTATGTTCTGGGCATGACGTTTATGGCATGACGTTGTCTACGTTCTTGGCATGACGTTCTTGGCATGACGTTTTCTACGTTCTGGGCATGACGTTCTTGGCATGACGTTCTTGGCATGAGTTTTCTACGTTCTGGGCATGACGTTCTTGGCATGACGTTTTCCACGTTCTTGGCATGACATTTTCCACGTTCTTGGCATGACGTTTTCTACGTTCTTGGCATGACGTTTTCTACGTTCTGGGCATGACGTTCTTGGCATGACGTTTTCTACGTTCTTGGCATGACGTTTTCCACGTTCTTGGCATGACGTTTTCTATGTTCTTGGCATGACGTTTTCTATGTTCTTGGCATGACGTTTTCTACGTTCTTGGCATGACGTTTTCTATGTTCTTGGCATGACGTTTTCTACGTTCTTGGCATAACGTTTTCTATGTTCTTGGCATGACGTTTTCTATGTTCTTGGCATGACGTTTTCTTACGTTCTTGGCATGACGTTTTCTACGTTCTTGGCATGACGTTTTCTATGTTCTTGGTATCACGTTTTCTATGTTCT
>CM031613.1:33942726-33945226 GCA_018398815.1 Conus ventricosus
ACCGGTCCTTTTTTCCCTTATGTAACTGACTCTTTCCTAGGTCTTTCACATCATGATGGCACGGAACTGTGGCTGTATTTAATCATGCAGTGTTCAAGTTTCTGTACTTACGATTGTAGCTGCATGATGCTTAGAATACCTGATGAAAGGGACGCAAAGAATAAAGAGACTTTCATAATGTCATGAAGGGTTAATGTGCGTGTGAGTGAGTGAGTGAGTGAGTGTGTGTGTGTGTGTGTGTGTGTGTGTGTGTGTGTGTGTGAGCGAGCGAGCGAGCGAGCGTGCGTGCGTGCGTGCGTGCGTGCGTGCGTGCGTGCGTGCGTGCGTGCGTGCGTGCGTGTGTGTGTGTGTGTGTGTGTGTGTGTGTGTGTGTGTGTGTGTGTGTGTTGTGCGCGTGCGTGGGTGCGTGAATGTATGCGTACGTGTTTGTGTGTGTGTGTGTGTGTGTGTGTGTGTGTGTGTGTGTGTGTGTGTGTGTGTGTGTGTGTGTGTATGCACATGTGTGTGTGTGTGTGTGTGTGTGTGTGTGTGTGTGTGTGTGTGTGTGTGTGTGTGTGTGTGTGTGCGTGCGTGTGTGTGTGTGTGCGCGCGCGCGCGCGAGCGCGTGTATGTGTGCGTATGTGTGTGTGTGCCAGTGTTATGTAGATGTAAATGGTGTGTTGCATACGAGGCACAAAAAAAAAAGACCACTTCGTGCTCAAATAAACGTGCAGCTCGATGTTTTCCGTGTCTCTTGTCAGACATACTTTTGTTAGAAACAGGTTTCAAAGCTATCCAACACGCACACACATTTCACGACATGCTCCACGCTAACGCATCACGTTTCCTGCGTGTGGCAGCAACAGCTGAAGTTGCTGCCTTTCGCATCCTGTGCTAACGAACAGCACCCCTGTCGACACAGGACAATGCCACGCTTGACAATCACATAGCAGACGAAAACCTGAGTGCTTCAGATTCTTAACATGATAAACATGTTGCTTTGGATCAAACGTTTTCCATTGCCACTTGATCTGTGGGACGCACTAGGGAAGATTGTAAGAACCAGGCGGCACCAGAACCAGAGCAAGCAGATCTCACTGATAGTTCATTCCATGCATGAATTGAACAGGTGCCCTTATCAGTGCAACAGCTCGCACGTGTGACATTTTGCTATAGGTGTTTTTGTTGTGTGACATGACTTAAGCGAAACAGCTTTGAGACACTCATTGCTCTACATTGTTTTGGACTCTATGAAAGGAGTGATTTATCTGGGAATATTGTCAAGTCACACAAACATAATAAAATCACACACACACACACACACACACACAACACAACACAACACAAACAACAAACACAACACAACACAACACAACACAACACAACACAACACAACACAACACAAACAACACAACACAACACAACACAACACAACACAACACACACACAACACAACACAACACAACACAACCACAACACAACACAACACAACACAACACACAACACACACACACACACACACACACACACCACACACACACACACACACATCGTTGCCTTGGTTAATCAGTGAGTGTCAGATTTCCACTTAGAGAATAGCAGTCTTTTTTTACCATTGCACAGTGATGCAGGAAAGGGAGGGAGGGAGGGAGAGAGGGAGGGGGAAAATTGAAAGGGAGTCCCTGCTCGTGGTCACCGTGTTGAGAAAAAAAATATCATGACACGTCATCTTTTACGTGTCAATTTGTCGGCTGAGGCTGCTGAAACCTTCCGTTAGTTTTTTCTTTAGCCCATGGGGATGTATGACTTGCTAGCTCTGTCTGTCTGATTGTCTGTCCGGATGTCTGAGAGAGAAGAGAAGAGACGAAAAGTGAAGAGAAGAGAAAAGAAGAGAGGGAGGGAGAGAGAGAGAGAGAGAGAGAGAGAGAGAGAGAGAGAGAGAGAGAGAGAGAGAGAGAGAGAGAGAGAGAGAGAGAGAAGAGAGAGAGAGAGAGAGAAAATAAAGACAGAAAAACAGAGAGTAGACTTTCTGAAACGAGTTCCCAACGTGTGGGGACTTGTAGGGGACACACACACACACACACACACACACACACACACACACACACACACACACACACACACACACACACACACACACACACACACACACACACACACACACACACACACACGCGCGCGCGCCACTCGCACGCGCGCACAGATAGAGAGAGAGAGAGAGACAGAGACAGAGAGAGAGAGAGAGAGAGAGAGAGATACGGATACGGATACGGATACGGATATTTTATTCACAAATAGGCCATTGCCCCTCGTGAAGGGGTGCACCTGGAAATCATTCGATATTTTACACGTTCAAAAACTGATTCAATGCTTTACATTAAGAAACAAGAACAGATCGTAACTTAAATGCTTTGTATAAGTAAATGGACAGATTTCTAGTTGTTCGTTCATTATTGGAAGCTAGAAGTAAACTTAATCTGAAAAGACTTGGAAATCTGTAGTATTTCAAATGTATATAACG
>CM031613.1:33952726-33957726 GCA_018398815.1 Conus ventricosus
ACTTTAAAAAATAACGTAAGCTGGAGTTGAAATATTTTGGGCTTGAATTTGATGTCTGACTGTGATGGGATGGTGCGTAACTGTGACGACTGATTCCGCTGTATAAAACATGATATAAACAAACAAACAAACAAACCTGACCTTATTTACTAAAGTTATACAGAAAGCGTGCGCGACAACTGGTTTATCTCAGATACTGAGATCAGCTTAATACTTCACGCTACCATGAGACCAGCGCATGAAGGGACACAGAATCTGAGACAGTGTCCCACCCCACCCACCCTTCGCCTTCCCTTATTTCACGATCATTAATGATTCGACGATGATGATACCATGGGGTCACATTTGGTCTGAAACTACACAGCACAACGCTACGTTGTCTTCTTTTCAGTATGAAACCTGGCGTCAACCAAAGCAAGCCTTACAAACACCAGCAGAATGGATGAGGACACATGTGCAAAACCTTCAGAGATGCAGCATCTACTAAACAGACATGACTCATTCCCAGTCTTCCAGATGGCTCTCACAGAACACTCTGCAATTCTGTACAGGAGATGGGGATCAGATGGGGAGGCGGTGGATGTGTAGATGAAGTGGCTCTCACACTCCCTGAAGCATGCGAGAGCTTTCCCTCCATTGAGCCGACTAGATTGGGCAGAGGTGAATTTCCGTTTACCATAACAGCCACACTGCGCACTTCCATTGGCGCTGCCTTTCTTCCCAAACGGCTTTGGCACCCTTTCACCTTGGCCTCTTGTGGCTGCACACCAAACATGAATGCGCTAAGGCCTTGCTTGAGGAGTCGAGTATTTAGAGACTGGCGTAGTTGGATTGTTTTGAGAACCTTTACTGTGTCTGAAAGTTGATTCTCCTCATTTTGTTTTTTCATATGGCCGTCAAGGTGCAAGCCAGGTGGTTCCAAGCAGACACATTAAAATCAAAGGAATGGGAGGATTATTTTGGGGACCCCCCCTGGCGCAAATATAGGTTGAAGCAAAAGGCCTGAAATGTGTTGTCAACTAAGGGGAAGGTCGTGTATTTGAAGATTGTGAATTTATCGGTGAAAGTCCCCCCAAACACGGAAAATAACTGGTGGGAGTTGGTCTTTTGATAAATTGTCAGTTTAACATTAAATCCCGGCTCAGATTTATGGCAGGCCCCAAAACGCTGACATTAATCATATAGTGCTTTAGAGCCAAATCCTAATTGTGGCGTGTGGCCTGCCTGTCCTCATGGACAAGCCAGCCGGGAAGTCAGACTCGCAGGTGGCCAGGATGACATCTCTTGGAGTGGGGGGTGGGGGGGATGGAGAGGTGGAGGTAGAGGAGGGTGGAAGGACGGTTGCGTGCGACGGTGATGGTGGGAAAGGGGGAAAGTAAAGCAGTGTCGTCTTTGGCCTGTTCCTCACTGTAAACGTCCTTGAAAAGGAGACAGAGAGGAGAAAGGCAGGTGGGGGGTTAGAATGAGGGGGTGCGCAGCCATTTTTGACGATGAGGTGAAGAGTCGTGGAGCCAACATTCGGGACCCATGACACAGAATGTGTTTGGAACAGTGGTGAACGCACGAGACAAGCGCTGAGAGGGGGGGGGGGGGGGGGGGTGGTGGAATCCCAGAGTTGTTGTTGTCGTACCCTGGCTAAAAGACTCCAGGGATCATCCGAACAACCGAAGTACTTGAACGCTATGGTACAAATGCATCAGCTAGGGATGAGAACATTACTTGATTACCCCGACACGTGGGCAGCCACACTCCGACTTCGAGGGATTTTGGAGACTGATGATGTTATGCTAGGAGCTTGTTTTGACTGAGAGACAATCCCCGCATAACTATGCAGAGCATAACATTTGGAGAGTAACAGGGCAGGCCATTCCCACCATCATCATCACAATCTCCTTCCCACCCTTCTCCTTTCTTCATGTTCCTTGGTATCCTACGCTTACTGATGCCACGGAGACACTTCGTTTCCCCCACTTGACCCACGCTCACCTCCAACCCTGAAGAACTCCAAAGATCTTTTAGAACAAATTGCATCCCTTTCTGGAAAACTCCATACTCATACTTTTCCCCTTTTCAGTTACATTCACTGGTTTGGCTTTTTTTCCCATTTGTCGTCCTATGCTGCTGTCCACTGATTTTTTCTCTCTTCTGCCTTCGTTCTTGAAAGCGTTTTTACCTTTCCCCTCTTACAATAAGATTGCTTGATATGTAATCCAGCGACCAGCATTGAGTCTGTGACACAATGCCCAGCATGGACATTAAGCTGAACATTTTCTAAAAATTTGTTCGCTCGCGTGGTTTTTGAAAAGTATTTTTTGTGACTCTAGTATAGTTTTGGATTTTGAATTTTCACTCATTCGTTTTTTTTAAAACTGTGGATGATAAATATATGTGCAGAGCTTGAACCTACAGCACAACCTAATTTCCGCAATCTTCAGCTGTTATGCTGTGAATTGCTTTTGGTGGATTATTGTTTCTTTTGCTAAAGATCTGCGGATGATTGTGGAAAAGGATGGTAATCTGTATTTGCGTTTAAAAGAAATACAAAAGTTTGATGCGTTACTTCCGACAATTAATTTCCAATCATGAAATAGAAATGTTTGATGCGTTACTTTTGTTAATTAATTTCCCCATTTTGCAGTGAGGCAATGATCTGATATGTAGACTTTATTATATTTCAATCCCCCCCCCCTCCCAAGATGAGCAAAAGGGTTACACTAATCTTTGGCTGGGTAAATACTGATTATGCAGCATTACAAAAAGTGTGAAATTTGAAATGGAAGAAATTGAGATATACATAGATTTTTGGTTATGATATGCCACTCTGGGTTTGTAATAAATCTATGGCAACACTGTGGCAGCTGAGAGGCATCTATGCAATTCAAAGTAACAAAAACTGGTCATGTATGAGTTTGAGATTTCACATTGGCCCCTAAGCGTAACTTCTTTCGTATAATGACGACGACAACAGTTTGAAAGACTCATTCATTGAAATTCGGCAGAAGTCACCGAAGGGAAGTGTAAATATCTTAATACAAAGACAAGAATTCTGATTTTTTTTTTGTATAGAAAAAATCACTGCATAACTGCCTATTCACTGCGTGAATGAGATTTGTCCTTCCCAATCATCAAGATGAACTCGGGGAAAAGGGTAAAGATAGGGACTGTTAAAAAGAATATTTTATGCTGGTATTGTAATATGAATGGAATAATTGATGAATTCCATGCTGTATTTGCCTGCCGTTTAGTCATCACTTTCTTCAGGACTGACATCTGCTGAATTTGTTTAAGTTCACAAACCTGAGCAGTTTAGGTTTCAAAGTGAGGTGGCTGCAGGCGGAACTGCGGAATGAAAGAACACACACATTACAGAACCATTTCTTTCTTCTTTCGTTGGGCGCTATAATAATTCTTCTTTGATTTTTTCTTAAAGCAACTTGATTTGATTCTTTCACATTTTCCCCGTCAGTGGCCCCCGATCGGAAATCCTCCACAGTGAATCTTCTGGAGTCAAATTTCGGGAGCTGCGGTAGAGGGTGGTGGGTGGTGGGGGACGTAGTAAAGCTTGGAACTAAACACGTTTAAGATTTGTAACTCCTCACAGTAACAACGGGGTCAATGCAGGGCTTAATCAGAACATGTATCTTTCCCACCAAGCAGCTGCTCATGTTGGCACGACTATCAATTAGGGCAACATGCAGCAATGATTTCAGTATCCTCTCCTAAAAAATGACCCCCAAACTCTTGTGTTTTCTTTTAAAACACAAAACCTGAAAATTCAGCCTTTCCCCACCATATTCTGAATTTCGAAACTGATTAAAGAATTTAAAAGAAAAAAAAAGGAGGAGGGGGGGGGGGGGGAGGAGGCAGTCCTGGTATGTTTTGGAGGGTTAGCGGCTGCATTATTACATGTTGCCCATCTTGCTTAACGCACATATAAGTCTTATTTCAAAGTGTTTTTGTGTACGGCGATTTATTATTATTGTTGTCATTTTTCTTTTTTCATTTGTGTATTTCATTTTCTTAAAATTAATTATGTGACCATGTGCCATTTGCTATTGTTCTATGAATCCTCCCAACCACCCCTCCCCACCCCCATCTTCATCCCCCCCCCCCCAAAAAAAAATGGGATGAAAGGAAAAAAAGATGGCTCATTTGTTAAATGAGAAAAAACGGGGAATTGGGGGGGGGGGGGGGGGGGGGGGGGGAAGCTGGGGAAGCATGCTTTTTCATTAAGAAAAAGATCCATCCGAAGGTGCGGGTAGGATCCAGAGAAACACTGTCCTCGACTGCCAAAAATGGGATGGAGGGAAATAAAGATGGCTCATTTGTTCAATGAGAAAAGTGGGGAATTGGGGGAGGGGGGGGGGGGGGGGGAGCTGGGGAAGCATGCTTTTTCATTAAGAAAAAGATACATCCGAAGGTGCGGGTAGGACCCAGAGAAGTACTGTCCTCGATTGCCGAACAAACCACGTGAAGGGACATAACTGCTCCCTGGCAGATACCCTTGTGTAATGGATGTGACACAAAAGAAACTCCATGGAAGCGTTCCTATCGGTGTACCAGCCTGTATTTCATGACTGCAGAGCCCACCGGCAAAAACAACAACAAAAACAAAAACGCTACCACCAAGCAACTGCCGGGTGCATCCCGTACTCTCACTCGTCGCTGTTCCGCTGGCAGGTGCTGACAGTACAACTCCAGACATGGCCAAGCTTTCGCCATGACCTGCAAACCCACGCACCGTTCATGGTAATGGCGTTACATACCAGTCATGCTGTCACAATGCATGATAGCTGCTTGACAAGTGACAGCAGGGAGCAGGAGCAGCGTTGAGTGACAGCATCAATCAGGACCTGCAGAGCACGCTGCGTGCCAGAGCGTAAACAAACCTTCTTCCCTCCAGTGTGTGTGTGTGTGTGTGTGTGTGTGTGTGTGTGTGTGTGTGTGTGTGTGTGTGTGTGTGTGTGTGTGTGGTGTGTGTGTGTGTGTGTGTGCGCGCG
>CM031613.1:33962726-33965226 GCA_018398815.1 Conus ventricosus
TGCCGGTGTTTTTTACTGCTTGTTTTGTCTGCTCACGTGCTGTCTGTGTTTTTCGGTGTTTTTCTTTTTCACGATGGAATTTCCCTTGTGCCTGCAGTTGTTAACCCTAAAAGCAAAAAATTACCCAAAGATATTCAATAAAACGCACAAATTATCATACCATGTTTGCCCAACCTTAAAAACATCATTGATTCAACCAACAAAAAAAAAGCTACAGAGAAAAACGGGGGGATAAAAGGGAAATCCAGCAACTTTATAAAGAAAAACAGTGCCCTTTGGCAACAATCCTCCAAAACAGCATTGTGTCCCAAGCCACGTAAACACAGAGAAGCAGAAAAAAAAATAATAATATCACTGAAAACCAATTTAAACTAGATTGAAAACCCAAAAAAAGTCTTTTAACAAAAAAAGATAAAAAAACCCAACAGAATTTGAGTAAATACCGGGGAACCCAAAGAAAAAAAGATAGACTAAATAAATCCGGGGAAAATCATAAAAAAAAAAAGAGCAGCCCAAAACAAAACTTTTAAAAAAAAAGATGAAACCCTAGCCAACAAAAAGTCAAAATATAGCAAACCCAACTCAATTTTAAATACTAGGATAAATGGTTAACAACTGCAGGCAAAGTGGAAATTCCTTTTCATAAACAAGAACCAAAACACACAAAAAAAACAGACAGACGTGATGACAAAACACAAGCAGTTATAAAACACGGGAGCCAAAACCCCCACATCCTGCGATTGCAACCCCTGAAACAACGTTAGATAGTTTAAAACCTTGCCTTTAACAAATATATATGTGTGTGTGTGAAAAAGAATATTTAAAAAAAAAAACCCAAAATCAAAAATTTTTACTGTGGTGTGTGTGCGCGCGCGCCGCGCGCGCGCGCGCGCGCGTGTGTGGTTTGTTTGTGTGTGTGGTGTGTTGTGTGTGGTGTGTGTGATTTAGATTTATTATTGATTGATCTTTATACCCAAGGATAAGATTTAGGCCAAAGCAGCTTACCTCTGTCCCTTTTCTGCATAAATTATTTTAGCACATACATTTTATACAGACAATCAAAAATACCCCCATGATAATTAAAAACTACAATGATAAACAAATGTCATAAAAGCACTAATAATGGGGGATGGAAACAAAAGGAAATTACAAGCAAACAAACAAACAAAAAAAACTACAGAGGAAGAGAGGAAAAGGGGGGGGGGAAGAGAGATTTGGGAGGTAGGGGGGGGAGAAAAGGGGGGTAACGAGTGGGGGGGGATGACGATTTTAACGGGAGGGTTTTTTGTTGAGACATTTTTTTCAAAAATGGTTTACAAAGACTTTGCGAATGGACGCTAATCGTAACGAATAAAATAACTACTTGGCAAAAAAATGTTTATGCAAAGTTCCTTTAAAGGTTTTGAATATCATTTTTTGTAGATTCGGGGGAAGTGAGTTCCAACAAGGGCCCCGATAAAACTAGGTTTTTTGTTGACAATGCGTGGGAGGGGAAAAATTTTGTCGAGCAAAAAGCTGTTCGATTTGTAAAAAGGGGATTGATATAACATGGCATAGTACTGCAAGTTTTTAAACATAAAGATGCCCTTTTTGAATTCCCAAATTTCTTTTCAGAGGAAAAAATTTCAGGCTTTTTGTTTTTCGGTGTTTGAAACAGGGAGGGTAGCTTTGCTGCAGTCTTGGGGAGAATTCAGCCTTTTTTTGTGGCGTCCAATACTGCCGTCCCACACTGTTGAGGCGTAAAATTTATACTGACATTATGTGTGCATTGAAAAAAAGTTTAAACACATTACGTTTTACGTGCGTTTAATTTGGGTAACAGGAAAAGGGGTTTTGAGACTACCTTTCATACTTATTTAGATGAGATTTCCCTTCCATTCTTTATCTATCGTTAAACCCCAAAAAAGATCTGTCTACCTGCTCGATAGAAGTTCCATTCAACTGAATTTAGGCAAAGAGGAGTCAACTGGTTTTTGGCGGGGAGCTATAAAAGTTTGGTTTTTGGTGGGGGTATGACCATTGAGTTTTTTAAAGCACCCCTGACACGTCGTGTAGATTCCTGGGGAGAAGTTTCATTTTTTTAGTCACTACCATTCTTTGGGGCGAGAGTCTCCAAAAATTGTCGGACCTTTTTCATCATACGGCAATGGAAAATCCCTTTATGAAGATGCAGAATAGAGGGGGCCTAGTACAGGCCCCCGGGGACTCCCTGCTGACAAAACGAAGTGGAGGTTTTTGCCATTAACGCCACATACGGTCCTATCGTTCAAGTATGATTGGAATAATGGATTGTCGGGGGGATGGTTCAAGATACAGAAAGTTTCTTTAGAAAAGGAATGATCAACAAGACAAACCCTTTTTTAAGTCAAAAAGACAACCCCTGTATTTGTGATTGGTTCATTTTTGAAAGCCCTGATCAACATTTGTGATAAGCGTGGGCAGGAAAGATTTAAACGGAATCCCCAAATTGGAGTGGGGGAAAAGTTTGTTTTTTCCCAGA
>CM031613.1:33970226-33977726 GCA_018398815.1 Conus ventricosus
TTGCAGCGGATATCTTCCGAGGTCGCCATAGATCATTTTGTTTGGAGTACGACTAGATACATTCAGAAATTTTTGCAAGCGAATACATGTATACTCTCCACAGGATTGTTTTCTGCTATAATGCCCCAAACTTCACAAGAGTACAGAAGTATTGGTTGGATTTTGACATCAAAAAGTTTGAAAAAAGTTTTCCTGGACATATTATTTAGCTGATTATATATTCTAAATACGTCGAACAGCGCCTTTTTCCCTTTTGCAGCTAATTGTCTGGCGCTTTCATAGGAACTCATAGACGTAGTGAAAGTGAAACCTAAATAAACGTATCTGTTTACGACTTCCAAAGGAACACCGTTCATAAACCACTTCTCATACCTGCTCAGATACCCTCCTTTTCTAAAAACCATAATCTTTGTCTTGTCTTAAGACCAAGATCATCACACGTTTTCAGGACACAATCAAGCTGCGTTTGGAGACCATGCGGGGAACATGACAATAGGGCTAAGTCGTCTGCAAAGAGGAGAATAAATAACTCGGCTAGATCTGGTAAAAGCTGGATACCATGTTTTCCATGAGTTTCTAAACAAGTAGACAATTCATTTATTATTATAGAAAATAAAGTAGGACTTAAGACACAACCCTGACGCAGACCTTGTGGACACCCAAAAAGATCTGTGAGTTCACAACCAACTTTTACACATGACATCACCTCTTTGTAAATTGCTCGAACAGCATTCAGAAATGCAGAAGATATCCCAACTTTGTACAGAGCTTTCAATATGGTACTTTGTTTGACAGAGTCAAACGCTTTTGATAGGTCAACAAACGCCACATAAAGTTTTCCTCCCTTTTTAGACAAACATTTTTGAATGGTTGCATACAGTGTAAAGATATGATCTGTTGTGGAATACCCACGTCTGAAACCAGCTTGATTCTCGGATATTTTACTATTATCTTCCAGCCATTCATACAATCGTTTATTTAAAATAGCAGTATAACATTTACCAACAATACTAAGCAGTGATACACCTCTATAATTGTCCGTTCGTTCATATCACCTTTTTTTATGAATTGGAACGATAATAGCATTTGCCCACGTTTGTGGGTACAATCCCTTAAAAAAAATTTCATTGAAATATTCTGTTAGAAATTTATTACTGATGCGTCTGCCGGTTTCAGCATTTCTGCGTGTATGTTGTCAAAACCACATGCTTTCCCTTTCTTAAGGCCCTTTATTGCTGTTAGGACTTCTTCTCGGGTGATGGGATGGTCAAGTTCATCGATAGAAGGAAGGGTGTCAGCTGGAAATTCTTCCCTCTCCTCTATGTTCCCAGCATTAAAAACCTTCTTAAATATTCAAGCCATTCATTCTTTGTGATTTTATTACTTGACTGCCTTTTCTTACCGAGACCAAGATTTACATTAACTTTTCTCCAGAACTCTTTAGCATTTGGTAAGTTGTCTGTCAGGTATTTTGTTGTAAGGGATTTAAAACTTACTCGTTTTTCATTTAACATTTTGTGGTAATCGCTTCTGGCTCTGACAGCACTTTGGTGATCTGGTATTGATTTAGTTCTTTTAAATCGACGCATTTTTGCTTTCGCCTTTCTCTTATTGTTAAAGCATTCTTTATCAAACCAGCGAGCCTCCCTTTTGTTGTTATCAATTTTGACTTTCTTTATCATACATTGACTGGATTTTTGTAGGCAGTCGACGAATTCATGTAAGGCCATGTTTATGTCTAAGTGTATTACGCTTGTGCTCTTTTCATTTTATCTTGAGATTGAGGAGTTTGTAATGAATCTGAAAATACACTAACCTTTTCGTCTTCCCATACCATCTTATCCATCCATCGTGGTTTTTGTCTCATCATGCTGTTATCAGGAGTTTTGAATGAGCTACATTTGAGTGTTAGGGTTACTGGTAAAATGGTCTGATTCGATACAGTTGGTGTCAACAGTAAAGTCAGACAAAACATCTTCACGAATCAATCCATTTGACAGAATAAAATAGTCCACTGTACTTGAACCGGCTTTGGAAATATAAGTCACACAGTCGTCGAATCCATATTCTTTCAGTCCGTTTAGAATAGAACACTTCAGGACATCACATAATAACAATTAAATGGTTCCCAAATCCGTTGAAAACTACGTCTTGGGATGATCGTGGAAAGACACTCTCCACTTCATCACTATGACGTAAATAGTTTGTCACATTCTTGCCATTTTCCTGGCCTGTACGGGCATTAAAGTCACCAGCCATGAGGATATAAAAATCATTTCTGGTGCTGAATAAATCAGCTACACAGTGCTCAATGATGTCTATTCCGATTCCATCACATGATTGATCATACACAGGAGAGTCACGAGGTGGAATATAAACGAAAAGACATATAATACATTTATCTAATTTAAATAAGTCTTTCGAAATTTCGAGAACCACGAAATTAGAGTACCTGACGTTAATCTGTCTGACATACTTAGCAAGACATGTTTGACGAGGACAATAACTCCTCCACTTCGTCTTCCTTGTTTTGTCAACTTTTGGCTGGAGAAGTGAATGCTTTGAAATCTTTAAGCGCATGGAATTCAAAACCTGTGTATATGTATGTTTCAGTCAAACACAATAAGTCAAAAGTATTTAGATAACTGATAAAGTCACTGATTTCCAGTTTAGGGACTAATCCAGCCACATTCAAATTCAGTATCTTTAACGGTACCTGAGCTGTTCCTGTGGGCAGGCCTCCTCGTCATTTCCACTCGTCACTGGGCAGGTCAGTTCTGTGCTGTGTTTCATCCACATCACTGTTCTGTCCATACTGACCATGTCGTCCTCATCAGAAGAGGGAGGAGAGTCCTCCTGGTTTATCACTGCTGCTCTCTGGCGCGGTGTGTTGATGGCTGGTGGGCTGGATAAACCCCGTCCTCTACCACGACCAAAGCCTCGAACTGTCTGCGCACTGTCGGTGTTTGTGTGCTTAGGATGTCTGTCAGTTGGAGACGTGTTGTCGTCGTTGTTAGTACCGGTAGTTGTGTGACGTGCTTGTTTATAAGCTGTATTACTGTGCTGACTAATGTGTTGTTCGTGATTGTTGTGTTTACTATGTGCTTGTCTGTAAGCAATATGACTGAGCTGACTGATGTGATGTTCGTGGCTGTTGTGTTTGCTGTATGCCCGGGGGTGTTTTGGATTGGCCGAGTTAACTGATGGGTGATCCAAATCACGGCGAGAAGACACTGCCTGTGGAGGACCCTCTGAGCGCGGTTGAAACTGTCGGGATGTGTCGCGTAGGTTGTCCCCATGTGGATGTCTCGTACCGCTGTCCGTCTGCCAAGTACTCGGTTGTCGTGACTGCGTCGGCCTCCTCTCCAGCTTTTCGTACTCCTGTTTCTGTAGGTCGAAGATATAGGTGCCCTGTCTGTCACAAGCTTGTCGTTGCGTAGCCTGGCTCTTAACCCGTCATTACGTATTTGGTTCATCAGGGGTGCCAAACCGGAGCGCTTCTGTCGTACAGTGTGGGAAAAGTCCTCCCGTACATACACAGGTGACTGGGTGTCTCTGAGTACTCTGACCTGACTGAGGACCTTGTCTCGTTGTTTCAGAGACTGGAATCGTACCAGAATGGCAGACCCCACAAGACGTGTTTGCTCTATGTTCATTGGCTCTCTCACTTTCATGTCATAGTAAATCAAGTCAGAGAGAGAGAGAGAGAGAGAGAGAGAGAGAGAGAGAGAGAGAGAGAGAGAGAGAAGAGAGGGGAGAGAGAGAGAGAGAGGAGAGAGAGCGAGAGAGAGAGAGAGAGAGAGAGAGGAAAGAGAGAGAGAGAGACAGAGAGATAGAAAGAGAGAGAACTGAACTGAACATTTTTAATAGAGAGAGAGAGAGAGAGAGAGAGAGAGAGAGAGAGAGAGAGAGAGAGAGAGAGAGAGAGAGAGAGAGAGAGAGAGCTCTGAACATTTTAATGAAAGAGAGAGGGGGAGAGGGAGAGGGAGAGAGAGAGAGAGAGAGAGAGAGAGAGAGAGAGAGAGAGAGAGAGAGAGAGAGAGAGAGAAGCAGACAAACAGACAGAAGACAGACAGACAAAGAGAATTGAACGTTGGGAGCCAAAGACTCTTCCCGCTGTGAAGCAGGCAGAGTGATACCAGATATATTCTCTTCACAGAGGGAAAGGAAGGGATATCGCATGAGTTTGAAACACATCAAAGAATCATTGTATATTAGGATAATAACCAGCAACTAAATGAATAAACAAATAAGCAAAAACAAAGATAAATACCTGGGAAATAAAAGAGCGGAAGGGATAAAAACCGTATAAGTAAAGCTCATAATCAACTTTAAACAAAATGGACTGAATTCGTGAATAGGTAAATAGATTGTCAGAAGAAACAAGTCAAGATGAATATAAAGTCGACGATTACAAATTTAGTGGCCAACAAAGGGAATTCTTAAGAAACACACACACGATAAATCAATATGTGCTTAAAATCAGATATACATGGATGTGAAGTAACAATGATGACAATGGTGTAAATTAACTAAGGTATTAGAATAAAAGAGAATAAAAAACCACTGATCATGTTCAAAACAACAATAAATAAATAAAAGAATAACGATCGCGCGCGCGCGCGCGCGCAAACACACACACACACACACACACACACACACACACACACACACACACACACACACACACACACACACGTGCGCGCACGCACGCACGCACGCACGCACGCACGCACGCACCACACACACACACACACACTGTCCAATCAAATTTGATGGTAATGAATTACCAAGCAATTCGGAAAAGGCAGAATCATTTGTAGATATGTTTGCTGATATAATGAATGCAAGCAAACTACCAAAAAATCATAAAATTTTCAGGGAAAATGATGAAAGAAATGACCACCAAGATCCACAGCGTAAAGATGATATTTATGTCAATGCTCCAATTACTATACGTGAGTTGAGAGAAGCTATACCTTCCCTGACTAATAAAAAGTCATCAGTAGGCATGGACGCAATTTCTAATATCTTACTTAAACATTTGCCAGACAGTTGGGTACTGTTGGTACATGACTTATTTCAAAAGTGTTGGGAACAGGGACAAAACCCTAAAATATGGAAACATTCTATCATAATACCGATTCCTAAAGAAGGAAAAACGAAAAGTAATAAGAATAATTACAGACCTATATCATTAACTTCGCATGTAGGCAAACTCATGGAAAAGATAGTTTTAAACAGACTAATATTCTATTGTAATAAAAATAAAGTGATCCCAAAAAACCAAGCCGGTTTCCGAAAGGGTAGGTCAACCATTGATCATCTTGTCAAATTGACTACACAGGTAAAGCGTCAATTTGCTCGCAGATAGAATATTCTGGCAACCTTTTTTGATATAAAAAGGCATATGATCGTGTTTGGCATCATAAATTACTATATAAATTGAAACAAATTGGTTTGTCTGGGAACATCTACTTTTACATAAAAGACTTATTGATGAAAAGAAGCATGCAAACAAAGGTGGGAAATTCCTATTCGACTACACGCATGCCTACAATGGGTATTCCACAAGGCTCGGTAATAGCGCTTCATCTTTTTAATATACTACTTCATGACCTACCTAAATGTTTATCAAAAAATGTCAACTTAGTACAATATGCAGATGATATTTGCATATGGATGAATGTATCCATGAAAAAGAAGTCACCAAAAAGAGATATAAATTACTATAGAAAAGCTTATCAAATGGAATTAGATAAATTAAATAACTACTTGCTTGAAAATGGACTAACTCTATCAACTGAGGAAAACTCATCTGGTTTTATTTAACAATGGTGCTGATCCACCCAACTTACCATCTCTCCATATTGGGTCTGATATTTTGGAATATAAACAAAGGGTAAAGTTTTTGGGGGTTTATATTACTTCTAAATTAAATTGGAATTATCACATTGAATACTTATTAACTAAAGCAAGAAAAACTCTAAATTTTTTAAAAGTTATTAGTAAGCAATACTGGAGCCAAGATGTCAGAGTACTAAAACATCTAGCGATAAGTCTTGTTCGCTCTAGGCTTACGTATGGTCAAGAAGGTTTTTTCACTGCTCCAAAATATTTATTAAACAAATTACAAAGCGTGGATTGTAAAGCTTTTCGATTGGCCTTGGGGGTTCCTTTCCATACATCAACAATAGCAACATATAGAGAGGTAGGAGTACTTCCTTTAAATGAATGCCGTCAGCTTGCCATCGCTAAATATTTGTTAAAAGGCTCTTTAAGTGAAAACAATATTGAAAAGGAAATTGGCTTAAGATCAGATGTTGATTTCCCAAAACGAGCCAAAAGCATATCATGTCTTTAAACAATAAGAACTGAAACTCTAGATACTTTTCAACAATCAGAAATACGATTAGAAGATATGGTAAAATGTAGTAATCCATGTAGTGCTATCCCTCCATGGGAATTACAACAAGGACATTTTGAAATTATTTATACCGATGCAAAGAAAAGTGAGAATATAAATTTTATTGGCACAGTTGCAAATGAGCATTTATTTCTCAATTATCCAGATCATCTCAAAGTTCATACCGATGGTTCAGTTCTAGAAAATCACGAAGCTGGTGCTACTTTCACTATCCCTACTTAAAGGTCAAAAAAGGTTTTTATATTGGAAAGCACAGATCTATATTTACAGCTGAACTAACTGCTATTCTCATGGCTTTACATTATTTGCTTGATTTTCCGAAAATTGTGACTCAAATTCTTTTTTTGGTGTCGATTCAAAATCAGTGTTGTATGCCTTAAGCAATTCAAATTCTAGTGTGAGACAAGATTTGATTTTTGAGATTAATCATTTGGTGCATTTCCTTATCCTACGATGTAGTAATCTTACATTTCTTTGGGTGCCTTCACACAGTGGAATACATTTCAATGAATCTGCAGATAAACTAGCTAAAAAAAGTCTGCAGATTATAATGTAAACGAAACATATCATTTGAAAATCCCATTATCACTGAAAGAAGGGTATAGCCTACTGCAGAATGCTTGCTGGAAGCATTTTAGAAAGAAACAAGAAGATGTTGGCCACTCATCACCTGATGACGACCAAACGAGTTTTGAAGATGTTTTTATATCTAAGTATGGTCAACTGTCTAACTTAAGGCTGTTAACTTCCCTTGCCTATAGATTCAAACTTAATGCTTTTAAGACCAAGAAAATTTCTAATGAACATATACTTTTCCACTGTCGTAAAATGAAAAACCTATCTGCCTGCTTTTTCGGAAAAGTCCCTGAAGGAGGTTTTAATAAAACCCCTCTTGATTTGTGACATTGTTTTAGGACTTGTTCAGAGTACCATTTTAAGATTCCTTTAATAATTCTAATTTCACGTTTAAATGTTATTATCCTGTTACCTTAAGCGTTCATCTGATTTTTAAAAATGTTATTCTAGCTATGTTATAGGTTGCAATTTTTATTCATGTTAACATGTTTTCTTCC
>CM031613.1:33990226-34010226 GCA_018398815.1 Conus ventricosus
AAGAAGAAGAAGAAGAGAGAGAGAGAGAGAGATAATGTTGCTTATAGCCCAGCCGACCACAGAGGGCCACATCAGGGCTGTCACCACGTTAAAATCAACTCACCAGTCAAGAAGAAGAAGAAGAAGAAGAAAAATGCAAAAGAAGAAGAAGAAGAAACATGGCATCCGCCCGCTCACCATCAAGGTTTCAAGAAAAACAGGAACACAGAACAGGTTCTTGGAGTGCGCACATATTGTAACGGGGCCAGACAATCCCCCCCCCCCCTCTCCTGCCCCTTTTCTTTCTTCTTTCAGAATTTTAAACAGAAATACTGATTTTAACTCTGATATTACACTTCTCTGTAAGCTCTCTGTGTTTACTCTTGTCATTCAGTCTGTTCCGTTTGCTTTTGTTTTTGATGCTCGCGCGCGTGTGTGTGTGTGTGTGTGCGTGCGTGCGTGCATGCGTGCGTATATGTGTGAGTGTGTGTGTGTGTGTGTGTGTGTGTGTGTGTGTGTGTGTGTGTGTGTGTGTGGTGTGTGTGTGTGTATGTGCGTGCGTGTGTGCGAGCGTGTGTGCGTGCGTATGTGCGTGCGTGTATGCGTATCTGTATGCGTGTGTGCGTGCGGGCGTGTGTGCTCGCGTTTGTACGTGCGTGCGCGTGTGTGCGTGCGTGCGTGCGTGCGTGCGTGCGTGCAGTATGCGTGTATGCGATAGTGTAGTGTGAGAACTCTTGTGTGATGCTGGCTTTGTCGTTTTGCTTACCGAAGTGATGGAAGCAGTCATCAGCTCTTTGGCTTACCTGCACTGGCAGCAGCATAGCACCCCCCCCCCACATACACACTCACACACACAGACACACAGACCACCCCCACCCCCACCCCCACATACATAAACACACACACTCGCGTGACGTCACAGCCGGAGGCGAGCGTTAACCGACCAGCAATGTGCTTACAAGTACGGAACGGTGTACGGCGTGTCGTATTTCGAACTGAGAGGTCAGGATTTTTTTTGCCCCCGGCAAACTTAAGTTGGATTTTATTTTAGCTTGATATGACTGGAGAGCGCTTATTCACGGACTGTGATACACACATGCACACACACACACACACACACACACACACACACACACACACACACACACACACACACACACACACGTGAACTATGGTGAAGGGAGCTGGACATGACCGCCAGGTGAACGGTCAGAGCAGGGTGGACTGACCTAAAGTGGCGCTGACCACGACCTTCGAGAAAAGATGGCCAGACACACACACACACACACATACATACATCACACACACACACACACACACACACACACACACACACACCATGCACACACACACACATAACACTTACATACTGTCTAAGATCACTGTTAGGTGGATAGACGTTAATTAAAGAACGAACACACACACACACACACACACACACACACACACACACACACACGCACGCACGCACGCACACACACACACACACACACACACACACACACACACACACACACAGAGATAGAGAGAGAGAGAGAAGGGGAGAGAGAGAGAGAGAGAGAGAGAGAGAGAGAGAGAGAGAGAGAGAGAGAATACAGATATAGACATGCAAGGATGGAGTTCATGAGATGTGACAATGACAAGCATGTATGTAGACAAATATCAAGACGAGACATGCCAAATAAATTAAGAGTGACAGTTAAGCGGAAAGCATAAGTCTTAAAATTAAATGTGTATAAAAAAAATATAGATACACAGTGAGAGCGGTACTAATTATAAACCACACACACACACACGCACGCACACACACACACACACACACACACACACACACACACCACACACACACACAAAACACACACACACACGCATACGAAGAGACAGAAAGAGAAAGTGAGAAAGAAGAAGTGGGAAGAAAAAATAAAAAAGAAAGAGTCAGTAGGGGTGGGGGAGAAACAGAGGGTACGGAAAGAAAGGATACGGTATAAAGTTGACGAACACAAACATTGGGTGGAACTAAATTGCCTACCTTAGCTTGCTTGAAGAAAACACATCCACACTCTTTCAGCAAATGTCTCCAGCTTCCTAGAGGTGCTCCCACGAGACTGCCCCGTCACCTAAGGTCTTGGGATAATTGTTCCAGAAAATGTTCACTGCTGGTCTGCAACATTTGGCTGCCATCTCACCACGCTCGATACAACAGTCATCATATTTGTTTTTGGGTAGGTGGGGGGTGGGGTGGGGGGGGGGGGGGGGTCATGCTCAGTTCTGGGAGCCGATGTACGGTCAGGTTCATGATCAGAGCCCTCTGATTGCTGGCTGCTGACAGACACAGCTGTTCATGATCACAGCCCTCTGATTGCTGGCTGCTGACAGAGACACAGCTGTTCATGCTTTGCACTGCCTATCAGCACCTGGAGGATCCTGAACACTGGAGTGACGATGCCCACGGCGTCATCTGTAGGCCAGGTCACTCGTCCCCCAGTCCAGTGCTGACAGGCCTGTGGAGCAGTCCTCGTGTGAAACATGTTGTTTCGGAGTGTTGGGACCTGCATGATGTGAGACATTCAACATTTTACTGCACATTCCATGAAAAGCTCGTTCAGTGATGTTTCACCTGTGATCTTTGAATTTCTGAGAGAGAGAGAGAGAGAGAGAGAGAGAGAGAGAGAGAGAGAGAGAGAGAGAGAGAGAGAGAGAGAGAGAGAGAGAGAGAGAGAGAGAGAGAGAGTAACATTTTTCCATCTGATCTGAGATTGTGCAGTAGAAAGATGTTTAAACAAAATTTCCGGCGAGTTTTTAGGAGATGTATTTTAAAGGGTTATGTGAATGAATGACTGGTGAGTTGACTTCAACGTGAGGACAGCCGGCTGGGTAATAGGCAACATTACCTTACCTTAGTCCTCTTGTAGCATCCACCTATCGTTGACAGTCCTTTCTAAGGTCACTGTGACATCCCTCACATTCTGTCTGGTGTGAAGCCTTGGACACACAGCAGTCTGAGACAAACACCAGCTCCGCCTTCAACTGTTCATTGGTCACTTCACCACTGTCACATTCCTGCAAAAGGGGTAGAAACTGTTGCCAGTCTTCATCAGAGGATGAAGTCCACTGAGTCTTCGCTTCTTTCAGTGGTGTCCTTCATGACGTCCTTCAGAATCAGTGCCTCACCTGAGACAGAAACCATCTTCAGTATACTCATGAGCTTCAGCTTTTTCCCCCTCCTGCCAGGAGTTGTTGCTGAACTGAAGCATGACAGTTGCACGCACTCATTTGTCTGTGTTGGCTTAATCTAAACTCTAAGTTGTCTGTTTGAAACCTGCCTTAATCTAAACTCTGTTGTCTGTCTGAAACCTGCCTAACAGGACATGATCAAGGTGCTTCTCCTGTAGCAGACAAGTTGTAAGTGCAGGGAAAGCTGAAGGAGTGCGGGCCAAGGCTGTCATGGTTTCAGTGGGGAGTGTCCCTTCTCTTCGTTTCGGGGCTAGTGTCTGCCACCAATGAAGTCACTGGATCACCTGGCTGATGACCTGCATGTATGGATCAGAAGGAGACGCAATGCCTCTGCCATCTTCATTTCAATGCCGTATGGTTTTTGAACTGGTGATTTTACATTGTGGATATTCCACAATTCTATAATGATCTTCAAAAAACACCCTGGTTCCTCTGGTGCCAGTCTGCCTGGATTTCTCATCATGCTTTAGAGCTGTGATGTTTTGCTGTTCCGCTGGTGCCAGTCTGCCAGGGTTTCTCATCATGCTCTAGAGCTGTGATGTTTTGCTGTTCCGCTGGTGACAATCTGCCAGGGTTTCTCATCATGCTTTAGAGCTGTGATGTTCCGCTGGTGCCAGTCTGCCAGGGTTTCTCATCATGCTTTAGAGCTGTGATGTTCCGCTGGTCAAAGATTTCAACATTAGTTTTGACGTTTTGTTTTTCCAGTGGATGTTGGATACAAGCATTTTTGATTCAGAGCAGGAGCAAGTTTGATGGACGAAGATTTCTCCACAGAGTGCAATGTCTGTAAGTGGAAGAAAAATGCTTTCAGTGTAGAATCCTCACGTCCATGAAATACGTGAAAGACAACGGTTCTCTCCATGTCATTCTGGGCTGACCCGTTGTTATCTAAAATATTTGAATAAATGCACTGTGTTAATCAGAAAAAATAACCTTTCATCAGCTCTGAAGGGATTGTGAATAGAAATCACTCCCGGCACCTTTGGGTGTATTTTTTTTCTGTCCTGGCTGTTCATGATCGGCCCATATTATCCTCTCAATCTTCTTCTAAATCCCCCAACCCAACTGAGATCTTCATGCAGGTAAATACGTGCTGTACCACAGCTAAGAGGGAAGGGGAACCGGCACACCTCACAATTCTCCCAATGTTGACACAGACACCCTCCCTCTAGTCGAATCTCACGGTTAGCACGTGGCCTTCGAGAAGCAGGCAAAGTCGCTGGACTGGCTCTCGAGCAACCACGAACGTTTGCTGCGCAACGTTTCAAGCACGAAAACATGAACACAAAGTTTATTCTTTTATAGTAAATATCAGATTGTTCTGTACAACGCAAGTGTCGTAATAATAAAATGAAGGAAAATTGAACATATCTATGAGCCACAAAATCTTCCCATGCAAAACACACACACACACACACACACACACACACACACACACATGCGATTTCAGATATACTTAAAACAATACACCTTCTGTCTGTCTCTCTCTGTCTCTCTGTCTCTGTCTCTCTCTCTCTCTCTCTCTCTCTCTCTCTCTCTCTCTCTCTCTCTCTGGCACATACACTCGTACATGGAAGAAGATGTCTTCAGCTCCTGTTTCGTTCGTTATCAAAACGTGTCGTCGGTGTTAGCCGTCGGATCAACCTCTTTCTCTCACCGTATGAAGACAACAAATCTACCGCAATGCCTTCCTCCTTTGAACGCTGATCAAACTGTCACCCCTCTGGATCCACGTTGAGCCTGGACTAACATCTTTGGGACTGAAGGACAGGCACACTGCAAAGGTTAAAGCCTGGACTAACATCTTTGGGACTGAAGGACAGGCACACTGCAAAGGTTAAAGCCTGGACTAACATCTTTGGGACTGAAGGACAGGCACATTGCAAAGGTTAAATGTCCAAAGACAGACGAGTGACAGGTGGCGAGACTGTTCATTCATAACTTCAAAGAGAATTTTCGTTGACAGAATATGTTCACACACACACACACACACACACACACACACACACACACACACACACACACACACACACACACACATTAGTGTGTGTGTGTGTGTGTGTGTGTGTGTGTGTGTGTGTGTGTGTGTGTGCATCTCTGTGTGTGTGTGTTTCCCTCAGCCTGTCTGTCACTGTGTGTGTGTTAGTGTGTGTGTGTGTGTTAGTGTGTGTGTGTGTGTGTGTGTGTGTTAGTGTGTTAGTGTGTGTGTGTGTGTGTGTGTGTGTGTGTGTGTGTGTGCGTGTGTGTGTGAGTGTGTGCGCGAGTGCTTGCGCGCGCGCGCGCGCGCGCGCGCGCGTGTGTGTGTATGTGTAAAAAATACCAGATATTTCAACAGGGAGCTGTTTAATTTGAGAAGATTCTTGTGTTTAACAATTAAGTAGTGGGGGAAAACAAGTGAAGATTGTTGTGTTTGTTGTAACCAGATCTCTCAAGTTTATGAGGCAAAATGGATGCAAAAGCACCATGCGAGAAACTTGCGCTGCGTCTCCCATTCCTCAGTACCTCTAAACGAAGTTGATTAATAAAAAGAGAATATAGTACTGGACAGCCTACAACTTGTTTAACCACATGGGTACAGTTGATAAGTGTGCGGTTTTTTTTTTTGTTTGGCACCACACCTGATCCTACATTAAGCATGTTCGAAAATGCTGCAGAAACTTTGTATAGTTTTCCGCTTACGCCATTTAGCAATAACATGGGCCATAGTAGATTTCTGTTTATAGAATTAAAAGTTGTTTTCTTCAAAATCTACAAAGGCTACATAATATGATTTGCGATTTCATGAAAGCTGCTTTCGCACTAAAGGTAAAAAGCAAACATATGTTCTTGTGTCTAGTATCCCTTCTTGAATTTAGCCTGATGTTCACCTGTAATATTCTGTTTTTGTAACGATTCCTGTCATCTGCCATTAATAATGGAACAAGATAGTTTGCTGCTGATATCACTTAGAGAAATACCCTTATGTTCATTCGTGAGGGGAGAAACGTTGTGATATCTGCAGAAGACCTAGAAACGTCTAGTGCAATTCATCAAGCTTCCCCCCCCCCCCCCTGCATTTTCTAGGGCCCTGCCCCCTCCAATCTTTTGGTTGAACATGTGAATGTCTTCTTCATTCTGTGCAATCATCCTTTAGCTTTGGGACCTCTCCCGTTTTAGTGGCTTAGGGACTGGGGCTTGGGGAGGCTTAGATTATTCCTCATGATCTATCGGTAGGACAGGTAGACCATTTCATTCCTTTTCGTACTCCCAGTTCTTATAGAACAGGGCGTACTTTAGAATGGGAACGAAGAAATGCTGTCTGTGTGTCTGTGTGTCCGTGTGTCTGTGTGTCTGTCCGTCCGTCCGTCCGTGGTCAAAATGTGTTCCACTCGCTCCAGACAAAACTACTGGGCCGATCTTTCTGAAAATTTGTGGGTATGTTCATTATGGGTCAAGGAGGATGCCCGGTGTTTTCGTTTACCGTTTGAGCTGTTACTAACGACTGTAACGGCTTGTAACGGTTTTTCTTCTTTATGGAATATCTCCGAAAGTACTTGGACCATCTTTGTGAAAATTAGCAGGTATGTTCATTATGGGTCACGGATGATGCCCGATGTTTTAGTTTACCCGTTATAGCTGTTACTAACGGCTGTAACGGCCTGTAACTGTTTTCCTTCTTTATGGAATATCTGAGAAAGTACTTCGCCGATCTTTCTGAAACTTTGTAGGTATGTTCATTATGCGTCACGAATAATGCCCAATGTTTTAGTTTACCGTTATGTCCGTTACTAACGGCTGTAACGGCCTGTAACGTTTTTTTCGTTTTTTATGGACTATCTCCGAAAGTACTTGGCCGATCTTTGTGAAAATTAGCAGGTATGTTCATTATGGGTCACGGATGATGCCCGATGTTTTAGTTTACCCCGTTATAACCGTTACTAACGGCTGTAACGGTTTTTCTTTTTTATGGAATATCTCAGAAAGTACTTGGCCGATCTTTCTGAAATTTTGTAGGTATGTTCATTATGGGTCACGAATGATGCCCGATGTTTTCGTTTACCGTTATAGCCGTTACTAATGGCTGTAAGGGCCTGTAACGGTTTTTCTTCTTTATGGAATATCTCCGAAAGTACTTGGACCATCTTTGTGAAAATTAGCAGGTGTGTTGATTATGGTTCACAGATGATGCCCGATGTTTTAGTTTATCCCCGTCATAGCCGTTACTAACGGCTGTAACGGCCTGTAACGATTTTCCTTCTTTATGGAATATCTGAGAAAGTACTTGGCCGATCTTTCTGAAAATTTGCAGGTATGGTCATTATGGGTCACGAATAATGCCCAATGTTTTAGTTTACCGTTATATCCGTTACTAACGGCCGTAACGGCCTGTAACGGTTTTTCTTCTTTATGGAATGTCTCCGAAAGTACTTGGCCGATCTTTCTGAAAATTAGCAGGTATGTTCATTATGGGTCACGGATGATACCCAAATGTTTTAGTTTCCCCGTTATAGCCGTTACTAAAGGCCGATTTTTCACAGAGCAAAGCACCACTCGACATTCAAGGTCTGGTGTGGCCAACAACCCTGAGGAACAGTTCAATGGCAAGCCTCCAACGTTGGCGGAAATCAAGAAGGTGGTCGACAAAGCCAGAGCCAAATCATCACCAGGGCCAAACGGAATACCTTGCCAGCTTTACAAGAAATGTCCCAAGGTGCTGGAGTGGCTCCACAGGCTGCTGCGATCGGCTTGGAGAAACCAGAAGATCAGCGGCCAGTGGATGACGGCAGATGGTGTGTACATCCCCAAAGAGCAAAACTCAAGTGACATCAGCCAGTTCAGTCCAATATCACTACTGAACGTCGAAGGGAAAATCTTCTTCTCTGTCATGGCAGCAAGGCTGACCAAGTACCTGATGGAAAACATGTACTTGGATGTGTCAGTCCAGAAAGGTGGCATCCCAGGCGTGGCTGGCTGTGTAGAACACGCCACAATGATCTGGGACGCAATCCAAAAAGCAAAAACAGAAAAGAGAGACCTGGACGTAGTGTGGCTTGATCTGGCAAACGCATATGGATCTGTGCCCCATGAGATGATACAGTTGGCTCTTGAGATGTACCATGTGCCAAAGAATATCCGCGACATGCTCAAGAAGTACTTCAATGGCTTCTCAATGCGGTTCTCTACCAAGGAGTACACAACTGATTGGATCAACTTGGAAGTGGGCATTGCAATGGGCTGTGCAATTTCCCCGATACTGTTCGTGCTGGCAATGGAACTCATCTTGAAAGCAGCAACAAACAACGCGAGACAAACAGACCTTGGCGATGGATACAAGATGCCTCCTCCCAAGGCCTTCATGGATGACACTACAGTGATTTCATCCAGAGAAGACGAGACACGTCATGTGCTGGAGAGGCTGGACGACATAGTTGCCTCGTCCAGAATGAAGTTCAAGCCAAAGAAATCACGGAGTCTCTCACTGAGGAAAGGAAAAGTGGCCGAATCTGTGGTCTTCAGTGTTGCCAACCAGGCCATTCCAACAGTCACAGAAGAACCAGTCAAGAGCCTTGGAAGATGGTATGATGATACGCTGAAAGACACACAAAGAGCAAAAGAAACCAAGCAGATGGCGGAAGAAGGCTTGGAGACCATTGACCAGTGTGGGCTCCCTGGCAAATACAAGGTCTGGTGTCTGCAGTTCATGCTGATACCAAAGCTCCTATGGCCTCTGATGATATACGATATCTGCACCAGCACAGTGGAAGCAATGGAAGCCAAAATCAACAAGTTCACAAGGAAATGGCTTGGTGTCCCACCCTGTCTGACTGACATCACGCTGTACTGTCGCCAAGCAAAGCTCAAACTACCACTGAAATCCATCCTGGAGGAATACAAAGCAGGGAAGATCAGACTTCAAAGCATGCTGGAGGACTCAGGAGACAAGGTGGTAGAAGCAATCAAGCCCCAGCTGAAGACAGGCAGAAAATGGAAAGTTCAAGAGGCGATGGATTCTGCAAAAGAAAGTCTCAAGATCAGAGAAATAACAGGACACACACAGACCAACAGACAAGGACTGGGGGTGACCAAAACTGAATGGTGGTCAAAGGCCAAAGGAAAAGCCAAAAGAGACATGATGATTCAGAAGATGAGAAAAGAAGAAGACCAAAAAAGACTCCAAAAAGCAGTCCAGCAGAGCCAGCAAGGGCAATGGACAACGTGGGAGAATGCACTCCAAAGAAGTCTAACTTGGAATGACATTTGGCACATGGCCCCTCTCAGGATCAGCTTCATTCTCAGATCTGCATATGACCTTCTGCCCTCAAATGCAAACCTGGTGAAGTGGGGGAAAACAGACGATCCTGCATGCCCCCTCTGCCATGAAAAACAAACAGTGGAGCATGTTCTAAGCTCATGTAAAGTAGCCCTGGCTCAAGGAAGGTACACATGGAGGCACAACCAAGTGCTCAAAGAGATTGTACAAGTAGTCTGGGCTAGTACCAACACCACAAAAGGGAGAATCAGGACTCCAAAAGCACCCGCAACATTCTTCACGGCAGGAGGCAGCAAATCATGGCCAAGAACAACAGTGCCACTCGAAACATGCAGGCAGAGTCTGCTGGATGGGGCAGATGACTGGGAGTGCACTGCAGACCTCCCAGAATGGAAGAGTCACCCAGAGATCATCAGCAAGAGTGGCATGAGACCAGACATAGTAGTCCACTCTAAGTCAACCAAGCAGCTGATCATGATCGAGCTCACGGTGCCATATGAGAACAGAATGGAGGCAGCTCAAATCTACAAGACTGAAAAGTATGCTGATCTGGCAAACAGCCTGAGGAGAGAAGGCTATCAGGTCAAAGTCCTCACTGCAGAAATTGGAGCTAGGGGATTTGTAGGAACGTCTGCCTACAGCCTCATGAAACAGCTCTCAGTTGCAGGGAAGGAAAAAACCAGAGCCCTGAAAGCAATGGCAGAAGCGGCAGAGAGGTGTTCAAGCTGGATCTGGTCAAGGAGGAACAAAAGTGAACTTCATAAGGCTTAATTTCCCTACAAATATCAGGTGTCCCTGTGGCTCAGTGGTTAAAGCGCGAGTCATTAAGTAGAAAATGAGCATGTCCAGAGGGTCATGGGTTCGAAACCCAGCCATGGCTCGTCCCAAGATGGGGGAAAAAAAGGGGGCAGCAGAGGGACATCCGGAGTCATGAACCGGGTGTGGCCCAACCCCCTAGAGTGTCAGGAGATAAGGGCCGAAACACTTGCTTGAAGGGGGCTTCTCTTCTGAGGACTCTCTGCTGCCACGCTCTCCACGAGTTTCTTTCTACTGTAACGGCCTGTAACGATTTTTCTTCTTCATGGAATATCTGAGAAAGTATTTCTACGATCTTTCTGAAAATTTGCAGATATGTTCATTATGGGTCACGAATAATGCCCAATGTTATAGTTTACCGTTATAGCCGTTACTAACGGCTGTAACGGTTTTTCTTCTTCATGAAATATCTCAGAAAGTACTTGGCCGATCTTTGTGAAAATTAGCAGGTATGTTCATTATGGGTCACGGATGATGCCCGATGTTTTAGTTTACCGTTATAGCCGTCACTAACGGCTCTAACGGCCCTTAAAGGTTTTGCTTCTTTATGGAATGTCTCAGAAAGCACTTTATCGACCTTTCTGAAAATTTGAACGTATGTTCATTATGGGTCACGGATGGTACCCGGTGTTTTAGTTTACCCCGTTATAGCCGTTACTAGCGGCTTTAACGGCCCATAAGTTTTTCTTTTTTATGGAATGTCTCAGAAAGTACTTGGCCGATCTTTCTGAAAATTTGTAGGTGTGTTCATTATGGGTCACAGATGATGCCTGACGTTTTAGTTTACCGTTATAACCGTCACTAACGGCTGTAATGGCCCCTAACGGTTTTTCTTCTTCATGGAATATCTCAGAAAGTACGTGGCTGATATTTCTGAAAATTTGTAGGTATGTTCATTATGGGTCACTGATGATGTCCGATGTTTAAGTTTACAGTTTTAGCCGTTACTAACGGCCCACAATGGTTTTCTCCTTTATGGAAAATCTCAGAAAGTTCCTGAAAATTTGTTAGTATGTTCATTATATGTCACAGATCATAGCCGATGTTTACCAGAATTGCCGTTACTAACGGTTACACCAGCCCGAGACGGTTTTTCCTCTTTATGGAATATCTCATGCGTATTCAGGATAAACTGGGAGTACCTTTATATGCTTTGCATCTTGTTGTCTCTGTTGTCCATCCGCCTTCCCATCAGTAGGAGAGAGAGAGAGAAGGGGAAGAGAGAGAGAGAGAGAGAGAGAGAGAGAGAGAGAGAGAGAGAGAGAGAGAGTAAAAAAATGTGATTACTCTCAGGTTGTGGTCTTGTTATTTTGTGTGTGCAGATGTGATCAGCACCAGGGTGATTCCTGGTAGTGTCCATCCCATGGACACGCTGCAGTAGCAACCCTGATGAACTCTCCACACAGAGAAACAGCCGTCGATTGCAGGACCTGCTGACCTATGCTTTAGAGGAAGAATAAAACTCTCAAAGCGCTCGCATGAGAATGTTTCCTTCGCAAGCCTCCTACCCCCTAAAACACAAGACTGTCTTCCAAACAAAGGTGGTTTTAAAGTGGGATGGATTTTTCGTGTTAACATCACTCCTTATACATCACACTCCTGTACACAGCCCCCCTTTACTCCGAACAGCGTATTTCCCCACCATTGTGTGTGTGTGTGTGTGTGTGTGTGTGTGTGTGTGTGTGTGTGTGTGTGTGTGTGTGTGTGTGTGCGTGTGTGTGCGAGTGAGTGACGGAGATAGAGATTTTGTTGCATGTGTGGAAAAAAAGGGGGGTGGTGAGTGAGGAGAGAGAGAGAGAGGAGAGAGAGAGAGAGAGAGAGAGAGAGAGAGGAGAGAGAGAGAGAGAGCGAGAGAGAGAGAGAGAGAGAGCGAGCGAGCGAGCGAGAGAGAGAGAGAGAGAGTGTATATGTGTGTGTGTGTTGATGCGAGTTGTGACTGGTTTACATGTACATTGTTCTGTCACAGGTGAGAAGAGAGGAAGAGGTCTATGTGGCAGATGGCTTGTGCAGCAATGGTGCAGAAGGTGAGGAGAGGTAGTCCTTGACCATTTTATTATCCAGCCTAACGTGACATTACCACAGATCCTCCGGTTTACAGGACAGCCTAGCCTCAAGAAAAGACCTCAGGGAGCAATGCCAGTTCTCTACTATGAGCTGTTTTTCACAGACATTCTGGTTCAGCATTTTGTTGATCACACCAACGTGTGTGATGGAAAGGCACTTTCCTTGCTGAATCGCTCAGATGACAGGCAGGCAGGCAACTAGCAGGAAGTGCAAGGTGTGCTCAAAGCGTGGCATCTGGAAGGAGACTGTGTATGAGTGTGCACAATGCCCATATCACCCTGCATCTGGAAGGAGACTGTGCATGAGTGTGCACAATGCCTGTCTCACCCTGCATCTGAAAGGAGACTGTGTATGAGTGTGCACAATGCCTATCTCACCCTGCATCTGGAAGCAGACTGTGTATGAGTGTGCACAATGCCTATCTCACCCTCAGTCTGGAAGGAGACTGTGTATGAGTGTGCACAATGCCTATATTACCCTCAGTCTGGAAGGAGACTGTGTATGAGTGTGCACAATGCCTATATTACCCTCAGTCTGGAAGGAGACTGTGTATGAGTGTGCACAATGCCCATATCACCCTCAGTCTGGAAGGAGACTGTGTATGAGTGTGTACAATGCCCATATCACCCTCAGTCTGGAAGTAGACTGTGTATGAGTGTGCACAATGCCTATCGCATCCTGCATCTGTATGGAGACTGTGTATGAGTGTGCACAATGTCTATCTCATCCTGCATCTGTATGGAGACTGTGTATGAGTGTGCACAATGCCTATCTCACCCTGCATCTGGAAGGAGACTGTGTATGAGTGTGCACAATGCCCATATCACCCTCAGTCTGGAAGTAGACTGTGTATGAGTGTGCACAATGCCTATCTCACCCTCAGTCTGGAAGTAGACTGTGTATGAGTGTGCACAATGCCTATCTCACCCTGCATCTGTATGGAGACTGTGTATGAGTGTGCACAATGCCTATCTCACCCTGCATCTGTATGGAGACTGTGTATGAGTGTGCACAATGCCTATCTCATCCTGCATCTGGAAGGAGACTGTGTGTGAGAGTGCACAATGCCCATCTCACCCTGCATCTGGAAGGAGACTGTACGAGTGTGCACAATGCCCATCGCACCCTGCATCTGGAAGGAGACTGTGTATGAGTGTGCACAATGTCTATCTCACCCTGCATCTGGAAGGAAACTGTGTACGAGTGTGCACAATGCCTGTCTCACCCTGCATCTGGAAGGAGACTGTGTATGAGTGTGCACAATGCCTATATCACCCTCATTCTGGAAGGAGGCTGTGTATGAGTGTGCACAATGCCTATCTCGCCCTGCATCTGGAAGGAGGCTGTGTATGAGTGTGCACAATGCCTGTCTCACCCTGCATCTGGAAGGAGGCTGTGTATGAGTGTGCACAATGCCTATATCACCCTCATTCTGGAAGGAGGCTGTGTATGAGTGTGCACAATGCCTATCTCACCCTCATTGTGGAAGGAGGCTGTGTATGAGTGTGCACAATGTCTGTCTCACCCTGCCCCGTGTCCAGACCCATGCTTCGGGTGACACACACACACACACACACACACACACACACACACACACACACACACACACACTCAATCTGGGGTCATTTTCCTGTTTGCTCTGTTTGAATTAGTGGGGTCTAGCATGCGTTTGACAAAGTGAATGAATGTGAGGATTGACAAGATTTATGCATTTCCATTCTAAGTGGAAGTTGTGTTGTCAGACCTGTTTGTGCCCGACTGTCTGTCTGAGTCGGAGGGTGGCTGTCGGTCTGACTTCTGCCAGTGTTCTCTCCCTTGTTTCACAGACTGCCTTGTCCATTCGCACAGACACACAATCAGACAGAGATCCTATGGCACAGACGAAAAACCAGCAGTCACACAAAATCATGGTATCATTTCTTATTTTCCGATATAAGTTCTTGAAAGAAACACGTCATCACTATTGTGAAGGCAAGAACAATTGGGATCTGGTTAATCACAGCAGTATGATGAATGGGGAAGGGGGGGGGGGGGGGAGTTTAAATGACAGAATGCCTTATATAGAAAATAGAACAATTAAAATCTGGTTAATCACAGCAGCATGATGAATGGGGGAGGGGAGGGCAGTTTAAATGACAGAATGCCTTATATGGAAAATAGAACAATTAAAATCTGGTTAATCGTAACAGCATGACAAATGGAAGGCAATTCAAATGACGTAATGGATTATATGAAAAATGTCCTCTACACTCAAGCAAAGCGATAGATTGCTTCCTATTTGATGGGTGATACATTTCTTTGAGTCACCTTTTAAATAATTATGTTATACCCCTTCATCATCATCATCTAAACGATGCGATTTTATTCCAGGATGACAAACATTTCAAAGTGCAAAAGTGGGATCCAGTAAAATACTGTCGTCAGTTGCCAATCCAGCCAGCCGTGAGCAATCTTGCAGTACCCTTGAATTTACTGACAAATTAATAAAACAGATTTTTACCTCCCTTAAAATAATCTTAGAAGATTTCACTTGAACTTTCAGAATTCAACAGAAAGGGCAAAAAACAAAAAAAAAAAAAAAAAAAAAACACACACACCCGAAGGTGCCAGTGGGATCCAAAGAAATACTGTCTTCAGTTGCCGAACCAACCAGCCGTGAGCAATCCTGCAGCAACCTTAGAAGCCTGCGCTGTGTCCACATTGGGAGCAGGCACACACACATGGCATTCCATCAAGACGTCATGGGTCACCACTGCACCCGGGCAGATGCCAGTGTATGACCACCGAAGGCGACGCAACACAACCTTCATGGACACGCTTCTCTGGATATACCAGCCTGTTCGACTGCAGAACCCACCGGCAAAAGATGCCACCACCATGCTAACTGTTCTGCGCATGCTGCGGCCCCACTCACTGCCGTGCCATTGACAGGTGAAGGCAGTACAACTCTGGGAGCCGGAATAGCTCAGTTGGTAGAGCGCCTGACTCGTAATCTTGGTGATCCTGGGGTTGCGGGTTCGAACCTCCGCCGGGGCGTTTCGGTACAGGGGGATTTTTCCCTCGGAGTTAACATTGGTTCTGACTCCATTTCCCATACAGTCCTTCGAATGAGACTATAAACCGAGGTTCCGTGTGTGAACGCACGCATAACATCTTGCACACACGTAAAATCCTATCACCAACTTTCGGAAGAGTAGGCCAGTTTGGCCGTTGGTATGGATGACACGTTACACATAGCATGCACTCTGCGTGAGAAATGGAAAGAATGAAGGAAGAAAGGAAAGTGAGCGATCGATGTTGAACGATACTGAATGGATGACACGGGAAACGACTGAGTGAAGCGCCAGCTGGCAGCTCTTCAGTCGGCACTACCCAGGTAGGCAGCCCGTTGTGTAAACGAGTGTTGATTGTAAAGCGCTTAGAGCTTGGCCTCTAGCCGAGAATAGGCGCTATATAAGTAGTCATTATTATTATTATTATTATAGACACTACCCAGCTGAAAATAACCTTATGATCTTCGGTGGATATACGATAAAAGCATAGCACAATTACGACAAAAGAAAAAAAACAACAACAAAAACAAGCAAAAAACAACAACAACCCAAAAACAACTAACCAAAAAACAACAACAACAAAAAACAACCAAAAACACCCTCAACAAATAGCACTGCAAAGCACCGATTAAAAAATACTAAGGGCAATAATTCGTGCACAAAGAATTTAGGTGTTGCAAAACCGTAAAAGTTCCCGCTACACTAACGTTCTACCGATATAAATTGGTACATTTTCGCATAATGACTTCAAATCTCATGTTAAGATATTGTCATTTTTTGTCATTTGTTTACTTAAAACTTACTGAAGATATTTTTGCGTTTGCTTCGATTTTATTCCTTTTTTGCTGTCGTCATTTGCTGTCGTTTGTTGGTTGGTTCAGTGGACACGCGGGTGCCACTGCACATCAAATATGTTCTGGACAGCAACGGATTGATATTCGTAGGGAAACATCGACTGCTGACATCGAAAAAGGGCCGGAATAGCTCAGTGATAGAGCACCAGACTCGTAATTTTGGTGATCCTGGGGTTGTGGGTTCGAATCTTCGCCGGGCCGTTTCGGAACAGAAGGGTTTTTTTCCCCCTCGGAGTTAACACTGGTTCTGACTCCATTTCTCATACAGTCCTTCGAATGAGACTATAAACCGAGATTCCGTGTGTGAACGCACGCATAACGTCTTGCACACACGTCAAATTCCATCAACGACTTTCGGAAGAGACGACTCTGCATTGACTGCTCCCTGTGGACTGCCGGTGCCGGGTCGGGCTGTGGCTGTAGACGAGCAGTGGGAATGAGCGGTGTGGGTGCAATGCCATTCGCGTTGCACAGGATGAAAAAGAGACGCTACAGCCTGTTTCACTCTTTTCGTCATAATCCTACATACCATCGCAAATAACCTCCCCCCCCCCCCCTCTCCTCCCCCGAAAATATTATTTGGAAGGATATCACACATCAATACTTCACCAGGAGGTCTGAGTTGAAAACGATGTTTGGTAATTCTTGATATAGAACCGGTTTATTGGCCGCAGCAAGACGGTCAATATACTTCATAAAGTGAATTCGTGACCGAAATAAACTACCCAAACGCTTGTCAAAATAGCTCTGTCCGCAAGTTCACAACAGGCCCAGAAAAGCGTGCTTACGGTAGTAGACTGTCCCTCGACCGGTAGTAGACTATCCCTTTTCTACGGTCGCTCTGGTGTGTGTGTGTGTGTGTGTGTGTGTGTGTGTGTGTGTGTGTGTTGTGTGCGTGTGTGTGTGTGGTGTGTGTGTGTGTGTGTGTTGCGTGCGTGCGTGCGTGCTCGCGCGCGCGCGCGCGCGTGTGTGTGTGTGTGTGTGTGTGTGTGTGTGTGTGTGTGCGTGCGTGCGTGCGCGTGCGTGCGTGCGTGCGTGCGTGCGTGCGTGTGTGTGTGTATTTTCATTACACAAACATATGGAGGCTTGGGATCGACTGCTCCTTCTTTCCATTCAGCTTTATAATCCATCACCACCACCTCCCCATAAATTAACAAAACAACACACGACAACAAAAAAGCAAGTAAGCGAGCGAGCAAGCAAGAAAAGAAAGAGATTGCGGTCTATATGAAAGAATTTACCTTTTGCATTTCAACCATGACACACTTCTGATCTTCCGAAGTGTAAAAAGGGGAAAAAAAACCCACAATAACAACAACAAAGGCATCAATCAACAGAGTCAAAGCAGCCCAAGATCACTGTCTTGCTGATTTCGTTCTTTTCTTTCTCTGTTGAAAAAAAAAGAAGAAGAAAGAAAACCACCTAATTAGGATTCACCACACGACCACAGAGCGACACACCACCATCAGTCCCGTCGCCCATGAGGAGGAAAAGGAACGGGCGATCAACGATGAAATTCTTGACCTGGGCGCCAGGCCTTGCCTCCAGTCCCATCATCTCCTGTCCAGTGCTTCTGGCAGCTTCGTCGGTTTCTACGTTTAAACCTTCCTCGTTAACCAGCAGAGTTACCTGGACACACAGGAAACGGGTTTTCAAAAATACGCTTGCTGTACTCTTCCATTCTTCCCCCACGCCTCCTCATCCTGCTTCTTCTCCTTCTCCGTGCACATGAGAGTGTGTGGGACTTCGCATGATGTGAGAGACATAAACACTTGACAGCAGACTCCACGTAAGCCTTGTTCTGAGATTTCCCGCCTGATGTGATCTGTGAATTTCTGAAAGAGATTAACATCTTTCATCTGATCTAAGATCTGACGGATAAAAGATTTTATAACGAAGGTTGTGTGCTTTTAGAAGGTGTATTTTAAAGTGTTGTGTGAACGTTTTTAAAAAAGTTATTTTTATAAGCTTACTTTGGTGTTGCAGTACTAACCTGCACAATCCAAAAAATCGAGAGGAAGAAGTGAGTTAATAGTCACATAGAGGGTAGATTGGATCGTTAATGTGAAAGTAGAAGAGGACCAGATTAGTGGATAGGAATACACTGATCAATAAGACATCAACCTTTTTTTTAAAACCTGTAAATATATTTGAAAAACAAACCCACCTTTTCATGTAGCCTTAGTGTGTAAGAAGTAGCTTTTTCTCATCGTGAAAAGTGGTACTTTCGACAGTGTTTTGTCCCGTGATCTGTTTGTCCATAATGTTTTGCGGAACTACTAACAATCTTTTTAAAAAGAATAGTTTTTGCTTTTTGAGTGGTCCATCCGAAGACTTTCAACATTTTCTGTTCAGGAGCAAATGTCTCCCCGCAAAGGCGAGGTGGTCAGTGAAGACAAAGCTGCCCAGGGTCATGATAACAGCACAGGGTCACATAATATCAGCACACGGTTTTGATGATATCATCACGTTGTCTTCAGAGCCGACAGTGTTGTACAACTCTTCTATATGCTGGGACGATGCTGCTGTTTGCAGCCTCACCGAACAACGAGAACGAGAACACACGGCCACGCTAGCTCGCTCGTCAACACTACAGAAAAAGAAGCGATAATCAACAACAGGCTCGTACGCTAAGCTCAGTTTGCTGTGGGTTCAATCTAGAAGGCTGGGACCACACAGTCGAGTTCCATCCACTTTAATGGATGCGCCTCCGGGAGATTTGCTAAAAAAAAAAAAAAACACTGCACGTATCTGTTTCTCTCGGGCCTGATTGACACCGGTATATATTAAGCAAGTAAGCGTAAAGTACAGCCATGTCATGCAGTCTCAGACCAGAACAGAAATCCTTAGCATCATCTTCATGATCCTCATGCTCATTTATCAGCGTTAAAAAATGCCAAAAATTCTCTGGCCGTTCATGCCGCGCTCTCATTATGACCTCTGTGTCGATTGCCTCTCCAGCCTATGCCCTTGGTTTGATTCCGTCGGGGCTCACTGGTATCGTCAAATTAACGGAGACTGTTGTTGGACGGACGTGGTGGCGCCCTTCGGAGGGAAACCTCACTCACGCCGGCCCGCGACTAAGCAATTATTGTCGTCAGTAGCGAACTTAGTAGGTGGTGTCCTGCGTATGTTGGATCAGAACAGGCGCCACTGAACACCCCGAAGTGACTCGGCAGCAGTGCAGTGTCTCCTCTGGTGGGCTGTCTCATGACGACTCTGCAGTGACTGCTCCCTGTAGATTGCCGGTGCCGGGTCTGGTCGGGCTGTGGCTGTGGACGAGGAGTCGGAATGAGCAGCGTGGGTGCAATGCCATTCGCGCTGCACAGAAGATGAGACAGAAAAAAAAACCCCGTAGGGTAAGGAGGAATGACAGGTGCTTGGTCCACTGCGTTTACGGACACTGGAAGCACCTTGGCTAGGGCTGTGTTATCATTTCTATTTTTGGATGTCCTGAATCAACCTGTGAAGCCTTCAGGCTTGCAGAAAACCGCTCGGCGTTTTAGAATTGAGATCCATCCATCACTGTCTGTTTATGTATTAACCTATCTGTCTGTCCGTCTGTCTACCTTTCTATCTACGATTGTTTTCATACTGCAATTGTTTTTAATGATAGGGGAAAATGGGACACATGTAGGCCAAGAACTTACATCTTTAATGTGTTCTTACTGTAATTACGTATCACGGGCCAAGAACTTGAATCTTGAATGTGTTCTTACTGTAATTACATTCACAGGCCAAGAACTTGAA
>CM031613.1:34015226-34040226 GCA_018398815.1 Conus ventricosus
TTGTTGTCGTGTGAATGATTTGCGATGTCGTTGTTCTGTCGGTTTTGTTTTCCGTTATCAATTACTAAAAATGAATGACAAAAATGGGGGGAAAAGTTGAAATTAAAACTAAAAAGAAATATATCAAGAAACTAAACGCTAAACAAGAACCTGCACAATGGAACAGATTCAGGCCATAAACCGTATATCTGAGAGAGATAGAGAGAGAGAGAGAGGGGAGAGAGAGAGAGATAGGGATAGAGAGAGAGAGAGAGAGAGAATTCGTATGTGTGTATGTGTGGTTATGCGTGTGCTTGTGTGTGAACATAAAACTGGAGATTTCGACGGGCACAGTGATCAGCTTAAAATATTTAATCATAGTGCTTCCAACGTCATCACGCTTTGCTACATAACAGAAGTGGTGCGCGCGCGCGCACACACACACATAACCATACATACACACACACGCACGCGCGCGCCCGCTTACACACACACACACACAGAGAGAGAGAGAGAGAGAGAGAGAGAGAGAGGAGAGAGAGAGAGAGAGAGAGAGAGAGAGAGAGAGCCAAAAAGACAACGAGAGAGAGAGGGTCTCTCTCTATGAATGGTGTGTGTGTGTGTTTTGTGTGTGTGTGTGTGTGTGTGTGTGTGTGTGTGTGTGTGTGTGTGTGTGTGTGTGTGCGTGAGTGCGTGCGTGTTCCTCAATTTAACGTCTTTTCACTAAAAGTGATAGCAGACGATGTGTTTATGGTGTGTGTGGTTTTCGGATGCGTGCTTATGAAAAGAACGGTGGAGGGATGGGGGGGGGGGGAAAGTGTGTAGAACTTTGAATACTACTACGTGTTAAAAAAACACAAAAAAAACCCCAACTAGATAAAACCAATTAAATAAAACTGCCAGCTAGATTCTGTAAGAAACTATGACTAACTAATCTGAGAAACGAATAATCATTCAACATTTCAGAGTGATGACGTCGATCTATCCATAGTATTACCACCAGCCATAATAATCAAGTTCTCTGTTTTTGGGGCAATGAATTAACAAATGTGACGCTGCACGCGAAAATCATGGATAAGTCGCCAGCTGTAGTTTTGTGCTGCGCGCGGTTCAAGTGACTGGAGCTAAAAATATCGATGTTGACATTTTTTAATATTTAGATTGTATGACGTTTTATCTGCTAAGTTCTCAAGTATTATTAACAAATACGAAGTAAAAGTATTTTATTTTAATATTTTCCTGTCGGGAAATGATGGGAAACTGTGGGAAACAAGCGGACTCGTTTGCCCCACTTTCCAACACGATTTCATTCAATTCAGAGTCGCAAAGAGCGGAATAACACCACAATCTGGTTGTAAACTGTCTACAAGCCCTACTTTTACACATTCCAACACTATGTCTTTGTGTTTATGCGTAGTAATTCTGATTTGATGTGCGATCACTGTGGTCAGAGCGACTTATCTATGATCAAATTTAACTGAAGCTGCATACATCATTGCTACAGATTTGTTCTCTGATGTGAATTATTTTGGAAAGTAGCATACTTCTACTGTTAAAGTCTAAAATTTTATTGCTCTCAGTCTTTTCATTGAAGCTCAGTAATTGCCGAAAGTGAGTAACTGGAAGCGTGCTTTTCGAACACGGAACAACAATGGCGGCGTCGAAGCTGTCGAGCGAGCAGATCTCAAGGCTGCTGTCGGAAACGGCGAATTTCACCTCGCCAGAACTGATTGAAGCAGTGACAGACTACTTTGGAGACAATAGAGAATCTGAAGTCGAAGATTTTAGTAGTGAGGATGAAGATGATCAACCTGTGCCTGTGGAAAATGGGGCTGAAGAAAGCAGATGGAAGCAAAACGACAACCGACAAAGAAAAGACAAATGTACTGAATGACTTTTTTTCACAGCGTCTTCACCCACGAAAAAGTGGATAACCTGCCATCACCTCCAGAGTACAACATTAAGGAACCACTTCAACAGGTGAACATCACTGAAGCGGATGTAAAAAAGGCACTTCAAAACCTGAAAACAAACAAGGCACCCGGACCTGACGGAATACACCCAATAGTAGTAGTAGTAGTAGTAGTAGTAGTAAGTAGTAGTAGTAATAGGGACCGGCTTTTTTTAGCCTTAGGCCTTACGGCTATTTGCGTCCCCTCATTATTTTTCAATTTAAGTTCGGTCTGGTTGCATGCCTGTCATAAATAACATTATATTCAATCCACACTATAGAAAGCATCTTTCAATTTAGGGTCTTCATCTAGGAGTTTTTTAAAGCTGTTGATATCAGGTGCATATTTGGTGTTAGTAGGCAGTGCATTCCAATATTTATCAATTCTCAAGGTAAAACAAGACTTTCTTTTGTTAGTATGACAATGCCTAATAAAAATCTTGCCTTCATTATTTCTTGTGCAATCCACTTCTGAGAATTTGAAAAGCGCATGCACATTGACATCATCATAATTATGGAATATTTTAAAAAATTGGATCAGGTCTCCTCTGATCCTCCTTCCTTTCAGTGAATGTAATTGGAGATAGTGCAATCTTTCATTATAGTTTAAATTCCTACATTCTTTCAGGATTTTAGTAGCTCGCCTTTGTACATTTTCTATCATTTTTGACTGTCTCTTGAGATGGGGACTCCAAATTACATTAGCGTATTCGAGATGAGGTCTAACAAATGCTTTAAATAACTTGATAAATGTCTCCTTCTCTAGGAAGGTAAAAGTTCTCCTGATGAGTCCCATCATCTGATTTGCTTTGTTCACCACTCTCTGGATGTGAGGATCAAAGGATAAATCTTTATCAAAGGTTACTCCCAGATCTGTTTCTTCATCACATGTATTTATTTTCTGCAATTCGTCATTCACAATCATAGTATATTCAAACTGTTTATTCTTTTTGCCAATGTGCATCACCTTACATTTTGCTACGTTGAAGTAAAGGTTCCATTCATCTGACCATTCTGTAGCTTGTTTATGTCCTGTTGGATCTTTGTGCTATTTGTTGCCTTATCATATATTTTTGTGTCATCTGCAAATATTTTGCATGTGGTTTGAGTCATGTCCGGTAAATCATTAATGAACACAGTGAATAATATGGGCCCTAGGATACTACCCTGTGGAACTCCACTTAGGACCTCAGATGTCTTGGATCTCTCTTCTCCCACTCTCACTAACTGTGACCTTCCTTTAAGAAAACCTCTGACCCAGTTTAAAACATTACCAATTACTCCATATGCTTTTAGTTTAGTTAGCAGCCTTTCGTGGGGGACAGAATCAAATGCCTTTCTAAAATCAAGTACATTATATCAATTGGCTCCCATTATCTACCAATTCTGTTAGGTTGTCTATTACTTCTAGTAATTGTGTGACACATGATCTCCTCTTCCTAAATCCATGTTGGCATTTAGCATATAAGTCATTTTCAGTAAAATGAGCAACTACCACATCCCTTACAAAGCTCTCTAAAATCTTACATGCAATACAAGTCAAACTCACCGGCCTGTAATTACCTGGGTCTGTTTTGGAACCTTTTTTAAATATAGCTGTGACCTCTGCAGTCTTCCAATCTCTAGGCAAGGATCCTGTTTCTAGGGATTTGTTAAATATATTGCATAGTGGACTAGCTATCTCATCACTTACTTCTTTTAACACTCGTGGTGGAATGAGATCGGGACCCTGAGACTTGTTAGGATTTAATTCTTTCAATTTGCTTTTAACTGCATGTGTGGTTACCCTTACATCACATATAGATACCCCATCAGATCGGGAACACTCTGGTAAGTTTGGGACACTACTTATGTCCTCACGTGTAAAAACGCTAGAGAAGAAGTCGTTTAGCGTTTCCGCCTTTTCTTTATCATTATCTACCAAACTTCCATCTTTCCTTTTCAATGTGCCTATTCCAGTGTTTATTTTTATCTTTTCTTTAACATATTTCCAGAACATTTTGGGGTTACTTTTACTTTCTTTACCTATTTCTCTTTCGTAATTTTTACGGCTTCTCTTAACAAGTCTGTTGGTTAAATTCCTTATTTCAATATATCTTAAGTAATCCCGTCCTGATTTGGTGCACAAGTATCTTTTGAAATCTTATATTTCTTTTTGATTGTTTTAAATGCTTTTCCATCCATCCATATCGGCTTTATGTTTTTTACTGAACCTATTTTCACTTTTGGAATGCACTCTTCCATACCTGTTGTTAGTACTCCTTTGAGGTGATTCCAACTATCTTCTACATTCATTTGGTCCATAGTTGTCCAATCGTGGTTACTTATAATACTTCTCAATTGGTTATAATTTCCTTTGTTTAGGTTAAAAATATATCTTGCCTTTGGTTTCATGTTGTAGTTTTTTAATGCATAAAATTCAAAGGACAACACATCATGGTCACTTTTTCCAACTGGATCCTGGTGTGTAATATCTGAAATAAGATTATCCTCATTCACTAATATCCAGTCATCCAAAGTTGGGTTCTGTCCTAGTCTCCTCCTTGTTGGTTTGTTTACTTTCTGCATCAAGTATGCATCATTGATTCTTTCCACAATTTGCTCACCTTTCTCCCCTGGCCACTTTCCATCCCATCTGACAAATGGGTAGTTGAAATCACCCATGATCAATACTTTATCAAATTTTAACATTATATCAGATTTTAACAGGTCAAACATTTTTTCATCATTAGCTTCAGAACTCTCATTAGGACTTCTATAGATGCAGCCAAGTAACACTGTGTTTCTATCATTGGTATTAAATGTGCACCATACACTTTCCTGGAATCTAGATGTGTTTAGTTCTTCACATTCACGTGCGTTTAAGGATTTCTCTGTGTATAATGCTACCCCTCTACTTATTTTGTTATTTAAAAACATATCGTAGTTTGGAATATGGTATTCTGATTCGATGAAATTCTTAGCATTCTTGGGTTTTATTTCTGTGAGACCAATTATACTAGGTTTAATTTCGTGTATTCTTGTAAAAAAACTCATCTTTTTTATTCAAAAGCTGTCCATATTGGTGTACAGTACCGAGCATCCATTCACTCCATATCTTGTACTGTCATGACTCCTCTCATACTATTCATTCTTCCATTTATGTTTGTTTATTTACACTATGTACATGTCCTTGATCCAGTCAATCCCTGTCACTCCCACCACTGTTTCCCGCACCAGTCCTGTCATTGGTCATTCTTGGTTTTATGGTCACTATCTTTCCTTGGCGTATTGCCAAGTTTTTTTCACCATCTTCAATGCGCTTTTTTAACTCATCCCTCAACATCTTGTGGGTCTCGCGTTCTTTCATGGTATAGTCCGGATTCACAAAGACTCTCTTGTCCTTGTCCCTCACATCTCTGTTCAGTTCAGGGGCCTTTTTCTGGATCTCTTGCTTTTTGTTCTCTGTCTTGATAGTGACTCTCATCAATCTTGGTTTGTTCCACCTTCTTTGCCCAGTCTGATTGGGTTACTTACATCCTCCTCATCCAAGGTGACTAGCTTCCCCAACAGTTTCTTGGCAGCAGACAGGTCGTCTTCAATCCTCTCTTTGATACCAGTTTTTGAGCTCTCTTTCAGGTTCACTATGATGAGATTTATCTTCCTCTTTTCCACCTCTCTCTGCTCCTCCATGGCCTCGGCCAGTTTCCTGTCAACTACTTCCTCAATTTTTTTTTGTAGGTTTTCACCAAGAAGGTTTTTTTCTAGATTCTCCATACGAGCACTGAGAGCACCCACAAGCGGTATCAGGTCCAGTAATTTGTCAATACGTGGGTCCTGCCTTGCCTGTACCTCATTTTTGGCGTCCACACACTGTTGGCAAATCCACTCCAAATTGGGCTGGTTTGGGTCACAGAACGTTTCGAACAGTTGTGGGCTCAACCCTGAGCATTTTTCGTGAGCCATTTTTTACAGGCAAAGCATTTAATCGAGTTTTCTTGCTCATCGTCGCAAGTATCACTGCATTGTAGACACTGCCAGGCAGCGAGACCATTCGTTCCCATGTTTACTTTCGATTTGGGTTTGACCGCGGAGTCCGAGTGTGTCCTCCGTGCTTTATTTTGTTCGCTTCGTCGCGTTTTGACATGTTTGATAAAATAAACAACACACGAAAACAAAATCGAAGAAAGAATTAGCTTACCTTGTAATTGTAATTGATGAGTAAAACCAGTGAGTCCAATAACAAATTATACCAAGTATTAGTGGTGCAGTACGAACAAAACGAGTACACACAAAAATCGCTCAGGTCGAGCAACAATTTAGCAAACTTTCCAGCCTAAAAAATTCTCCTGTCTGAAGGCTAATTATAAGCAAGCAAGTGTTTGCTTATCTCTAGGCACCAATTTGTGCTATCTTAAGCCCCGAATAACAGAAAATACGATAGCGACCGTAATTTTCTTGTATTTTCAGCTACTCTATTATTTGGCCGCCATCTCCTTGCGCATGCGTAGTAAGCCAATGGTGTTGGCCAAGGCTGCAGACTCACTAGCACGTCCCAATAGCACACCTGTTCCGTCTCACTTTGGACCATGGGGAAATACCAACTGACTGGAAAAGAAGCCACAGTCACCCCTATTTACAAGGGGAAAGGAAGCCGACAACAACCGGGCAACTATCGCCCTGTCAGCCTAACCTGCATCCTGTGCAAAGTAATGGAGACACTTCTGAGGGAACAAATAATGAATCACCTCCAACGCAATGAGCTATATGTAAGGAGCAACATGGGTTCGTCCAGGGGAAATCATGTGTGACAAATCTACTGGAAGCTCTTGACGACTGGACCAGACTCATCGACTCCGGCAGCAGCATTGATGTTGTGTATATGGACTTCCAAAAAGCCTTCGACACCGTACCGCACCGTCGTCTGCTGAGCAAAGTCGAAGCCCATGGAATAAAAGGTCCAATACTCAACTGGATAACAGCCTTTCTTGGTGATCGAAAGCAGCGAGTTAGAATTAATGGAACTTTCTCTGAAGAGGCTGCAGTCACAAGCGGCATCCCCCAAGGTAGCGTGTTAGTACCAATCCTGTTTGTCATCTACATTAATGATCTGCCGAAACATGTACAAAACACAGTCAAATTATTTGCAGATGACACAAAGTTATATGCCGCAAGCAGTGACCAAGAATCAACTGCATCACTCCAGCAGGACCTAGATAGCCTTCAGAAATGGTCAGACGATTGGCTTCTGAGATTCCACCCACAGAAATGTAAAGTGATGAAAATTGGCACACGGAAATCAGAAGCAACATACCATATGAAATACACAGATGCTGAAACCGGAACCTGCAGAGAAATACCCCTGGCAGAAAGTGAGGTGGAAGTGGATCTCGGTGTTCATGTGGATAATGACCTCAAATTTAAGCAAAACGTTGCCAACGTCACTTCAAGAGCAAACAGCGTAATTGGCGTTATCCGCAGAACCTTCGAGTTCTTGGACTGCAAGCTCTTCATCCAGCTATACAAGACATTAGCAAGGCCTATCCTCGAGTATGGACAAACTGTGTGGCACCCCCGACATAAAACACTCTACAAAGAATTAGAAGATGTGCAGCGCCGAGCCACAAAGTTGATCTCCTCAATCAGAGAACTGCCATACTCAGAAAGACTAGAACGACTTGGCCTGCCCAGCCTGGAGCACCGACGTCTCAGAGGGGATATGATTGACACCTTTAAGTACGTCCATAGAATCTACAAGACCGTAAAACCTAAGCTGGAAACTCCCAAGGACGTAGGTACAAGAGGAAATGTGATGAAACTTTCCATGCACCATACCCACTGCGATACCAGGAAACATTTCTTCAGTGAAAGAGTCGCCAAAACATGGAACAGTCCTCCCAGACGAAGTGGTCCTGGCACCTTCAGTAGAAGCGTTTAAGTGTAGGCTGGATGCTTGCTGGAGGAAGAAACCAGACCAGTACAACCCGTCTTGCCAATAAGCCACGCATGCAAAGTTATTAGTATACGAGCCGTATAACCCACACGGATCGTGAACAGGACTTCTGAAGACCTCACACATCGTATAGTTCAAGTTCAAGTTCAAGTTGAACACGAACACACAATCTGGTAAGTGATCTGTTTACATTGTTCCACGAATGCTGTCGCTTCGGCATAAGTTTCTTGTTTTTTAAAGTTTGTGTATATGTATGGCGAACAGGAATTATTGTGATGAAAGATATCACACATATTACTTGATTTCCGTGAATGATAGCTTAATTGTCGAGTATGATTTAAAAAAACAAGTGAAATACACTGATGCTGTTGATACTATTTTTAGTAACAGGCAACACTGTCAAGCCAAGGCCAGATTGGAAGTATGAAAAACATCACACTCAGATAATAGATAATTGTGGCACTTAATCTAAGGTGTTTGGAATGCTGTGCTATAAATCTCTTTAAAAAGGAGGAAATAGTGTATAATGCATTTCAGATGACAGATGATGTACAGATGGGTAATACTAATAGGGTATAGTTTGTGGTTTTGTGAGGGGGGGGGGGGGAGGAGGGCTGTACACAAAAATGCAGTGTGGGGTTGAGTGTGTGTGTGTGGGGGTGTGTGCGAATGAATCAATGTGTGTGTGTGAATGAATGAATGAATGAATGTGTGTGTGTGTGTGTGTGTGTGTGTGTATGAATGAATGTGTGGTGTGTGTGTGTGTGTGGGGTGTGTGTGTGAATGAATGAATGCGTGTGTGTGTGTGTGTGTGTGTGAATGAATAAATTTGTGTGTGTCACTGTGTGTGTATGTGTGCATGTGCGTGTGTGTGTGTGTGTGAATGAATGAGTGTGTGTGTGTGTGTGTGTGTTTTGTAACTGGCAGGGATGGGGAATGGGCAGGGGGGGGGGGTGGGGGTAGTTGTAAGGGATGGGGGTAAGGCTGTAAGTCATTGTCAGTGTGTCACTGTGACTGTGTGTGTGTGGGGTGTGTGTGTGGTGTGTGTGTGTGTGTGTGTGTGTGTAGTGATTTCATTAGGGAAGGGGTGTGTGTGCTCAAATCATTGTCGTTATATATGTCAGTTATGTGTTTGTGTGTGTGCAAGTATGTGCGTGTGTCACTGTGTGTGTTATGTCATGTGTGTGGTTTTATTGAAGGAAAATGAGCCTTCCTATTTTCAGAACGCAAAATATCTGTTCTGTGTGTTTCCAGCTGATGAGGCTGAGGGCTGTGTGATTCGTCCACGTCCCACCAGTCGTTTTGAAAGCGGACCTCTGTGGTGCTGAAGAGGGGATGGCCTGCTTCAGTGCTAATGCAGGAAAGCCGGATGCCAAGCTGTCTTTTGGGTTTTCCTGTTCCTGCCAGCTGAATGACGGACATCCCTGCTATCTCCAGTTTGCACCTGAGGAGCTGACTGAACTCCGCATGCATCACCTGGGGATGACGAAAGAAGAATTGGACAATGCTATTTCAGCCAACTTAAGGCCTTCCTTCACACTGGTGCTGTGACAGTTAACACTAAGCGTGGGCAAAATACACCAAGAAAGAAGTGCCGCAGTCAGTACATGCTGAACGGACTCAAAATATGCCGTGAATTGTTCCAGTTCATTCACACCATAGCAAATCAAAACTGGACCATCTGATTAAACATTTAAAGAAAATGGAATGACCCCACGACAACATGGCAACAAGAATAGAATGCCGCACAATGCTTGACCTTTGAGGACCAGAAGAAGGTTGTAGATTTCATTTCAAACTACGCTGAAGTTCATGGTATTCTTCTTCCGGGTCGTGTCCCAGGCTACCACAGGGATGACCTGAAAACTGCTTCCTTGTTCTTCAACTAAAACTGCTGTGTACAAAGTGTACTCCGCTGCCTGTGATGCTGGTGGTGGAAGGTGCGTTTCAAAGCGTACTTTCTTGTACTTGTGGAAGAAACACCTTCCGGACATCCTCCCCATGAAGCCAAAGACTGACCTTTGCTGGCAGTGTCAGAAAAACACCTATGCCCTGCAGCAAATGCAGCCTTTAAGCATGACTGACACCGAGAAGATGAACCTTGCTACAGCTGGGGTTTCCCAACCCTTGCTGCCGCAAACAGGGAGAGGGAGGAGTACAGGCGTGTCATTGCCAGAGCAAAGGTAAATTATTCCTACTGTCTTTGATCCAATTTCTTTGACAGCACTGCCTATCACAGTTGGCTATAGTATGTGTTCATCACTTAAGACAAGAGTGTATGTCTGTTATGTGTTAAGTTGTACTCTGTGTGTGTGTGTGTGTGGGTGTGTGTGTGTGTGTGTGTGTATGTCTGTGTCTGTGTGGTATGTATTGATCCGATTTCTTTGACAGCACTGTCTATCACAGTTGACTATAGTATGTGTTCATCACTTGAGACAAGCTGTATGTCTTGTTATTGGTTAAGTTGTACTCTGTGTGTGTGTGGAGTGTATGTCTTTTATTGTGTTAAGTTGTACTGTGTGTGTGTGTGTGCATGTGTGTGTGTGTGTATGTGTCTGTGTGTGTGTGGTATTCATTCTCATTCAACTTCTCATACCAAGTCACCATGCATGCACACATGCATACACACAATGAAACCAGTTTATTGTCAGATTCCCCCTCCCCCTCCACACACACACACACACATGTGACGTGGATCTATTGGAAGAACATAGATGCACTTTAATATGAAATCGCATAAAACACGCACACACACACACACACACACACACACCACACATTTACATGCTTAAATGACAGCACACACACACGTACGTTTTATATGCATAAATGACAGCACACACACACACACACACACACAACACACACACACACACACACACACACACACACACATCAGATATTTACAAACAACACAAAATGTGAAAAGAAAACTATACAAATTGCATTGTTGCAGGAAGAGCTGAGAACTGCAGGACTGGAAACAGCTGGAAACACCAGGAAGCAACACAGCAGCTTGCTCAAGGAACATCATGGCCCACTACAGCTTTGACTTTGCTCAACAAATCCACTATCCTTCAGACCCCTCATGCAGCCGGGGCCAGTGTACTTTAAAACACCTAGAAAATGTGGTGTTTTTGGCGTCATGGCAGAGGCCATTCCACAGATGGTTGTGTTTCTGCTTGATGAGGCATGGAGACAGGGAAGGGGGCAAACACTGTGATTTCTCTCGTGGGGTTTCTTTCTTGAAAATTATGGACTGAAAGAAGAAACGTGTCATCTCCATGCAGATAACTGTGCCGGTCAAAACAAAAACAATGCAATGTTGCAGTTCTTGATGTGGCGGGTCATGACCGGCCGTCACAAGGTCATCACGTTGTCGTTTTCTCTTGGGAGGTCACACCAAATTTGGTCCTGATGCCTGTTTTGGGCTGTTCAAGAGAAACTTTCGCCGGACTCGTGTGGACTGTCTGGATGACATCACAGCTGTGGTAACAGCAGCATCATCTTCTGGTATCCTCATACCACAGTTGTGTGGTGACCAAGAAGGGAACGCTGTGGTCCATACCCGTGACTGGACTAGGTATCTGGACCAGTGGTTTAGGAAGTTGGTGGGACTGAAAAAGTACCATCACTTTCAGTTCAAAATGACTGAGGATGGAAAGCCTTGTGTGTGCTGCAAGGAGTCTGCAGATGGACCAGTTCAAGTTTTTGAACCCCTGAAACAGCCCACTACCCTACCTGATGACCTCCCCCCCATCATTAACCCAACTGGTCTCAGTGACCAAGGCAGGAGTACTTGTTCAATGAGATCAGGGAGTTTGTGAACCCAGATAAGAGAGATCTGGTGTGCCCACAACCTCTCAGTCTCAAAACATCAGGAAAGGTTACCCCATCTCAGTTTCCACCTCCTTCCCCCTGTCCATCAAAACCATCCACCAGCCAGACTGCACCCCCACCACCTGCCAGGACTCCAGGCAGACCCAAAAAATCAAAAGAGGACTTGGGTCAAAGAAAAAAACAGACATGTGACTTTTCAGTGCAAAAAAACACTCCATTCAAAAGGCTATTTGTGCAGCTTCAAATGGGATTGTGCCATTGCTGTAATTGGGGATTGTTGCAGCGGGTGGGGGGAGGGGGGGGGGGGGGGGCGCTAGGCTTGGGAGGGGGGTTGGGTGCTGGCAGTGTAAGACTGATTTTGAAACAAAGACAATAATTTCCCAACGTTGAAAGTGTGTGATTGATTATTGTGAAAGTGTCATTTGGTGACAGTGCTTGTCATGAGTCGGCCGAATGTTCTCGAGCATTTAGGCAAATTAAGGGTAGTTGCTGTTGTTGAGAGCACGTTCCTTGGGTCTTCAAGTGTGCGAATTCAGGCATCACCAGGGGGGATACCCCGAGTCGTATACTGAAGGAGGGAGAGTACTGGGAAGTGTTTCGCATGTCCGAGGGATAGTGACAAGGAGTTGGCGACCTGCCAGTCCTGGGTAGAGAAGAGTGTCCACTTTGAGCACTGGCTATTCACTGGGCTCTCCCGTGGGCCTGAAAGGAAGGCGATCGTGTCAGGTGACCGTCACGGGTAGGTGACCGTCAGCCTGCCGGCAGAGTACAGCGACCATTCAGTCGTCCCTGTTCTGAGGAATGAATGGAAGGCTGCGGCCTATCGAGTGGTTTGCGCCTTGTTGTCTAAAGAGGTAGTAAATATTTGAAGCATCAGTCATGGCTGGTAGAGAGGTCCAGGCTGTTAGTTCAATGGGTAGCTTGGGGAATCGAACATGAGTTTGAATAGGAGGTTTTTGCATTAACCACTGGGTACCCAAGTCTTTGTTGGCGCTAGCAGCTGTGGTGTGTGTGTATGTGTAGGTGACTAGTGATTCCATTGGTGGAATAAAATAACTTGGGGATTTATTGGTACAAAAACGTGTGATGTGTGTGTGCCAGTGATTCCATTGGTTGAGCCAGTTAAAACTCGGGTTCTCTCTGTCTTTGAGAACGAATATAAGGTGCTTGGAAAACCAGGAAGTGGGTGACTCACTTAAGGGAAAGTGAACTCGCCCGTCTTGCTGAGGGCTCAAGAAAATACCCGCGTGAAGCAGAGGTTGGCTGTCGCCTTGTTGTCTCCTGGGTGGGGACGTAAGACAGTGGAGGTTGCTGTAGCCTCGGAGCCGACGACGAGAAGAATTGTCTCCCGGGTGGGGACGGTCGACAGCAAGACGTGTAGCCTGTTGGGAGCCTAGACAGGGAGCTGCCAGACAACGGTGGGGTGTTTGCAGCCAGAGAAGACCTGTGGGAGAGGCCGACAGGAGCCCTTTCGTGGAGAGGCGAAGTACGGTGGAGTCCGGAGACTCGTGTGAGGGTGCGACTCAAGCTACGTTGCCAGTGTCCCCCAACTGGGGTTTGGCAATCGGGAGGACACAACGGTGTGGCAGCTTCAGCTCGTGGTTGTACAGTGGAGAGAGAAACTGACGATCAACCAAGGAATGCTGGCAAGTTATGGACGTTTTATTTGTTCTAAGTTTATAAGTGTGCAAACCCAATTTTGGAATATTGTCTTTCCCCGGTTAATGAAGAGTAATTGAAGGAAAGGGGATGCGATTTATGAGATTGTCTGTATGATGTTTTTATTGTTGTATGATACAGATAAGTGTGTTGTGTAGTGACGGGTGGGGCTCGGAATCAAGTTAATAAAGTTGATTATTTTCTAGAATTTTTATTGGTTTCCCGTCACCTTTGTGCGGCCCGATGTGAGTGACAGAGTGCGTGGTGCCTATGCGAGAGTGCATTTTGGTTGTGGGAAACGTAAATACTGCTGTCTAAAAACCCCCGGGATCCCTGAATATGAAATCATATTTTAATAACGAGGGGGAGCGTCGGAAAACCCGTCACAAATTGGGGGCTCGTCCGGGATGAACATATAATGAGCCATAAGTGATTTTCGTATCTGGGTTTTTGTTCAAATTGCAAGGATTTGAAATTTGTCATAATTGTGGAAACCTAGATATTTGTTTTCTTACCGGGAAAGACGTTAGTCATGTGTTATTGTTTTGATCTTTTTTTTTCCATGACTGGGCCTTGTATTTGAATTTGCTTGATTTGGTTGCTGTTGAGGTTGATTGATTGTGTGTAGCACAACTATTTGATCGCTTATTTCCAAGTGATCGTGTGGATATCTCGCTTGTTACTGTGGTTGTATTAACTAGCTGTCGAGGGTTAGATAGCTCAGAATGTCGACTGAAGAGGTGCTGAGACAATGGGTCCGCTGAGAAGATGGACCTCATAGAAAAAGGAAAAGCTTTAGGACTAAAGGGCCGGAACTGAAGGCATATGTAGATGAGAAACTGGCCCCGTGTAATCGAGGCCAGAAAATACAAAGGGAAAGGCAAGAGAGGAGAAAGAAGAAACGGGAAAAAGAGGAGAGAGAAAGGAACGGGAAAAAGAGGAAGAGAGAAAGGGAACGGGAAAAAGAAGGGGAGAGAAAGAGAACGGGAAAAAGAAAAGAGAAGAAGAAAGGAACGGAAAAAGAGGAGAGAGAAAGAGAACGGGAAAAGAGGAAGAGAAAGAGAACGGGAAAAAGGAGAGAAAAAGAAGAGAGTAAAAGAACGGGAAAAGGAAGAGAGAAGGGGAAAAGGAGGAGAAGAAAGGGAAGGGGGAAAAAGAGGAGGGAAAAAGGGAAGGGGAAAAAGAAGAAAAAAGAGAACGGAAAAAAAGAAGAAAGGGAAAAGGGGAAAAAGAGGAGGGGAAAAAGAGAGGGGAAAAAGGAGGAGAGAGAACGGAAAAGGGGGAGAGAGAAAGGAACGGGAAAAAAGGAGGAGAGAAGGGGAAAGAGGGGAGAGAGAAAAAAAAAAGGGGAAAGAGAAGAAGAGAAAGAAAAAGGGGAAAGGAAGAAAAAGGGGAGAAAGAGGAAAGAGAGGAAAGAGAAAGAAGAAGATAAGGCATTTGATTTTAAAAAAAAAATTTGGGAGAAAAAAGGGGGACGTGGAGCAAAACTCAAGTGAACTTTGCACCCTGTCAGCCCTTGATAATATCCCAAAAAGTTCGATGTAAACCCCTTTGGGTTTTTTCCTTTAAAAAATTGCCAAGATCGGGTTTCCCAAAAAGGGGGCCCCAAAAATTTTTCTGCGCTCGACACCCCAAAGTAGGGTCTTTTTTTTGCTTGCCCCCGGGAAAAAAAAAAAAAAGTTTTTGGGGGGCTATCCCCATCCCTTGTTTAGGAAAAGGGGGTAACCGCCAAAAAAAAATAGGTATGGGAAAAAAAAAAAAAAAAAAAAAATTGTTCAAGAAACCGTTCGTAAATCAGGTGAAGAGCCACTTAACAGTTCCTTATTAAATCGGCTAAAGGCTCTCCTTTGGACCCAAAATGGATAAGGTTAGAAACATCGAACAAACTTTGAATCTTTGAGGGAGGAGATCGTTAAGGAGCAAATTCTTCCCACTTGTCGGAAGGATCTCACAGTATTTTGGCGGAAAGAGAATTAGGATGTTTAGAGGAGTTAGTGAAAGTTGCAGACGGTATGAATCTGCCATGATCAGCGTAAGGGGATGAAGGATCGAACCAGCGACCCGTAATGCCCAGACCACACAGTCGGGAGTGATTCGCCGACTCCCTACATAACAAACAGGAGGCGAGAACCACAGTTAGAAACGCATTCTAAGTCCCTTGGCAACAGTGGGACTCAAGAGAATTTTTAAGGGGTGAAACGCACATGTTTCAAATGTGGGCAGAGGGTCTATCGCCAAGGAATGTAGCGGACTGCGAATACATTCCGGTTGTTGCCGTTGATACAATTCAACAGCAGGCAGAGTCCCCACCACCAACTACTAGGGCAGTAGTAAATGGAAGCCTGTGACCTGCTTATTAGACACAGGACTGACTCAGCGGCAATGGTAGAGCCCGGCTTTGTGAGAGAGACAGACATACCGGGGGAAACCACCTGCGTGGGATATGAAGATGGAAGAATTAATCGGCTACCTTTGGCCCGTGGTCAAATAGAGTCGATTTTGTCAGGGTACTCTCACTGCAGCAGTGCAAAAAAATCTTCCCTATCCAGCTTTGTTAGGGGGGAGGTTATCCTTCCGAAACCTAACCAGGCTGCCAGTCAAGTAGGGAAAGCAAGGGTAGTGCAGGGTAGGAAATAAACAGAAAGCAGGTGGAGTGCACGGGCCCCGCCGCTAGCAGTAGAGCTAGTGTAGGCCTTGAAGGTGGCCGGTGGTGGTGCAGTGGACCATAAAAATAGGTCGTAGTGGCGGTGCCGTAGGCCAGGAGGTGGCCGTAGTGGCGGTGCCGTAGGCCATGGTGGCCGTAGTGGTGGTTCAAAAGTTTTTGGGCGTTGCCGTGGCAGTCAGAAATGTAGGAGCCACGGTGGCGGACCTCAGGGTGGGGGCCCAAACATGGACCACAGAGAAACGGGAAACCCAGCAGCTGGGTTGGGACCAGGGAGGCATTCATAACGCATGGCAAGAAGGTCGAGGTACCAGCTATCGTTAGGAAATGCCAAAGATAGCAGCTCACGGGAGCAGACGATCCAGTGTCAGGAAAGGGTAAAGTAAATAAGGCTCATCAAGTAATGGGCATAGGCACTGATGGGATTCGAACCAAGGAATTTCCTCAGAGAAAAGGGAAAATCGGTTCGGATAAGATGAGTGGGGATCATCTCATAACATTTTGAAAGGGAGATGATCGTCGCGCAGTGCATGGGTGCGACAGGCTAGAAAGGATCGCGCAGATTTTCACGCGCTCCTTTAAGGACTAAACTGTGTGAAAGGTGCGCTGACTCTCTTGTAAAGCCTGGAATGCGCAAACTATCGCCCAGGTAACTATTGGCCACCACAAACGGCGGTCAAGATTGAGGGGGGCAGGATTTAGGTCAAGGGTTGGAGTAATGCCTCCTGGGTTTGCTGTTGAGTGTGAAAAACAGAAGCAGGACAGTAGCTGTAGCTACTGTGTAAATAATGTAGCGGGCCAGTTGTGTTATTGATTTTGATTGCCCAGTATAGGCGGGTTGAGTTAAATGTTCATGTGTTATTTTTCATTTTTTGATATATGTTTACCTGTACTGTATGCTTTTTTGTTCTTGCCTATTATGGGGTGGGGTTGAGTACATGCTCACGTGTTATGATTTATGATTTTTCGGGTTGATATGTTTGCTCATTTTTGTTTTGTCACATCTCGGTAAAGTGTGAAAATGCCCCTTATGTTGTGAAATCAGGATAAATGTTTGTTTTTGCATATTGTGTGTGAGACCGGTGAGCAGATTGGGGCCACACGCCTGAATTTTATTTTTGATGTTTAAATAGGCTGGCCACACACCTGAATTTGGTGTTGTGTAATCATGGTTGTGCTAATATTAGAAGTGAATGGAATGATTAATTAACATGTATGGACATGCTGATAGCTAACGCTATGGACAGAGTTCTTGATTATAAAGTGAGCCAGGTTAGAGTTAAATGTTGTGCACAGTCGTTATGACTGAACCAAAGAGTGATTTTGGGGTTATCGGATTGATCTATTTGGTTTTAATTGCGTATATTATCCATGGTAAGATGTTGATGGAAAGATGTCTTGAAGCATAGGGGTAGTTAAATGTTATATCGACCCATGCAACTGAATTGTTTATCCAATTGGAGAACATTCGTCCTGGGGGAAATGTTGATTTGGGAAAAACATTCTTAGGTACGGGGTGTCATGAGTCGCCGAATGTTCTCGAGCGTTTAGGCAAAATTAAGGGTAGTTGCTGTTGTTGAGAGCACGTTCCTTGGGTTTTTCAAGTGTGCGAATTCAGGCATCACCAGGGGGATACCCCCAGTCGTAACTGAAGGAGGGAGAGTACTGGGAAGTGTTTTTTTTCGCATGTCCGAGGGATAGTGACAAGGAGTTGGCGACCTGCCAGTCCTGGGGAGAGAAGAGTGTCCACTTTGAGCACTGGCTATTCACTGGGCTCTCCCGTGGGCCTGAAAGGGAAGGGCATCGTGTCAGGTGACCGTCACGGGTAGGTGACCGTCAGCCTGCCGGCAGAGTACAGCGAACCATTCAGTCGTCCCTGTTCTGAGGAATGAATGGAAGGCTGCGGCCTACGAGTGGTTTGCGCCTTGTTTTTCTATAGAGGTAGTAAATATTTGAAGCATCAGTCATGGGTGGTAGAGAGGGCCAGGCTGTTTGTTCAATGGGTAGCTTGGGAATCGAAAAATGAAATTTGAATAGGAGGTTTAAAGCATTAACCACTGGGGACCCAAGTCTTTGTTGGCGCTAGCAGCTGTGGTGTGTGTGTATGGTAGGGGACTAGTGATTCATTGGTGGAATAAAAATAACTTGGGATTATTGGTACAAATCGTGTGAAGTGTGTGTGCCATGATTCCATTGGTTGAGCCAGTTAAAACTCGGGTTCTCTCTGTCTTTGAGAACGAATATAAGGTGCTTGGAAAACCAGGAAGTGGGTGACTCACTTAATGGAAAATGAACTCGCCGTCTTGCTGAGGCTCAAGAAAACACAGCGTGAAGCAAGGTTGGCTGTCGCCTTGTTGTCTCCTGGGTGGGGACGTAAGACAGTGGAGGTTGCTGTAGCCTCGGAGCCGACGACAGAAGAATTGTCTCCCGGGGGGGACAGTCGACAGCAAGAACGTGTAGCCTGTTGGAGCCTAGACAGGGAGCTGCCAGACAACGGTGGGTGTTTTGCAGCCAGAGGAGACATGTGGGAGAGGCCGACAGGAGCCCTTTCAGTGGAGAGGGCGAAGTACGGGGAGTCCGGGGGACTCGGTGTGAGGGTGCGACCCCAAGCTACGTTGCCAGTGTCCCCCAACTGGGATTTGGCCAATCGGGAGGACACAACAGTGTGGCAGCTTCAGCTCGTGGTTGTACAGTGGATGAGAGAAACTGACGATCAACCAAGGAATGCTGGCAAGTTATGGACGTTTTATTGTTCTTAAGTTTTATAGTGTGCAACCGAATTGTGGAATATTGTCTTTCCTGGTTAATGAAGAGTAAATTGAAGAAGGGGATCGATTTATGAGATTGTCTGTATGATGTTTATATTGTTGTATGATACAGATAATGTGTTGTGTAGTGGGCGGGGGGGCTCGGAATCAAGTTAAATAAAGTTGATTATTTTCTATGAAATGTTATTGGTTTCCCGTCACCTTTGTGCGGGCCCGATGTGAGTGACAGAGTGCGTGTGCCTATGCGAGAGTGCATTTTGGGTTTTGGAAGCGTAAATACTGCTGTCTATAACCCCCTGCATCCCTGAATATGAAAATCATATTTTAATAACGAGGGGGAGCGTCGGAGACCCGTCACGTGCTATATGGTGATGGTTTGGATGTACTTAACTATCCTCAAAAATTTAAAATTGAACTGACTCATCACAGAGGTGGCTCACAGATATAACATGGTGTTTTTTAAAACTACTTATGCAGATTAAAGCACAGGTACCCATAGATGTTTGCTGAAAATTTTAAGTGATTCTGACTTGTAGTTTTGTTTTTACAATTTTTTTGGTGAAAGTTTGAATGCAACGTTTTCGCCTCTTAAGCCCAGAACCAACATTTTTAATGAAATTTTAATCAAAACAGCAATTAATTGGTGTAATTGAGTTAGTTAACCCAGTTCTATGGGGCATTCCTTGATATTTTTAGTACCAGTCTCATGCTTGGAAATTAGTTAGGACTTATTTGAATTTTACCAAACTTTAAATGAATTTTTCTCAAAACGGGGTCACCGATCACCTGGGGACTCAAACGCGTGTATCTCAGAAAGTAATAAAGATTTAAATGAAATCGTTTTTTTTTGTCTTGTTCAGAATGATCTCTTTTTTTTTATTATTTATTAAATTTTAATCTCATTTTCGAATTTTGACCCTTATCCATGATTTTCGCGTGCAGTGTCTCATTTAAAGTGAAACACTTAGTGCATTTCCACACATGCATCTAACATTTCTACTGAATTTTGTTTTCAGTGAATTTAAACGTAATCTGTGAATTAAGCTTCTTACATCTCTAGGTATCATCCCTCATCATCATTCTCTTGCCCATGATGGGCGTAGAGAGAGATGAGAGACACTCTCGAAGCCAGGCACAGCCATCCGGCCCTGTCCTCTGCCTGTCGCATCAGCGTAGGGCCATCCATCCTGGTCCATTCTTTTATGTTGTCCATCCAGCATTTGGCTTGTCGTCCCCTTCGTCTGCCGCCTTCCAGCGTGCCCTGGATGACTGTTTTGGGCAGTGAATTGTGGCGTATGACATCCCCAAAACCACGACAGCTTCCTCTTCTTGACTGTTGCCAAGAGGGGTTCTTGGGGGCCTGCAAGTGAGTTATTTGGCTCCTTACAAGGTCGTTTGTCTTCCGGTCTTGCCAAAGATCCCAAGCAAGCGCCTGAAGCATTTAGTTTCAAACGTCGGGATTCTCTTGGTGGTCTCTGCTGTCCATGGCCAGCTTTCGCAGCCATACAGCAGGATGGACACACCAGGACTTGTACAGCTTCATCTTTGTAGGAAAGCTGATCTCCCTGCTCTTCCAGATCTTGTTTAGCTTTGCCATTGTTTGCTGTTGCGATCGCTAGTCTGGTCTTGATTTCTGTTGTAGAGCGACCGCCCTTTGGGTGAGAGGGGCGCCAAGGTATTTGAAAGCGCCCACTTCTTCAAGCTGTTGTCCGTTCATGTAGATTTCAGCATGGGTGTTGGTTGTGCTGTTGACCAGGACTTTGCTTTTTCTGTGCTCACTTCCATTCCATATGCACCTGCCCTTTCTTCCAGTCTCTTTGTCGGGTCTTGTAGTTCTTCTTTGCTGCCTCCCATCGGGTCGTGTCATCTGCGAACCTCAGTTTATTGATGGTTCTTCCCGATGGAGACAGTGGAGTGGAAGTCATGAGGGTTTAAACGCATGATGTTTTCCAGGAAAAGATTAAAACAGTAGGGGAGATAGCAGCAGCCTTGAGGGACTCCAACTGTGGTCTTGAAGTAGTCCCCTATCTGGTTGCTGAGGAGGACTGCGCTGCTGGGTGTTATACAGCGCCGGGAGGGTTTTGGGGACGAGACCCTCCTCTATGCCAACTTTCTGAGCACCTGCCACAGACCCTTGTGCCACACCCTGTCAAACGCTTTCCTAAAGTCAATGAAGTTGTGGAACAGGTCTCTCTGATGTTGTAGATGTTTCTCCATCAGTATCCGGCAGGTGAAGATCTGTTCTACTGTGCTTCTGCCTGCCCTGAATCCAGCTTGTTCTTCCGCCAGGTGTTCTTCCGCCTCTTTCTTCAGTCGATTCAAGATGACTCTGAGCATGATTTTACTGGTGTGGCTAATGAGACTTATTGTTCTGTATTTCTGGCATTGGCGAGATTTCCCTTTTTGGGCAGGGGATGATGAGTGATTGAGTCCATTCTGTGGGCCACTGTTTTGTCTCCCAGATCTTCGACAATCGATGTTACTAGAGTGCCCAAATTCCTTCCCTCCATGTTTGAGCAGCTCGCTGGAATATTGTCTGCTCCAGGTGATTTCCCTGCCGGAAGGCTGCCGATGGCTTCTTCCCTTTTCTTCTCTCTATCACGGGTAGTGGTGAGGATTCCCTTGATGGTGTTGAGTCCCCCTCAAACAGACTGTCGTCTGGCTGTATAGGGTAGTTGTAAAGTTTTTGGCAGTACTGGGGTCCATCTGTTCAAAACAGCGGAGCTTTCTGTCGGCAGCTCGCCTGAGTATCCTCGTTGACTGACGATCTGTTTGCTGCGTCTTGGTGGGTTTTTCAGTGTTTGGGGAAGGCAGTTTGCTGTTTTCCCTTTTCCATACCTTTCTCGATGTTCTCGCACTGATTATTGATCCATTGTTCTTTGGCTTCAATCATTTCCTTCTTTACAAGGTTGTTGGTTTTTCGATACTGTGCGGCTTGTTCAAGGCTGGAATTTTTCGTATTCTTCATGATCTTCTTTTGTCGCAGAGGTCAAGGATGTCGTTGAGATCCATGCTTGTGTTTCTTCCTCTGTCGCCAAGTAAACCCCCTCTGCTGTTTCGCAGACTGCCTCATTGAAGCTGTTTGGGGGTCATTGATGTCATTGTCCAGGAGGTGAGTGCTGCGAACCGCCCCCCGAGCTGTGGCCTGGAATGCCTCTCTATCTCCTGGGGCTTTTAGCTTCTCCAGGCAAACTTGATGCGGGCTGCGCAAACTTGGTACTTTTTCTTCAATTTGATCTTCTTGTGAGCAGCACGAGATCGTGGTCGCTGCCTATATCAGCTCCGGGTATGTCCTCGCTTTGCTTTATTTATGCTTGATTTGAAGCGCCGCGGAGTGAGGACAAAGTCGATCTGGTTATGAGTCATTCCGTTCGGCGCAAAGCCAGTTGTTCTTTTTGACAGTTTGTGGGGTAAAGGTGTTGGGAATGGTGAGCCGTTGGGTGCGGCAAACTCCAGAAGGCGAAGAGAGAGACAGAGAATGTTTAACTCTAGGGTTTTCTATACTGTGGTGCATTAATTTCAACGCCATTTTTGGGCAGGTAGGTAAGACCATAGTGTAGCAGGATATTCACAGAACTGAACATGTGCTTGGTCTGTGCGCTCTAGGTTTGAACCCACTTTTCCCCGGAACAGACGGGGGACTGGTAGGCACCTACTCCACACCCCCCCTACCTCTCTTTCTCCAACCTTCTCTCCCCTCCACCACTGTTCTCAAGTTGATATGGCTCACAGAGATAGTTGGGAAGTGAGGCATGTCATCATGATCTCTGCCTTGCAATCGTTTAGTCAGGTCCATTAATCATTGTCCGGACATTGCATAGTTTAGAAGTGCATACGTGAATACTTTTTTTTTCAATCAAAATATGCTGAATGGGCCGCTTTCTTTCATTAGAAATCTGCATTGTGAGGTCCGAAGAGGAGGATGTAAACAAGAGAGCTAAGGGTGTGGCTGTCAGTGACAGAAAAACGAAGATGACTACCAGCTGCAGGTTATGATCAACCAGATTCGTAGGCAACACGAATTAATCAGACTTTGGAGAGTTGCTGTTTTATTTTTGCCCGCTATGTGTGTGTGTGTGTGTGTGTGTGTGTGGTGTGTGTGTGGTGTGTGTGTGTTTGACATGGCTGAATGTGAGAAAAAACAGAGGTTTGTGGCTCCGACTGATCATCTTTCAAACGCTGGTAACTTGTCACAGTTAACAGATTGAACAATGGCAGACTTTTGCGCAAACGTTGTATCGTTTCATTATTGTTGTTGGGAAATGTTATTTTGAGATTATTGCCTCAAACTGAAAACTCGTACGCGCGGGGATAATCTGGCACAAAACACACACATATGCACACTTACACTCATACACGTGCGGGGCGCTACACACAACACACACACACACGCACGTATGCACGCTTACAATCACACGGGCGCCTGCGCACCACACACACACACACACACACACACACACACACACTCAATTACTCTCTCTCATTCTCTCTCTCACCGACATTGATTTAACAACAGATAATGTGATACAAAACTAAAATGAACCCATTGAAAAGATAGATTTTTTTCCACTTACCACCGAAATGAAATTCGTGTTGAGCACAAAAACCGACAAGACAGCCCTCTTCGCCGTTCGTTTGCCTGCTCCCCTTTTGCGTTTTGTCTGCTCCGTTCCGCTTTTGCAAAACAAGCAAAATTTTTCACAGCCAATGAGAGAAGGTTTCACCATTGCTGGGAAGGGGGCAAAGAGGTTGTCACCAAGGATACTTGCTGGCTACGGCGTACCCAATTTTTAGCGCCTTCTGAAGTCATCTCTAGGAATGGAAGTGGGGCGAAACAGATGTACCATAATTATTCCTTGTTGTCCTTTATTATTCTTGTTGTCCTTGTTCATCGCTTGGCTCAAGAATTTTCTTTTCGACTTTGTTGCCTTCTCGATTTTTTCAATAAACAAACAAAATAGGTAAATCTCCCCCACAAGAAAACATACTCCACAGGAATGCTGCTTACTCACCGAAGCAACATTCCTTTGGGGTTAAGTTATCTTGTGGAGGAAAAGTTACCCGTTCCCGGCTCATTCATGTTTTTTAAAAATATTTTCGTGCCCCAATTCCTTTCCCCCCATGTTTGGAGCTCTGCTGGAATAATTGTCTGTCCGGGTGATTTCCCTGCCGGAAAGGCTGCCGGGCTTCTTCCACTTCTTCTCTCACAGGGGTGGGGTGGGGATTCCCTTGATGGTGTTGAGTCCCCTCAACAGACTGTCGTTTGGCTGTAAGGTTAGTTGAAATTTTTGGGAAAATCTGTGTCCATCTGTTCAAAACAGCGGAGTTTCTGTCGGAGCCCCCTGAGGTTCCTCGTGCGACATTTTTTTTGCTGCGCCCTTGGGTAGGTTTTTCGGTGGTGAAGGCATGTTTGCTGTTCCCTTTTCCATACCTTTCTCGTGTTTTCGCCCCTGTTTATTGACCATTGTTCTTTGGCTTCATCTTTCCTTTTTAAAAGGGTTTTTGGTTTTTTTCGAACTGTGCGGCTTGTTAAAGGCTGGAATTTTTCGTATTTTTCAGTGACTTTTTTTGTCGCGAGGGGTAAAGGATTGTTTGAGATCCTGTTTTTGGTGTTCTTCCCCCGGTCCCCCAATTTTTAACCCCTTGGGGCTGTTTTCCCAGACTCCCATTGAATGTTTTAGGTCTTAAAACATTGTAGGGTTGATCCCCTGCGAACCCCCCCCCCCCGAGCTGTGCCGGGAATCCCTTTTTATTGGGGGCTTTTTTCTTCTCCAGGTAAAATTGATGCGTGGCTGGCAGTTGGTACTTTTTTTCTTAAATTTTGATCTTCATTGGGGGCGACGTTTCGTGGCCTGTATTCGCTCCGGGGGGTTTTTATGTCCCCCGCTTTGCTTTATTGATGCTTGTTTGGCGCAATGGGGAAAAAGTGTCTTTTGACATTTTTGGGATGAGGTTGTTTTTTGCATTTGGGGGGAAAAAAGGGGGGGCCTTTGGTGAGCCGGGGGGGGCAGGGGGAAAAAAATAGAAAAAGGGAAGAGAAGACGGAATTTTTAAAACTCTAGGTTTTCTTACTGTGGTGCATTAATTGAAACGCCATTTTTGCGGGTAGGAAAAAACCATAGTGAGCGGGATTTCCGAACTGAACTTTGGGGCTTGGTCTGTGCGTTAGGTTTAACCCACTTCCCCCGGAACAGGGGGTGGATTTGGTA
>CM031613.1:34045226-34052726 GCA_018398815.1 Conus ventricosus
TACCACACAGCTGGTGAGAGTTGGATCTTTACAACAGTGGTCTATGCACAAGATCGTCTTACAACAGTCATTGTTGAATTTGTGTGTGTGTGTGTGTGTGTGTGTGTGTGTGTGTGTGTGTGTGTGTGTGTGTGTGTGTGTGTGTGTGTGCGCGCGTGCGTGTAGGTGTGTGTGTGTGTGTGTGTGTGTGTGTGTGTGTGTGTGTGTTCAATTTATCTATGAGCAAGGGCATTACGCAGTAAGTGTTGGATCTTTTCAATATTTGTTTGGGAGCAAGCGCATTCTAGAACGTTATGTTCTAAATCTTGGCAATGTTTGTCTGTGAGCATGACACAAAATGTGAAGAGTTTTGTCTGGAATGTGGAATGGAGCACTTTACATGACGCCCCCCCCCCCCCCCTCCCCAAACTCTCTCTCTGTGTTCTCCAAAGAAACAGGACAGTTGACACAGGTAGGGGCAGAGCGCAGAACCGGATTAACCTCTGAACTGGCATAGGCTACTTTGGTTGTATGTTTGTTTGTTTGTTTGTTTGTTTTTTCTCTCCTAAGTCAGTTGCCTGCCAAAGCACGCACGCACACACATACACACAGAAAAAAATGCGCGCGTACACACACACACACACACACACACACACACACACACACACACACACACACACACACACACACATCGCGTAATGAATCCCTCGACTGTGAACCATCAAAACACCTTCCCACGCTAACACCCACCCAGGCATCCGGATTCATCCCCCCCCTTGCCCCCCCCCCCCCCCCATCCCCTCGCCGTCGTCTCTACCCCCTCAAAGAAATATGACAAATCACACAGGCAAAACGCACAACGCAGAACCGGACCAACCATTCAACTGGCGTACTCTCTTTGTTTGTTTGTTCTCTCCTGGGTCAAGTACCTGCCTGGACAAACAACGCCCTGGGCGCCGGTCTCTTTTCCAACTCTCCCCACCTCTCTCTTTGCCCTCTTCCGTGTCATCAGTACCATTTGTTCCAGCTTCGCAAATGCACTGTTTCCCTTCGCACGTCATTTCGACCATTGGGCAGTCTTTCCGTTGACTCACATATCGATTTGTGTCACTGTCCTTTTGAATGAGCGTAACTAATGAACCTAAGTATCTTCTCGGTGACGTCGAATCTAACACTGAGGTGTGTGTGTGTGTGTGTGTGTGTGTGTGTGTGTGTGTGTGTGTGTGTGTGTGTGTGTGTGAGTGCGTGCGCGTGCGTGCGTGCGTGCGTGCATGCGCGCGCGCGTGTGTGTGTGTGTGTGTGTGTGTGTGTGTGTGTGTGTGTGTGTATGCACGCGTGCGCCTGTTACATGCTTGACTCTGTGACGTGTACATTTAGAAAACAGAAAGTGGTTTGTGTTCTTCAGTCTATCCCTCTGTTTCTCTGTCTGTTTTTTCTTGTTTTCTTCTCCTTTTATTCTAATCTTCTGTCTTTCTTTCTGCTTTTTTTCTCTCTCCCTCTTCTAATAACGCTTTTGCACTCGCTCCTTTAACTGAAGCCTGGCTCTGCAATATAGGAGATTGTCACATTGTGGTCTAAGTTCATTAACCGAGGTATTACCTGAGGAAAGGTTAACGACCTCTCAAGCGCTGCGAAAGTACAATGTTCAGTGAAAACTACGAAGGAGAAAGTGTACACTTTCGCCTACTTTACACACGAATAGTAACGTCCGCACACACACACACACACACACACACACACACACACACACACACACACACACACACACACACACACACTGTCTTTCTCAGTCATGCAAATACTCATTCAAACACACGCACACATCTGCGCGCGCACACATATTCACATGTATGCGTGCGCGCGCGCATCTACACACAGAGACACAGACACAGACAGACAGACACAGACAGACAGACAGACAGACAGACACACACACACACACACACACACACACACACACACAACAACACACACACACACACACACACACACACACACACACACACACACACACACACACACACACACACACACACTCTTTCGATTACTTTCAGGAATAGTAGGGACTGCGAGATGGTCGCTGCTTGCTTGCGCTGAGCCCTTTTCCTGTGTCATGGTGTCATCAATGAGCCGCACTACACGTCTAGTCGAGAGGTTTGGCCGATGTGTCCTGTGTCATGGTGTCATCAATGAGCCGCACTACACGTCTGGTCGAGAGGTTTGGCCGATGTGTCCTGTGTCATGGTGTCATCAATGAGCCGCACTACACGTCTGGTCGAGAGGTTTGGCCGATGTGTCCTGTGTCATGGTGTCATCAATGAGCCGCACTACACGTCTGGTCGAGAGGTTTGGCCGATGTGTCCTGTGTCATGGTGTCATCAATGAGCCGCACTACACGTCTGGTCGAGAGGTTTGGCCGATGTGTCCTGTGTCATGGTGTCATCAATGAGCCGCACTACACGTCTAGTCGAGAGGTTTGGCCGATGTGTCCTGTGTCATGGTGTCATCAATGAGCCGCACTACACGTCTAGTCGAGAGGGTTTGGCCGATGTGTCCTGTGTCATGGTGTCATCAATGAGCCGCACTACACATCTGGTCGAGAGGGTTTGGCCGATGTATCCTGTGTCATCATGGTGTCATCAATGAGCCGCACTACACGTCTAGTCGAGAGGGTTTGGCCGATGTGTCCTGTGTCATGGTGTCATCAATGAGCCGCACTACACGTCTAGTCGAGAGGTTTGGCCGATGTAATGCTATTCCGTCGCCAAAACTACACTTCTCTTCTGTGGTGAAAACCGCGCGATTGGAACATGTGTAAGGTTCCAATAATGATGGTGGTTTGGTTTTGTGTGTGAGTTGCACGCTTGCTTAATTGATTTGCTTTTGGTTTAGTTCGTGTGTGAGTCGCACGCTTGGTTAACTGATTCGCATTTGCAGATTTATTTCATTTTTTAGGGTGGGGGTGGGGGTGGGGTTTCATTCGTCCCCTCTGCTTTTTAATTTTCTTTATCGCTTCGTGCTGCTGTCTTTCTGGATGTCTGAAGTCTAGAGAGGGAAATCATGTTTTGTGTGTGTGTGTGTGTGTGTGTGTGTGTGTGTGTGTGTGTGTGTGTGTGTGTGTGTGTGTGTGTTAGAGGCTGGTTAATTTTCTTTCCTTCAATAAAGTGTGTACATCACTGTGTGTTCTTTTTTCTCACTCAAACGGCCGTTTTGTGAAAAAAAGTAAACATTAATATAATTGCTTCCAAAGTTGTTGATTAAAAAAAAAAAACTCGAACGCATTTTTCTTACAATTTACGTTTTTATCAATGGCGCCCGCCTTGAACGACCAAAGCTCTGGATACATTTGAGCGATTATGCCTACGTAACTTTTTATTTCGTTGTGCTCAGGATTTAGTTTCCGCTGCAGAGAAAGTGTGGAAAATGATCATGTACGTACTGGTTATCAGTCACAGGAAACTACTTGTCATCCTAAATGATTATGCGTATGAACAGATGTTAGCACAAGGTTACTGCGCTTTGAGAAATTTTGACATGTCTGTGTAACTGCAAGCGGAAAGTATTTTTCTTTCGAACAAATGTAGCTGGAAATGTCGTTTGAGTGTTTGGTATTCTTTCCAGCTTGTTCATTGTTGTTCTCTGTGTTGTGTCCTTCTCCTTTTGGCCATCTAGTTACAGATTGTGGCGCAGATGTTGTTTTTCTTTTTTTTTTCAAAGCTTGGTAGCTCAATTGTGACATAAAGTATGATAACATCTTTTAACTCAGTTGAAAACAACACTTCTCAGTCCATTTCTGGTCTTCAGACAAAAACTGGTAGTTGGACAACTGTATTTCCGGGATTAAAAAGTGATCTTTTCATTTCCTTTCGCTCTTTACTGGAACTGTGCCTAACAAAGGCCAACCATCCGTGGCTTTTAAGTGACATGAACGTTAGACACCTTCCGTGTCATTAAAAAAAACCAAAACATCTGAGGCATGCGCAGTCGCCAACGCCCCTCTCTGCAACGACGCCAGCCAGTTTTTTTTTGTACTCCCAGTTCTTGTAGAACAGGGAGTACTTTACAATGGGAACGAAGAAATGCTGTGTGTGTGTGTGTGTGTGTGTGTGTGTGTGTGTGTGTGTGTGTGTGTGTGTGTGTGTGTGTGTGTGTGTGTGTGTCTGTCTGTCTGTCTGTCTGTCTGTCTGTCCGTCCGTGGTAAAAAAAAAAAATGTGTTCCACTCGCTCCAGACAAAACTGCTGGACCGATCTTTCTAAAAATTTGTAGATATGCTCATTATGGGTCACGGATGATGCCTGATGTTTTATGTTACTAGAATAACCGTTACTAACGGTTATAAATCATAATTTTGTGATGCACAGTTTAAGCAATAACGGTTTATAAACTTAAGTGTAACCAACTTCTGGAAGCTGCTCGGTAGTATAGTGGTTAGTATCCCCGCCTGACATGCGGGGGACTCATGTTTACTTCGCTCTTACATACAAAATTTCTACCACCAAAAGGGGAGAAAGTGCTATAGTGACTGAGTTATATATATATATATATTTTTTTTTTCCTTCTTTTTTTTTTGGTACTACTTACTGGGAGTACGTTTATATGCTTTGCATCTTGTTTTGTTCTCTGATTCAACGTCCCATCATCCTACAGGTGGCAAACCAGTCACCCTGTGATATCTCTGATATCTAGTCACTAAACGCACGGGCGTGCATGCCGCACGGTCTCCATGTTCCATGACTACGTAGGCCAAGGCACAAGACTTGAAATTCCTTCCTTTGTTTGGTTCTAAAGCTTGCACCAAGCCTCTTATGCAGCTATCGTGATCCATACTTTCTGTTGACATACCCTTTTCACACACACACACACACACACACACACACACACACACACACACACACACACACACACACACACACACACACACACACACACACACTGACTGACTGAAACCATTTACTGTCAGATTAACATAGTGTTGTACTGACAAACACACACACACACACGCTCACACACACACACACACACACACACACACACACACACACACACACACACACACACACACACACACACACACACACACACACACACACACACACACACACACGCTGACACTCACCACATAAAACAAACAAAAGTCATGAAAACATCAAGAACTTGGGTACAGTTCTTGATAATTTTCAAGCTACATAAGATCCAGTTTGGAAAAAAAAGATCAGTCTTTACAAGAGGTCGATTACTGATCTATGTATAGCCTGTGTGAGAAGCAAATTAACTTCTCTTTCTTTTTTCTTTCTTTTCTTTCTTCTTCTTTCTTTCAATCCTTCTTTTCTGTTTAATTTTCTGACGTCCTATTGATCTTGCGATAACAAACTTCTAGTTTATATGAATGTTTTGAATTGTCCCCTAAATGTAGTGATGGTTGGTTTCACTGTCTCATATTTACATTATCATACAAATCATTTTTCTTTCCAAAAAGGATCAGATTAAAGACACTTAAGGGATTTGTGTGAAATAATGTTAGTTTGGTGGTTACATTCTGTTTTAAGTTTGACAATTAGCATTGTGTTAAATAATGTTAATTTGGTGGTTAAATTCTGTTTTAAGTTTGGCAATTAGCATAAACGATCTTTGACCTGCACCTCTGGACCCGTTCTGTCTGACAATGAATCTGACAGTCTCTCTCTATCTCTTGCTTACATCTGTCTGACAATGAATCTCTGACAGTCTCTCTCTATCTCTTGTTTACATATGTCTGACAAAGTGTCTCTGACAGTCTCTCTCTATCTCTTGCTTACATCTGTCTGACAATGTGTCTCTGATAGTCTCTCTCCATCTCTTGCTTACATCTGTCTGACAATGTGTGTCTGACAGTCTCTCTCTATCTCTTGCTTACATCTGTCTGACAATGTGTCTCTGACAGTCTCTCTCTCTCTCTTGCTTACAATCATGTCTGTAAACAGAGGAATTGTCTTTGTACGACAACGGAACGCACATTTGTCCCATCAACTATAACTGAAACCGCACGCGCGCGCGCACTAGAGAGAGAGAGAGAGAGAGAGAGAGAGAGAGAGAGAGAAGAGAGAGAGAGAGAGAGAGAGAGAGAGAGAGAGAGAGAGAGAGAGAGAGAGTTCATTGTTGAAACAGACGACACCATTGTCCATTTTTTAAGTTTTTTTTTCTTTCTTAAAGCTGCCTTCAAAAGAGATCAGCCAGAGCGAGGCAAATTTGACAAGCATTTTTGTCAGTTCAAGAACTTGCCAGCTTAACAATGACATTTTGTGGTTGTTTTGTCGTCGTTTCGACTCAACACTTCTTCGCAATGGCTGCTTAAGAGGCTTAGTGTGTCTCCGCCTGCAGTCATCAATACTAGGTGACACTGCCGTCACTGCTCATTCTCAAACAAACACTAACACACAGCAAGACAATTACTTTCAGAATCGTAGGTTGCAAAATCACACACACACACACACACACACACACACCACACACACACACACACACACACACACACACACACACACACACACACACACACACGCACGCACGCAAGCACGCACGCACGCACGCACGCACGCACGCACGCACAGTCACAATGCACCCGCACACACACAATCAACAGCAACCGATGTAAGCGACTGCAATGGCAAAATTGTTTTCGCTAAGAGAGCGAAAGGGACTTAAAGGATGGCTTGCTATGAATCTTGAACCCCTACGTCTTAAGATCAAGCAAGTCGATTTCAAATCGATGAATTAAGGAGTGAATGGAAACAAAAAAAGAAAGAAGAGAAATTCTTGGTAATAGCTATCAGTGAGTCAGTCTGGCTGTGGGATATTCATATCACTTTTTGAAAACAACAGCAACAACAACAACAACAACAACAACATTGGATTGGGATAAAAAAAAAGACGAGATGGTGGCATCACTCCATTATGTCTTGCTCCTGCATGTGTGTAAACGCCGGATTCTGCTCCTAAGCAACAAAGATGAAGTAACTCTAACTCAGCGCAGGTGAAGGAAACTAGGATGTGTATCCACTCTGCCCACCCTCCCTCCCTCTGCCGCTTGCTGTGCTTTAACGACACGCTTGTCCTTGGGAGATCAGCCCCCAAATAAAGTTATACAGAGCACTTCATGAAGGCACGATCAGGTACAATACATTGCAATAAAACCCCACACATCACACGGCAAGGCAATGAGGTACAATGCACTGCAACACAAGACAGAACGATACAACCAAGACATTGTTACCCCGTACATCTTCTAATGGCGTGGGGCATAAAGATGGTCACAAAGCTGTCTGGACCATGGGTGATTATCTTGTTTCCTTTTTCTTCCACCAACACTTTTTCCCACCCCACTTCTTGTTTGGTCAGCAGTAAATCTAGGGAACTTGGGACCTGGCATCCTGTAGTCTTGTGGAATGGTGATTCCTTTAGCGCACAATGTTCTCCCCAGCGTCATCTGATCTGCAGTTTGGGGTGGAAGTGTGGGGTGCTCTCTGGAAAGGCCTCTATAAGCG
>CM031613.1:34060226-34067726 GCA_018398815.1 Conus ventricosus
TTATCTTCCTGTACAAGTAGGTTTGGCTTCTCTTCGCAGAAGGATGAAGGTCCTTTTGGTGGAAACCTAGCCTGCGTAAAGCTGAAGAACATTCAGCCCTCCCCCTTACCCCCCCCCCCCCCCCCCGCCATCACCCAACCCCAGAAGCACACCACCTTATTTGATGAGCGACGATCCTGCTAGCATATACACTTTGTAGGAATCCACCAGTAACAAAACTTTGAACGGAAGTCGATTTTTATGCTATGTTAATTAACCCCTCCCCCCCCCCCCCCCCCCCCCCCCCCCCCGTCCTTGATAAAAAACGACAAACAAACCACTACCAGTGATAACAAGAACATCGACAACAACAACAAGAATAACAACAAAGAAAAAAACCGCAACAAAGCAGAGATGAGGCTCACATACATACACATACACCTGCCTGCCCTTCTAGCCATCTTCAGTGATATTGCTGATCCCAGAATGACGTCATTGGATTAAACATCTTCCAGCATCCACCGGACGATGGTCATTTGTCTTTATTTTCATCACAGGCACTGGTGACACCGAGAACAACCAGATTCTTCCCTTCAAACTTTCAGGTTTTTATCTCTCTGCGCGCTCATGTTCTCCTCTCTCTCTCTTTCTCTTTTGTTATGCAAATATTTTCTTTCATAATAAGCATATGCGCCAAGCGCGTGTGAGTTCTACTTTTGTTTTTGACCTCATTGCAGGTAGGTCGGTGGCTTTTGCAATTTAACTATTTGAGTTGAGTTGAGTTGAACTGAGTTGAGTCTCTCTCTCTCTCCCTCTCTCTCTCTGTCTCTCTCTCTCTCCTCTCTCTCTCTCTCTCTCTCTCTCTCTCTCTCTCTCTCTCTCTCTCTTGTGTGTGTGTGTGTGTGTGTGTGTGTGTGTGTGTGTGTGTGTACACGCGCGTGTGAATATGTCTGTGAGCTGTCGTACAATCCAGAGACTGAAGTTATTCTTTCGTTGTCAACACTTTGTTTCGAATCACTGCAGCCGAACATGAAACAATGAAAGACATTAAACAGGTTTTCTTTCTTTTTTTCTTTCTTCGTTCCTTAATCTACCGTTCTTTCTTTCCATCCTGTCCGAGGTGAATATTATGTTTATGATTCCACTTTGAAAATACCGAAGGCCAAACAACAATGAATCTTCAAATCAACAGATATTGAGACCGCCACAGTATATACATTTTGATATTTTATCAACTGAATCACAAAAAGATTATGACTTTTAGGGACAGTTTCCAAACACGGATGACGCCGAGGATAAAACCGCCTTAGTCATCCAAAACTCACTTTTGCCATCGTAAAGGAATTTCATCCTTAGAAATCAGTTCCTCCGTGTGGGAGTTGACTATCCCCAAGGTGCCCATTTCTACACCCGGAATAGTCACTGAGACCGCAGTTCTTCCAGACACACGGTTGAAAATGTGATGGAACCAGTGTGGGTATGAGCAGAGAAGCTCGAGAATAGCCTCGTTTGCGTCATTACCAGATTGAGGCTGGAAACTACTACCTTCCCCTCTTTCCGGACATCATTTCTTTTTCTGTCTCCTTCATGCTCATTCGACAGCAGTATTGCTGTATCGTTAGATGCCGAAAGATTTTTGTCACAAGTCTGAATGACTTGTACAACGTCAAGTAGAGGTATACATTGGCAATGCTTTCTTTCCTTTTTTATTTCTTTCTTTCGTTCTCTAGGCAGTTCCCAAACACAGATAGTGATGAGATTGAATTACATCACTTGATAGAGAAATTCGACTTCTTCCATTGTAAATGTTCTTTGTACTTAGAAATTCTTCCTTCTAGATTACGCCAGAGAGGACACTGATATGACACCCACCTCTCTACATTCAACCTGTTCATTTTAACAGACATTAGAGGTACGCGTGACAGATGCCAGAAGGTAAGGTAAGGTAATGTTACTTATAGCCCAGCCGACCGCAAAGGGCCATATCAGGGCTGTCACCACGTTCAAATCAACTGCCAAATAATTCATTCACACACCTCTTTAAGATACCTCTAAAAACCGACCCAAAATTTTGTTTAAAAAAACGTTTCACTGTAAAATCTCAGATCCGATAAAAAAAGTTAATCTCTTTCAAGAATTCAAAGATCGCATAAGGCGGAGCATCTCTGAACGAGATTTTCATGGAATCTGCTGTAAAATGTTTGTGTCTCACATCATGCAAGTCCCAACACTCTAAAAGAATATGTTTCATTGTGAGTGGCGCATGATATGGAATGCCAGAAAGTAATGAACAAGCGCACAAAGAAGGACAAGAACGATCTGATGGACATCCCTGTGGAAATTCTCCAGCTACCGGATTGACCAGACTTCATACTGATGATAATTTGCAGCGACTGGTCCTTAAGAGCCTCAGGAATGAAAGGACGTTAATCACACCATCCAGACACGGGAATAGCCCCATAAGCATCTTTCCCAGATAGACGCTGATCTGATAAGTACCCTTCTTCCTACCATTTGGCGCCCTACCTATTTCATGTCCTCTCCATCCCCAGAAGAATGGTGATCCTTAGAAGCAGTGTTATGGTTGGTACGACAGATTCTGCTCATCATTGATTAAGGTCCTCTTCTGACTATTAACTCTCGCTTTTTGTCTACGTCAGTCTCTCTCTCCTCTCTCTCTCTCTCTCTCTCCTCTCTCTCTCTCTCTCTCTCTCTCTCTCTCTCTCTCTCTCTTCTTCTCTCTCTCTCCCCCCCCCCCCCCCCTCTCTCTCTCTCTCTCTCTCACACCTCCCGCTCGTCTTACTCATTCCCGTCCATCCATCTTGAATCGTTCTGATCCTGATCTTTATCCTCTTTCTGTCATCAGGAACTAATCTACTTTTCACTCGTCACCTTCTTTAACGTTAAGAAGAGAAGTAGAACGACAACTACCAATTACAAATGGATAAATTCGTCTCGATCGTATGGGGTGAAAAGACGTTTGCCACAATGAAGGTATATTATCCTTGCAAGATCTTCCCTCCCTGACCGCGGGGGAAAGGGTGACACCAACGTTCTGAACGTCATCCTAAATGTCCATGTGGAGGGCGATTCTTCATGAGACATGATGATGACAGAGGTCGCAGAATCCACTCAGACATTTATAAAGGGGGACAAGATTAGCCTCGTTTGCATCATTCCAGACTGAGGCTACAAATATTTCGGTAGTACCTTTTTTTTTAGGGGGGGGGGGGGGGGGGGGTCTTCTATCCAGCTCGTTTAAAGCCGCTTGATTTCCCCCAAAGAAGGAGAGTTATTTCTAGTATGTTCAGTGTTGTTCCTCAAGAACTTCTTATCAGTATTAACTCTACAGTTCACTGCCTATTTTCTGTTAGTCTCGCTGTTCCTGTCTCTTCTAAACCCTCTCTCTCGCTCTTTGTTTGAGAAGCTTAAAACCTTCTTCCCTTGGAAACGGGACGATTTGATTTGCCATCATCGTAATCAGTTTCATCTATGAAATTGTCAGTAACCAGATCATCATGAGAATTAGCAGTTCTTTCAAGAGCAAAAACCATGTTTCTAGATTTGTATAATTTACGGATATCCCGACTAGGCTTAGGTTTGATGTGTCTGATACCCATACTTATCATTTCCGTTATGATAGTCGTGTAATAGAAATCTGAATTATTGATTATGCCGAAATTCGAAGACGAAGTTTATATCCCATGACTTGTCCCGTTCTGAGGCATTGCACAGAGCAATTCATTCCAGAAGAGTATTTCAATCGTTCTTATCTTTTCAAATTAATCTTGTAAATGTCATCATGAAATGAAAATACCATTACAGAATAAGCTATTTAGTTACACAAAGCTTTCAAAAAGCGAACTGTGTATGTAACATGAAGAAGACAAATGTCGATCTGCACAGGAAAAACAATGTGATTCCTCATTCTAAGATGCTATGGCCTTTACGAATAAAATATTGAGCCCTTCTCTCTCTCTCTCTCTCTCTCTCTCTCTCTCTCTCTCTCTCTCTCTCTCTCTCTCTCTCTCTCTCTCTCTCTCTCTCTCTGTGTGTGTGTGTGTGTGGTGTGTGTGTGTGTGTGTGTTTCTCTGTCTGTCTGTCTCTCTGTCTTTGTCTCTGTCTGTCTGTCTCTCTGTCTTTGTCTCTGTCTGTCTGTCTGTCTGTCTGTCTGTCTAGTGAAAAACTACTTCCGTCTGTACAAGGCATGCATACGTTAGTCTAAGACCGCGTTAGAAGTTTCAGTTTCAGCGAGGTGTCATGCGTGCAGACTAGTCCATATACGCTACACCACTCTGCTAAGTTTGGAGACCACACTGCGCACGATTTAAAGCTGATGGATAAGTGAATTAATGACCAAGATGAGAGAACTGAAAATGACAGTCTCACGGCAACGACGTAGCAGATGTCTGACTTGCGCATTAGCCCAACGCGCTGGTCAGACCTTGATTAGAAGGAGCGCCTTGATATCCGACTCATGGTCTTTCACAAGGAGATACATACAACCTTATCTTATTTTCGTAATCAGTCAACGAACAAGCACTTGATATACAATGGCAGACGGTGCAACTGTATAGCGAGTGGCTATTGAGCTGTTCATGTCATTGTTAGCTGATCTGGTCTGTACGTCTAAACTGCGAAAGGTTTACAGAACCAGCTTAAAATCCGCCTGTATGAAACTTCAAATGTGTACAGAACCGGGTTTGATTCCATACGATTCATCTAGATCCCCGAAATTAACTGCAATTATTAAGGACAAAAGTAAGATGATAGTTTTTCGTAAAGGAGAATGCGTAGTATCCCAAGAAAAGTGGTCGTTTAGTGGAATACATAGATGAGTGATTAACGCATGCAACTTTGTTGGTGTACATTTCACCACCAGGAATAGTTTCCCTTTTTCGAAGCTGATAGTCATCTTGCCACTAGAGTCAAGAAGGCCGTGGAAAGTGTGTTGAATGTTCTGAATACAATCTGGAAACCAGTCGAATTATTTCTTTAAATCGAATTCTTTGACGTTCACATACTGTTGTGTGGCTCAGAAATAGGAAGGCTGTTTGACACATACACAGACAGAGAAAAGGCAACATGTTTGTAATGAAATACTCTCTTTTCATGTGTAGAAGAACTAACATCCCATAATGGGGAGAAAGGGCAATAGTATTCGTTATTGACGGCTCTATCTAGCGCATTCGAATATTGGTTTAAAATAAAGGGAATGGATCATCATAGACTTCCAGACAAAGCATAGATGATGCAACGCAGCTCAGCTGCATAAGGAAAGCGAACGTGGGCATCTGGCATGAGAATAACCTTATCTAAATTTGGTTTGTATTTCTTGAGGCTGAACCAAGGTGTTGAATTCATAAACCACTTTTTAAAGTTCTTCAAACAGATGCTCGTATAAAACCGGAAATAAAATTGGAGAAACTATATTACAGAAAGTGTTAGACTGGACTTTTATCGTAGACATAAGTTTTCACATCAATTGCAGTCTTACATGAGACAAGACGCAAAAAAAGTTAATCAGCTGTGCTTTGACACGTTTTAGAATTGGCATATGGGATTTGAAATGCATTCTACAGAAGAAAGGGATCAATCGCAAACTGAGTACGACTGTCCACTTTGTCATGGTGATACTGAGATGGAAAAAAACATATGTCTATTCTGTTGACTCGCCCGTTTGGATTTGAGAAAAGAATTCATACTGTAAACATTCCACTTATCCATCCCCTTTCCTATTACTGAGCCTTCCATTAACAAATACCCTCCCCCCCCCCCCCTAGTCGTCTAATATAATGAGTTCTACTTTTCATGCATTGAGTTATTAAGAGAGACAGACACAAAAACAGTGATTCTCAAATTTGTAAGATGTTGCGCTTCCTACACTCGACTATACAGCATTTATCTGTGAAATGTATGAAGTCACTATGTGCATGGGCCCGTGGTTTTACATTGAACCATCGTCATTGTCATTTTATCTCACTCGTCTGTTAGCAAACTGAGCTCTGGCGCCTTCCCAGCCACCCTCTGATGATTGAAAACAAAGTGTGAAATCTGTTCATTTCACCAAAGACAAATACAGATATAAACGTATCTCTGCCCCGTGTTGCCAGCAATGAAAATTACTCTGCAGATGCTGCAAACAAACCAGTTCATTTTGAAACAAGAATGAAACAAACAGAATCAGACCCAAGGCAGAGAGTGGGCACATTCTTGTCTAAGGCTTGAACACGACCAACCAAAGGACACAGGAAGAATCCCAAACTCCGCAATGACCCGAACATTCACTTGCACACTGTCAACGTTTCAGAGAGAGAGAGAGAGAGCGCCATTGGAAAAAGGACAGTATTTTAGGAGGGGGGGGGGGGGGGGGGGAGGGGATTCAAAATTTTACATTGGTAAAAAAACGGGACGAATATAGTTCCTTTCACTAAAAAACAACACAACAACAACAAAAGAAGTTTGCTATCATGAGGGTACAACATCGTGGGATATCTATCATGGTTAAATACTCCGGAAGTGAAGCTCATTCTGTTTAACTATCTCTACATCGGGAATGTCAATTTTCTAAGCAATTCTTGAAGATACATACTATGACAGATTTCACGGAATCTCTATGGATACGCACAAGGAAGGACAAACATACTTTCATTCTCATTATTCCAGAATGAAGCTGAAGATAGCACTACCCTTCCTCCTGGAATGTTCCTTTTTTTTCTTCCTGGGGAAGGGGGGGGGGGACGGGAGACGGAGGAGGGGGAAGGGGTGAAGGGTTTCTTTCTGGTCTTCTGAGTACTCCGTCTTCAGTAATATGGTTTCCTCAAGTGCAGAGAACATCTTGGAATAATGCATTTCTGCATAAAATTATATACTTCTTCTAAACATCAACTCTGGAGTTCCTATGCTGGTTCTCTGTCTCTCTGTCTTTCTCTGTCTCTCTGTCTCTCTGTCTTATATATATATAAAATCAGAGTTAAAACGCCACTCGGAATACTAAAAATGCTCAACCAAAAAGGGAGCGACATACCAAAAAGGGAGCGACATTCCAGTTTAAACTTATTTTAAACTGGTATACATATGTATATATATATATATATACATATTTGTTAAAAAAAGTATTAAAAAGGAATATTAAAATACTCTACAAATTTGTTTCAAGCTGGGTGGCTATCTCCTGAAGATATGTTGCTCCCCAAGGGGTTGAGCGCTTGTAGAATCGTTTTAGGCTGTGCAACTACATTGATATATATATATTATATATATATATATATATATATATATATATATATATATATATATTATATATATATATATATTATATATATATATATATATTATATAATATATATAAACACTCCACAAATGCTTTTATCGAAAAGTATATCATGTGAAAGAAAATTGCTCGAACGAGTAGAATCAAAATAGAGCGATGACGCATTTGTTTCTTCCCACCGGGTAGGTGTCTTCTGTAACGCCTGAAACCTGACATTACCTCAAAAGAACATAGCCACCAGTTTAAAG
>CM031613.1:34070226-34075226 GCA_018398815.1 Conus ventricosus
CTTGAATGAGTTGTTGTTCTCTCTCTCACCTGTGACTTGTTTCACTTTGATTTCCCATCCTCCCTGATGTGTAAAAGAAAGAAAGTACAGTATGTATAGGCAGATGTGGATGGATGTATGGCTTTGCTGATACATCTGTCGAAAATATCTAGACAAAAAGACCCCCCCCCCCCCCCCCCTGTAAATGCTACCATTAAGAAAATATGTCCTTGTATGCTGGAGCAAAACACCCACATTCTAGCAATATGTTCATCTGGTTTATCTCTCCAGATCCACTTCTTCAAAGCACACTTGATGACAAATGTCGCCGAAACTGTGCATAAAGAGCGATGAGAATAACCTCGTTTGCGTCATTCCCAGAGCGAGGCTGATGTCTAATAAGAGCACTTCAATAACCTCGTTTGCGTCATTTCCAGAGCGAGGCTGATGTCTAATAAGAGCACTTCAATAACCTCGTTTGCGTCATTCCCAGAGAGAGGCTGATGTCCAATAAAAGCACTTCAATAACCTCGTTTGCGTCATTCCCACAGAGAGGCTGATGTCTAATAAAAGCACTTCAATAACCTCGTTTGCGTCATTCCCAGAGCGAGGCTGATGTCTCATAAGAGACACTTCTCCCTGACATGTTGCCACCTTCCTGGTTCCTGCACACGTCGTGTTCAGTAGTGCAGGTTCTCCTCCCGTTGACGACCACCTGCGGAGGGTTGTGTTGTGCATTGTCTTACGTCTGTTATATGTTATTTGTGGAGTCTGAAAACGACGTGTGTTCAAAATCTACTTGTCTGTTTCCTATTGTGTTTTAGATATGCTATTATATTGCGTTCTGTTTTGTCGTGTTTTTGGTTGTTGTATTTTTGGCTTGTGACATTCCTGATATGGGTCTTTTGGTCAGCTCGGCTCTAAGCAATATTGCGTTATCTTACCTTGTTTTCATTTCTGCAGTAGACTGATTTAGACTGCTCCAAAATACATTTCAAGATGAAATATTCAGTTTGATGTGTTATTTGTCTTTTTCAATTGGAGTCGGTGAAATATAGATAAGGCAAATCTTATCCACACCTACCTACCTGGGAGTGACCTTTGACCGCAGGCTCACTTGGAAACAGCAGATCACCAGATGCTGTAGCAGGGCCAAGCTGAGACTGGCGATCATGAGGAAACTTGCAGGAACGGACTGGGGGGCTGACGAACGTATCCTGAAGAGACTCTACACAGGGAGAGTCCGACCTGTAGTTGAGTACGGGACATCAGCATGGGCATCAGCTGCAAAGTCAAACCTTGACCATCTCAACAAGATACAGAACCAAGCTCAGCGTGTCATAACTGGCGCCATGAGATCCACCCCAATTCTGAAGATGGAGGAGACCACTGGGCTGCAGTCATTGGAGGACAGAAGGGACACAAAGATCCTCATCCAGGCAGCAAAATTCAAACGCCTTGAAAACCATCCAATGAACGACAGAATGAGCAGACCCACCAAGAGCCGGCTGAAAAGAGGCAGCTTCATCCACCAGTCAAGACGCCTTGAAAGACAGATCCCAGTCTTGATGGAACACGAAGCAAAGCCTATCGCGGCAAATGTCACCCACCCGTCTTGGAAGAGGCAGGTGTTCGCAACAGTCGTCACCAGCATTCCCGGAGTGGAGAAGAGAGGAACACAGTCAGACACCCAAAGGAAAGCCCTGGCCATGGAGTACATCTGCAACCAGTACCCCCAGGAAGACTGGACCCATGTCTTTACAGATGGCTCCGCCACAGAAGCAACGAGGATGGTGGAGCAGGAATCTTCCTCCGATACAAAGACGGAGATGAAGAAATTGCAATCCCAACAGGAAAATACTCCACCAACTTCCGAGCTGAGCGAGAAGCTCTCTGTGAGGCAGCCACAACAGTCTCTCAGAACTCCATAAGAACAACAGGGCAGGTGGTGGTGTTCTCAGACGCTCTCTCCGTATTCCAAGCCCTCAAGAATTCCCGCTGCAAAGAACAGAACCATCTTACTTCAGCCCTTGTTGCCCTGAGTGCCAGAGTGGAGAAAGTGGTGATGCAATGGGTACCAGCACACTGTGGTATCAGAGGCAACGAAAAAGCGGATATTCTGGCAAAAGATGGTGCACAGAAGGAGCAGGCCAACAACCTGGTGTCATATGATGAAATCAAGACAATCATCAAGGCACAGCAAGGAATAAAGTGGCACCTCCAGCACCCCAAACACAACCCAGAAGACAAATACCATTTGCTGGGACGACGGGAACAGGTCAAGATCTTCCGCCTGAGGACTGGACACAATCGCCTGCACCACCATATGCACACAAAATTTGGCATTGGACAGAGTGGAGAGTGCCCTTGTGGTGAGGGACTAATGACAACAGACCACATCCTTCAAGACTGTATGACGCATGCAGCATCCAGAAGGAAGTACTGGCCAACACCGACAGCAGTGGAAGCCAAGTTGTACGGCACCCTGGAGGAGCTGCGGTGGACGGCAGCCTTCATCGAGGACACCGGGCTGCTCATCTAATGGGAAGCGAACGAGGAAGAAGAAGAAGGCAAATCTTATGATGATCTTTTTGTTCAGTATACACGCCGGAAGACCAGTCTCTGTGTTGCACGAATCCATGAGAATGGCCCAGAGAGAGATCATACGTCTCGACCCCAAACCAGCCACACACAGTTGGTGGGCAGGCACAGACATAACTTACGAATCAAGGCTTTGGCGCAAGGGAGGTGACTGGAATGGTTTAAAAAAAAAAAGGGGGGGGGGGGGGGGGGGGGGGGGGGGGGGGGGGGGGAGGGGGGGAGGGGGTGATGTGGTTGAGAAGTCTTGTTTAACAAAGCAATGGCTGCATGATTTTAGAGCGCTGCTTAGAGTTTTGTATTCGAACAACTAGTCTATGACGGAGAATTTACCTTACTTTTTAACAAAAGACCTAAAGATTTCGTGAATATACATACTGTTTACAGCACAAAATGTTTGCAGCGATCACCTCTTAACAGAATACAGAGTTAATTCTCCCTTTAGCGTTTTCAGTATTCCTGAGTAGCTGACAACGAAAAGATAACGCCAGAATCATCAGTGATCTCCCGCTGCGCTCTATTATCTAACCATTTGAATAACACACATTTTCCAACGACAGTGACTTAAACTGGAGTATTTGCAGGGAGAAAAAATTCTACAGCTTTAAAATCAGGGAAACAGGACGACAAAGTTCTCCCCATTTTGAGAGTACAGCTGTATGGAATGGGAGACTTGACGTTTGATCTGAGGAGTGTAGCAGACTGACTGTGCATGACCACGGAAATGAACTCGACTTAGTGTGAAGACGCAGCACGCCTATGCCATCATTTTCGACAGAATTGATCGTAGCTGAATTTCTAACCTTGTCAAAGTCTCTACTTTTAGGTTTTAAGGCAGATCTCTGCGTGGGTTAATACAGTACTGTTCCATTCCAGGCTTCAAAATGCATCACATATTTTCCTAGGTCAGTACACAGCCACGTCGAACGGCGAGGCTTAACTGTTTTTTTAATTTTAATTTTTATTTTAAAGAAAGAAGCATGGGTTCTGGGAGCACCACAAGGTATGAACAGACTTCATTTCTCCAGAAGAGCTATGGGTCCCAGGAGAATGACGACGCAGGCTGGGCTTTCTTCCTTCTATTAAAAAAAAAAGTGTGGCTGGGTCCCTGGATACCCAGGATGCACGACATGGCTTTATTCTTGCACAAAACGCATGGGTCCTGAGAGACCCACGACCGACAGCAAAGCTTTATAACTTTCTAAAGAAACATGGTTTCCTAAAAAGAAAACACACACACACACACACACACACACACACACACACACACACACACACACACACACACACACACGCATACACACACACACACACACACGCACACACACACACACACACACACACACACACACACACACACACACACACACACACACACACACACACACACACACACACACACACACACACACACACACAAAACCTGCGACGTATGGCGCACAACATTTTAAGCAATGCTGTACGGAGGATGAAGAGTGATGCCAAGTGAAATGAAAAGAATGCACACACGCACACACACCAAAACTAAAACAAAACAAAACCAAATCAAAACAAAATAAGCAAACAAACAAACAAACAAACAAGCCCTGGCCCAAACAGTTAATGAACAACTGGACCCGTCTTTTGGAACGAAAACCAGAATCCTAGAGCTGAGGGACAGCCATGACCATACCAGTTTAAAGAGAAATGGGACCATCCTAACTAAAGGAAGAGTGGCACCGTAATGTGTGAACCTATCATCAAAGGAAACTTGACAGCATGGACTGAAAGGAAAAATGGGACCACATAATTACACGAAAAATGTGACAATACATTTAAATTAAAAAAGAAAATGGGACCAGACAATTAAAGAAAAACTATGATCACACATTCAAGGGGAAAGTGGAACCTCTCAATCAAAAGGAAACCACGCTCACACGATCAGATGAAGACTGTGGAAGAAATGACGGCGATTGACCAGGACAAAGCGAATCACCCACTTTGCCTGATTGGCCGGAACTATGGGTTGGTGACAGGCAGGGTAAGGAGAAAATTCTATCAGTTATACAGGTTTCTCTGCCAGACTCGTTTCGATATAGATAGCATGTTCGTTCTATGGGGTGCATGTGAAGACTGGGAGCCAAACAGCCACATCTCAGGATCAGCCCTTTTGATCTTGAATAAAGCAGAGCACACAGACAGACAGGAACACACACAGATGCCTCGGTTTCACTGGTATGAACGGAAATCTTAAAATAAAGCAGGGAACAGTAAACAATATATTATAACGAACAAGTAGTTTAACTCGTGCTCCATGATGAAATAATTAAACGCCCGAATACTCTGAACGAATGCTGCATACGATATCATGTCGCATAGCACAAACTACAATCGCAGAGCACGCAGATGTAACAAGGAGACATCACCCCCAAAATATGTTCCAA
>CM031613.1:34082726-34090226 GCA_018398815.1 Conus ventricosus
AGGCAGCCACCGTCCACCTTTAGGGAATAATGATACACATCACTGAAAACGAGCAAGCAGTGGAAGTAGAAGCGTATCTCTCTGTGAACGTCAATAGATTTATCAGATCTCTTCTGTATAAACAATGTTCCGGTTTTGGTGCCTCAAGTATTGCACATCGTCCATCGTCAAATATACATAGTCCATTCTTAAAGGGATTCGTCGTGTCGTTCTGTGTAATTCCGCCAGAAAAGATCGATACCCATTCTATATTGTTATGGAATATTTTTATGTCCACAATCAGACGTTAAATCACAAGAATGTATTCACTGAAAATGTTATCGATATCCAGCATTGTGTTCACCGGTCAGTCATCGATAAATGACGTCAGACAAATATTGCCTCATGTCGATCCACGTATCTGTCGATCGACTCTCGCTTACGCAACAGAAGAGTGGTCCCCCTTTTAATTGGTAACTGATTTTTTACGTTAGTTATACAAAAAAGGTCTGGGTTTCACATGATCTTCACATACATATTCCAATTCGAAACATTAAACATATCCTCACGAAATTAAAAAAAAAAACGAAAACAAAAAAACAACAACTTTTCTTTTCAAAGTTTGACGTTAGACAGTGCCGCACGAACAACTTTCTTGGAAACATGATGCTCTGGTCCTCAAAGAGCAAACCAGATAATGTTTTCAATCCACACGACCTGTCGTGGACTTATAAAATCACAATCCGTGACTATGCTCCTCTGAAAAAAAAAAGTCGTCTGGATTATCCCAAGCCTACCTCGTAAAAAAAAGTTTGCTGAGCTTAGCATAGGCCAGGCATGGCCTTTATATTTATTACTAATAGCTCCTATGTCATTAACCCCCTCCCCCCTCCAAACAATGAGGCAATCGCCCAGCGAACGCTTCCCCGTACGACGCCATCGACCAATCTGTCGTCTGATGCTACTAACTCTACTACAGATGATAAACAAATCACCTTGTTTTTGTTTATTTACTACACCCCATGCACACACACACACACACACACACACACACACACACACACACACACACACACACACACACACACACATGCGCCCGCGCTTACACACACACACACACACACACACACACACACACACACACACACACACACACACACACACACACACACACCCACCATTCACTCTCTCTCTCTCTCTCTCATTCTATCTCTCCTTCTCATCCACACACTCACCCATCCATCCCCCTCATATCACACACACACACACACACACACACACACACACACACACACACACACACACACACACAAACACACACTTGCATGTCACACGCATGCCCCCCCCCCCCCCCCCCACACACACACACACATACAAACACACGCACACGCACATACAACTAAGCACGCACACAGACGCGGCTACACACATACGCACACGCACGCACACACACACACACACACACACACACACACACACACACACACACACACACGCACACGCACACGCACACGCACACACACACACACACGCACACACACACACCCACTCTCTCTCTCTCTCTCTCTCTGTCTCTCTCTCTCTCTCTCTCTCTCTCCCTTACATGCACACATATAAACACACACACACACACACACACACACACACACACACACACACACACACACACACACACACACACACACTGACGCTCACAAAGACCCACATATGCGAACACACCCGTATGTGTATTCTGCATATAACTTTTTCAGGTTAATTCAATCATATTTTGTTAATTTTTCTGCCCCCCCCCCCTTTTTCTTGTCGTTAGTTTTCTTCCTCCATTTTTTTTCAGTAAAGGATTTGACGTTTAAAGAAATCAAGACCAAATGTACACACTTTCCGATGAAACTTATAGACAAATCAAAACAACCAAACACAGAAATAGAAAATTTGGACGAGGAATGGAAAGCTCTTAACGCCTCATGACAGCTTAATCTGTTTACAATTCTAAAGAGCCTATGATAAAGGAAAAGGCCGTCTTGGATATTTTTTTTTCTATCTCATCCTCCGTGTCCTCCCCCTCCCCCCTCCTCTCCCGCCCCCCCCCCCCCCCCCCCCCGCCTCACCGCCGCCATTTCCGCCTTCTCAATTCCCTGAAGCCTCAACCCCATCCTTCTCCACGGCAGTGGCGTACAGTCGTCACACGTCGGTTGATGCCGTCGCAAGCTCAGCATCTTCAGTCCACAGAAAGCAATCAGTAGGAAGCCATCTTGAGGCAACCCACTGCAGGAGACACTGCACTGCTACCGAGGCATTTCGGGGATGTCCAGTTGGGCCTGTTCTGATCCACCATACGTAGGACACCGTCTAGCAGGCCCTCTGCAAAGGACGATCATTGCTTGGTCGTAGTTTCAGTTTCAATTTTAGTTTCAGTTTCATCAAGCAAGGAGGCGTCACTGCGTGCGGACTAGTTCATATACGCTACACCATAATATCCGCTAAGTTTTGAGACCACACAACGTATGATTTGAAGCTGATGGATAAATGAATTAACAACTAAGAAGAAGAGGGTCTCGTGGCTACTACTCAGCATTAGCCCAGCGCGCTGGTCAAACCTTGAGTGCCTACCTACCATTTTGTTGTTGTTGTTGCTGTTTTTTTGGTTTGTTTTTGGTATGTGTGTGTAGTGAATGTACACATGTGTGTGTATGGATGTGTGAGCACGGCCCATGTGTGTGTGCGGGTGTGTGTGTGTGTGTGTGTGTGTGTGTGTGTGTGTGTGTGTGTGTGTGTGCGCGCATGCGTATGTGCGCGTTTGTGTTTGTATGTGTGCGCGCATGTGTGTGTGTGTGTGTGTGTGTGTGTGTGTGTGTGTGTGTGTGTGTGTGTGTGTGTGTGTGTGAAGACGTTGCTACGGACTTCCATTGTGGTCAGAGGCTACATGACAGGGCTGTACTTTACGCTGGATTTCATCATATCTCCCAGCGTCATCCAGACCTGAGAGATACAGGCACCTGCAGTGTTCGTCTGGAATTTGAAGAGCACTCTCAGAGACACATACAGTAAGTGTTTGAAACTCGACTGCATGCTTCCAATCTGCATATTTGAGCCTATAATGCACTAAATACCGTCTTAAGCCAGACTAGGCCAAATAATCACACGAAAGGATTCCTCTGATGAAAATATCTCCCCTCCCCCCCCCCCCACACACACAGACACACACCTCCCAGCTATCACGTCTATGACATCAACCTTTAAGTCTTGGCAGTTGGTCTCCTTGAGTTTTAGAAAGCTGATTTTCGTGTGTGGATTTTGCGGTATGAGTTTTTAATCGTGAGCCGCTGTGATTCTTTCACAGGTAGTTTGCAGCATTAACTTTCGTGACACGTACATCAGTCAACCAACTTTCCACAGATTTCGTTTTAGTTCTTGTCATTCAACAGACGTATAATAGCCGCCCATGTCGTCTGTTATGGCCTTCTCAGACTTCCAGTTCGAAAAAAAAAAGCCAGACGAAAGATAGAAAATAAAAAAAGAGAGAAAAGGGAGAAAACAAAGACTGCACTTGAGCAAGAGACAGCAACCGAAGGAATAATTTTGTACGATAAAAAGAGAAAAAAAGGAAAGAGCAACAACAAGAACAACGAAAACAACAACGACGACAGCAACGATAACAAACGTAAATATATATATATATATATATATATATATATATATATATATATAGAATTATAAACAAAGCTTGCTCTTATGTCTTAGATTGAAAAAATAGGGGGAGATACGCATTCATATCTGCAGTGGTAGATGATTCTGCCTAACTAACAGTATGTGCATGAGTGGGTGAATGGGGAAAAATAAAATAAATGCTTCTCAAAATGAGCCTTCAGCAAGCTTATATTCTCCAAGAGGGAGACATCCTCCAATAGGGAGGGAAACTCACTAACATATAACTCCTGGTCATATACCGATATTTCGAAACTTGGTGGTTTCTCCTCAGTGACCGCGGAAAGTGGTAATTTGACTCCTCTGCCTTTTCAGTTTTAAAAAGAATGCAATCCCAGAAAAGGTTGGTGTGCAATACCGTAGTATGTTTGTTGAGTTTTCAAAAAACCAACCAAAGGTGCCATCTAAGAAGCAAAAGAAAATCATAAAAGAGCAAAACAAACTACATTTTCTTGTGAAAAATAGAAAATATAAAACGATATCCTCTAAGACACAAGTGCTGAGGGCTAGTTCTTGGAATGAATCCACAAGGGACTAAAATACAACAAACTAATAAATTCCAAGGATAAGTACCGCACCGTTCCAGCAACTTACAGAGCAGCTTGGTGTTGCAATGACTGCAAGAAATATTGAATTATAAACAAAGCTTGCTCTTATGTCTTAGAATGAAAAAAATATGATTTCTTTTATGATTTTCTTTTGCTTCTTAGATGGCACCTTTGGTTGGTTTTTTGAAAACTCAACAAACATACTACGGTATTGCACACCAACCTTTTCTGGATTGCATTCTTTTTAAAACTGAAAAGGCAGAGGAGTCAAATTACCACTTTCCGCGGTCACTGAGGAGAAACCACCAAGTTTCGAAATATCGGTATATGACCAGGAGTTATATGTTAGTGAGTTTCCCTCCCTATTGGAGGATGTCTCCCTCTTGGAGAATATAAGCTTGCTGAAGGCTCATTTTGAGAAGCATTTATTTATTTTTCCCCATTCACCCACTCATGCACATACTGTTAGTTAGGCAGAATCATCTACCACTGCAGATATGAATGCGTATCTCCCCCTATTTTTTCAATCTAAGACATAAGAGCAAGCTTTGTTTATAATTCAATATTTCTTGCAGTCATTGCAACACCAAGCTGCTCTGTAAGTTGCTGGAACGGTGCGGTACTTATCCTTGGAATTTATTAGTTTGTTGTATTTTAGTCCCTTGTGGATTCATTCCAAGAACTAGCCCTCAGCACTTGTGTCTTAGAGGATATCGTTTTATATTTTCTATTTTTCACAAGAAAATGTAGTTTGTTTTGCTCTTTTATGATTTTCTTTTGCTTCTTAGATGGCACCTTTGGTTGGTTTTTTGAAAACTCAACAAACATACTACGGTATTGCACACCAACCTTTTCTGGGATTGCATTCTTTTTAAAACTGAAAAGGCAGAGGAGTCAAATTACCACTTTCCGCGGTCACTGAGGAGAAACCACCAAGTTTCGAAATATCGGTATATGACCAGGAGTTATATGTTAGTGAGTTTCCCTCCCTATTGGAGGATGTCTCCCTCTTGGAGAATATAAGCTTGCTGAAGGCTCATTTTGAGAAGCATTTATTTTATTTTTCCCCATTCACCCACTCATGCACATACTGTTAGTTAGGCAGAATCATCTACCACTGCAGATATGAATGCGTATCTCCCCCTATTTTTTCAATCTAAGACATAAGAGCAAGCTTTGTTTATAATTCAATATTTCTTGCAGTCATTGCAACACCAAGCTGCTCTGTAAGTTGCTGGAACGGTGCGGTACTTATCCTTGGAATTTATTAGTTTGTTACCGCCAGGGACACAGACAAACAACAAACAGAGTACAGGACTAGACACAATGCATTTCGACCTCTTGGGTCTTCTTGCATTTTGACCTCTTGGGTCTTCTTGCATTTTGACCTTTTGGGGTCTTCTTGCATTTTGACCTCTTGGGTCTTCTTGCATTTTGACCTCTTGGGTCTTCTTGCATTTTGACCTCTTGGGTCTTCTTGCATTTCGACCTCTTGGGTCTTCTTGCATTTTGACCTCTTGGGTCTTCTTGCATTTCGACCTCTTGGGTCTTCTTGCATTTTGACCTCTTGGGTCTTCTTGCATTTTGACCTCTTGGGTCTTCTTGCATTTTGACCTCTGGGTCTTCTTGCATTTTGGCCTCTTGGGTCTTCTTGCATTTTGGCCTCTTGGGTCTTCTTGCATTTCGACCTCTTGGGTCTTCTTGCATTTCGGCCTCTTGGGTCTTCTTGCATTTTGGCCTCTTGGGTCTTCTTGCATTTTGACCTCTTGGGTCTTCTTGCATTTTGACCTCTTGGTCTTCTTGCATTTTGGCCTCTTGGGTCTTCTTGCATTTTGACCTCTTCGGTCTTCTTGCATTTTGACCTCTTGGGTCTTCTTGCATTTTGACCTCTTGGGTCTTCTTGCATTTTGACCTCTTGGTCTTCTTGCATTTCGACCTCTTGGCTCTTCTTGCATTTTGACCTCTTGGGTCTTCTTGCATTTCGACCTCTTGGCTCTTCTTGCATTTTGACCTCTTGGCTCTTCTTGCATTTTGACCTCTTGGGTCTTCTTGCATTTCGACCTCTTGGGTCTTCTTGCATTTCGACCTCTTGGGTCTTCTTGCATTTCGACCTCTTGGGTCTTCTTGCATTTCGACCTCTTGGGTCTTCTTGCATTTCGACCTCTTGGGTCTTCTTGCATTTTGACCTCTTGGGTCTTCTTGCATTTCGACCTCTTGGGTCTTCTTGCATTTCGACCTCTTGGGTCTTCTTGCATTTCGACCTCTTGGGTCTTCTTGCATTTTGACCTCTTGGGTCTTCTTGCATTTTGACCTTTTGGGGTCTTCTTGCATTTTGACCTCTTGGGTCTTCTTGCATTTTGACCTCTTGGGTCTTGTTGCATTTTGACCTCTTGGGTCTTCTTGCATTTTGACCTCTTGGGTCTTCTTGCATTTTGACCTCTTGGGTCTTCTTGCATTTTGACCTCTTAGGTCTTCTTGCATTTCGACCTCTTGGGTCTTCTTGCATTTTGACCTCTTGGGTCTTCTTGCATTTTGACCTCTTGGGTCTTCTTGCATTTTAACCTCTTGGGTCTTCTTGCATTTTGACCTCTTGGGTCTTCTTGCATTTTGACCTCTTGGGTCTTCTTGCATTTTGACCTCTTGGGTCTTCTTGCATTTTGACCTCTTGGGTCTTCTTGCATTTCGACCTCTTGGGTCTTCTTGCATTTTGACCTCTTGGGTCTTCTTGCATTTTGACCTCTTGGGTCTTCTTGCATTTCGACCTCTTGGGTCTTCTTGCATTTTGACCTCTTGGGTCTTCTTGCATTTCGACCTCTTGGGTCTTCTTGCATTTCGACCTCTTGGGTCTTCTTGCATTTCGACCTCTTGGGTCTTCTTGCATTTTGACCTCTTGGGTCTTCTTGCATTTCGACCTCTTGGGTCTTCTTGCATTTCGACCTCTTGGGTCTTCTTGCATTTCGACCTCTTGGGTCTTCTTGCATTTTGACCTCTTGGGTCTTCTTGCATTTCGACCTCTTGGGGTCTTCTTGCATTTCGACCTCTTGGGTCTTCTTGCATTTTGACCTCTTGGGTCTTCTTGCATTTCGACCTCTTGGGTCTTCTTGCATTTCGACCTCTTGGGTCTTCTTGCATTTCGACCTCTTGGGTCTTCTTGCATTTCGACCTCTTGGGTCTTCTTGCATTTCGACCTCTTGGGTCTTCTTGCATTTCGACCTCTTGGGTCTTCTTGCATTTTGACCTCTTGGGTCTTCTTGCATTTCGACCTCTT
>CM031613.1:34095226-34120226 GCA_018398815.1 Conus ventricosus
AAGAGAATAAGACTAGTGCATGACTGAAAGTTATAGAGTTCCAAGTATGCATGCATGTATGTGTGAATGTGTGTACACATATGGTGCTTAGGCGGTTATTTAAAATATATCTGATTAAAGAAATATGTGTATAACTACACTATTAGAAATAAGAAACAGAAGGAAAAAAAAAAACAATATATATATAACAACAACAAAATCAGTGAACACCCCCACCCCACCCCACCCCCCCCTTCCTTTTCTTCCCTCTCTATCCTCTCCCCGTCCTCCCCTCCCCCTCCATCACTTTTATATTAAGAAAAAAAAAATTCAGATATTGTAGTGACCAATTGGACTGATATCTAAACTTACAAAACAATCTTAGGTTAAAGCTGGTGAATTGTATATAATGTGAGTTATTTTGCAACAACACTGGAATAAAAGTATTACAAGTTCTTACGTGTGTGCTTATGCTTGTGCACGCACATGTATGAGTGCATGTGCGTGTGCGCGTGTGTGTATGCATATGCGAGTGTGTTTTGAGTGTGTGTGTGTACATATGTGTGTGCTTATATGAGTGCTTATATGAATAATAATGGTAATTACAAAGCACTTAAATTTTTCAACAAAAATTTCAAAGGAAAAGAAAAAACAATTAACAAAACTAATCAATTTAACAACTATCAAGGCACAGAACCGTAACTTTTCTCCGTCTTTTTCACTTTTAAGCTTTGTACATTATTCCATCTTCCCTCCCCACACTTATGCCCGCCCCACATAAAACAAAAAAAAAAGGAACCTAAAAATACTTCCCCAATGGAGTGCGCTCTAAGCATACAAAAAACTCATGTGTTAGAGCTGGTGACTCAAAGATGGCCTGTGCACTATTTGTCTCAACACTGGAATTATTTTTTTCATGTCTTGACATGCAACAATATGTTCACGTGTTATTTTTTTTTACATAAACACACTATGTTTTTAACATATTTTGTTTTAAAAGCACCGAGTTTCCACCTATACATCAACGAAAGTATATTTTTATTTAAACTAAAGTTATGTTAAATAATTTTAATATCAAAAGTATCAAACTGATTTTGATTGTCATGTTCTATCATTCTATCTTTGAATTTTTTCAAAATATGTGTTTTAACTAGGTTGCACTGCTCATGTACCGATAAGGCTAGTTTAAGATATTCAGAACCAGAGATATGTTTTGCTCCACATTTAGCTGCCCTATCTACTTTGTCGTTATAATAAAAGGAACAGTGTGAAGGAATCCAACAAAAGGATAACTGGGTGCCTCCTTCAATAAGCATGTGGATCAACAGCTGACCTCAATAATCATTTCAGGTCTAGTATGCAGATGAAAATCTTTTAGCGCCTGGAGGACTGATTTTGAATCCACACAAAACAGAGCTTGAAATATTGTTTGGGGGAAATTTAAAAGGTAATTCAAAGCCATGAGTATTGCTGTTAATTCAGCTGTGAATATGGATATGTTACATCCAATATAAAAAGATTTCTCCACCCTCAAGTCTGGGATTAAAAATGCACAACCTGTATGCTTACCAATACATGAACCATCTGTGTATATTTTTAATTGGTTAGTGTATTTCTCGTCAATATGACACTTTGTATAACTTGTGAGCATATTGATATTTTCATCTTTTTTAATGTTGGTGTGATCAATATCAAAATGGGCTTTTTTAAGTTCCCAGGGTGGAATAGGACAAAAGATGGTCTGGGAGAGAAAGCTTCCTTTTCTAAGGAAACCCCAGAATCTGAAAGTATTTTTGATGTATAAGTTGCTATAGTTATTTTGAGAGGTTATAGACTTTGCTCTTTTCGGAAAATCAAAATCTGATCTCATTTTAATTTCTGATTTGATATGTGTTTTTTCTAGCTGTACTTTTAATGACAAATTTAAAAACATGTTAAATCTCTATAATCATCTAGAGGAAGTACCTGGGCTTCATAATATGTACGTGACGATGATGCGTGCACAGGAAGTCCAAGGGCTAATTTCAATGCCTTACATTCAATACTTTGCAGTTTTTGTAATAGATATTTAGGCGCATTGAAGAATATTTCTTGGCCATAAGTTACTTTTGATCTCATTAAAGACTTACATAGAGTAATCAAAGTAGCTGGATCTTGTCCCCACTTTTCTTTAGAAATAATTTTCAGAAAGTTTAATGTTTTTCTCGCTTTTGTTAATAAATATTCGATATGAAGTTCCATGATAACTTAGATGTAAAATAAACTCCTAGAAATTTAATCTCTGTTACGTACTTAAGAGGAGTATCATCCAATGTGAAAACAGGCATACTTTCTGGGTTAGATCCACTGTTAAAAAGAATCATATTTGTTTTTTCGGTTGACAGACTTAATCCATTTAGCTTCATGTAATCCACCATCTTGTTTAGTTCTCCCTGATAGATCTTTTTGACGAATTTTATATCTCGCTGCGAGTTTTCTTTTTTAAACGTTACATCCATCCACATGCATATATCGTCGGCATATTGGACAAGAACAACATTTTTTGATAGTTTGTTTGGCAGATCATGCATTAATAACGAGAAGAGAAGTGGCGCTAATACTGACCCTTGAGGTATTCCCATTGAAAGTGTTCTACTTGTGGAATATGTTTTCCTACTCTTGTTCTTATTACCCTATCCTTCAGAAAACATCTGACATAGTTGTATATATTTCCTGTCAAACCAATGTTTTTAAGTTTGTTCAATAGCTGTAAATGCCACACTTGATCGTAAGCCTTATTTATGTCGAAAAAGGTAGCAAGAACACATTTTCGTCTAGCAAACTGTTTCTTTATATTTGTTGATAATTTTCAGTAAAATTTCTGTAGTGGATCGACCTTTCTGGAAACCAGCTTGATTAATTGGTATTATGTTATATTTTTCACAGTAATGTACAAGTCTATTCATAACAATTCTTTCTGAAAGTTTACTTTACATGTGAAGTTAATGCAATGGGTCTATAATTCTTAGGATCCTTTGTACATTTTCCTTGCTTATGAATTGGAACAACGATCGACTGTTTCCATATTTTTGGCATAACACCATTGCTCCAACATGTACTAAATAATTTATGAAGAAACTCTACAAAGTTTTCAGACAAATTTCTTAACATTTGATTAGATATTGCATCTAAACCAATAGATGATTTTCTTAATGGCATGGATCTAATGGCTTCTTTTACTTCTTGGATAGTTATAGGAGCATTGATATTGTTACTATTGTCTGCTGTAGATTCATCCTGTGCTTTACTACCTTCTTCGTTCTCTCTGTATATTTGGTCCGTACTTGTTAGACCTTCAGTGCGGCTTACCTCAGCAAACATGTTTACAAAGGCTTCTGCTTTCTCATCAGCACTAAGAGGACTGTTGTTATCTATTTTTATAGGGTACTGTGGTGATGTTAATCCATTTTTCATAGCTTTCAGTTCCTCCCACACTTTACCAATATCTTTATGATTTTTAACTTCAGAGTTACAAAATTCATTCCAATGCTGCAACTTTGCATCATCTATGACATCTACACTTTCTTTATCCGCCTCTTTCATTTCTTTATGATTACTTGCTGATCTCTTTTTACAATAAATCTTGAATCTTTCTTTTTTCTTTTTATTGGCTGTTTCACATTTTTTGTTCCACCATATATTTCCATTATGTTTCTTTGACTTTGTGTTTTTTATCTTCGGGATCGACTTGTCAGCTGCTGCTAAAATATATTTACAAAATGCAGTGTATTGGTCATCTACATTTTCATTAGCTGAGAACACTATGTCTGTGTTGTTAAGATTGATTTGAAAAAGTGACCAATCTGCATTTTTGTAAATATATTTTGGAATAATATCTTCTGAGATTTCCTGTTCTAATATGTCATTTAACGATATTATTATTGGAATATGATCTGATCCCAGTGGGTTATCTCCAGTTTCCCACATTGAGTTTACTACAAGTGATGGAGATGTAAGGTTAAATCGATGGCTGAGGGGTTATGGGTGGCTATATCTGGAATGCGAGTAATACTTCCATTATTTTAGCAAATATAGATTAGAATCAGCTATGTTATCTAGTAATCTATTACTTGTAACATAAGAGCAGCCATGGTCCCAAAAAGGAGCATGTGCGTTAAAATCTCTCCAATTTAACCCATTTGTCTCTTTGGTCTTGGAACCCTTTTAGCCATTCTGTATTCGTATCATCAGGTCCTTTTGGAAGGTAAACCGAGGCAATGTTCAATATCAAAGAAGAAGTAAATTTGACCATTGCTGCACAGCATGAAGCAGAAGGGATGTTACTGGATACTGGTGGAGTTCTTTCACAAAAAATCCAGGCCTTCACGCACATAGATAGCTGTTTGTATTCGATCCGCACATTGTTCATAGACTGGGGGGTGATAGAACCCTGGTAAATGTGGTAGATTATCACTGTTGACATTTAGTGATTGTAATAATAATACATGAAACTTATTTATTCCAAGATATTGATTCAAGTATGATATATTTCTTGTTATGGAGCGACAATTCCATTGGAGAAGCTTAATAGTTGGTCTCTTTCTTGTTGTCATGATAAAAATGTATATAATAAATGAAGTGACTGAGAAACTCCTTTCTAACGTATATTAGCAGTAAGGACCTGCACGATACCCATAAGACTTAAAACAAGAATTATGAAACAGAAATGCAAAATAATAAACTAAATAGTCTTCAGTAATAAAATTCAAATTGTCACGTTAACAAGTGAGGTGGAGGTATATAACTGGGCTCCACTACATGACTAGATTTCAGTCAATATAGAGACTTGAGGGAGATGCTCCCGAACACTTAGAGCATTTCATAGCGGTTCCACCAAGGTCCCCTCTCGTCCCGATACAGCATCTGAGTACCCCAACGCCCTGGATGGGGAGGTAGGCGGCGAGATGGCTTCTTGGGCTTTTCCCAAAGGAGGTCTCGTAGATGCCGGCCAAGGTTAGCTGCCAGGATCGATGATCCTCTGGTGGTTGGATGCATCCCGTCTCTCCCGTAGTCATAGAAGTTATTGTGTGGTACGAAAGAAATAATTTCGTCAGCCAGCAGTTCTGTTCTTACAAGGGCATTGAACAATTCACGTTTAGCATCCAATTCAGCATCTTCTACTGCAGTTGCCTGACTCACAACAATGTGTGATGATGGGTGTTTCACTTTGATTTGTTTGACTGCTTTTGTGAAATCTTTGCTGACTGTTTCTGCGTCCTTCGATTTCAAATCATTGATACCACAGTGAATTACTATAGCGTCTGGTATTTCTGAGTCGTTTGTTGTATCAGGTAGTTGAAGACTCAGTTTTGTGTGGCATATGTTTTCTGTCGTTTGGAGGTAAACCCATACGAACGGCCTAGTCTTTTCATTTGTACACCTTTCAGTATAGAGTCAGAGTGTAAGATCACTGAAGGAAAATCATTGTTCTTTTTCGTATTGGAGTCTTTGGATGACGTTTTGCTTTTCGCGTCATTTGCCTTTATGACGTCAGATTTTCTTTTTCTTGTCTTCCAGTGTTCCTTTTTTATTTATTTGCCCCTTCACGCCCGTTTTCTTCACAAGTACATTGGATGGCGATGGAGATGAGGATGTTGGAGTGGAACTTGCTACTTCTACGTAAGATTTAAGGCCAGGGGTAATGATCTGGGGTTCTGTTTGTGTGGTAGCCTTGGCAACTGATGTTACTGGCCTAGCCTGGATAGACTTCAGTTTTTCTATTTCATGCCTTTGATCGTGCACAGCTCTTTCTAGGGATAGTATTCTGTCACAGAGTTTCAATATAGTATTTTTAAGCTCACTAAACCGCACTGGTGATCACTGTAGTGTGCGTAGTGTCGCTGAAGCTTGACGTGTTTGGTCTCGCGGTGTCGGAATGCTGTTCAGAAGCGGCAGTTGAGGTGGAAGTGGCGGCATCACTTGCGCCGTCACCTGCTTTGCCACAAACATCCCCAGTTCCTGAGCCAGTTTTTTTCTCTTCGTCATTGTCTTGTTTTTCAAAGACTCGTCCACGTCTTTTCCCTGGGGTCTTTCTCGTCATTATAGCGGATGCCCAATAAAAACGTTCACATGGAGAAAAAGTTGTTTGCACTCTCCGCCATCTTGGTCACGTGTCTCTTGTGGTGTGTGTGTGTGTGTGTGTGTGTGTGTGCTTGGGACACTCTTTCCTTTTTTTCCCACTCCACCACCCCCGCCTTTACCAATTTTTTTTGGTCTTTTATTTTTTCCTTTTCTATCTTATTAACACGGGAAACGACTGAATGAAGCGCCAGCCGGCAGCTCTTCAGTCGCCACTACCCAGGTAGGCAGCCCGTTGTGTTAACGAGTGTGGATTGCAAAGCGCTTAGAGCTTGGTCTGTAGTCGAGGATAGGCGCAACATAAGTATTCATATTAAAATCAAATAATAATTTAACCTGTTTTGGTTCTATCTTCCTGTGTCTTCCTTCTGTCTCCCATTTAAAAATTATTTCCCCCTACTTCTTCCTACCTTTTTTCTTCCTACATTACCAACCTTTCCCTGTGTCTTCCTACCTTTAGCGATTTTTTTTTTCTGTTCACATTTTCTTATTTCTTCTTACCTTTCGCCATCATTTATTCACATTTCCCTATTTCTTCTTACCCTTTGCCATCATGTATTCACATTTTCCTGTGTTTTTTTCTTACCCTTTGCCATCATTTATTCACATTTCCATATTTCTTCTTATCAATTGCCATCATATATTCACATTTCCCTATTTCTTCTTACCTTCTTATTTTTTTGTCATCTATTTTCCCCAACTTTTTCTACCTTTATCTATCTTTTATCTAACTTTCCCAACTTCTTCTCATTTTTTGGTATGCATTTTTAGTCCCCTTTCCTCACTTCATCTTACCGTACTTACATTTCTGTACTTCTTCCTACCGAATGAGTCAATTCAAGGTTCACCTTTGTTTTATTTGTAAATGAATGACCAACCTTTATCATCCATTTAACATACAGTGTGGCGATTTATTTGCTGACATACAGTACGTCGGTCACAATATTAATGAAATGAATTATCATCTAAATGTCGGCATGTCATCTTTTGAACACTGATGAGAATGATGTAATTGTCCATCCTGATAAAACAGAATCCATGTCGATTAGAGCTCGTCAGAAAAGACAGAAGATGAAAGAAAACACACGGAAAAAGTTATCAACAGTTATAAAAGCGAGTAGTTAAGCACGCATCATTAGGTGTTAATTATTGATCAAAATCTGTCGTGGCAAGAACAAATTTACAGCTTTATAAAACAGGTTTCTTCCCGTGTTCTCCATTTATCACAGATCTTAAATAAATGTTAGCGAACCGCCCAGAGAACGTGGACAAACGAGTCACAAGACAAAACACAACGCGTTTCGACCTCTTAGGTCTTCGTCAGGTGATATATAAACGAATAAAACAACGAAAATTCACTTAGCTTTGATCGCTTCAGATCGCTTAGGGTTCAGCGCAAGGAAGAAGGCGTTGAATGAGAACGAGGCTGTTGGAAGGGAAATAGTGAGTGAGATTAAATAGTTTCTTGATGTCCATTCCAGACAGATTTTTTAAAAATAAATATTTCTTTTGTTGTTGTTGTTGCTTTTATTCGGAGTATTTAGGCTATTGCTCTGTTATTTGGAGATAATTGTGCACCATCTACTCCAAGGCCACTTTATTCCTTAGAGAAAAGTACCATTAAAATGATAACCGACATCAAATCTTCTAGTATATCTATGCATCGTATACGTAAATAGTCTGAAATCCTACCTTTTTGTTTACATCTCAGACGTCATACATGTATTTGCATGGAGATGTTTTTGATAGCGCCCGCCCACAATACGTCATATCAATGTTTGGTCTCCAGCATTGCCATATAATCTGAAAGAACAATTGTACCTAAACTTAATATCATTTTCATTCAAAACGAGTTCGTCTTTACATGGCAGTAAAGAATGGAACAGTCTTCTTGTCTTGTCAAATTCCGTTAATGTTAGATTTCAAGATTAAAATGAGAAAACATTTTTCCTTGACACGTATGACTGATCTCGTGCCAAGCACCAAAAAACAACAAAAAAAAAAAAACACAACAACAAACAAATATAAAAAGAAAAACGAAAAAAAAAAATTAAACGAAAAATTTGTATATCGACGAACAAAAAAGACAAACAAATTACAAGACAAAACACAACGCGTTTTGACCTCTTTGGTCTTCTTCAGGCATGACAAGCAACATGAAATAGAAATGAAAACAAAGAATGGGCAATCACTTACGTCTCTCTCTCTCCCTCTCTAAACGTATATCTAAAAATGATTTGAAACTTTTGAAACTTAAGATCTTCATTTGATTGTGTGGAAGTGATTCAATGCCTTATAGTTATTAATGCTGAACGAAAAGAAGGGAACAGAAAATCAGAAAATGGGAAAGAAATTAAAGAGAAAGACAGAATGAAAAACTGAGAGGAATACAAGGAAAAGGAATGAATGAGAGAGAAGAAAAGAGAGAGAGGACAGTGTCACATATACAGACGCACTAACTGAAACCACAAAAGAAAGTTGAGCAGAAGGAGTGCACAACAAAAGTGGGTGAGGAAAATGTAATGGAAAAATAAAACTCTGGAAAAACATATGGAGATAGATCAAACAAAGAATGGTAGAACAGAAAATAAAGAAAAGAATGAGACACAGACTTTAAGAAAGATACAAGAGGGAGGAGGAGGAGGAAACCGGGCGAGGAGGGGGGGGGGTTAAAGAAAACACACACACACACCACACACACACACACACACACACACACACACACACCACACACACCGTTCCCTTCCTTAACACCTTTAATGTACAAAATCGCCATCAGATCTTTTTTTTACAATTGGCTTTCTCGTTCACAAACTAGCGCCATGGACTCGTTTAGCAGCAGTGTGATAAGCCTTTGCCCGCCGTCAAGAGAAAAGAACTCTTGTGTACTGCAAGTGTGACGACGTCATGGCCCCGAGCCCATCCTGTTGTTTCTTCCTGTTGCCTGCTCGCAAGATGGTGTGTTCCTTCACATAAAAACCATTCCCAGGTTGTATGTGCTGTCGGGGATTTTGTTTATCAGAAGTCCGTTGTGTGGCCTACACGGGTGAAGCGAAGACATAAGTAGGAAGAGGATGATGGACACACGCATCCATACACCCCTCCCCCTGGACACATGCGCACAATACGTACGCAAATATTGGAAAAGTAGAAAAAGTTAGGGAAAAAAAGGAGGAAGGCAAGGAGACTAAGGAAATGGGTTAGGATGAATAAAAGGTGAGATTAAAAAAAAAGGAAAGGACAATTACAGGGAAAGGTAAGTGAAGGACAGGCAAAAGTATATAGGAAGGGATCGGGAAAAGGTAGGTATGGGGAGAAAAACATGTTAAAAGAGAGAAAGAAGATGGAGAAGGTAGATGAGAAGAGGGGAATGGACAGAAAAAGAGAGAAAGAATGGGAAACAGTAGGAAACAGTGGATAAACGAGAGCAAAAAAGAAAGGAAAATACGAAAATAGTGGAAGAGGCTATGAAAAGAAAGGAAAGGGTCGAAAATAAGGACCCCCCCATTTTTACCCTACCTTGTCCCCACGTCTCTATACCTTCTTCTATTCTGTTTACCCACCTTTTTGTAATTCTTCCCACCTTTTTCCATCTTCCACCTGCCTTTTCCACATGCTTCCTACTTATTCGTATCTTTTACTCTCCAATCAGATTCTGTTTTTTACGCGCCTAATCTACCTTCTTCGTACCTTTTTGCTGAATATTCACATGAATACTACTTTTTTTTTTAAACATTCACTTCCCTACTTTTCATTATCGTGTTCTGTTGTGTACCTACCTTTCTCTACTTCTTCCCTATCTTTTTCTCACATTTTATGGACTTCTTTGTAGCGTTGACTTATCTTTTCCCTACTTTTTCCTATGTTTTTTTTTTCATCGCTTACCAACCCAACCTTCTCTTGTCTTAGCATACTTCCGACCTTTTCCTTTCTGTTCATGGCCTCTTCTGTGTGTTTTATGCAGTATCATTTATCCGCCTGTTCGCTGCCTTTTCCTACTATTTCCTCTCTTCTCCTGTCCATTCCCCTTTCTTAATACCTTCTCCACCGTCTTTCAATCTTTTAACATACATTTTTCTCCTCGTACCAACCTTTTCCCATCCCCTTTCCACCTTTGCCAATCTCTTACGTACTTTCCTCTGTAGTTTTCCTATCCTTTTCTTTAATCTCACTTTTTATCTATGCTAACCCATTTTCGTAGTATCCCTACCTTCCGCCATTTTGCTTACTTGTTCTATTTTTTTCAGTATTTACGCATGTTTTTTTTTCTGCTTGTATGTGTGTAAAACTTCTGAAAAACATTTAAGAAGATGGAAGTCATTTAACACTTCCTGAACAGTTAATGGTATTTGACGAGTCAGTAAATCCCCTGTAGTTTTCGTCATTAATTCTTTGATACTAGGACAGTGTAAAATCAGATGGCTAATGGAAATTTGATTTCCACATACACATTTAATATCTTTAGAAAATTTTGTTTTAAAAGCATTTAAACGAATTTTGAACATCAGAGAACTAATATGTCTTGAATTTATATCAGATATGTGATTTAAAATTAATTTGGAATTTATTGTGCTGACGCTTTTTATACAATTGTGTGAATATTGCTTATCTGATGTCTTCAGCATGTTATCAAACTTATCTTTCGTTAGTTTTTCAATGCGATTATAATACTCGTGCAGATCTAGATTTATGTTAATTAGAATTGCCCCTTCAGTATTACGTCCTGCATTTTTAGCTGCTCTGTCAACCAGTTCATTTGCATATATTCCGCAATGGGAAGGAACCCAGTAAAAAGTCACACTAATGTCTTTAAATGCCAATTGATGAATTACATGTCTGATTTCTAGTATCATTTCAAGACGTTTTTTGGCATTTTGATCTTTGATTGCTTGTAATGCCGATTTAGAATCTACACAAGTAATATTTTACAACTATTCATAGGTAACTCCTCAATATGCTGTAAAGCCATTAAAATAGCTAACAACTCATGCAGTAAAAACTGAATAGTGATTACCTATATGATATCGTTTGACTGTTTTCATAGTAGGAATTACAAATGCTGAACCTGCATTGCCATTATCAAGTACAGATCCATCTGTGAATATTTTAATGTAATCACTATATAATTTTCCATGTGATCATTAACTAAATTTTTCAGAATGTTTGGAGATTGACTTTTGCTCAGTTCTGTATGATCAATATCAAAAATAGGTTTAATTTGTTCCCAGATGGTACAGGTAAAAAAGATGGCTTAATTGCTATTTTTTTTTACTTTTTAAATTCTATAGAATTAATCATGTCGGAGACAAACGAATTAATTGGTTGCAAACAGTGTATTGTCTTAGCCCTGTTAACAAAGTCATGCTTAGAATTTATCTTTGTTTCTTCATTACAGAATGAGTTATGTGCAAAGGATTTTAATACAAACTTAGCTGCAGAGATTTTCCTATGTTCATCAAGAGGAAGAACTCCTGCTTCTTTATATGACCCAAGATTATAAGCATGAGTCGGCACTCCTAGTGCCAGTTTAAAGGCTTTACAATCTATACATTGTAGTTTGTTTAACAAATGTTTTGGTGCACTAAAGAAAGATTCCTGGCCGTAGGTTAAACGCGAACGAACTAAGGAATTAGCAAGACATAAAAGTACTTTTGTGTCTTGACCCCATCACTGTTTACTAATAATTTTGAGAAAATTTAAAGCTTTTCTGGCTTTATTTAATATATAGTCTATATGTTGATTCCACGTAAGTTTGGATGATAAATATACACCTAGAAACATTACGCTTTGCGAATAATTAATGACACACTGCCACCAATAGTGAAATCAGGCAGTTTTTCTGGGTTATGCCCCGAATTAAAAAGTACCATATGTGTTTTTTCTAATGATAAAGAAAGTCCATTTCCTTCATAAATATATCAATTTTATTTAGTTCGCGTTGGTACACTTTTTGGTATAGTTAAGTGCTCTAATTGGAGTTTTACGCTTCATTGTCACCTTCATCCACATGCATATACCATCTGCATACTGGGCTAAAAACTGTATCTTTTGATAGATTATTTGGAAGATCTGCTATAAGTATATTGAATAAAATAGGTGAAATAACCGAGCCTTGTGGAAGACCCATCTGAAGTTCTCTGGACTTAGAATATGTGCTTCCAACTCTTACTGTATAAAACGTTGTGATAAAAAAAATTGTATATAGTTATACATATTACAACTTTATATTGTAGTTTTGAAGTTTTTGGAGTAATCGGTAATGCCATACTTGATCGTAAGCTTTTTTCACATCAAAAAAGGTGCTAGAATATTTTTCCGTCTGCCAACTGCTGTTTAATTTGTGTCGTAAGTTTGACTAAATGTTCAGTAGTGGAGCGACCTTTGCAAAAAGCGGCTTGATTTTTTGGAATAATGTTTTGTTTTCATAGAAATGAACTAGTCTACTTGAGACTATTTTTTTCCATTAACTTGCATACATGAGATGTTAAGGAGATGGGTCGATAGCTATTTTTTATCAGTCCGAGGTTTTCCCTGCTTGTGTATAGGGACAACAATTGAGTGTTTCCAGATAAGAGGCATTTCACCATTAGACCAGCATTTTTGTATCAAAGAATGTAAAAATTGAACTACATTTTGTGGTAAATGCTTTAACAATTCATAAGATATCCATCTAGTCCAACAGACGTCTTAGTTTTTACCCATATGTGAAATACATTCAATTACTTCATCGAGTGTTATATTTGAATTTACATAGCTTTTTAACTTGAGGTTTATTAAAACTATGATCTGGTAACAACACCACAAAAGGGAGAATCAGGACTCCAAAAGCACCCGCAACATTCTTCAACGGCAGGAGGCAGCAAATCATGGCCAAGAACAACAGTGCCACTCGAAACATGCAGGCAGAGTCTGCTGGACGGGGCAGATGACTGGGAGTGCACTGCAGACCTCCCAGAATGGAAGAGTCCACCCAGAAATCATCAGCAAGAGGGGGCATGAGACCCAGACATAGTAGTCCACTCTAAGTCAACCAAGCAGCTGATCATGATCGAGCTCACGGTGCCATATGAAAAACAGAATGGAGGCAGCTCAAATCTACAAGACTGAAAAGTAGCTGATCTGGCAAACAGCCTGAGGAAGAAGGCTATCAGGCCAAAGTCCTCACTGCAGAAATTGGAGCTAGGGATTTGTAGGAACGTCTGCATACAGCCTCATGAAACAGCTCTCAGTTGCGGGGAAGGAAAAAACCAGAGCCCTGAAAGCAATGGCAGAAGCGGCAGAGAGGTGTTCAAGCTGGATCTGGTCAAGGAGGAACAAAAGTGAACTTCATAAGGCTTAACTTCCCTACAAATATCAGGTGTCCCTGTGGCTCAGTGGTTAAAGCGCGAGTCATTAAGGGGAAAATGAGCATCTCCAGAGGGTCATGGGTTCGAATCCCAGCCATGGCTCGTCCCAAGATGGGGAAACAAAAAAAAAGGGGCAGCAGAGGGACATCCGGAGTCATGAACCGGGTGTGGCCCAACCCCCCTAGAGTGTCAGGAGAAAAGGGGCCGAAACACTTGCTTGAAGGGGGCTTCTCTTCTGAGGACTCTCTGCTGCCACGCTCTCCACGATTTCTTTCTACATTACTTTCCTCCTCATTTTTTCTGTATTGTCTACTTTCAGTTGATAGTCCAGTACTTCTACTGCAATTTGCATACAAATCAGCAAATGCTTCCGCTTTTTTCTTGATTAGAGGGTATATCTGAACTCTCCAGTTTGATTGGGCATTGAGGTAAGTTTATCCCATTCTTCATCGTTTTCATTTTTTCCCATACCTTTTGCATATCTTTATAGTTATATACTTCATTAGCACGAAATGATGACCAATACTGTCTTTTTACTTGTGCGTTAACTCTATTTGCTTTGTTTTTTGCTTTTTTGGATTCTAGGTGATTAGGAATCGAATTATCCTTTAAGTAATTTTCAAATTTCATCCATTTTTCAGATTTGGCCTTTTCACAATCATCGTTCCACCAAACATACCAGAATGTTTATATGATTTCTTTGTTTTAGACATAGGAATTGATTGATTAGCAGCACTTAGGACCGCATTAGTAAATATAGAATACAATTCATTGATATCTTTGTCATTGACGTCTTCAACATGAAATGTTGATAAGAGTTCTGAAAACTTGTCCCAGTTAGCATGTTTGTAATTATACTTCGGGATTTTATCTTCTGTTAGATCCTTGTTTTTTGTGCTAGAGAGTTCAAGGCTAGTAATAACAGGAATATGGTCACTATTAAGAATCCCATTTACAAATTGGTGCCAGATCTGGAGAAACAACAGTTAGATCAATAGCTGTTGCTCTATGATAAGGATTATCAGGGATTCGCGTTATTCTACCGTCATTCAAAAGATACAATGATGAATCAACAATATTCTCAATGAAACGGTTGCTAGTAATGTTTTCACAGTTCTTCTCCCAAAATGGTGAATGCGTGTTAAAATCTCCTGTTATTAGTACCTGTTTTCCCTTGTCCGCTTGAAACGTACGAATCCATTCTGTATTATTATCATCTGGACCCTTTGGTAAATACACAGATATGACGGTTAATAAAGTGTTATTAAACTTAACCGTCACTGCACAAGAATGTATACCAAGTAATTCTGATGGAACTGGATTTGGGCACAGAGTGTAATTTACCCCTTCATGCACATAAATGGCAGTATTAATTTTCTCGTTAGTGTCTATCTTTTGGATGATAGGAGGAAAATAGTAATTGTCTAGTTGGGGCAGCTTTTCTTTCTTAACATTCAATGACTGAAGACTTAAAACATGATATTGGTGATGGGCTAGGTGTTGTTCTAGATGTTCATAGTTTGTATTAATTGATCTGCAGTTCCATTGAAAAACGTTAAAAACATTCCCTAGAGACATATGTTTAAAGACTAAAGTGTGTGTGTGTGTGTGTGTGTGTGTGTGTGTGTGTGTGTGTGTGTGTGTGTGTGTGTGTGTGTGTGTGTGTGTGTGTGTGTGTGTTTTGTCAGTACAACCTTGAGTTAATCTGACAATAAATTGGTTTCAGTCAGTCAGTGTGTGTGTGTGTGCGTGTGTGTGTGTGTGTGTGTGTGTGTGTGTGTGTGTGTGTGTGTGTGTGTGTGTGTGTGTGTGTGTGTGTGTGTGTGTGTGTGCATCATCCTCTCCCTGCTCATGTCTTCGCTTCACCCGTGTAGGTCGCACAACAAACTTCGGACAAACAAAATCCTCGACGGCACATCACCCTGGAAATGGTTTTTATGTGAAGGAACACGCCATCTTGCGAGCAGGTAACAGGAACATACAACAGGATGGGCCTGGGGCCATGACGTCGTCACACTTGCAGTACACAAGAGTTCTTTTCTCTTGACGGCGGGCAAAGGCTTATCACACTGCTGCTAAACGAGTCCATGGCGCTAGTTTGTGAACGAGAAAGCCAATTGTAAAGAGATCTGATGGCGATTTTGTACATTAAAGGTGTAAAGGAAGGGGACGAAAGTAAGTGAGTGAGTGTGTGTGTGTGTGTGTGTGTGTGTGTGTGTGTGTGTGTGTGTGTGTGTGTGTGTGTGTGTGTGTGTGTGGTTTGCCCCCTCCTCTCCTGTTCTCCTCCTCCTCCTCCCCCTCTTCCTCCTCCTCCTCCTCCCCCTTCTAGAGTCTTTCTTAAAGACTATGTCTCATTCTTTTCTTCACTTTCTTTTCTTCTACCTTTCTTTGTTTGTTCTATCTCCATATATATATATATATATTTTTTTTGCAGAGTTTTATTTTTCCATCACATTTTCCTCACCCACTTTTGTTGTGCACTCCTTCTGCTCTACTTTCTTTTGTGGTTTCAGTTAGTGCGTCTGTATATGTGACACTTTCCTCTCTCTCTTTTCTTCTCTCTCATTCATTCCTTTTCCTTGTATTCCTCTCAGTTTTTCATTCTGTCTTTCTCTTTAATTTCTTTCCCATTTTCTGATTTTTGTTATCTTCTTTTCGTTCATCATTGATAATAACTATAGGTATTGAATCACTTCCGCACAATCAAATGGAGATCTTATTTTTAAGATCATTTTTAGATATACGTTTAAGAGAGAGAGAGAGAGAGAGAGAGAGAGAGAGAGAGAGAGAGAGAGAGAGAGAGAGAGAGAGAAAAGAGAGAGAGAGAGAGAGAGAGAGAGAGAGATACGGATACGGATACGGATGTTTTATTCATACAGGCCATGGCCCCTAATGAAGGGGGTGTTGAGATCAAATCTTTCAGACAGACATAAGCAATCATCAAACATCTAGGCATCCACAAATAACAGCATACTCAATATTAAACAACATACAACAACCAATGCCTAACTACATGCTATACTTCGAATTTTAAATGCCTTGTACAAGAAAATAGCAAAACGTTTTACAGTAGTTTCATTTGTAGATGCCATTAGTAATGAAAGTCGAAATAAAGAAGGATGTCTACAATATTTTTGATGAATGAACTGATTCCTCAGGTCACTTAGAGCGGGACAGCACAACACAAAATGAATTTCATTTTCTTCGGCACATTTACAAAGCGGACATGTCAATTCAAGTTTGTTATGCTTCTTATAACGATAATAATGAACAGAAAGATCAGAAATACCTAATCTGAACTTTGTCATGATATATTTTAAATGATTATCCATTTCAATAGATAAATATACCGGCACACAATGTATAGATTTGAACTGTCTATAAAAAGCAAATCGGTCACTTTCATGAACATGACATGACCATTCTTGCCATCTGCAATCTATCAATCTATTCCGAAATGCACGAAGAAATCCATTTATGTCCCCAACGCTCTGTTGTAGCCAAACATATCCAAATCCAAGTTTATGTAATTTAGTCCTCACGTTAGAAACCCAGTTTCTTTTCCCTCTACCATCCAAATCATACAACATATTATATGCTTTCCTGGGCAACCTTGAAATGTCCATTTGTGTTATTTTCAACCAATAACGTATGCAAGCTGTCACAGAATTCAAATATATTGGATATCTGTTTACTTCGCCGTAGACTAAATCGTTAGGTGTTCGCATGCTCATTCCTAGAAACTTTTTCAATGCAAATAAATGAACATTTTCACAATAAACAGCAGAATCATAAAGACCCCAGATTTCAGCTCCATACTGAGCGATAGGCTGTACCTGAGAATCGAACAATTTTATAAATAATTTCAAAGACTGGTTTTCTAATTTTGATAAGTGTTGCATGATGCATAGTAGTGCACGCTTAGCTCTACTGGCAAGATCCTTGCATGCAAAAGTAAAGCTTAATTTCGTTGAAAAATATATTCCTAAATATTTATATACGTTGACCACTGGCATAAACATTCCATTATAAGTCCACCTTTCTCTAATTCCTAAAAACCCACCCTTCCTAAACACAATTATATTGCTTTTTGACATGTTAATTGTTAACTGAAGTAAAGATGCGGATCGTGATAGATTATTTAGTTGAGTTTGTAAGCCAATAATAGTTTCAGACATCAGAACAACATCATCTGCCAAGAGAAGAATAAACAACTCAAGAGCATCGCAAGTAAATTGTGCACCATGTTTTCCATTTCTAACAACATCTGATGTTAACTCATTAATGAAAAGAGAAAATAAAACAGGACTGCACACATCCCCTTGTTTTACACCTGAGGTACATTGAATGTAGTCAGTCATATTTCCTCCACACCGAACCTTAGCTTTAACACAGGAATACATGCTAACTATGCATCTAAACAGTTTTCCATGAACACCAGCTTTTAAGAGAATAGGCCACAGAATAGTTCGATTAACAGAATCAAACGCTTTCTCAAAATCTATAAAAGCTACATACAACTTACGATTTAAAGAAAACTGTTTTTGCACAAAAGCCATCAAAGTAAATATATGATCAACAGTTGAATAATTGCGCTTAAAACCTGCCTGATATTCGCCAGTGATATTATTATCTTCAACCCATTCCTGTAATCGGCGATTGATAATAGTGCTGTATAATTTACTACTTGCGTCACTTAAAGAAATTCCTCTATAGTTATTAGGATCATTCACGTTGCCTTTCTTATACAGTGGTAGAACAATACTTTCCGTCCAGTGTTCAGGATAAATTCCCTTATCAAATAGAGAATTGAAGAAGGTTACAAAAAAAGTTCATAATCAGGTCAGTTTTACAAGCATACCTCAGCAGCTCTCCAATTATGCCGTCTGGTCCAGGAGCTTTACATTTCTTAATTTTTCTAAGAGCAAACATTACTTCCTCTTTTGAAATCGGACGACTTAAATAATCATCCTCTCCTTCATTATGATCCAGTTGTAACCCGCTGTTAGGATCTACGTCTTTCGTTAGAAGTGACTTAAAATGTTCGTACCAGGTTTCAATACTGATGCTGTTCACTGGTTGTTTTCTTTTTAATGAAATTCGATGTACATTCTTCCAAAATTCTTTCTGATTTTCCATAGATGCAATTAGTCCTGTCAGCAATGCGTTGTTAAATTGTTTCCTTTTAAACCTTTGCAAGTGTTTGTACTCGCGTCTTGCCCTACAATAGAAATCACGATCTTTGTCGTCATGCGTACGATTAAATTTTCTATATAAATTTCGGACTTTCTTTTTATTGTCATGACATTCAGCATCAAACCAATCTTTTGATTTAGAATCATTAATTCTTATTTCTTTCTTCATACACTGTGCTGCATCTTTGATGCAGGTGTTGAAAACATTCAACGCCTCATTTACATTGACATCAATAACACTAACTGCATATCTGATTTTTTCTTGAATCTGTTGCATGGAAATATTACTCATAAACACATCAGCACGGTCTTCATTCCATACAAACCTTTCCAATGTAAAACTGTATTCAGAAGGACTTATCTCCGAGTTGGCATTATTCCTGTTGCAACTCAAATGAAATTCCACAGGCATATGATCCGAATCGAATCTCTCAGACACTCGTAACTCACATGAATCACATAATAATGCAAATAGATCACACGACATAACAAAGTAATCATTTACACTGCATCCATGGTCTGAAACGTACGTGTAGCAACCTTGACAGTCGCCATGACACATACCATTAAGAATACACAAATCCAGTGCAGTACACATATTCAACATCATTTTGCCGTAATTATTCAATACAGAATCCTCAGATAATCGATTAGCGTTAATTGGATGACTTGCATGTTGAAAATCGAAAGTACTTGATACTCCTTGACAATAATGTGAAATATTACCCGTTCTACTGTTCAAATCCCCGCACAACAATACATATGCATCTGTGTAAACTAGTAAACAACTGGACAAATAGTCTTCCAATAATGCAATTCCATTTTCAGAGTCAAAATATGTATAATACGGGGAGCCTTCTGGAGGCACATATGAGTATACATACAATACATCTTTGTCCACACCAAACAATGTTTTATTAATAATAAGTGCACCAAAAATATTAGATTTTATTTCAACTTGTTTGACATATGACGCATACATATTCTTAACTAGACACAAAATTCCACCAGATCGTCTCCCTTTAATCGTCAGTTTTATCGCAGGTAAACAAAACAATTTGTATGCAGAGAATACATCAGATTTAAATTCATCAGTAAATGTTTCTACTAAACAAATGAAATCGAAGGACCGAAGAAAGTTAACAAAGTCATAGTCTTGTAATTTTGATAGTAACCCATTGACATTCCAATGCAGGAAAGATAACGAACTACTTTTGTCATGTTTATGGCTTGTTACATCTTCCAAGCGCCTGTGTTCACAACGATCACTCACAGAAGCACACACAGAAGTTGAAACACACAGGGAGTCTTCGTCATCCAGGTAAACACTCTCACTGCCATCAACACCAAAATCACGTGCACGTTGAGTGTCATTCTGGGCTGCACTGGACGGTGATACCGGTGTCGCTGTTGGAAATGTTCCCTCACAGAAATCAATTTTATGTACATCAAAATAGGGTCGGCCGGTTTCCTATTTAAGTTCTACGAGCCTGTCACGAGCGTCGATGGAGAACTTCTTACCGTCAGAGAGAGAGAGAGAGAGAGAGAGAGAGCTCTCATTTTTGTTTTCATTTTCTTGAATGTTGCTTGTATTTGTCGAAACGCGTCGTGTTTGTCTTGTTATTTGTTTGATTCTTTCGTTCATGAGAATAGTACTTTTTCTTTTCTTTTTTTTTCTTTTATTTTTATTTTCTATTCTCTTGTGGTGGTGCGTAGCACAAGACCAGTCGTATGTGTCGAGGAAAAGTGGTTTGATTTTAAAGAGATGTGTGAAAGTGTTTTGATTTGATGACTTGTGAGTTGATTCTAACGTGGTGACAGCCCTGATATGGTCCTTTGCGGTCGGCTGGTCTATAAGCAACTTTACCTTACCTTACCACCGGTGTTGTCACATTCACGGGGACTGCCGCTGGACGAATGGGGTAGCGCCTTCCGGAGGGACAGTTCACTCATTCCGACTCCGAGACTCAGCAGATATTGTTGTCATTAGGGAGCTCAGTAGGTAGCGTCCTGCGTACGGTGGATCAGAACAGACAGCACTCAACACCACTGAAGTATTCGGCAGTAGTACAGTGACTCTTCTGGACGGTTGTCTCCTGTGGATTGCCGCTGCCAGACTGTGGAGGAACGGGCCGGGCTGTGGCTGTGGCTGTGGAGGAACGGGCCGGGCTGTGGCTGTGGCTGTGGAGGAACGGGCCGGGCTGTGGCTGTGGAGGAACGGGCCGGGCTGTGGCTGTGGAGGAACGGGCCGGGCTGTGGCTGTGGACGATGGAAGTCGGAATGAGCGGCGTGGATGCAGTACCTCTGAAGTGGCACAGAAGATGGGACAAAAAGACCAAAATAAACGCAGTTATACTTCCATCATTATCACCACCACCACCACATCCTCAGAACGCTTACAACCCCCCCCCCCTGTCTCTCTCTGTCTCTGTCTCTGTCTCTCTCTGTCTCTCTCTCTCTCTCTTTCTCTCTTTCTCTCTCTTCTCTCTCTCTCTCTCTCTCTCTACTCTCTCTCTCTCTCTCCCTCTCTCCTTCCCTCTCTCTCTCTCTCTTTCTTCCACGCATGGCTTACTTGACAAAACAGATGCAGAAGTCTGGAGTCGTCTAAAGGATCCCAGCACCGGCGGAAAAGGGAAAGAACAGTGAAGAGACTACCCGTCTGTTCTGAAGGACCTTGGGTGCCACCCTAGTTCTCCCAGGGCTCAGACAGTCCAGGACGGAAACGCCAGAAAAGGAACACGTCAGGGCCTGAGACAGTGGCAGCCAGTAAATGTAGACTCTGAAACAAAAAGACAAATGGAGATTTTATGCAAAGTTATCTCAAAGAAAATCGGCGGCTGGGCATTTTAAGAAAAAGGCGTTGAGAAATATAGATGCAACTGGTCATACATTCAAAGGAAAACTGTTTAACATTTTCGCGAAGTAAAAAAACTGTACGTCCTGTGAGGACGGTGAAATATTATAATCTGAGAAGAACAGATGTAGGCTTACCAGCGACAATGACCTTACTGCTTTGAATGACACCCAAGCCCAATCAAATACATCCATCTGCCCCTGATCTGTTGGGTAAGGACGAATATCTACCAATACAGTTCATCGCATAATAAAGATGTAGGGTTTAGTTCACACGTATTACCGACGTGACCGAACAAAACCGACCGTGACTGTACTTGATTGTTTCCCCTTTGATTTCGTTGGGGTGCGTCTGTCTGATAATACGACCCAGACATCACTTAGTCGACCCAGACATCACTTAGTCGACCCAGACATCACTTAGTCGACCCAGACATCACTTAGTCCTAGAAAAGCACTTCGGAATGAGTTGATATGAGGTTTTTTTTTTTGCTTTGAATAAACACAACTGTGCTTTTTTTTGCCCATGTGTGCAATGAGTTTCACTCAAAACAAATTATATCCTTTTAAGAACATTGATGGATTGTGTGTCACAAATAAACATGCACGAAATCACAAGAATCTTGGACACACACACACATACACATCACTGCAACTCTCTCTCTCTCTCTCTCTCTCTCTCTCTCTCTCTCTCTCTCTCTCTCTCTCTCTCTCTCTCTCTCTCAAAATTCAGTATGTGAACGTCTGTCTTTCTCACTCTGTCGTTAAATCTCTATTTCTCCGCATGTGTCTCTACCTCTTGTCTGTCTGTCTGCCCCCCCCCCCCCCCCCCTTCTCTCTCCCCTCAATATCTCTAAATCTCTGTGTACGGGAGTATGAGACTCTCTTTCTCCATCCCTCCCTCTCTCCCTCTGCGTGTGTGTGTGTGTGTGTGTGTGTGTGTGTGTGTGTTGTGTGTGTGGTGTGTGTGTGTGTGTGTGTGGTGTGTGTGTGTTTGTGTGTGGTGCGTATGCGTGTGTGAATCTCTCTCTGACCACACAACCTTAAGAGTCTGCGTTGGTGGTTTCTATAGACGGACGGAGGAAGTGGCATTTCAAAAGACAACTGGCACCTACGTCATCTGACTTCTGTGGTCTTGAAGCAGACAGCGTGAGCGTCGTGAAAACGGCACTGCTGATTCTGTAAATAGAGTAGGGGGGGGGGGGGGGGGGTGGGGGGGGGGGGGGGAACAACCTAGGGGAGCGTTGAAAGTATGGACATGATGCGCGGGGAAGGTGGGTAGGGGAGGAAGGGGTGTGGTTGAGGGGAAGAGTGGTAGTGGTGGCAGTAGGAATTGGTGAAATCCAAACTGACATAAACACAAGACTGGCAGTAGTTGCTGTGAAGAGAGTTTCTAAACAGCAGTGTTTGGGTCAAAAAGATAAGTTTTTTTTTTTCCTTTTAATGTTGTTGTTGTTCCTGTTTGTTTCTTCATTGTCTTTTTTTTCCTTCTCAATCAATATCCAGGTTCACAATCATCTCTCTCTCTGTCTCTCTCTGTCTGTCTGTCTTCCACTTTCTGCCCACCTCACTCTCTCCCTCCCTCTCTCCTCATCCCATCTGTGTGTGTGTGTGTGTGTGTGTGCATATTATATATATATAATATATATATATATATATATATATATATATATAATTATAAACAAAGCTTGCTCTTATGTCTTAGATTGAAGAAATAGGGGGAGATACGCATTCATACCTGCAGTGGTAGAGGATTCTGCCTAACTAACAGTATGTGCTTGAGTGGGTGGATGGGGAAAAAATAAAATAAATGCTTCTCAAAATGAGCCTTCAGCAAGCTTATATTCTCCAAAGGGGAGAGACATCCTCCAATAGGGAGGGAAACTCACTAACATATAACTCCTGGCATATACCGATATTTCGAAACTTGGTGGTTTCTCCTCAGTGACCGCGGAAAGTGGTAATTTGACTCCTCTGCCTTTTCAGTTTTAAGAAGAATGCAATCCCAGAAAAGCTGGTGTGCATACCGTAGTATTTTGTTGAGTTTTTCAAAAAACCAACCAAAGGTGCCATCTAAGAAGCAAAAGAAAATCATGAAAGAGCAAAACAAGCTACTTTTCTTGTGAAAATAGAAAATAAAAAAGATATCCTCTAAGACACAAGTGCTGAGGGCCAGTTCTTGGAATGAATCGCAAGGGACTAAAATACAACAAACTAATAATTCCAAGGATAAGTACCGAGCACCGTTCAGCAACTTACAGAGCAGCTTGGTGTTGCAATGACTGCAAAAATATTGAATTATAAACAAGCTTCTCTTATGTCTTAGATTGAAGAAATAGGGGAATACGCATTCATACCTGCATGGTAGAGGATTCTGCCTAACTAACAGTATGTGCTTTGAGTGGGTGATGGAAAAATAAATAATGCTTCTCAAAATGAGCCTTCAGCAGCTTATATTCTCCAAAGGGAGAGACATCCTCCATATGGAGGGAAACTCACTAACATATAACTCCTGTCATATACCGATATTTCGAAACTTGGTGGTTTCTCCTCAGTGACCGCGGAAAGTGGTAATTTGACTCCTCTGCCTTTCAGTTTTAAGAAGAATGCAATCCCAGAAAAGCTGGTGTGCAAAACCGTAGTATGTTTGTTGAGTTTTCAAAAAACCAACCAAAGGTGCCATCTAAGAAGCAAAAGAAAATCATGAAAGAGCAAAACAAGCTACATTTTCTTTTGAAAAATAGAAAATATAAAAAGATTCCTCTAAGGACACAAGTGCTGAGGGCCAGTTCTTGGAATGAATCCGCAAGGGGCTAAAATACAACAAACTAATAAATTCCAAGGATAAGTACCGAGCACCGTTCCAGCAACTTACAGAGCAGCTTGGTGTTGCAATGACTGCAAGAAATATTGAATTATAAACAAAGCTTCTCTTATGTCTTAGATTGAAGAAATAGGGGGAGATACGCATTCATACCTGCAGTGGTAGAGGATTCTGCCTAACTAACAGTATGTGCTTGAGTGGGTGGATGGGAAAAAATAAAATAAATGCTTCTCAAAATGAGCCTTCAGCAAGCTTATATTCTCCAAAGGGGAGAGACATCCTCCAATAGGAGGGAAACTCACTAACATATAACTCCTGGTCATATACCGATATTTCGAAACTTGGTGGTTTCTCCTCAGTGACCGCGGAAAGTGGTAATTTGACTCCTCTGCCTTTTCAGTTTTAAGAAGAATGCAATCCCAGAAAAGGCTGGTGTGCAATACCGTAGTATGTTTGTTGAGTTTTCAAAAAACCAACCAAAGGTGCCATCTAAGAAGCAAAAGAAAATCATGAAAGAGCAAAACAAGCTACATTTTCTTGTGAAAAATAGAAAATATAAAAAGATATCCTCTAAGACACAAGTGCTGAGGGCCAGTTCTTGGAATGAATCCGCAAGGGACTAAAATACAACAAACTAATAAATTCCAAGGATAAGTACCGAGCACCGTTCCAGCAAATTACAGAGC
>CM031613.1:34127726-34132726 GCA_018398815.1 Conus ventricosus
TGAGAATATAATTGAATCGGATCATCTGCCAGTTAGTCTGAAAATAGAAATAAGTAAAAAAGATAATGATTGCTTTCGTGATACGCAACCAACTCGAACAACAGAGAGGGAAAGATTTGCTTGGAATAAGGATTATGAAGATGAATTTGTCAAATCATGGGAAAGTGGAGATATACAAAACAAATTACGTAAAGCAGCAAATAATTTAGACAACGATGTAGATAGCTCCTTGGAAACATTTGTACAATGCTTAAAAGAATCTAGCAAATGCATGTTGAAACGCAGCGGTACATACAGGAAGAAGAGGTCGGAATGGTTCGACGATGAATGTCACAAAGTCAAAAAAGAAAACTAGGAGAAAATTAAACTATTTCAGATCATTACACAAAGAATCCTCAATTCAGAAAGAAGAAATGAAAACTAAGGTTGAAGAAAAATTAGGAATAGAGTTTGTTTAGAACTTACCGCCAATGACATTGACAAACAAAGCACATGACAAGACACGATGCATTTCAACCACTTGGGTCTTCTTCAGGCGAAAAAATAAATCACATTTAACATGTGGGACAGTACAAACAAAGAACGAAAAAAGAATGAAAAATGACTCATCCGTTGTTGTCCATGTGGTCGGTAGCAAATACGGCCAGGGGATTATGGGAGGGAAAAAGGAGGGGGGGGGGGGGGGGGGGGGGGGGGGGGGGGTGGGGGGGGGTGGTGGGGTTGGGGGGGTGGGGGGGGGGGGGGGGGGGGGGGGGGGGGGGGGGGAAAATGGGGGGGGGGGGGGGGGGGGGGGGGGGGGAAAAAAATAAAAAAAAAAGGGGGGGGGGGGGATTTAAGGGAAGGGAAAAAACAAAATTAAGTTTAAAATAGAGGGAGGGTTGCTGTAACTCTGTATGAAGTGGTAAAGGGGGATGGGGTGGTGGTGTTTTTTGGTGTGTTTATGGTGTGTGTTGGTGGGGATATTCCAACTGATGGGGAAGTGGTGGGTAGTGGTTTGTTATTGTTGGATTTGAGCCGGGGGGTGTAGTGTGCCCAGTTTGGCAATGAATGGTTTCTTGAGTTGTGCTTTTCAAAGCTGTCATCTGTGACTGCCAGAGTGCCATAATTTTGACTGGTCGATGTTGTGTTGGGGTGTGGTTGAAGGTGGGGGCGAGGGGTTTGGGTGGGTGGGGGTGGATATAGCCAGGTTTCAAGATGCGTTTTAAAAGTGTGCGTGACTTTCCCCCCTTGTAGATCTTGCCAACGCTGGCTGGATGGCATTTTAAAATGTTCGGCTCTGACATGGAAATGTGCGTTTGACTGTGAAGGAGTTTTTGGGGCCCTGTAAGATGGTTTTGGGTTTTTGGGAGGGGCAGTTTTTGCAGTTGGGTTAAGGGGGGGAGTACCTGGTGGTGTAGCGTGGTTCTTTTAAAATGGCGCACGGGAGGTTTTTGATTTTGTCAGTTTAAAAGTGATCAGGGGTTTTGGTATGGAAGGGGGTTTGTGGTTTGTACAATGTGCCAAGGGTTTGAGGACCTACAGAGGGGGAGGTGTGGGGGGTGGTAGAGGGGGTGGCTGTGGTCTGTCTGCCTTGGTTGGATGCTGGGTTCCAGAGCAGAGTTTGGATACAGCTTGTCGGCGGAGTGCTGCATTGATGTGGAAGGGGACCGCTTTGGGTGAAAAATTGGAATTTTGGCTGCTTGTATAGGGAAGTCTTCCTCGGTGGGGGTCTGCAAAGAGGAAAAAATTTGGGAGTATGGGGCTGTCTTTGGTATGGGTTTTGGAGGATGAATTAGGTATGCAGTGGTCGGGGGTTTTGTAGAAAATGGGGTTTTGAGTAGGCCTTTTTCAAGGGAGATGGTGTATCTAGGAATTTTGACCGATGCGAAATGGTGTGGGAAAGTCGGAAGTGGAGGAAGGGTCTGGGCAAAGTTGAGGAAGTTGGGGGGTTTGTTTTGGCATAGATGGGGCTCCATCCATCATCGTATACCTTTTTTACAGTTCAGGGTTTGGGGCCTGGTATTGTTGAGTACGGTGTTCCAAATGTCCCTGAAGAGGAGGCAAGGTGGCCCCTTTTGGACCCATGGCAACACCACTAATTTGGAGAATGTGTCTTTTTTGAATTGAAATGTGTTCAGGGTGAGGACTATTTAGCAGTCTGACCCGTGTGTCACCCCCACACTGGTAAACCCCTGAACTAGTCCTCACCGAACCATTTCAATTTAAAAAACACCCAAATTTTCACAAAATTTTGGTTTTTGCCATGGGGTACCCCAAAAGGGGCCACCCATGCCCCCTCTTCATGGGACACTTTGGGAAAACCCCCCTACTAAAATACACAGGCCCCACACTGAATGTACAAAGGTATTTGATGAGGGGCGGGACCACATCCCCGCCAAAAAAAACCTCCCAACTTTTCAACTTTGCCAACCTTCCCTCCATTATCCCCTTTCCTACACCATTTCGCAGTCGGGAACTTCTAGATATCACCTCTCCCCTTTAAGAAGGCCTACCCAAAACCCCCATTTTCTACAACCACCGACGCAATGCATACCTGACTACTCTCCCCCCCAAAAACCTACACTAAGGACGATCCCCTATCCAAATTTTCCCTCTTCGCAGACTCTGCTCCACCGAGGAAACCACTATACCAAACAGCCAAAAGTCACAATTTTCACCCCGCGGATACCCCCCTTTCCCTATCAATGCAGCACCCGCCCCCCATGCTGTATCCCAAAAATTGCTCGGGGAAAAAAAGCTCCAACCAAAAAGGGAGACAGACCACAGCCACCCCCTACCCCCCCACCCCCCCCATCTGTAGGATCCTCAATCCCTTGGCCCCTTGTACATACCACAAACCCGCCTTTCCCTACCAAAAACCCTGATACTCAAATGACAAAAACTCAAAGACCCCTCGTGCGGTCCTTTGAACAGAACCACAGCTACACCCCCGGGCTACCCCCGCTCTAACCCCAAATCAAAATCTGCCCCCCCACAAAACCCGACACCAATTACGGGCCCCCAAAAAATCCTTTCCTCAAAACCACTTCTTGTCAGGCCGCAACATTATATATGCCATCCCCAGCGTGGGGGAAGATTACATAGGGAAACGTACGCACCTTAAAAAACGATCTCGAAAACCTGGCTGATTTCGCCACCACCCACCCAAACCCCCGGGCCCCACACTTCAACCCCACCCAACACAAAAAAATCGACCATTCAAAATTTGGCACTGGCATCAGAGTGAAGCTTTGAACAAACCAAGTCCCATTTTGCAAATGGCCACTACACCCCCAAAGGGATCAAAATTTTAACAAAACCCAAACACCATACCCCCCCTTCCACATCAGTTGGGAATTTCCCCTACCAACACACACACATACACACACACATACATACACCACCACCACATCCCTTCACTCACTTCATACAGTAGTTACAGCAACCCTCCATCTATTTAATCTTAATTTTGTTTTATCCTTCCCTTAAATCCCCCCCCCACCTTTTTTTTTTTTTTCAGTTCCCCCCCCCCCTTCTTTCCCCTTACCATTATTATCAATCCACCATTACCACAACCATCACAAAGATATCACACCATCCCAATAAACTAGACACACAACCCCATCATATCACACACACACACCTCCCCCGACGCAACCCCCCCCCTCCGTTTCCTCTCCCATAATCCCCTGGCCCCATGTCATTTCCGCCTACCGACCACATGGACAACAACGGATGAGTCATTTTTCATTCTTTTTTTCGTTCTTTGTTTGTACTGTCCCACATGTTAAATGTGATTTATTTTTTCGCCTGAAGAAGACCCAAGTGGTTGAAATGCATCGTGTCTTGTCATGTGCTTTGTTTGTCAATGTCATTGGCGGTAAGTTCTAAACAAACTCTATTCCTAATTTTGCTTCGTTCGCCACCGTCCAGTCACTCCATTTTGAAATAAGGTTGAAGAAGCCAGAGTTATATATGTCGATGCAAGGAAGAAGTATAAATACTTATTAAGGATGAAAAAACAAGTTTTTAGAAAACACAAATTAGAAATATTAACCAAGGAAATTAATAATTCTTCGGAATTTTGAAGGCATCTTAGAAACATGGGATGTGCAAAAAGACAAAGAATTATTAATGACATTAGTATTGATGAATGGTTTAATCATTTCAAGACCGTTTTTCAAAACAGCAATGAAGAAGGCGAAAGGACCACCAATTGAAACGGATGTGTTAGACGAATCAGAACATGATTTAAATATTCCGTTTTCGGAAGACGAAGTTAAAAAAGCTATAGATAAACTAAAAACAGGCAAAGCTAGTGGAATTGATGAAATGTCTGCTGAAATGCTGAAGCTAGGTGGTAAGAGTGTTCAGCTATTTCTGACAAAACTATTCAATACAATTTTTGACAAAGGTATTTATCCCAGGGAATGGTCTAAAGCTCTTTAATCCCAGTATAAAAAGGTAACCCTGAAAATGTCGATAATTACAGAGGAATCTCTCTTCTGAGTATTATATCTAAATGCTATACTACTATACTAAATGCACGACTGTATACCTGGTTAGAAAGCAACAATGTAATTTCAGAATGTAAAAGCAGGATTCCGGAAAAATTATTCGACAGTGGATCAGATATTTTACTTTATATGCCTCTGTTCAGAACTGTTTGAGTAAAAAAAGGTAGGAAGCTATACGTCGCTTTTGTAGACTTTAAAAAGGCTTTTGATTCTGTTCGACATTATAAACATTTTGCAATGTATTAAACAACAGGGCGTGAAGGGTAAATTTCTGGCCTCACTTAGAGCTAGGTATTATTCTTTGCTATCCTGTATTCAAGCAAATCAAGAACTCTCCGAAATGTTTGAAACTCCTGTTGGAGTTAGACAAGGATGTGTTCTAAGTACTACGTTATTTTTAATTTTCATAAACCAGTTAGCAGATCAAATAAATGAAAAAGGTAAACATGGAGTTAGGTTACTTCCGGATATCATTGAATTATTTATATTACTGTTTGCTGATGA
>CM031613.1:34142726-34152726 GCA_018398815.1 Conus ventricosus
TTTCGTGCAGATTTCATCTGACCATCCACAGTCACGTGTTTTGTTTTGTTTTGTTTTGTTTTGTTCTGTTCTGGGTCTGAATTGGAATCAGACGTAAGGTCATCTTTCAGACAAGATCACTAAAATCGAGCATCCCAAAATGATTAGAAAACTAGTACTCAAAGCGAAACATGGTGTATGCGTGGTCCGGGTTCTTATTCAACTGATGCAATTCAGCTACGATTCACTTACAGCTGTTTATGTTGCTGCAATTCAGCCACGATTAAGTTACAGCTGTTTATGTTACTGCAATTCATCCACGATTAAGTTACAGCTGTTTATGTTGCTGCAATGCAGCCACGATTAAGTTACAGCTGTTTATGTTGCTGCAATGCAGCCACGATTACGTTACAGCTGTTTATGTTACTGCAATTCATCCACGATTACGTTACAGCTGTTTATGTTGCTGCAATGCAGCCACGATTAAGTTACAGCTGTTTATGTTGCGCAATAATTTCGAAGGCCCGCTGCCCTTTCAAAGCTTGTACAGCTGAAACTTTTTTTTTTATCTGTGTATAATACGTTTCCCTACAACTCTCTTCGTTAAGTCACCGTCCTGGCATATTCATTGTCCTTACAAGCCTTACTGCCCAATAAAGAGTTCTTCCCTTTACAGTATTTGAAAAAGTTTTCAGAAGCCCCCCCCCCCCCCCCGCCCCTCCCCCCCACCCATCCACCACCACCCCACTCGCCCCAGCTTGTTTCCTTGAAAAGACGTGTTTTCTCTTTGTTCGAACTAGATGCACCTTCCGATAAAACTGCTTCCCCGTCCAAAAATACTTTGAAAATGTTTCGGCAGATCATTGATGAGAGGTTTTCTGATCGCACTGAGGAACCATGCACTACGCTTTTGAGCAGACATAGCGTTTGTGCATCATGTGCTGTATATTGCAAGGGATAAGACTTTGCACCTAAAGAACATATTCAGTAAACAAACAAACAAAAAACAGCGACAAAACCAATGAAAACACATTTAACTGCCGCACGAAAGTTAAAATTCATACATCCGTCTGGCATGGCATACATGTGGCGAATCAATATATTTGACATGAAATCATTCATCAGGAATGCTCAGACCACCTTGAAGGTCGAATCCATCCTTTGAAACTGTTCATGATGAAAGCAAAATTATTTTCCTACCAGGGTAAATGGTTGGTAAAACCTGACGCAAACATGTGCCCTGTACGTTTTCAATAAGATACCAGAGTACGAAATCTCAATGTTCATATCATTCGAAAGATCTTGCACTCTATGACATTGTGTGAATTCGTTGACAGTTATCTATTCATAGCAGTTCTGTTCAGTGAAGAATTTCGAAACATTCTGCTGACCGGATTATTGCTTTGCAGTTTAATGCAGATTGACACCCACTGTTCCCAATGATCATCAAATGAGGTGGTTCTTTGGCCGTGAATTCTAGTTTTTAAAGCAAATCTGGTTTAAATAGCCTCATCATTTTATTATTCGTAATCAGATTTAAATTTTCTGGACGAACGGATCCCGAATCTCCCATCTGATATATTTAAATTTTTCTTGACGAACGGATCCCAAATTACCTTCTGATCCTGATTCGCACCAAAATTCAATGACCTGGTCCTATGGTTTTCTTTCCATCTTTTCATAAAGAATTTGTTTTGTAGTTTTGTGTATCGTGCTGAGAAATACACAATTCAGATGAGGGGGGTTTGAAAACATGACCTCCTGGACGATATGTCAAGGTAAAAGGCCTATTGGTCCCAGAGGCAGTAAACGACTTTCTCTAGAGCTTTGCTGACATGGACGGCAGAGCCCTTCGTCTCCTTCAGCCGCCTTAAATTTCCCCAAAACTAATCAGGTCTTCCAATTACCTGCTGGGGTGAACAGAAAGGATGTCAACCCTTTAAAGACTCCCAACCCCCATGAGAGGTTCGAACTCAGGACCGCGTTAGCTTGCAGGAAAGGGCAAAACCCCACTTGACTTCAGGGTCCGAAAGGTCACGAAAACATAATTGTAAATTCTGCGTTTGTTGTACAGGAGCTGGAGGGAGAAGCGAAATTTATGTAGAATAGTCATAGGCATTAATTCAGTGTCAACACAATTTGCAATGAAGAAGAAATAATTTGAAGAACAATAACATAACACTGTATGGGGCATGGTGTTTGTCCGTACTATTAGCGTGCACAATCATCACTCTAATCGAGTACAATAGAGCTCAAACGTTCGGTACAAATTTGAAAAAAGCATTAGTAGTACGCATTTCGAGTTACCATGAGTTGATCAACATGAAATAGACCAAGGGTTTTCCCCGATGATTCGAGAGTCATAATCATTTCGCTGATCCTAAGAGACTGGCATCAAAGCCAAAAAGCAAAACAAAACAAAACAACAACAAACAAACAAACAAACAAACAAACAAACAAAAAAAACAAAAAACCGTTGCTCGTAGTTGGCATTTGTACACCATGGATATGACGCGGAAATTTTCATCACAAATTGCGTACCGTGATCTCTGTGCTATGCTTTTCAGCGATTCTGATTCTAAATCCTTGTTTCTTTTTTTCTAATGTCTGTCGATGTAAAGAGAGAGAAGGGTTGTTTATAGTTCCTTTCCTTTTATCCATGTTCATTATCGCAGGGAGCCAGTCGGGACTTTTACCATGACAAAATGGATTATATGTATGAATGTCAAAAAGACAAAAAGTTCATTCACGGGCCCTTTAAAAATGACTCAGACATTTTAAATAGAAATCATAGACGTCACTCTTTAGAATATGTTCATTCCAACTTACCACACAGTAAATTTTGACGAATGTTTAGAAAAGACATACAGAACTTTGACCTCTTGATCTTCAAAACAAACAAAGCTTTTTCAACAAACAAACAAAGAAACAAAAAACCCAAACATGAAATCCATACACACAAGATTCCTCATCTCGTAATTTAAAATTCGGGTATATTTTGTTCGTCCATCAGCAAAATCTTTAACGGGTACAACTGTCTTGTTTATATCGTTAATGTAAGAGAACACCATAATATGACACCTCGTGGCCTCGAAAACGAGATCGTTTGGTATTTTACCATGAGCTCGAAAGACTCTTTTCAAGGCCAACAGGTAGTTGCAACCATTTAGGCAGCAGAGTTTTCAGCCCCAAAAATACAGGCAGGTCCTCCCGAGCACATGTTGAAGCTGAGTTGAAAAAAATGTTGAAGGAATACTAACATATAAATAATTATACATCGTGTGCAGGTTTCCCCGGATTCACAATGAAGCGTATCGACTCAACTCCCCAAGGTAACACAAGCTGCTGAAAAACCCAAAAGGAGGTTACTGGCACAGAGAGAGCACTAGAACATTAAAACAAGGAAGAAAGAATGTGGGAAAAAAAAAACCCAGAAGGAAAGATTTTCAGGAAGCAACACAACAACATCAACAAAAACAAAGAAGAAGAAAAAAATAACAACAAAGAAGAAAAAAAAAATAACATAAAGAAAGAAAAAACAAACCAACAAATAAACAATATCTAGACTAGATCCTTCCCCTTTGAAACGGAACATAAAAACCAAAAACCTATTTTTCGTTAAAAAAATATGACCGAGATGGTGACATCTCTTGCATGGCTTTCTGTTAAAAGATCGGAAAGATGCAGGAAGTGACATTTGGCCGGACCGTCCAACATACACCTTAATGGTCTTGACGTGATCCTCAGCAAAGAAGAAGAAGAAGAAGCTCCCTCATGACCGCAGCGCTGACAAGGGATGGGGGTTGGGATGGGAAAGGAGTGGGGATGAGGATAGAAGGGGAGGCGGGGGGTCCCGGAGGGTGGGGGTAGAGGGGAAGAGTCTGTATAACAGGTGATCCAAGGACGGCGGCTCGTACACAGATGCTGTTTGGCGTGTCGTTCCCCATCCAATGATGCATTTGACGCAGCTTCCACTCCCGTTGCGACGCCGGGGGGAGGGTGTGGGGGGATGGGGGGGGGGGTAAATTGGGTCAGACCATGTTGTACATGATAACATCCTTTACATGTGATTACTTGACAAGGAATGTTGCAAGAAGGAAAATCCAGATGGTATGGACGCGCACGCGCGCGCGCGCGCGCACACACACACACGCCACGCACTCAATGTCCAGTACCCAGCCCATGTTTCCCACAAACGACAGACCCGTTATTTGCACTGGCTGACATGATGACATCCCACATGTTTAAACATTCAACAATAATCGTCCATTGTGAATGTATATGTTAATGCATTACATTAAGCAATGTCAAGCGCCTATTATTGTATTCTGGCATGCCTTTTACTGGTTTGAACAATTCTGTTGCATCGTTGTTTGCGTGGTGGATGAACACGCGTGTACGTATGTGTGTGAAGGCGTGAGAGGGGGGAGGTCATAGGGGGGAGGGGGGTAGAGGGAGGGGGAGAGAGAGAGAGGAGGGATGAAGAGGGAGGGGGCGCTGAAGAGAGAGAGAGAGAGGAGAGAGAGAAGGAGAGAGAGAGAGAGAGAGAGCATGGTGTGTGATGCAGTTGCCTACTCATAAGAGGGTTCAGATTGATTGTGATTTCGTACAACGTTTCTTGATATTGTTCCCGTTGTTTTTCCTTGTTTTTGTCTTTGAAATACTCCATAGGTTTTCACCTTTGTACTGTGTGAAAAAATTTCACAGATTAATTTGTAGTTTTATTTGCAATCATTTTCTTTTTGTTGTTCGTGGTTTTTTTTTATATTGTGATCTTTGGATTTGATCCTTTTTCTGATTACTTTCCCCCCTTGTCTTCTGATTTTTTTTTATAGATTTGTTTTCCATATCATTGTTAGAATTTCAATAGTAGGCCACTGGTTTAGGAAAGTGAATATTTGTTTTATAAATAAGCAAACGATTTATTTAGTGTTCCCTTCCACCATTCTAATTTAAGCCATACTAGTGCTATACACTGCAACATGCCTAGGACCTTAGACACTGCCCATCCCAAAAATGGACTTCGTGTAGGGTACCTTAATATCAAAAAATGCAATAAACAAAAAAGATGACATTGCAACTATACTTCGCAGTGATGGAAACAGTTTTCATGTATTTTTGTTTTTCTGAATCCCGATTTCTTCTTATATATCAGGTGCAGAAAATGGACAGCCCGGATACCAAATAATGCGACTAGACCCCTATAAACCAAAATCTAACTGGCTTACTCATATATCATGCTTCCTCATTAAATGTAAAAGGCTAGTTAATTTTGAAAATTAAAGGTATTGAATCTGTCTGGATTGAAATAAGTATGAAAAATTGTCAACCACTTGCAATAGGCTTTGTCTATAAGAAAACCCATCAGAAACTACTGATTGGCAGGACAGATTCAATGCATTAATGGTGAATTAACCATTCTAAGTTATGAGACAATTATTAGGAGATTTTAACAATTTATCTGTTAAAAACTAAATCAAAGTGGTATCAAAACTATATATCACATAAAATTAGAACAACTAATCGATAGACCAACACGCATAACTGAAAATTCCGCTACTCTAATAGATCATATTTACACAAATGCAAAAAAATTCATTATCGAACTTTGTTCCCCTCCCTATGGCTGCAGTGATCACAACCCAATTTGCCTTACTTGGTTCAAAAACCGTGTAAAAATTCCAAAAGTAGGTCATAAAGTTATTTACTAAAAGGAGCTTTAGAAACTTTAAAGAAGACGATTTCCTTACTGACCCTTTCTGAAGCCCCAATTTTGACCTCATTATCAAATCAGAGATCCAAATAAAGCAGCTGAATTTTGGATTTACACTTTTACCTCCGTATATAATAAACACGCCCCTTTTATAAAGAAAAGGATTAAACAGGAACCAAAACCCCCATGGATAACTAAAGAAATTGACACGAAATTAATAAAAGAAATCATTTGAGTAATTTCGGAACAAATGAAGAATTCAGAAAACAAAGAATAAAGTGAGTCATTAAAACGGAATCGAAACGTACTTACTTTAGACAATGTTAACTTTACAAAGTACCAGGCAAATTTGGAAAGCAATTAACATATTAAAACCCAAAAAACACGTGTCAAAAAGTCAACAAATGAGCTCAGACATATCTGCAGATCAACTAAATAATCATTTTTCAACCATAGCAGATAGAATCATATTAAATGATAGGTCTAGTGAAAATGACCCCAATTATTTAGAACAATACATCCATTCTAAGGATATTCCCTGTTCCATTTAGTCTGAAAACCCCTGACCGTTTTAGATGTTTGTAAAGCCTTGTCTACTTTAACCCAATCAAATACTCGTGATTTAGATGGTATCGAGACAAAAATACTTAAGTTGTCATGTCTATTATCACAGATACTTTGACATACTTATACAATTTATGCATAGATAACAAACTTTTCCTCTAAAATTTAAGGAAGCTAAAGTTAATTTCCTTTGTATAAAAAACCCGGGGATTCTTCAAAACCCATCAAATTACAGACCGATATCCATTTTATCAGCCATTGCAAAACCCATCGAAAAACAATGCATAAGTCTCTGTATTCGTATTTCGCTGATAACAAACTTCTCCACGAAAGTCAGTCGGGCTTTCGAAAACATCATTCTTGCCACACAGCCCCCATACAGCTTATCGACGTCTTCTTTGCAGCATAACGAGAATAAATTTTTCAGGTATTCTCTTCGTAAAACTTTGAAAAAGCTTTGATGTCATCAACCCTTCTTTGTTGTGCCATAAACTTGAATTTACAAAAATGACTCAGAATTCATAAGTCTTATTACATCTTTTTTATCTGACCGGAAACAATTAGTGCTTAGCTGACAAATTGTCACATTTATGCCTGTCAAATATGGTGTTCCACAAGGCTCTGTGTTAGGGGCCTCTTTGTTTACTATTTACGTAAACGATTTGCCTTGTTTTGTTAAATGTAAATGCGAAATGTTTGCAGATGATACATCTCTTCACGAAAGCGACTCTGATGCCTATGAATTAAAAGTTAAGCTTCAAGCAGATATTTATAAACTTACTGAATGGACACAACTAAACCATATGCTTTAAATTCTATTAAAACAAAGTGCATGTACGTGTCTACAAGACAAAAAACGACAAAAAATGAAATCAAATTTCCCGCCTTTACTCATATCCAATAATAAAGTTGAGGAAGTCAGTTCACACAAAAAAACTAGGTGTCATTATTGACAAAAATTTATCTTGGACTGAAATACAACATTCTTAGCAAACGCCTTTCCAAAAAAATATTTCAGTTGTCTCGGAAAAAAAAATTTCCTCGATGGCCCCTCTCGAAAACTTTTTTTCTGTGCACATATTTTGTCATTAGTTGATTATGCATCAACCCTTTGGGACAACGTAGTGAACATAATTTAAAATAATTCATCGTCTGTAAAACGAGCATTGAAATTAGTATTGTTAAAATCGAGCTCCCAACTGATGAAGAAATTTCAAACAACTCAAAATATAAAACCCTTCCCCAAAAAAAGGGCCCTTTTTTAATAAAGCCCTTTGTATGCATAACGTTATTAATGGAACAGCTCCCCAAAGATTACAGAAACATTTAGAGTCAATTGCCATAGACATAATCATTTGTTGTCCATTTCCTAGACCACGCAACAATTTATACAAATCCAGTTTCGTATATTCAGGTGGAAATCTGTGGAATAAATGACAAAGCCCCAAAAAATAAAAAAAAATAAAAAAAACATTTTAAGAAAAAATTGAAATTTCTTCATGAATCGTTAACCACAATGATACTGAAAAAATGTCCATCCTGTGCAGAAAAGAAATACACTGGTAAAGATATACACTTCGTGAATGTAACCATAGGGACGGCAATGAGCCATTGAATACCTTTTACGTGAATAGAAGTGGTGGGTAAAAGGGGGGAGGAAAATGGGAGTGGGAAGGGACGGTTTTTTACTTTTTTTTGATGAATGGAATTGTACACGATTTGATTTTCTTTCCCCTTTTTTTCCCTTTTTTTATAGATGGCTTGATGAAAAAAAAGAGATACGGGGCTTATTCAATTTTTCCCATCTTTTAAAAAAAATTTTGACTTTAAATTTGACTTTGACACCACACACACCCCACCCCCCCCAACACACACACACACACACACCCCACCCCACAAACACACCCCCCCAAAACACACACACACACACCCCCCACTCTCTCTCTTCCTCTCCTCTCTTCTCTCCCCTTTTCCTCTCTCTTTTCTCCGTACATGTGTAATGTTCATTACATAAAAATTTTGAAATTTTGTTCACTGCTTTGGCAGAATTAGGGTTCCCGTTTGAATGTGTTAACAACTTAAATTTTTTTTTGTAATTTTCTTCTATTGCTTTTCCTACATGTTTTTTTTATTGTTTTTTTTTAGGATTATGATATTTTTGTGGGCATGATGAAAAAAGAGGGTTCTTTTTTAACCCTCAATAAAGATATTTTTGGGGACTTATTGACGCTCCCTTTCACAAAAACCTCAGGAAAAAAGAAACTGTGACGGGGCTTGAAAGGTAGGGGATACACACTCCCCTCCCCAAAATCACCTAAAACCCACCCCGGATTAGCGTGTGAAAAGCTCACATTTGAGCTTTGCCTTTGAAGTTTTTCAGGTTACGTAAAATCCCCACAAATTTTGGGTGGGGCAACATGTTTCATGCCCCTAAAGGGGGAATCGGTAATCTATACGCTTAGTTTCCCACTTCGTACACGGAGGATAAAAATACGTTGAAAAAAAAAAATCGTTTTAAAACAGTCATAAAAAATAATATTTTTTTTTTAAACCGGGGGGTCCGGGGTTGGACAGGAAATTAGGCTAAAAAATGTGATGTTTTAAGACATACGTTTGTAGGGGGTTTGGACAAACTTTAAAAAAAAAAGTGGCTTTTTTGGTTAGAATCCAAGGGAACTAAAAATCTCATTTCCGGGAAAGAAGCCCTTTTTACCCCCCCCCCCCCCCCCAGAAAAAAGCAGAAGGGGGTGGGAAAAGTAAAGGGAAAAGTGGGGGAGGAAAATTTAAAAGACAAAAGCCCGTGCCTTGGCAGAGGGGTTTTTTTCCCCAAGGGCGGGGTCTTAGTAAACAAGCCCTGTCCAGTGGTTTGTTGTCATGCAGAGCTCTCTGGCAGTTCGGTGTTTTTTTCTAGTGCCCTGGGGCGGGCCCGGAAAAAAATTAAAAAATACTTTTCTATCTGTCTGCCCAAAAATTTTTGATACAGTGTGCCTTTGTGGAGACCCCAGAGTGACGTGATTTTATAAAATTGTTTGTATGGAGCCAGAGTGACAGCGTTGATTACATATTGTCGCTATGGGGGGACCAGAGTGACAGCGATGTATCATTTGTCGTATGGGGGACACATAGTGACAGCGATGATATACATATTGTCGCTATGGAGAAACATTTGTGACGCGATTTATGTACATATTGCGCTATGGGGGGGACCCAGATTTTCATTTTAGTATGAAGAGTTTGACTGCTTTTAACCCCCCCAAATTTTTTATTTTTAGACACAAAAAGGTAGCTTTGTTTATAATTTAAAATTTTTTGCGTATTGCAAACCAAGCTGCTCTGTAAGTTGTGGAATGGTGCTCGGTTTCTTTTCCCGGGGAAAAAATTAGTTTTTGTTTAAATTTTGTCCCTTGCGATTTTATTCCCAAAAATGGGCCTCAGCAAAATTTTGTCTTAAGGGTTATCTTTTTTTTATTTTTACTTTTCAAAAAAAAAATGGAGCTTGTTTTGCTCTTTTGTGATTTTCTTTTGATTCGTAAAGGGGGCACCTTTGGGGGTTTGGGTTTTTTGGAAAAATCCCGCAAAAAATACTACGGTAATTTTTCACACCAGCCTTTTTGGGGTAGCATTCTTCTTTAGACCGAAAAGGCAGAGGAGTCAAAAATTTCCAAATTTGCGGTCTGAGGAAAAAAAAAAAACCCGGTTTTTTGAAAAACGGTTATTGGGCCCGGAGTTTTGTTTTTAGGGTTT
>CM031613.1:34157726-34161332 GCA_018398815.1 Conus ventricosus
GACTGATTTTACGTTAAGAAACATATACGTGACAGGTGTCATTTTGATGGGAAAAGTATTTCATTGAGTACAGACGTTCGCCTAAAAACAGCAAATTATCTCGCCAAACAGTCCTTGGCACGCCAGAGACTAGTCATCACGTGAAGAAACGTTGTTTTCACGAGCTAATTATTGCCCGAAAACAGTTTTCACGTGAAAATGCTAGTTATCAAGTGAGAACAGCTAATTTACGTGAATACAGATAAATTAACACGTGAAAATACTTAGTATCTTTCAGTGATAAGCTTAATGAAATCACTGGCCGGAACACCGCAAATTAAAGTACCTGTGTTGCAGCCAACAATTATGTACAGAATGCCTCATTGCCAGTGGCGTAGCAGTTTCCACGTGAACATAACTCTTTTCAGTAAATGATTATTACCTAAAAAAAAAAAACAGCCAACGAGAAAGTAGCTGTTTTCATGCGAAAAAAAATGTTGCAAATGAAAATTACCGTTTTCATTGGATCATTATTACACAAAACCAGCATATTCATGAGAAAATAGGCGTTTTCATGTGAAGATAATTGCTGTCAGATGAAAATAACTGTTGTCATTTGATAATTACCTAGTTTCAGGAGAAAATGGCTATTTCGTTGCGACAGTATCCATTTTCGTCACTGCAAGAAATCATCAATATTTTCTTAATGTCAGTTATAAGTTTCACCTGAAATTAGTGTGAAAATAGTTGTTATGACGTTTGAACTTGGTCTGTTTCCGCTGGGAGAGAATGATAGTAATTATCAGGAGGAAAACTACAGCGATTGTCCTAGACCCCAATTGAAAACTTCGGATGACTTGAATCTTCTAGAACAGACCAGCTGCACAGCAGAAAGCGCTGGAGGGGGAGGGCGACTGGAGAGGGAGGAGAGAATGTGGAGCAAGCTTAATTGGTGAGGAGCGCGGGGAGAGGATGGTGGGGAATCTGGGTAGAACTGTGAAAGAAACAGTGTTTGTGGGAAAGCTGATTCCAAAGAGCTCCCGTAATTCTTTTGATCTGTCCATGGAAATGTCATGTGGCGTCGTTGAATAGAGTCGCTATGGTGATCTCTGTCTCTGTCTGTCTGTCTGTCTGTCTGTCTCTGTCTCTGTCTCTCTCTCTTTCTCTCTCTCTCTCTCTCTCTCTCTCTCTCTCTCTCTCTCTCTCTCTCTCTCTCTCTCTCTTCTCAAGGGTGATACTTTGTGCTGTAACAGCGCTCATCTATCCAAACGGGCCAGTTTTCTTCGTCTGCTGACTGTTGTGTTTGAGTAAGCGTCGTAACAGATACTTTATTTGTTCTCCAAGACCTAAAAAACAAATTCTGAAAACACGTTTTAAAATGTAGGAATTGAACTTGTTCAGTTTGGAAAAAAAGAAAAATACATGTCTGTTTTATGTTTTAATAAAATTCTGTTTCTTATGAACGTGTCTTTTAGTCTATCAAAGTAACACTTAGAACAACTATAAAAATTATTTTGCCAAATAACAATTTCAACATGTCAACTAATGACAGAAATATCTAAAGTAGAACAACTGAGCCACCAAACGAATTCAACAAGCAAATTACAGAACAAACACAACGCGTTTCGCCCTACTGGTCTTCTTCTGGCAGGACAAACAGCGTTCAAAATAATGAAAACATTGGACGAACAAACGGTCCTTTATCAGTTAGGAACGCTGGAATGGTAGAACACTGAGCTTCCTTCGTGGCATTGTGCAGGATAATCTGATTGGCAGCCTTCAAAAATTTGTGTGGAAATAAACGATAATTAGCACGAGATTAATCCCGTCTGACAACTACATCGATTTGCCACAGGCAGGTGTTGTTTTGAGATCGAGTGTCTACCGCATATGTGAAAAGAAGGAATGAAGAAAGCAAGTAAGCAAAACAATAAAGAAAAAAATTGAAATAGAAACCAAGATATAAAGAAATAAAGGAACTAGAAATAAGAAAAAAGAAAGAAAGAAAAGAGAAAAGCATACAGCGTCACAGATATACTCTAGGGATTCTTTTCAAGTGGGTGCAGTTTTTCAGCAGCCACCTGTGCTAGTCCGTTAACAACTGAGCTTACCTTTTGTTGTTCGTTGTGTATGTGTGAAATGAAAAGTCACCTGGTCGATGGGAATTGCAGTGGAGCCTAGAATAGGTAAAACACCGACAGAAGCCTGTAAAAGAGAGAAAGGAAGAGAAAGGAAAGCGATGGTGAATGTGGTAGATTAGATCATTACAAATGAAATTCCTTGGGCAAATATCTTCATGGAAGCAAAAAGAATAAAAGAAATAAGGTTGAAGTGGTTTCAAATAAAAAAATTAATTATCGGGTTTTGGTGACAAATTCAATTCTAACAGATATGGGAGTAACAAAAAACAACAAGCGTAGCTTTGTGAAGATGTTAAAGATTCCATTTTGCACCACTTGTGGGAATGTCAACATGTGCGAAGTATTTGGACAGAATTTACAGAGTACATAAAAGGAAAATGTGCAAATTGTGATAGATTGGAACTAAATCAGTTACTAGTAATCTTTGGAAATGACAACAAAACAAAACCGGACAACTGTTTTCTGCACATCTTATTACTAGCTAAGTATACTATTTATAAATGCAGGATAACAAAAGTAAATCCAACACTTCAATTATTCTTAAGAGATTTAAAAGAAGCTTACGAGACAGACAAATATGTATTCAACACCTCTATGCAATATGATAAATTGTACTGAAATGGGCATCATACACAAATTTGATACAAACTGATTAAGACCCAAAAAAAAGTAAAATACTGTTGTTGTTGTTAATAGAAGTCATGTACTATATACACCCCAAATTTCCCAATTTTTTCCCAAAGATATATGGTTTTTTAAATTTGCTCTGGCTGAACCCCCGTCAAATTTACCATAAGATATTTATTATGATTAAGTTTGTCCAAATTTTAAAATTATAACGGATGGGGGCAAATTATAAAAATTTTGTTTATTTGGAAATTTAATATTAAAAAATGAATATAATCTAAAGATAAGGTTTAAACAAGTTTTGCATGATTAAAAGAGGATAAGTTTTTAAAAAAGTTAAATTAAATTAAAGGTGTATAGATATTTTACATTTTTGTAAAGGGGTTACAGATCAACCCCTGTAAGTAAGAATGATGACACATTTGTGTGCAAAACCTGGGTTTAAATGAAAAAAATGGAATAAAAAAAAAGATCCTAAAATGACCCCCAAAACCCAAAGGGGGAAAGCTTAAAAAAAATTTAAAAAACCCCCAAATTTTTTAAAGTTTTTTGGAAAAAAAAAATTTTTGCGATGAATCCGTTTTTTCTGGGGTTGAAAATCTCCCCACTTTTACAATTTCAAAAATTGCGAAATATTTGAAAAACCAAAGGGTAGTTCTGGGAAAAATTAATTACTCCCCACAAAGTGCAAAAAAAGGAGGGAAATATTTCCCCAAATTTTCGAGAATGAAGAAATTTGAAACATTATTCCCAAAGGTATTAATTTAAACGGAAAGAATTTTTTTTGTAAATTGCTTATTAGTTCCCTTTAGGGGGACAAAGGAAAAGTTTACCTTGGTTTTTGTTTGATTGACCGCAA
>CM031613.1:34172953-34182953 GCA_018398815.1 Conus ventricosus
AAGAGAGAGAGAGAGAGGGGGGCGAGAAAAGAGAGAGAGAGAGGGGGGGGGGGGGTTTAACTCGTACGAACGACAACCTTTTTTTTTTTAAAAAAGGAAAAAAAACAAAAAAAAAAATAAAAAAAAAAAAACAAAAAAAAAACCCTAAAAAACCAAATTTTTGGGAAAAAGGGGGGGGGTGTGGGGGGGTTGGGGGGGGGAAAAGGGGGGAAAACATGGAAAAAAAGGAAAGGGGAATTAAAATAAAAAAGGGACAAAAAAGAAGAAGAAATGGGGAAGAAAGGAAGGGGGGTGGGGGGGGGGAAAAAAGGGGGGGGGGGGGGGGGGGGGGGGGGGGGGGGGGGGGGGGGGGGGGGGGGGGGTGGGGGGGGGGGGGGGGGGGGGGGGGGGATGAAAAAAAAAAAAAGGGGGGGGGGGGGGGAAAACCCAATTAAAAAAGGGAAGGTACATTTTGGGTTCTCTCTTCCATTTTTGAAGGAATAAAATCATATAAAAAATTACAAAACACGCGAAAAAGGGTAAAAAAAACGTACACACAAAATGAAAGAAATTTAAAAAGGGAAGAAAAATAGGGAAGGGAAAAAGAGAAGAAGGGGGAGAGAGAGAAAAGAGAGAAGAAAGAGAGAGGAAGAGAGGAAAAGGAGAGCGACTGAAAATTTTTTTTTTTTCACCCTTTAAATTTTTTAACGTTTTTAAACCCAAAAACCAGCTCTTACAACAAAAAGGCACAATACACATTCTGGTTGTAAAAAATTTTAAAAAAATAAAAAAAAAAAAAAAATTTTAAAAAAAAATAAAAAAATATAGGGCAAAAAAGACAATGTTTTCCCAAAAATCAAATAAAAAATTTTTTCTTTATAAAAAAATTTTTTTAAAAGAAATAACTCCACAGGTAAATCCGGAACAAGGTTTTCTGAAAAAAAAACCCAAAAGGTTTTCAAATAAGTTTTAAAAACCCCGCCCCCAATTCCTTTCCAGGTTTGAGCCCCGTTTTAACCTTTTTCATTCTGGGGCCAATTCAACCCTTTTTAAAAGACAAATTCATCCCCTTGAAATTTGCAACCTTTTCTACCTTTCCCCAATTTAAACATTAATGACAAGATCCCCCAATATTGAAATTTATTAGGGCCCGGTTTCCCCCTATTGCAACTTTAAAAAGGGAAAAGTTCCCCCATATTGAAAAATTAATAAGTTTTCCCCCCCATATTGAAAACCATTATGGAAAAGGTTTCCCCCCAAATTTTGGGCCAATCATTCTGACGGGTTTCCCCCCAATTTTGTTCCCCCCCCAAAATTGCAATAAATTCTTAAACGGGTTTCCCCCATTTTTGAAATCATTCTGGACGGGTTCCCCCAATATTGCAATCATTCAGGGACGGGGTTACCCCCAAAAGAAATCTTTCCCGGGGACGGGTTCCCCCCTTATTGAATAAATTTCGGGAAAATTCCCCCATTTGGAATCATTCAGGGAGGGGGGGTTCCCCCCCATATTCCCAATCAAAAAATAAAATTCCCCCAAAAATTTATTTTTTATTTTTTTTTTTTAATTCCCAATCTTAAATTGGACAGGTTCCCCCATATTCCCAATCTTTTGGGGGACAGGCCCCCCCCCCAAAATTGCAATCTTTAAAAGACAATTCCCCCAATTCCCAATCTTTCCCCATGGACAGGTTCCCCATATTGAAAACATTCATGGCGGGTTTTCCCCAAATATTGCAATCATTAAAGGACGGGTTTTCCCCCCCAAAATTAAATTCATTGAAAACAGGTTCCCGAATTTTGCAATAAATAATAACGGGTTTCCCCCATATTGAAATTCATTGAGGGACGGGTTTCCCCCAAAAGCAAAAATTTAATGACAATTTTCGCCCATAATGAAAATCATTGATGGACTTTTTCCCCCCCCATTTGAAATCTTTTCCGGGACAGGTTCCCCATAAATTTGCAATCATTCATGGGCAGTTCCTCCTATTGCAATCATTCATACAGGCCCCCCCATATTGCAATCATTCGGGGACAGGTTCCCCCATTTTTGAAATCATTAAGGGACAATTTTCCGCCATTTTCCCAATCATTCATGGACGGGTTTTCCCAATTCCCAATTTCTTTCCCTGGACGGGTTCCCCCATTTTAAAAACCCAATTAGGGAAAGGGTTTCCCCCCATATTGCAATCATTCTTTGACGGGTTTTCCCCCCCCCCATATTGAAATTCATTCATTTTCGGGTTCCCCCCAAATTAAAATCATTCTTTGGCCCAAGTTCCCCTATTTTAAAAATCATTCTTTGGACGGGTTTCCCCCAATATTGCAATCTTTCCCATGGACTTTTTCCCCCCAATTTTGCAATCTTTTTCGGTTTCCCCCATATTGCAATCATTATGGAAAAGGTTTCCCCCCAAAATGAAATCTTTTCCAGGGACGGGTTTCCCCCCAAAATTGAAATTTAAATTAAATGGACGGGTTCCCCCCCAAAAGGGCAATCATTCATGGACGGGTTTCCCCCAATTTTTCAATCTTTTGAAGACAGGTTCCCCCAAAACTGCAATAAATTGTGGACATTTTTCCTCCATATTGCAATCATTAATGAAAATTTTTCCCCCATATTGCAATCATTAAAGGACGGGTTTCCCCCATATTGCAATAAAAAAGAAAAAGGTTCCCCCAAAATTTTTGGGCAATCATTTGATGGACAAGTTCCCCCATTTTTGCAACCCATTCGTGGACGGGTTTTTTTTTCCTCCATTTTAAAAACCCATTGAGGGGACGGGTTTTCCCTCTTTTATTAAAAATTTATTAATGGACAGGTTCCCCCCCATATTGAAATCATTCAGGACGGGTCCCCCCATTTTCCCAATCTTTAAATTACAAGTTCCCCCATTTTGAAATCATTCAGGGATTTTTTTCCCCCCCAAATATTGCAATCATTCATGGACGGGGTTCCCTCCATATTGCAATCTTTCAGGGACAGGTTCCCCCATATTGCAATCATTCAGGGACAGGTTCCCCCTTTAATTTGCAATCCTTAAGGGCCAATTCCCCCATATTGCAATAAATTCAGGGACATTTTCCCAAAATTGCAATCATTCAGGACAGGTTCCCATATTGCAATCATTAAAGGGACAGGTTCCCACCATATTGCAAAAATTAAAGGGGACATTTTCCCGCAAAATTGAAAATAAATTCCATGGAAAAATTTCCCCCATAAAACAATCATTCAGGGACGGGTTTTTCCCATTTTGAAAATCATTCATGGACGGGTTTTCCCCCCAAAATTGCAATCTTTCGGTTCCCCGCATATTGAAAATAAATTTGAGGGAAAAAGGGGTTTTCAAACATATTGAAAAAATTTTTCATGGACATTCCCCCCAAATTGCAATCTTTGGGAGGGGACGGGTTTTTCCCCCCCCAAATAATTAAAAATCATTGATGGCCCGGGTTTCCCCCAAATTATAATCCCCCTTTGGACATGGTTCCCCCTATTGCAACCCAACTGGCCCGGGTTTTCCCCCCCATTTTAAAAAATTATTCAGGGGCCCCAAGGTTTTTTCCCATATTGAAATTTAAATTTCAAGGGACAATTTCCCCCCAAATTTTAAAAAAACCCAATCTTTTGACGGGTTTCCCCCATATTGCAATCTTTTCCCAATGGACAATTCCCCCCATATTACAATCCTTAAATTGGACGGGTTTTTCCCCCATATTGCAAATCACGGGAGGGAAACCGGCCCCCCCCATATTGCAATAAATTCATGGACAGGTTTTTCCCCTATTAAAAATCATTCCGGGAAACGGGTTTTTCCCCCCATATTGCAATCTTTTGGGGTTCGCCCCAAATTAAACCCTTTTCGGGAACAGAAGAGGAAAAAAGAAACTCAGGGAGAGCGTGGCAGCAAGAGCCCCTCAGAAGAAAGGGGCCCCCTTAAAAGCAAGTGTTTGGGGCCCTTATCTCCTAAAAACTTTTTTGGGGGGGTTTGGGGCCACCCCCGGGTTTTCATGACTCCGGATGCCCCCCCTCGGGCGGGGCCCCCTTTTTTTTTTTTTTTTTTTTTTTTTTTTTTTTTTTTTTTTCCCCCTTTTGGGGGACGGGGGCCAGGGCGGGGAAATTCAAACCCCCCATGCCCCCCTCTGGACATGCTCTTTTTTCAAACTTAATTTTTCGCGCTTTAAAAAAAACCACTGGGGGGGGCCACGGGGACAAAAAAAAAAACCCTAAATTTTTTGTGGGGAAATTAACCCTTTATAAAGGGTTCCCCTTTTTTGTTCCCCTTGACCGGGTTTCCAGCTTTGAAAAAAACCCTCTTCCCTTTTTCCCCCCTTTCCCCTTTCGGGCTCGGGGTTTTCCCCCTTTCCCCTGAAACTGAGACTTTTTCCCAATGGGGCGGTAGCAGACTTTCCCTTTTTTACAAACCCCCCCCCCCCAACCCAATTTCTGCAGTAAAACTTTGACCTAACCCTTTCCCTCCCCCCCTCAGGCTGTTTGCCAGATCAGCTATTTTTCCAATTGTAGTTTTAGCGGGCCTCCATTCGTTCCTATGGCACCGTGACTCAATCATGACGCTGCTTGGTTGATTAGAGGACTGCTATGTCTGGTCCATGCCACTTTTTTTTCCTGTTTGATCCCTGGGTGACTTTTTTCCATTCTGGGGGGGGGGGTTTTGGCAGTGCACTCCCAGTCTTTCTCCCCCCATCCGGGGCAGCCCTTCTTCCTCATGTTTCAAAGGGGGAACGTTGTTTTTTTGGGCCCATGTTTTTGCTGCCTCCCTCCGTGAAAAATTTGTTGGGGGGGTGTTTTTTGGATCCTGATTCTCCCTTTTTTGTGGTTTTGGAAAATTTTTTAGCCCAGACTATTTTAAACAATTTTTTTGGGAGCACTTGGTTTGCCCCCCATTGTCCCTCCTTACCCAAAGGGCTATTTAAACATGAGCTTAAACATGCCCACTGTTTTTTTTTTTCATGGAAAAGGGGGGCAGGCAGATCGCTATTTTCCCCCATTTCCCAAACCCGGGGGGGTTTGGGATTTGAGGGCAGAAGGTTTTTGGGCAGTTTTGAGAATGAATTTACCCTTTAGGGGGGCCTTTGGCCAAAAATGTCATTCCAATTTAGACTTTTTTTGGAGTGCTTTTCTCCCACTTTTTCCTTTCCCCCCCCCTTTGGCTCCTTTGCTGGACGTTTTTTGGGGCCCTTTTTTTTTTTTTTCTCTTTTTTTTCTCATTCTCCCTGAATAAAGGCCCCATTTCTCTTTTGGGTTTTTTTCCTTTTGGGGCCTTTTGGGGTTTAAAACCACCTTTACATTTTGGGGTAAACCCCCCCAACCGTCGGTTTGGGTTCTGTGGGGGTGTCCTGTTATTTCTCTGATCTTAAACTTTTTTTTTGGCAGAACCCAATCCCCCCCTTCTTTAAAAAACCCCCCTTTTTTTTTGCCCTGTCTCAGCGGGGGCTTGTTTGGGTTTTTCTCCCAAACCCCCCCCTTCCCCTGAGCCCTTTCCAAACCCTTGCTTTAAAAGTTTGACCCTTTCCCTGTTTTGTATTCCCCCCCAGGAGGGATTCATGGTATTTTTGATTTTTCCCTTGGCGACATTTACAGGGGCGATGTCACCCAGACAGGGTGGGAAAAAACCAAGCCTTTTCCCTTTTTGAACTTGTTGTTTTTTGGTTTCCCCATTGCCTCCACGTGCTGGGGCGATGTCGTATATCACAGGGGCCATAGGAGTTTTGGGGTATCAGAAAGAACTGAAAGACCCCCAGACCTTTTTTTCGGGAGCCCACACTGGTCAATGGTCCCCAACCCTTTCCTTCCGCCATCTGCTTGGTTTTTTTTTTGGCTCTTTGGTGTTTTTCAGCGTTTTCATCAAAACCATTTTCCCAAGGGCCCTTCTTAAACTGGCTCTTTTTTGTGACTGTTGGAATGGCCGGGGTTGGCAAAAACTGAAACCACAAAATTGGGGGCCACTTTTTCCTTTCCCCCATGAGAGCCCGTGATTTCTTTGGTTAAAAACTTCATTCGGGATGAGGAAACCTAGGCCAACCAGCCTCTCCAGCACATGACGGTCTCTCTTCTCTGGAAAAAATCACTGTATGTCACCCCAGAAGGCCTTGAAAAGGAAAGCATCTTTTTAACCATCGCCAAGGCCCTTTTTTTCTCGCGTTGTTTTTTTGCTTTTTTTCAAAATGATTTCCTTTGGGGCCAGAAACGAACGGGAATGGGGGAAAATTTGAAACCCCCCTTTCAATGCCCATTTTCCAAAATTTTTTTCCAATCTTGGGTGTACCCCTTTGGGTAGAAACCCATTGAAAAAGCCATTGAAGTACTTCTGACCATGCGGGGATTTTTTTTTTGGCACAGGGGAACATCTCAAACCAACTGAAACCCATCCCCTGGGGCACAGATCCATATGCTTTTTGCCAGATCAACCACACTACGCCCCGGGTTTCTTTTTTTCCCTTTTTTTTTGTTTTTTTGGATTGCTCCCAATCATTGTGGCGTGTTCTACCCCACCACCCACGCCGGGAAAAGGCCCCTTTCAAACTAAACCACCAAGTACTTTTTTTTCCCCTCGGGTATTTGGGTTCCCCCCTTTGGCACCATGACAGAGAAAAGTTTTTCCCCCCCCCTTCAAACGTTCAAAGTGATTTTGGCCTGAACTGGCTGATGTCCTTGTTTTGCTTTTTGGGGGATTACAAAAACCATCTGCCGTAAACCCTGGCCCCTGATTTTTCCCGGGTTTTTCCCCAAAAACCGGATCGCAGAGCCGGGACCCCTTTAGCCCCCCCCCCTTGGGACATTTCTTTTTAAAGCGGGGTAAGGAAATTCCTTTTTGGCCCTGGTGATGATTTGGCTCTGGCTTTGTCGCCCAAACCTTTTGTTTTCCGCCAACTTTGGGGGCTTTGCCTTTGAATTTTTCCCCCTCGGGGTTTGGGTTGGCCAAAAACCAAACCCTTTGAATGTCGATTGGTGCTTTCCCTTTTTGGGGAGTCCGGGTATGTTTTCCCTAATGCTGTTTCAAAAAACTCCTTTGTCCCCCTTTTAGGGCCCCCCGGGATTTTGGCTGCTCAAACAGTGTTCGGGAAAAACTGGAAGGGGTCCCCGAAAACGCTTTTGTGTCTTCTTCTTTTTGCCTCCTTTTCCCTCGCAGTTTCCCCTTTTTGGGCGGGGGGCGCTGTTTTTTTCCTTTCAGGTTTTTCCCACTTTTTTTTTTCCCCAAGCCTTTTTTTTTTCAGCGGGAAAGTGCGTCTTCATTTGCTTTTTTGAGGTTTTTTTTTTTTGACCCTGATCTTGCCAAACTTTTTTTGGCCTGGTTTTTTTTTGGAGGTTTTTTTCTTTTTGGGGGTATTTTACTCCATGGGCGTCTCTACATGGGGCATACACAATTTCCCCAAATGGGCTATTTTGGGTGTTCCGGGGTGCTTTTTTTCCCCTATCAGGGGCTTTCCGAGTCTTTGGACTTTTTTTGCATCCATTTTCCCTTCCCAATCTTCATTTTTCTTTTGCTCGTGGCGGGTTGAGTTTCAGGCGCCGGCATCGAGGCCTTGAAAATTCCTCACCAAACCCAACAGCGGGGAGCCCCTTGCACGGGGTTTTAAAAATCCTGGGCCTTGGCTCTGATGCAGTGCGTGTGCTCTTTCAGATGAGTCTTCACACATCCCATCTTTGTTCTGGGTCTTCAGCCAGGGGTGGTAGCAAAACGCTTTCCACAGACACATGGATATTCCTTTTGGGGTCCAGTTATAGCCCTTTTTGGGATTTGCAGTCGTGATGGTTGAGCCCGTGGATTCATCATTCCTCCCCCCCCGGGGAATCCCGGGAGCACTTTTCCTTTTAGGTTTTTGTAAACCACTGTTTTTTGGGAAAGTGGGGGGCCCCCCACAAGCCCCTTGGTTCTGGACAAGTTCCCCATATTGCTCATTTAAACAGGTTCCTCCATATTGCAATCATTTATGGACAAATTCCCCATATTTCAATCATTCTGGACAGGTTCCCCTATTGCAATCATTATGGACAGGGTTCCCCGATATTTCAATCATTGATGGACGGGTTTCCTCGATATTGCAATCATTGGGACAGGATTCCCCATATTGCAATCACTCATGGACAGGTTCCCCCCCCTATTGCATCATTCATGGACGGTTCCCCCCCAAATTTCAACCATTAAAGGGCAGGTTCCCCCAATTTCAATCATTTATGGACAAGTTCCCCCATATTCAATTTTATGGACAGGGTTTCCCCAATATTGCAATCTTAATGGAAGTCCCCCTGTTGCAATCATTTAATTACAAGTTACCCATATTGAATCATTTAAAGAGACGTTCCCCCCCAAAGAATCATTATGGACAGGGTTCCCCATATTGCAAACTTAATGACAAATTTTGCCCATATTAAAACATTCATGGGCAGGTTCCCCAATTTCAATCTTAATGCAAGTTCCCCCCCCCCTATTGCAAACATTGATGGACAAGTTCCTCCCTATTGCAATCTTAATGAGAAGTTTCCCCAATTGCAATTTATTAAAGAGAAGTTCCCCCATATTGCAATATTAATGACAATTTTCCCATATTTCAATCATTAATGAACGTTCCACCATATTTCAAACATTCATGGACAGGTTCCCCCCCCATTTCAATCATTAATGACAAGTTCGCCCTATTCAATCATTCAGGAAGGTTCCCCCCCTATTGCAATATTAATACAAGTTCCCCCATGTTGCAATCATTCATGGACAGGTTCCCCCATATTGCAATCAATTGATGAAAAGTTCCCCCATGTTGCAATCATTAATGACAATTTCCCCATATTGCAATCATTAATGACAGGTTCCCCCATATTGCAATCCTTAATGACAGGTTCCCCCATATTGCAATCATTAATGACAGGTTCCCCATATTGCAATCATTAATGACAAGTTCCCCCATGTTGCAATCATTCATGGACAGGTTCCCCCATATTGTAATCATTAATGACAAGTTCCCCCATATTGCAATCATTGATGGATAGGTTCCCCCATATTGCAATCATTAATGGACAGGTTCCCCCATATTGCAATCATTGATGGACAGGTTTCCCCATATTGCAATCATTAATGACAGGTTCCCCATATTGCAATCATTAATGACAAGTTCCCCCATGTTGCATCATTCATGGACAGGTTCCCCCATATTGCAATCATTCATGGACAGGTTCCCCCATATTGCAAGCATAATGAGAAGTTCCCCATATTGCAATCATTCATGGACAGGTTCCCCCATATTGCAATCATTGATGGACAGGTTCCCCCATATTGCAATCATTCATGGACAGGTTCCCCCATATTGCAATCATTCGTGGACAGGTTCCCCCATATTGCAATCATTCATTTACAGGTTCCCCGTATTGCAATCATTAATGACAGGTTCCCCCATATTGCCTTCATTAATGACAAGTTCCCCCATATTGCAATCATTCATGGACAGGTTCCCCCATATTGGAATCATTCATGGACAGGTTCCCCCATATTGCAATCATTCATGGACAGGTTCCCCCATATTGCAATCATTCAGGACAGCTTCCCCCATATTGCAATCATTCATGGACAGTTTCCCATATTGCAATCATTCATGGACAGGTTCCCCCATATTGCAATTCATTCAATGGACAGGTTCCCCCATATTGCAATCATTCATGGACAGGTTCCCCCATATTGCAATCATTGATGGCCAGGTTCCCCATATTGCAATCATTCATGGACAGGTTCCCCCATATTGCAATCATTCATGGACAGGTTCCCCCATATTGCAATCATTCGATTCCCCCATATTGCAATCATTCGTGGCTAGGTTCCCCCATATTGCAATCATTCATGGACAGGTTCCCCCATATTGCAATCATTGATGGACAGGTTCCCCCATATTGCAATCATTGATGGTACAGGTTCCCCCATATTGCAATCATTCATGGACAGGTTCCCCCATATTGCAATCATTGATGGACAGGTTCCCCCATACTGCAATCATTCATGGACAGGTTCCC
>CM031613.1:34187953-34190453 GCA_018398815.1 Conus ventricosus
ATACTTATATTATGTTCATAAGGAAAAACGTACTAAGAAATATTCATGTTAATTAAGATAGAACTCTGCATGTACATACTGTCATGAAAGAATGTTTTGTTACAGTCATGGTAAATTTTGTTCTAACTATATAAAATTGATTTTTTTTCCTTGTTGCGTACTCATGTGAATAGGCTGATGGCCTCACATTAAAGTCACGAGTCACGAGTCACGAGTCTCTCTCTGGGCAAGAGTTTTGAAACGTGTGTGTGTGTGTGTGTGTGTGTGTGTGTGTGCGCGCGCGCGCACGTGCGTGCTTGTGTGTGTGTGTGTGTGTGTGTGTGTGTGTGTGTGTGTGTGTGTGTGTGTGTGTGTGTGTGTGTGTGTGTGCGTGCGTGAGTGCGTGTCTGTGTGTGTTTGTTTGTGTGTGTGTGTGTGTGTGTGTGTGTGTGTGTGTGTGTGTGTGTGTGTGTGTGCGTGCGAGCGTGTGTGTGTGTGTGTGTGTGTGGTGTGTGTGTGTGTGTGTGTGTGTGTGTGTGTGTGTGTGTGTGTGTGTGTGTGTGTGTTGCGTGTGTGTATTTGTGTGACCGTGCGTGCGTACATGCGTGAGTGCGTGCGTGCGTGCGTGCGACGTGCACTCGCGCACGTGTGTGTATATGTGTATGTGTGAGTGTGCGAGTGTGTCTCTGTGTGTGTCTGTGTCTGTGTATCTGTGTCTGTGTCAGAGAGAGAGAGAGAGAGAGAGAGAGAGAGAGAGAGAGAGAGAGAGAGAGAGAGAGAGAGAGAGAGAGAGAGAGGAGAATGACAATGACAATGAATACTGTTTAATGTCATCAGCAAGTAACATGCCATTTGACATGGGGGTATACAGTCTTCTATGAAACCACCATAAAGAAGAAAAGGAAAAAAGCAAAAAAGGCTCCAAAATGAAACCATCCAATAACTGAACGAAAGGCTCCTGGCCCTAAGCAACATCAAGGGCGACCAACAGGCCTCCAAACCAACTAGGAAAATATAATCGCTGAAAAACAGCCATACTTTATTTTACACTTTTTTCAACTTTCTGTTATTATTTAAAAAGAATTTTGTTTGTTTGTTTGTTTTGTTTTGTTTTAGGCTGCTATGTCAATTTTTTCTTGCGCCTACTAACTGCTTCGGCAATAAACATTACCATGGACCTTACATATTCTGTTTTATCTGTTTGTAGCAAAGCGACCAAGTTACGCCTCCTTGCAAACGGTGTTCTAAAAACATCATATTTCTCTCGTATGTCTTTATATTCTTTACAACAAAAGAAAAAGTGGAATTCATCCTCTCTATTATTTTCTTTGCATACTGGACACCTAATAGCAGTTCGGGTTTCAGTTATATACCAATGTTGGCTTGCGTCAAGACCAAGTGTCCTGGTACGGAATCGTGCCATTGAATCCCTGTGCCATTTTCGTGTAATTGTTAGCAAATATTTTTCAGGCTGTAAATCACTATTAAACTGTAAAAAACCATGTTTACTTTTCGTTATTTTCCATCTCGGAATGCCAAACCTGCTGATAGGATGAGATCAGACGCTCTTTAAATTCCAGAATAAAACGTTTGTCGTCCTCGACTCCCTGGTTGTTCCAAACAAAACCAAAACCATTTTCGAATAGAAATTTCTTTACTTGAAAAACCCAGTTTTGTCTTCCACTTTCGTGTTGATTTAATAACATTGTATATGCCTGCCTACTAATCCTGGATGATGCGAGTTTAACTAGACGAAGCCAATACCTGATACATTTTAATTTTTGCACGTATCTGCAGAGGGTACCTGCCAGCTTCTCCATATACCATTTTGTTAGAACCATGTATAGGGATATTCAAGAAACGCTTTATTGCTAGTGTGTGTACTTTTTCCATGAATTGATTCTCAAGAAAGCCCCATATTTCGGCACCATAAGTTAGCATTGGTTCCACTTGGGTATCAAACAGCTTCCAAAAGATGGTAGGGTCAATGCATCTTAACTTCCTTAGTGATCTTAGAATTTCAATCACTCCCTTTCTGCCTTTTCTACACATTTATACCCATCCTTGCTCATATTTAGTTTTGTTGTAAAAATTAAACCTAAGTATTTATAGCTATTGGTTACCACACTTCTAAATTCCCAAACCACCACTTTTCCAGAGCTGCCAGAAAACCTCCCTTTCTGAAAACTATAATCTTCGTCTTATCTATATTAATAGCTAACTTAAGTCTGTCTGTTTCTTCTTTTAATGCATTTAACTGATTCTGTAATCCAACCACCGTGTCTGAAAAAAGGATTACATCGTCTGCAAATAATAAAAGGAAGACTTCTGCAGCATCAGGTATTAACTGTATTCCATGTCTTCCCTTCTTATTTAATTCAAGCGACAGTTCATTAACGAAAAAGGAAAACATTAGCGGACTCAATAAACACCCCTGCTTCACGCCTTGTGGACAATGGAAAAGATCAGAGTATAAGCTTTTGTCTCTTACACAAGCTATAACTGAACTATAAATTCCTTT
>CM031613.1:34205453-34212953 GCA_018398815.1 Conus ventricosus
ATACAGAGAAACAATGCAGATCAGTGGACACACTATCTTGCTTCTGTCTTCTATCCCATACCACCCTCACGTCCCGTTGCCCCCCCCCCCCCTTCCCCCATTCCCCTTTTTTGACCTTCCTATCCCTATCAATTTTCTAGTCTCTGTAGCCTACTCGACATCGTTAGGTGATACCGCTCCTGTGTGATCAACTTTGCCTCCTCTGTGTGTGTGTGTGTGTGTGTGTGTGTGTGTGTGTGTGTGTGTGTGTGTGTGTGTGTGTGTGTGTGTGTGTGTGTGTGTGTGTGTGTGTGTGTGTGTGTGTGTGTGTGCGTCCGTGCGTGTGTGTGTGTGCATGTATGTGTGTGTGTGCGTGCGTGCGTGCGTGCGTGCGTGCGTGCGTGTGTGTGCGTGCGTGCGTGCGTGCGTGCGTGCGTGCGTGCGTGCGTGCGTGCGTGCGTGCGTGTGTGTGTGTGTGTGTGTGTGTGTGTGTGTGTGTGTGTGTGTGTGTGTGTGTGTGTGTGTGTGTGTGTGTGTGTGTACCCGTTTCACTGAAAAATCCCATTGGTCACTGAGTTGGTGGAGTACACAGTTGCACACATCTAGCTTCCACGCCTGTGATCAAACGGAACTAAGAGGTGCCAGCCATCCCCTTTGAAGTCGCCGTTTTCCTGTCACTTTCTGCGAGACGGTTCAATCCGATCAATTGCCAGAGGTCACCTACGTACCGTCTCATGCTTCAACCGATTTATGTCCGAACTTTGTCCGAGGCAAGGTGTGTGTACACGTTGTTTATAGCCCATGATTATACCTTGTCTCTCAGCTACTGTGGTGTTGGTACTGTTCTTTCAACATTTCCTCTGGACTCTTGAAGGGCATCGCAGTGCAAAACTTATCATCAACGATTTGTGGAAACAGGGATACAGTCCTGTTATGTTGTTTCGGAGCTGACCAAATCTTCATAGCAAATCTTCAACATTCTCATCTCCTCTGATCATTAAAAGAACATCGACTTTTGTGTCCCTTCAAGCCGTGCTCTCTCTCTCCTCTCTCTCTCTCTCTCTCTCTCTCTCTCTCTTCTCTCTCTCTCTCTCTCTCTCTCTCTCTCTTCTCTCTCTCTCTCTCTCTCTCTCTCCTCTTCTGTCCTGTCTGTCTGTCTGTCTGTCTGTCTGTCTGTCTGTCTGTCTGTCCTCTCTCTCTCTCTCTCTCTCTCTCCTCTCTCTCTCTCTCTCTCTCTCTCTCTCTCTCTCTCAGTGACTTCAGTTTCGATTTTTTCTGCCCATGTCTGTGTCCTTGGTAAGTTCGTGTCGTGGTCGTTGTATCAGCGAGTCATGGAGGCTGCCATCAGATGGACGTGGTGTTCCCTAACGGGACGCTCACTCACGTGGCCACACTAAGTAGGCAACCATGTTTGTCAGCTGGGAATTGGTAGCTGGTGTCTGGCACACGCTGGTTCCAATTAAGCATCACTGAACACTACCAGGATGACTCAGTGTTGGTGCATATTTCCACTGGCTTTTCTCTTGATGCACTGAACACTACCAGGATGACTCAGTATTGGTGCATATTTCCACTGTCGTTCCTCTTAATGCACTAAACACTACCAAGATGACTCAGTATTGGTGCATATTTCCACTGGCGTTCCTCTTAATGCACTAAACACTACCAAGATGACTCAGTATTGGTGCATATTTCCACTGGCTTTCCTCTTAATGCACTAAACACTACCAGAGTGACTCAGTATTGGTGCATATTTCCACTGGCGTTCCTCTTGATGCACTAAACACTACCAAGATGACTCAATATTGGTACATATTCCCGCTGGCTTTCCCCTTGGTGCACTGAACACTACCAGGATGGCTCAGTATTGGTGCATATTTCCACTGGCTTTCCTCTTGATAAACTGATGCCAGCTGCTCCCTGTAAAATGCTCTCGCTGGAACTGCAACAGAACCAGTCTGGATGTGGCTGTGCACACGATGGCCAGATTGAGCTACTGGGATGCCACTGAGTGGGCAAAGAAGATGTAACAAAAACACACCAGCACGACAACAAAAACAGCAAGGCATTTACCTCATGCACGTGATGATGATGGCCTAACATGGGTTTTGATATCATGGGCTGGAATGCTGCCCAACAACATAGGAAATTCCATTTCCCTTCATAAGTTTTAAAGAAGTATCATTAAACTGTATTATTCACAATATAGGTGGACATGTGCTTTGATACAAGCTTAAAAAACAATGATGAATAATCATCATTATGATTGGTCATCGACAAATTGAAGTGGGTGTATCACTTCTAGATCAAATTGTCCAAAGAGGTCAAGTCGAATCAAGAGAGAGAGAGAGAGAGAGAGAGAGAGAGAGAGGGGAGAGAGAGAGAGAGAGAGAGAGAGAGAGAGAGAGAGAGACAGAGAGAGAGAGAGAGAGAGAGAGAGAGAGAGAGAGAGAGAGAGAGAGAGAGAGAGAGAGGTTCCATTCTTCCTACATTAGTATGTTATGGGTTACGTTATTTTCCTATTGATTTGTTTAGACTAGAACGCCATGAATAAAACCAGCCCCGCCACTGATAATGCTTTGTGCATACTTACTATCTAGACTATGTGCAGACTTACTATCTAGACTATGTGCATACTTACTATCTAGACTATGTGCATACTTACTATCTAGACTTGAATGCCATGAATAAAACCAACCCTGCCACTGATGATGCTTTGAGCATACTTACTATCTAGACTTGAATGCCATGAATAAAACCAGCCCCGCCACTGATAATGTTTTGTGCATACTTACTATCTAGACTTGAACGCCATGAATAAAACCAACCCCCGCCACTGATAACGCTTTGTCTATACTTACTATCTAGACTTGAATGCCATGAATAAAACCAGCCCCGCCACTGATAATGCTTTGTGTATACTTACTATCTGGACTTGAATGCCATGAATAAAACCAGCCCCGCCACTGATAATGCTTTGTGCATACTTACTATCTAGACTTGAATGCCACTGATAATGCTTTGTGCATACTTACTATCTAGACTTGAACACCATGAATAAAACCAACCCCGCCGCTGATAATGCTTCGTCTATGCTTACTGTCTTTTCTCACCCTTCCAAACCCTTCCCCCAGTTCGATCTTCTCAATCACCATTCCTAGTCACTTTCAGATGGCATGGAAAAACATTTGTGAATCAAACAAGCCTCTAGTTCATGAACCTAGATCGTATCTAGGTGATGTCGTTGATCTTTGATCTTTATTCCCAACTACGCAAAGTATGAGTTAAGCACCAAGTAAAGTTAAGCAGTATTTGGCTAGGGTCTGGAGATGAGTTGTTTTTTTAACCCTTGACAAAATACCGTTCAATTAAATCAACAGTCTGTAGATTGTCGCAGCATAACAATCCGCACTAACAGGATTGAGGGTCATCAAGTTTAATGAAGAAGAAAAAAAGGATTGAGGTTATTCTGTCGTAGGGTTACGTGAAAAAATGATGCGTCCCATGAAGAATAGCCAAGAGACGAGTAATGTAGACACTCACTAAAACTCTAGTGCTAGACTCGACCACGGACTTGAGACTCTGACGCTTTTTTAAGTTAGTGAAAGACACTGGGCAGATAAGGATCCGGACTTGTGACTGCACGTTAGAGTATGTCTGACTCCTGTCTTAAGACACTGGACAGATGAGGATCCGTGGCTGTGACTGCACGTTAGAGTATGTCTGACTCCTGTCTTAAGACACTGGACAGATGAGGATCCAGGGATGTGACTGCACGTTAGAGTAAGTCTGACTCTTGTCTTAAAACACTGGACAGATGAGGATCCGAGGGTGTGACTGCACGTTTGAGTATGTCTGACTCCTGTCTTAAGACACTGGACAGATGAAGATCCGGAATTGTGAATGCACGTTTGAGTATGTCTGACTCCTGTCTTAAGACACTGGACAGATGAAGATCCGGAATTGTGAATGCACGTTAGAGTATGTCTGACTCTTGTCCTAAGCAGGCGCACTCGCAAGAGCATGCGCAGTTAAGCGAATATGAGAAATATCAAGTGCCCAGTCTTGTCAATGATTCCACGGGCAGGTATACTCTATAGGACATGATACAGATGCAGCCCCCTCCCCCCCCCTTTTCCAGGAACTGTCTAAACCAATGGCAAAATTAAAAAAAAAAACTTTGGAAGCCCCATGGGTAACTTCGAAATATGCATAGCTTCGGAATTGTGTGTGTGTGTGTGTGTGTGTGTGTGTGTGTGTGTGTGTGTGTGTGTGTGTGTGTGTGTGTGTGTGTGTGTGTGTGTGTGGTGTGTGTGTGTGTGTGTGAGAGAGAGAGAGTACAAAATATAGAGAAAAAAAATCTGCATTGTGCTTATTCTCTTCCCTCACTAAAAGATTCGTTCCGTTCGTTCGTTCGCTCTCTGTCGCTTTTATTTATCTGACGATGATTTACACACACACACACACACACACACACACACACACACACACACACACACACACACACACACACACACACACATACACACACACACACACACACACACACACACACACACACACACACACACACACACACACACACACACACACACACACACACACACACACACACCACACACACACACACACACACACACACACACACACACACACACACACGCGCGCGCGCGCGTCACGCACAAATCGCTCTCTCACTCTATGTATATATATATGTGTGTGTATGTATGTATGTATGTATGTATGTATGTAATATATGTTCGCTGCCAAGAGATATCCAAGCACTCTCAGAGTAGATGGTACACCTCTACCCCACACCATCCAGAAAGCCATTGAAAGAGTCAGCAGCATCCCACGTAATGAGACCCTTGAGTACAGGCCCCCAAACTCCCAAGAGTAGGGTCCCGTTCATTATTACCCACAACCCTCCTCTTCGTCAGTGGCTGCAACAACAGCAACCAGCCTTACACGAAAGCAACAGGATGAGAAAAGCCATGCCAGAGCTCCCATAGCAGGAGAAAGGAATTTAGATAGTCTACGAAACATACTGATGCCGCGCCTTCCATGCTTCCTCCACAAGAGCCCTACACTGACAACCCGGGAAGCCACCGATGTACCAGAAAACGTTGTGTCATCTGTAAGGAGCATGTGGTAGAGCATGTGGTAGAGGTAAGTCAATTCATTGGAGGCGTTGGTTGCGAGACATTCACCATTCGGCACGAAATGTCCTGCAGCACAAGAAACATCATGTACCTGCTCTACTGCACCAAATGTACAGGGGGGTGGGGGTGGGTGGGGGGTCAGTACGTAAGGGAAACACGCAACTCGCTCAAACAATGCTTCTACTCACATAGGTCACATATCCAGAACGTAAGAGAAACACGCAACTCGCTCAAACAATGCTTCTACTCACATAGGTCACGTATCCAGAACAATACAGGCACCAAGTCACACATCATTTCAACAGGCACAGCCACTCACTTCAAGACATGCGTTGTATGCCAACTGAAAAACAGTACGTAGGCAGTGACATTCATAGAGATCTCAGAGCAAAATTCTGGATTTGTAAGCTACAAATAAAGCATCCACAAGGCCTGAACACACATGACTAATTGTTAGTTATACGTACTGAGTTCACTTGCATTTAATAGTGACTGAGTTGTTCCTTCTGGTACAACTAACATAATCGTCGCCCACGAGAGAGAGAGAGAGAGAGAGAGAGAGAGAGAGAGAGAGAGAGAGAGAGAGAGAGTGCCTAAGGGGAAGGGGTGTAGCTATATTGGTGCAGGTAGGGAGTTACGAAACAATAACAACAGGATAATTATGTGTTTTAGACTTTGCATCACTTTGTGATGACATCACTGTCATGACGCAACTTTTCTTTTGGCATCGACCCAATGATGTCACTCCTCCTTTGACGTGACTATACAATCTATCGTCTTTAAAAAAAAAGGGCAGCCGCTCAAAATACTGCAATAATTATATTTATTAACATTGCTTGTTTTGCCTTTCCACTTCAATTATCTCTCTCTCTCTCTCTCTCTCTCTCTCTCTCTCTCTCTCTCTCTCTCTCTCTCTCTCCACACACACACACACACACACACACACACACACACACACACACACACACACACACACATATATATATATATATATATATATATATATATATATATATATATATATATATATATATATATATATATATATATATATATATATATATTTTATATATATACCCTTCGCTGGCTGCTTTGGGGATGCTGTTGGATTCTTTTTTGGAACCCTTGGTGGTGAGAACACCACAGAATTATGGACTGTGGTGTGTCTCTATTTGACACCGAGAGTACAGACACAATCAGTCGTGTCTCCCTGATGAGTCCGATCCAGCTGACGAAAGGCCTAGGAGCAGGCAATACAAATAGATCTGCCTTTGAGAGGGATTACGATGGTTCCCTCAGGCAGCTAGTGAAGGGTTTCTCATATTTATAATATATTCCCCCCACTTTTTTCATCTTCATTTTTTTCTCTTTAAAGTTCGAATCTTTGCTAAGTCATTACTTTAATGACTGAAGAATTGTTAGCCTGCACTTGTTCCCCCCCCCTCCCACTACTTAATTGTTCAGCATCATATATATATATATATATATATATATATATATATATATATATATATATATATATATATATATTATATATATATTCATACACACATATTTATATATTATTAAATCCTTAAATTCATAGCACACCAGTGAGTAACAAATTGCAGTGTATCTTCACCATGAAAGCATACCGTGTGCCCAGTGACTTCCCATTTTTTCCTGATCATACACACACACACACACACACACACACACACACACACACACACACACATATATATATATATATATATATATATATATATATATATATATATATATATATATATATATATATATATATATATATATACACGTGTGCGCACGCTCATGTGTATGTGCATGTATAATACAGGCAATGGGATCCACTCTCTTCGAGATGTACCTTTATCTTGCAGGGAAATTGTTCTCACTCAGCAGGTAAGAGATCCCGCCTGAACGTTTAGAATAATGATTTAGAAAAGAGAGATTGTGGAGACCAGAAGAAAACGACAGACAGAGGATTAGAATGGTCCCATACACATATTGAAACATCAGGCTATTCACTTGCTCCATCGATTTCTGAATTGTGAAGAGAAAACATATATTTCACTCATCCAGAGTCGATTTTAGTCGTGTAGAAAAGGTTTACTCGCAGAATCGTGCCTGGTTGTATTCGTTTATCCATGGTATTTAGCTGGGATTGACCATAAATAATTATGTAGTATTCTCACTACCATGGGAGATCATCACAATACAACGCCCTCTTAAGGCATCTGACGAAGGATAGAATAGGAAAACAGAAAAGTACATTCTCAAGATAAATTTTCCAAAGCAACTGATAAAGAGCAACGCACGTGAGAGAAAAAACTCCACCTGTGCTTCAAAATCCAAAACA
>CM031613.1:34217953-34220453 GCA_018398815.1 Conus ventricosus
CACACACACACACACACACACACATTTCAATTACAGTCAAAAGAATCTGCAATATGAACGAAAACGATTACCACCACCCCCCCCCCCCCCCGCAACCCCCAAGTTCTAGCAAAACAAAGAAAAAAGGGAAAAAAGTACCAAAAAAAAAAGCGGTCCAGAGGCTCTCACTCGTAGCTGGAAAACAGACACACGTGTACGTAAGAGCATGCATTTAAGCGACGTTGTGCACACCTTCAGGTGCTCGTGAGAGAAATTCAGTTTGTACGTGACGAGGATTTTGACCCAGTTTTGTCGTCTGTTCCGTTTGTCACGTCATACTAGTAATTCATACTCTGCATGAGGTCAGCTGCTTTCTCTGTTCAATTCCAGACCATATCCTCCCCCTCAACAACACCTGATCACTTTGGGGAGAATGAGAGAAACAGGCTTTGATCATGATGATCACACGGATTTCTTTCACTCCACACGTTCCCTTGAGGACTCTCTCTGGATGCCGTTTTCATGCAAGTCCTAATCTGCTTCAAGGCACGCTGATCGTTGGTTTTCGTTGAAGATGGCGCAAGCCCTTTCAGTGGCTGTTAAATTTGTGTGTGTGAACGGATCTCAGCAGTTCCAAGATACTGCTTGAAATCACGCTTAGAGAACTGCTTGCCCTCATTCGGTCCATGACATTTTTGCTAGATAAACAAAGCCACACCTTGCTAGATAAACAAAGCCACACTTTTGCTAGATAAACAAAGCCACACTTTGCTAGATAAACAAAGCCACACACTTTTGCTAGATAAACAAAGCCACACTTTGCTAGATAAACAAAGCCACACTTTGCTAGATAAACAAAGCCACACTTTGCTAGATAAACAAAGCCACACTTTGCTAGATAAACAAAGCCACACTTTGCTAGATAAACAAAGCTACACTTTGCTAGATAAACAAAGCCACACTTTGCTAGATAAACAAAGCCACACTTTGCTAGATAAACAAAACCACACTTTGCTAAATAAACAAAGCCACATATGCGAAACAGGACACCAGGCAAAGTATCTTAAAACAAGATAAATATCTCACTGATTTCAAAACAAGATGAATATCTCCCTGATTTCAAAACAAGATAAATATCTCACTGATTTCAAAACAAGATAAATATCTCACTGATTTCAAAACAAGACAAACATCTCACTGATTTCAAAACAAGACAAATATCTCACTGATTTCAAAACAAGATAAATATCTCACTGATTTCAAAACAAGACAAACATCTCACTGATTTCAAAACAAGACAAACATCTCACTGATTTCAAAACAAGGCAAATATCTCACTGATTTCAAAACAAGACAAACATCTCACTGATTTCAAAACAAGACAAATATCTGACTGATTTCAAAACAAGACAAATATCTCACCGATTTCAAAACAAGAAAACTATCTCACTCATTTCCAACAAACTCTCTCATTCCGGCATAATTTCTCGATACAAAGCGCTCTGGTTGTTGGACTGATGCAGTTCCTCATCTGCTTCAAGAGGTCAAACAGTCACCCCAAAGTGTAGGCCATTACACACAAATGGTGTAGAAATGGAAAAAGTTTAGAGTAAAACGTCATGAAATTAGAATTTCTCCACTATTGTGTAATGGCCTACACAATGCTTGTCGCATAGCTTCAAACTCTTCTCTGTTACATGTTCCTTCTCGTATTACGAAAGCGCCAAACGGTCACGCGCACAAGCATTTACAGGGGCCTGCAAGGGACGCTGGGTACCAGAAAGGGCCAATGGTCAGTGCCTGAAACAGCCTGCATCCCTCGCGAGGGCCCCCAGCTGCTCGCAGGCTCGCAGTTTTTCTCTCAACGTCATACAAACCTCGGAAAAAGGGGAGAGTATTACTAACACCCAAAAGTGTAGGTCATTACACAATAGTGTAGAAATTCTAAGTTTATGACGTTTTACTCTAAAATTGATCAATTATCTGATTTCTTTGAGGGCTGCACATTTGCTTTAACGATGGTTGCATTCGTGTTGTCATCTTCTGCCCTGGATTGACACAGAGAAGTGGGCTCTGAGAATCGGCTTTGAGTGACGATCATCAAACTGTTTATCGTCACTCGGTCGATGACACGTCTACAACAAACAAAGCCATCTTAGCGGAACAAGTCACCCGAAGGAACTTGTTTTTGAAGATACAAATACAATTCATTTCACACGTTTCACATAGCTTTTACAAGCGCAGTGCAATGAAGATGGAAGAGAAACTCTTAAAGAACGTGCTATCTTCCCCGAAGATGGAGTATGGCTGCCTTAATGGCGGGATTAAAAAAACGGCCATACACACAAAACTCCACTACCTTTGTTGGGTAGATGGGATTAATCCTTGCTTGTCTGTACAGGGAGTGTCCGCAGGAGTATCAGCCTGCGTACGCAAAAACAACAACAACAACAACAAAAACCGTGCTGTCATGCTGCCGTGAATTGCACTGAACGCTGGAAGTTCATGTTTCGCATCTCAC
>CM031613.1:34225453-34232953 GCA_018398815.1 Conus ventricosus
AAATTCTGTGGCCCTTCATGCCCTGCTCTCATGGTGACCTCAGTTTCGATGTCCTCTCCGCGTCTGTGGCCTTGGTTTGCTTCCGTCGGGGTCACCGGTATCGGCGAGTCCATGGGGGCTGTCGTTGGACGGACGTGGTGGCGCCCTCCGGAGGGAGAGCTCACTCACGCCGGCTCCGCGACTAAGCAATTATTGTCGTCAGTAGGAGGCTTAGTAGGTGGTGTCCTGCGTATGTTAGATCAGAACAGGCGCCACTGAACACCACCGAAGTGACTCGGCAGCAGTGCAGTGTCTCCTCCGGTGGGTTGCCTCATGACGACTTGACATTGACTGCTCCCTGTGGATTGCTGGTGCCGGGGCTGCGGTGGGGCCAGCCGGGCTATGGCTGTGGACGGGGTGTCGGAATGAGCGGCGTGGGTGCACTGCCTCTGAGGTAGCGCAGAGGTTGGGACAGCAAAAAAAAAAAAAAGAAAAAAAAAAGAAAAGAAAAAGCAGACTAAAAGCTTTCAAATCATGGAATAACAAACTTAATTTTCTGGGAAAAAATCGGCAGGAAGACCACCATACATACATACATACATACATACGTACATACATACATCATACATACATACATACATAGCCAGTCAGATTAATAGCGACCAAGTTACCCGAAACTGACATAAGGTAATGAAATGGACGATTTACGATTTGTATATATTTTCTCACCCTGTACTACACGCATAATACTGAGAATCTACGACCATCCAGACAGTTAGAAAGCCAGTTTTAAGCTAACTCGTTCTGAATCAAAGCTCGTTTTCACAAAGGAAAAATAATTAATCAGTTTAGAGTTCCAAAACATGGCACAACTTTTGTCGTTTTTTTACAAAACGTACCGCTGAAACTCTGTAACAACCCTTTCATAAAGCAAAATTTCAGTGTCACTAAAAGCATATGATCCAGCGTAAACGTCTTTGGTTCCTCTCGATCTCGAAATATTAAAGGTGTCGCCCAAAACCCAGGTTTAGAGTCGCTGCGTTCATGAAAACCCATATGCGTCAACGGGTACAGTTCAACAGTGCACAGTCTATTTTGGGTTTATATGGCCCTATCCTCCGCCCCCGTAGCAACCCCCACGTCCCCCCTCACCCCCTTCCCTCTTTAAATTGTCTTTCCTGTCTCTGTCAAAAGTGATTCTCTGTACTCGATACTGTTACCTAGCACTGAATTCGTCCACGTGCACCCACTCGCCTCCGTGTTCGGCTTTGCCTCCAGTGTGTGTATGTGTGCCTGCGTGCGTGCGTGCATGTGTGTGTGTGCGTGGACTCATTTCACTACCAAAAGATCCGATTAGTCACTGAGTTTGTGGAACACAGACAGGGGTAAGAGGCGCGAGCCATCTCCTTTGAAGTCGCCTCTTTCATGTCATGTTCTGCGAGACTGTTCCATCCGATTATTTGTCAGATGGTCGGATACAAAGGTCATTCACGTACCGTCTTATTCTTCAGCCGATTTATGTCAGAACCTTTTCGGGGTCAAGGCGGGTGCATGCTTTGTTTGTAGCCCATGAATATACCCTGTCCCCCAGTTACACCCCGCCAACCCCCGCCCCCCCCCCCCAGTTACGCCCTGTCCCCCAGTTACACCCCGCCCCCCCAGTTACGTCCTGCCCCTCCAGTTACAGCCTGTCCCCCAGTTACACCCTGCACCCCAGTTACACCCTGCCCCCCAGTTACACCCCGCCCCCGCCCAGTTACGCCCTGCCCCCCCAGTTACAGCCTGTCCACCAGTTACACCCTGTCCCCCCAGTTACACCCCGCCCCCCAGTTACGCCCTGCCACCCCCCCCCCAGTTACGCCCTGCCCCCCCTGTTACACCCTGCCCCCCAGTTACACCCTGCCCCCCAGTTACAGCCTGTCCCCCAGTTACGACCTGCCCCCCAGTTACAGCCTGTCCCCCAGTTACACCCTGCCCCCCAGTTACACCCTGCCCCCCAGTTACGCCCTGTCCCCCAGTTACGCCCTGCCCCCCCCCCCCCCCAGTTACAGCCTGTCCCCCAGTTACACCCTGCCCCCCCAGTTACACCCTGCCCCCCAGTTACGCGTTGTCCCCCAGTTACACCCTGCCCCCCCCCCCCCCCCCAGTTACAGCCTGTCCCCCAGTTACACCCTGCCCCCATTTACACCCTGTCCCCCAGTTACACCCTGCCCCCCAGTTACACCATGTCCTTCTGTTACACCCTGCCCCCCAGTTACACCCTGCCCCCCAGTTACACCCTCTCCCCAGTTACAGCCTGTCCCCCAGTAACACCCTGCCCCCCCAGTTACACACCCTGTCCCCCAGTTACAGCCTGTCCCCCAGTTACACCCTGTCCACCAGTTACACCCTGCCCCCCAGTTACACCCTGTCCCCCAGTTACGCCCCGGCCCCCAGTTACACCCCGCCCCCCCCCCCCCCCCCCCAGTTACAGCCTGTCTTCCAGTTACAGCCTGTCCCCCAGTTACACCCTCTCCCCCAGTTACACCCTGCCCCCCAGTTACACCCTCTCCCCCAGTTACGTCCTGCCCCCCAGTTACATCCCGCCCCCCAGTTACACCCTGTCCGCCAGTTACACCCCGCCCCCCAGTTACACCCTGCCTCCCAGTTACACCCCGTACTCAGATACACCCTGTCCCCAGTTACACCCTGCCCCCCAGTTGCACCCTGCCCCCAGTTACACCCTGTCCCCCAGTTACACCCTGCCCCCCCAGTTACACCCTGCCCCCCAGTTACACCCTGCCCCCCAGTTACACCCCGCCCCCCGGTTACGCCCTGCACCCCAGTTACACCCTGTCCCCCTGTGACGGGTCTCCGACGCTCCCCCTCGTTATTAAAATATGATTTTCATACTCAGGGATGCAGGGGGTTATAGACAGAAGTATTTACGCTTCCACAACCAAAATGCACTCTCGCATAGGCACACGCACTCTGTCACTCACATCGGGCCCGCACAAAGGTGACGGGAAACCAATAACATTTCATAGAAAATAATCAACTTTATTTAACTTGACTCCGAGCCCCCACCCGTCACTACACAACACAACTATCTGTATCATACAACAATGTAAACAGCATACAGACAATTTCATAAATCGCATCCCCTGTTCTTCAGTTATTCTTACTTAGCCAGGAAAGACAATGTTCCACTATTCTGTTTGCACACTTATAACCTTAAGAGCAAATAAACGTCCATAACTTGCCAGCATTCCTTGGTTGATCGTCAGTTTCTCTCATCCACTGTACGACCACGAGCTGAAGCTGCCACACTGTTGTGTCCTCCCGATTGGCCAAATCCCAGTTGGGGGACACTGGCAACGTAGCTTGAGTCGCACCCTCACACCGAGTCTCCCGGACTCCACCGTACTTCGCCCTCTCCACGGAAAGGGCTCCTGTCGGCCTCTCCCACAGGTCTTCTCTGGCTCCAAACACCCCACCGTTGTCTGGCAGCTCCCTGTCTAGGCTCCAACAGGCTGACACGTCTTGCTGTCGACCGTCCCCACACGGGAGACAATTCTTCTCGTCTTCGGCTCCGAGGCTACAGCAACCTCCACTGTCATACGTCCCCACCCAGGAGACAACGAGGCGACAGCTAACCTCTGCTTCACGCTGTATTTTCTTGAGCCCTCAGCAAGACGGGCGAGTTCACTTTCCCTTAAGTGAGTCACAACTTCCTGGTTTTCCAAGCGCCTTATATTCATTCTCAAACAAGAGAGAACCCGAGTTTAACTGGCTCAACCAATGGAATCACGGAACACACACATCACACGATTTGTACCAATAAATCTCCAAGTTATTTTTATTCCACCAATGGAATCACAAGTCACCTACACATACACACACACCCACAGCTGCTAGCGCCAACAAAGACTTGGGCACCCAGTGGTTAATGCACAACCTCCTATTCAAACTCATGTTCGATTCCCCGAAGCTACCCATTGTACTAACAGCCTGGACTTCTCTACCAGCCATGACTGATGCTTCAAGTATTTACTACCTCTATAGACAACAAGGCGCAAACCACTCAATTGGCCGCAGCCTTCCATTCATTCCTCAGAACAGGGACGACTGAATGGTCGCTGTACTCTGGCTGCAGGCTGACGGTCACCTACCCGTGACGGTCACCTGACACGATCGCCTTCCCTTCAGGCCCACTGAGAACCCAGTGAATAGCCAGTGCTCAAAGTGGACACTCTTCTCTACCCAGGACCGGCAGGTCAGCATGTTCTTGTTACTATCCCTCGGACATGCGAAACACTTCCCAGTAACTCTCCCTCCTTCAGTATACGACTCGGGGTATTCCCCTCTGGTGATGCCTGAGTTCGCACACTTGAAGAACCCAAGAACTTGCTCTCAACAACAGCAAAACTACCCTTAATTTGCCTAAATGCTCGAGAACATTCGGCCGACTCATTACACCCCCAGTTAAACCCTGTCCCCCAGTTACACCCCGCCCCCCAGTTACACCCTGCCCCCCAGTTACACCCTTCCCCCAGTTACACCCTGTCCCCCAGTTACACCCTGTCCTCCAGTTACACCCTGCCCCCCAGTTACACCCTGCCCCCCAGTTACACCCTGTCCCCCAGTTACAGCCTGTCCCCCAGTTACACCCTGCCCCCCAGTTACACCCTGTCCCCCAGTTACAGCCTGTCCCCCAGTTACACCCTGCCCCCCAGTTACACCCCGCCCCCCAGTTACGCCCTGCCCCCCAGTTACACCCTGCTCCCCAGTTACATCCTGTCCCCCAGTTACAGCCTGTCCCCCAGTTACACCCTGCCCTCCAGTTACACCCTGTTTCCCCAGTTACAGCCTGTCCCCCAGTTACACCCTGCCCCCCAGTTACACCCTGTCCCCCAGTTACAGCCTGTCCCCCAGTTACACCCTGCCCCCAGTTACACCCTGTCCCCCCAGTTACACCCTGTCCCCCAGTTACACCCTGCCCCCAGTTACACCCTGCCCCCCAGTTACAGCCTGTCCCCCAGTTACACCCTGTCCCCCAGTTACACCCTGCCCCCAGTTACACCCTCTCCCCCAGTTACACCCTGCCCCCCATTTACACGCCGCCCCCCCAGTTACGCCCTGCCCCCCCAGTTACAGCCTGTCCCACAGTTACACCCTGCCCCCCCCCCCCCAGTTACACCCTGTCCCCCCAGTTACACCCTGTCCCCCAGTTACACCCCGCCCCCAGTTATAGCACCCTGTCCCCCAGTTACAGCCTGTCCCCCAGTTACACCCTGCCCCCCAGTTACACCCTGTCCCCCAGTTACACCCTGTTCCCCAGTTACACCCCGCCCCACCCAGTTACGCCCTGCCCCCCCCCCCCCCCCCCCCCCCTGGCTACAGCCTGTCCCTCAGTTACTCCCTGCCCCCCAGTTACAACCCTGTCCCCCAGTTACACCCTGTTCCCCCAGTTACAGCCTGTCCACCAGTTACACCCTGCTTCACAGTTACACCCTCTCCCCCAGTTACACCCTGTCCCCCAGTTACACCCTGCCCCCCAGTTACACCCTCTCCCCCAGTTACACCCTGTCCCCCAGTTACACCCTGCACCCCAGTTACACCCTGTCCCCCAGTTACAGCCTGTCCCCCAGTTTCGCCTTGTCCCCCAGCTACACCCTGCCCCGCAGTTACACCCTGCCCCCCAGTTACACCCTGTCCCCCAGTTAAAACCCTGTTCCCCAGTTACACCCTGCCCCCCAGTTAAACCCTGCCCCCCAGTTACACCCTGTTCCCCAGTTACAGCCTGTCCCCCAGTTACACCCTGTCCCCCAGTTACACCCTGCCCCCCAGTTACACCCTGCCCCCCAGTTACACCCTCTCCCCCAGTTACACCCTGCCCCCCAGTTACACCCCGCCCTCCCAGTTACACCTGTCTTTCAGTTACACCCTCTCCCCCAGTTACACCCTGCCCCAGTTACACCCTGTCCCCCAGTTACAGCCTGTCCCCCATTTTACACCCTGCCCCCAGTTACACCCTGTCCCCCAGTTACACCCTGCCCCCCAGTTACACCCCGCCCCACCCAGTTACGCCCTTCCCCCCAGTTACACCCTGTCCCCCAGTTACAACCCTGTCCCCCAGTTACTCCCTGCCCCCCAGTTACACCCTGCCCCCCAGTTACACCCCGCCCCACCCAGTTTCGCCCTGCCCCCCCCCCCCCCAGTTACAGCCTGTCCCCCTGTTACGCCTTGCCCCCTCAGTTACTTCTGCCCCCCAGTTACACCCTGTCCCCCAGTTACACCCTGTCTCCCAGTTACACCCTGTCCCCCCAGTTACAGCCTGTCTCCCAGTTACACCCTGCCCCCCAGTTACACCCTCTCCCCCAGTTACACCCTGCCCCCCAGTTACACCCCCCCCCCCCCCCCCCCCCCCAGTAACGCCCTGCCCCCCAGTTACAGCCTGTCCCCCAGTTACGTCCTGCCCCCCAGTTACACCCGCCTCCCCCCCCCCCCCCCCCCAGTAACGCCCTGCCCCCCAGTTACAGCCTGTACACCAGTTACGCCCTGCCCCCCAGTTACAGCCTGTCCCCCAGTTACGCCCTGCCCCCAGTTACACCCCGCCCCCCCCCCCCCCCCCAGTAACGCCCTGCCCCCCAGTTACAGCCTGTCCCCCAGTTACGCCCTGCCCCCCCCCCGCCCCCCCAGTTACAGCCTGTCCCCCAGTTACGCCCTCCCCCCAGTTACACCCCGCCCCTCCCCAGTAACGCCCTGCCCCCAGTTACAGCCTGTCCCCCAGTTACGCCCTGCCCCCCAGTTACAGCCTGTCCCCCAGTTACAGCTTGTCCCCCAGTTACGCCCTGCCCCCCCAGTTACACCCTGACCCCAGTTGCACCCTGTCCCCCAGTTACACCCTGTCCCCCAGTTACACCCTGCCCCCCCAGTTACAGCCTGTCCCCCAGTTACACCCTGCCCCCCCAGTTACAGCCTGTCCCCCAGTTACACCCTGCCCCCCCAGTTACACCCTGCCCCCCAGTTACATCCGCCCCCCAGTTACGCCCTGCCCCCCAGTTACACCCCGCCCCCCAGTTACGCCCTGCCCCCCAGTTACAGCCTGTCCCCCAGTTACGCCCTGCCCCCCAGTTACAGCCTGTCCCCCAGTTACGCCCTGCCCCCCAGTTACACCCCGCCCCCCAGTTACGCCCTGCCCCCCAGTTACAGCCTGTCCCCCCAGTTACGCCCTGCCCCCCAGTTACAGCCTGTCCCCCAGTTACACCCTGCCCCCCAGTTACACCCTGCCCCCCAGTTACAGCCTGTCCCCCAGTTACACCCTGCCCCCCAGTTACACCCTGCCGCCCAGTTACAGCCTGTCCCCCAGTTACACCCTGCCCCCCCAGTTACACCCTGTCCCCCAGTTACAGCCTGTCCCCCAGTTACAGCCTGTCCCCCAGTTACACCCTGTCCCCCAGTTACAGCCTGTCCCCCAGTTACACCCTGTCCCCCAGTTACAGCCTGTCCCCCAGTTACAGCCTGTCCCCCAGTTACACC
>CM031613.1:34237953-34292953 GCA_018398815.1 Conus ventricosus
GATGTTGCTATGTTTGTATATTACGCTTTACGTTTTAAGAGAGCAACAGTTGAAACGAACTGTTATAAACTTAAGTTTGTTACTTTTGTTATCGCCAAATGAGCATCCTTTTTTGAATTTTTTTTTTGGGTATAAATCATTCTTTTTCAATAGCACAAACAATTTCATGTTACGTGTCTCATGTGGATAGGCTGGAGGCCTCACATTAAAGTCACGAGTTCACGATTTATCTCTGTCTGTCTGTCTGTCTGTCTGTCTGTCTGTCTGTCTGTCTCTCTCTCTCTCTCTCTCTCTCTCTCTCTCTGTCTCTCTCTCTCTCTCTCTCTCTCTCTCAATATCATTTTCAGGCGCGAAAAAACCTAAAAGACCTGTTTGTGTGCCCCAAACTGAACAAAATCATCACTCCAAAGTCACCCAGCAGCTCTCACTGCTCAAAACCCAACTGCAAAATCCACCCCCTCACCATGCTAGAAAACATTCTAAATAGCCTCAGACGCTCGTTCAGAATTAAACATACATTCTCCTATCAGGGCCATAACATTGTATATACCTTCCACTGTGAACTGTGTGGCAAGCCTGATGTAGCTGAGACATCCCTCACACTTAACATGTGAATTTCTGAACAACTGGCAGACATCCGCCGTCGCCTACTCAAACCAGTCGCTCCGAGCTTCAACCATCCGCGACAAAACATCGATCATGTCACAGTCCTGGCGCTTTGTTAGTCACACAGTGACAACGCTGAGCGCGCCATACAGGAATCCTACCTTACTGCCAGACTAGGGGCCCTCCGCCCACGTGGCATCAACATCTTGAAAGAGAAAGTAACTATCCACCCCCTACAGCTCTGACACATTACCACACTATCATTGACCATGTATATGTTCAGCTATCCTCTCTTCTCTCCTCCCGCCACTATCTTCAGTTCCTTTTTCAATCTGTTCTTTATACCTATCTATTTATCCCCCCCCCCTTTTTTTACTCTGATTTTCTGTCAAATACAGAGAACTATAAAATGCCAATCCTAACTCACCCCGCCCTCACCCCGCTCCGGGGTGAGTTAGGATAGGCATTTTATAGTTCTCTGACAAGTAAACCCTACAAACAAACATTTCAATAACATCATCAAAGATTTCAATAACATCATTTTCACGCGCCTCTGTGTTTCATGTGGAATAAACCGACTGTGTGTCTCCGGCACGAGTAATATGAGAAAGGTAAATGACGGGGGCAACACCCCTAATTGCTAGTGCTGATAGAAGAACTTGTAAAGGGTGGAGATAATAGCCGGGGCTTGCCGCACGCACGCAACCAAGCTTCCTCTACCTGTGCTATCTTGTCATTTGGCATTTGGAGGTGGTGCTGTGCTGGTCTGTGTGGTTTTCAGTGAGAAAAGTTTTTACCTGTAAAAGCTTTTGCTTGTGCTGGTTGATTTTTATTTTAATCAAAACAGGATACATGTTGCAAGATAGCATCTTAGAGAGAGAGCTTCTTGATTCACAACACGTTCATCAAGAATTGTTAGATTTCTCAAAGCAAACTAGTAGTTTAATTCTTCCCGAGGATATGATGGATACATCTCTTTTCTCAACAATAAAGCTGACATTTTGAAAAAAATAAAAAGTGAAGGGCCATCTGAAAGTAAAAACTACCTTCTTTCCCCCGTGCACCAAAAAGAAAACTTGAATCTTTGTATGAGGAGCAAGCAAAAAAACAAAAAATGGCACCAGAAGAACTCCACCAATACTTGAAATCAAAAGAGGTGGATGTGAGCAAGACAGTTAGAAAAGAAGTTTTTGTGTTTGGTGCAGAGGATATTAAAGCGCCAACACCTCTGTTAGAGCAGCCAAAGGGGGCCAGTCAGCCAAGCAGTGAGAGGAAACTTGGCACTCTGTCAAGCCAGCGCTCTAGTAGGAGCGGTCAAAGGTCATCTGCCAGCCGATTGATGAAGGGATTATTTTAGGAGTTCTACGTCAGAAGGAACTGGTACTCTGCCAAGCCCGCGCTCCAGTAGGAGCGCCAATCTTTATTTGACAGAGAGACCGACAGCCGTCTTGAATTTACGGCGCTCAAGCGCGAACCATAAAACCCTTTTACATTTTCCCATGCAAGCGCCTCCCTATCTTGTGTGTGTGCGTGCGTGTGTGCGTGCGATCGGGCTTATATGCTGTTATTGTTGTTGCTGCTGTCATTGTTGTTGTTTTGTTGTTTTACTGATAATAACTATATTATATCTGAACATCTGTTTCTTATAAATAATTAAAGGTGCGCGCACACACCCCACCCCCACCCCGCCCCACCCACCCCCGCCCCACGCATGCACACACTCAAGTTACTTCTAAGTTCTTACTTAAGTCATCCCCAAGTAACTTTTAAGTTCTTACTTAAGTCACTTCTAAGTTCTTACTCAAGTTACTTCTAAGTTCTTAATTAAGTTTTTAATTAAGTCGCCTCAAGTTCTTAATAAGTTCTTGATCAAGTCACTTCTAAGTTCTTACTCAAGTCATCCCAAGATCATAACTAAGTCATCCTCTAAGTACAACCAAGTTCTTATTCAAGTCAACTTATAATTATTTATTAAGTTCTTAAAGTATTATTGCATCTGAAATGGATCAAAATGATCTTGTGTTGTTGGCGGTTCTGGCATGCTGTTGTGTTCGGATTTTGTATTTAGTGGTTGAGATTTTTTTGACTGCTTTGGTTTTCGCTGTCTTTGTTTATATATTTTATAACCGTAATAACCACCCCCAACAGCAATGCCACCAAAAATGACAATTGCTTTAAGAAAATATGAAGACTTTGGCGGTGTAGGCAACCCTGTGTTGTAGATCAACTTTGTTCTGGCGTTTTTATATCTGGCATTGAAACAACTGCTCCGGCTCGGGCACTTTTTCATTATGAGCTATATTCTGTGATTGTAACATTAATTTTTTTTGTTTGTTCCACTCTGCTAATTTTTTTCCTGCTGCAACGCGTCCAGGATTTTTACTGATCACTTTCTCTACCTGATTCAATGTTTTCTGATTCTGATTCTGCTGATTTTCTGGCTCGATCATTTGAGGGAAATAAAATCTATATGATTAAAAGTAATTAATCCCATGATTAGCGGCGATAATAATGTTCCAAATCTGTAATACAGATCACATCCTAGAGACTCTAATGACTTTGTTAAAACTGGATCCTGCGTTAAATCATATATAAAGTCTTGTTCAGATCGATGGGAGCAAATCTACTAACTAGTTTAGTGTACAAACTAAGAACCGTTTGTCCTACACTTTTTACCATTCTTGATCCAGTTGCGCTTCATACCTGTTATGATACTTTATAATGTCTTGTGGCGACATCTGTTGAATCTGTTCTATGCTGAATTCATTGCCGAGGAACTGTTTTGTTTTTCCGCATGCTGCCAAAGAATACAACCTCTCCTTTTGGGGCATAACAGCTTGGTCATCAACTTGGTCATTTGTAATCATAAGTTCAGGAATGTTTAGTAGATCGTCGCTGTTCATGTTTTATTACTAAATATAATTATTATTTTGTTTTTAAAAATGAGCGCCGAAAAGACTGTTGCCAATCTTGTTTACCATTCTGCTGTTATTGGAGGCCTAAGTGTAGGATACACAATGCTTGGTAAAAGCCTGTTAAAAATAAAACCGCAGATCTTGGCAACTAGACTTTGAAGATCAGCAAAGCTGATTGCTATCATTGCAGCTTCGTTCGCTACGAAAGATTTTCTAGTTAAGCAAGGAATAATTCCAGACAGTATAAATATGTAAAATTAAAAAATACATTTATAAAAAATGGCTTCACTCGTAATGATGATAGGCGGTGCTGTGGTTAATGCGCTTGCTTTTAGCGGAAGTAATTACGCATTAGTAAACTGTGGGATGACGGCGAGAGAAAAAGACATAACAAAGCTATGGAGCAACTAGCAGCTGCACAAGACACCTATGAAAAGCAGAGAATTGAGCAGTTAGATTTCATTAATAACAAACTGAAAAAACAGGGACATGCGACTTACACATTTAAAAATGTTGACCAGGCAATAAAAGAATATTATCTTGTAACAGGCAAACCATCGAGACATTGCCCCCACCAAAATTCAGTGACTTTTATCAACCATCAGAAAAACAAAAGATGCAAGAAATGTGTTTATTGTCTTTGGCATGACTGTCGTGTATTTTGTTGCGCATAATATTGGCTGAATAAAATGAACAAAATCTATTATTCGCCAAAAGGATATTGGAAGGGAATCACGGCAATAAAAAAGCTAAGCCAAGCAGCGGAGTTAGTGAACAAACAGCAAAGAATGGTTATCTAAACAAGCGATTTGGCAAATTTATTTACCTGCACCTAGACGAATACAGAGACCACACTTTGTGAATACAATACCGAACGACACCATCAAATGGACTTCTATATTTACCCCATGATACGATTAGACGAAAAAGATTTAAGTACGCACTCACAGTCATTGACATAGCTTCAAGATACAAAGATGCAGAACCATTAACACAAAAGAGTGCTTCTGCTGTTGCTGTTGCCATACAACTGATATACCAACGAGGCCCGCTAACTTATCCTCGCATGATTCAAGTCGATGATGGAAAGAATTTAAAGGCCGAGTGAATCAATTATTGTTAAAACATAGAGTTACCATTAAAAGAGGCATCCCAGGAGTTCACAGATCACAGGCTTTAGTTGAAAACTTTAACAAACAGTTATCTGAAAGACTTTTTTCCTACCAGTATCACAGAGAGCTGATTGACAATTCTCGCAACACAGAATGGGTTAGAAGAATGCCCTCAGTTTTGCGCGCAATGAATAATGAAGAAATTAATTAACAGGGCTAAAACCAGTACAAGCAATCAAAAACAAACAATAGATGTTGTTGAAGAGACGCCAGTTCATCCGGCAAACTATTACCATTTGGATTGAAAGTAAGGTACCTTTATTTACCGGGGGAAGAGCATGGGGACACTCGCATCAGGGCAACCGATCCAGTTTGGAGTGTTGATCCATATGAAATAAAAAGAATTGTAAAAATGAATCCGCCCGTGTATTATTTACGAGAAACTGACACAACAAAACAACCAGCTCCTCAAAGATCTTTGTGAAGGAAGAACTGCAGATAATCCCACCAGACACATTCCAGTTGCTTAATTAGTTTACAGAAATATATTTGAGTCTAAAAAGGGAAGCACAGAAGGAAACAAGAAATCAATGCATGCTAAACCATCCAGATCACCTACAACTCAAAATCCCAAATTGGGAAAAGAATATCTTGAAATAATAAAAAAAAATTCGAACGCATCAAGCAAACATGAGAAAAGATTTAGATGAATTGGATGAAGATAAGATTGATCTTATAATTAAAGTTGATGAAAAATATAAACCCCTGTTTATGCTGTTCTCCAATGCCCGATTGCATATCAAAACTCTGGATTAACAAATACTCGTTTAGTGTTTGTTCTATCTAATGACTTCTTTGTTACAACAGTTGTGCTGATCTCATGTAGATTAGATCGTAGTTTTACGTTGTCATGGTGAAAAGTATGGTTTATTGAACAATGCTTCTTTGTAGTTGTCATGTGATATGTTGACTGCACAACACTGCGAGATATTCCCTTTGCTTTCTTAATGTTTTCTCCTTGCTCGAAATACTGTACATTTTCGACCTTAAACCAATAAACTCCTTAATCACCCCCTCCAGATAATTCATCCTTCATCTTTCCTAAAACCTTCTTGTTAACGGATGAATGTAAAGGCGAATCGTTAGGGTAATCAGATGTATCATACCATCCCGCATGCCCTTTAGCCACTTCTAATTCCATGTCTTTATAGATGTCTTCAGTAGGGATATCTATAACAAAACTATCTGTATCTGTGTAAAGTACTCTGACTCTGATACGGGGTTAAAGTAGTCATAAGAAATTCTAACATCAAAAGCTTGATGAATTCTAAAACAGTAAACCCAATAAATACAGGTTTGCCCAATTTGATTTTTTTTTTTTTCTTTGTTATAAAAAAAGCTGATCATGAAATCTTTAAAGTCTGAAATTTGGTTTGAAGTAACTTAATTGCTTTCGTTCTCTTGGTGCCAATTGCATTTTTGCGCTTGTGCGGATTCTCCTAGTTTTTCCCGAAACGCTGTTGTTCATCAGCTTAAAAGTTTTTTTGAAGCATTTGTGGTTTTAGTTTGGATCAGTGTTTCATGAGTTGGTTTTGAACTGTTCTGATAAAAGAAAATTATACGTGAACTGCTTCAATTTAAAAAACCCATGTTTTAAAAAAAATTGTAAAGGTCTGAAATGCAGACATAATTTTTTTTGCTCGAAGATTAGGCAAATTTTAGGGGCTCTGTGGGTTTCATCTTTAGACTTTCGTGCTAATGGGTATTTTATGCAGGTCATGGAGTTCATGGGTTTTCTAAGTCAATTCTAAATAAAAACCGGCTGTTGATCTGGCGCCAATTGCTCAACCACTTTAATGTTTTGAAAATTTTATTCGTACCGCCCCCAGGTACTTTTCAAAGTTGGTAGTGGAAGTGATTGCGCCTTAGCCCCCCAAAAGATTGTTGATCTAAATACATGAGATATTTGCCTTTTACTTGGATCATAGTGTCCAAGTATTTTTGTTTGCTTTACAGTATTGATGCGACGCCATTAATTCTCCACGCAATCCGTTTTCTCTCTGAAGCATGGTAAAAATTTACATAAATCAATCTGTATCAGTAACTTTTAAAAAAGGTCCAGCTCATCCCCGGGGGCAGAAATGTAATGGCAGGACCAGGTATAATGTTTCATGCAGGTCTTTCTATGTTTTCAAAAAAGGGCCGCCAACAAAATACATCAGCCATCAAAATATGCATTGATAGTTCCATCGTTTTACAATCTAACTTTCTGCCACGCATTGAGCAGCCGGTAATCAGAATCACTAATCCCCTTTTCCTTAAAGATAGAAAAAGAACGCTTCTTTGGCGGAAGTGTATCTTCGTCAAACCTTTCCCCCAACTTTTCTGTACTCAAAAGGGTAAACCCCCCTTTTTAAAACGAGATTTGGGTAAAAATATTTTTCCGTTTTTGGGGCAGTTTTTTTTAAGGGGACATAGCCAGTGACTTAATGCCCCATATGGGCTGCTAGGTCAAAAAAAGACATGTTATTTAAAGTGAAACAATGACTTTTTGATGATGTGCAAGTTTTATCCTGAAGCGTCGTTACTGCTTTCTTATAAGATGAGAGTCGAAAACCTCGAAGTTAGAAAAAAGAGGGGAAGCTTCCATGTTTAGGAAAAAACTTTATTTGAAAAAATTGGGGATTTTACTGTCCCTGCTCCTCTAAAACTTCCCACTATGTGATCATGGTCTTTACTGTGGATTCGCTGTTCTGAGGAGGGGCCCAAAACCCACAAATCCAAAAATGTGGGGCTGAGTCATACTGTTTTTGGTCTTCAGGCGTATTATGATTTAGAAAAGTTTAGTTATTAAAAAACGGCGTTAGCAATTGTGCATGCGTTTTAAGAAAGTATTCTGCGCATTGGCCCTCTATAAAATTCGGTTTTGAATGGGCCCCATCCGACCTGCAATAATGAAGGAAAAATGAAAAAAATCTGGTGATTATATTAAGACAGTTTTTGGAAGTTTCTGGGGGGTTTGGGGCCTTCATAAGGAACAAAAAGGATCGAAGTTGCTTTTAAATAGTATGGATCGTTTGCCCCGTTTCCAGTTTTAAAATAACTTTGCCCTGGTGGGGGGTTTATTAGTTCGTATTCAGTCTACAAAAATTTTTACAATGTTTTATATGTTCACTGCGGCTTGAACAGACGGAATTTTTTTAAAATTTTTACAGAATTCTTTTTTTGGCCATTTTTTGAAATAGCTGCATTAGTTTGCTCATTGTGGTATAAATGTGTAAGGTTGAGCAGCCTTTTGGCCCAAAAGGAAATTTAGGAGAAAGCCCACATGGCTTTGGGCCCGGTCCCCATTGGGGGGTGTTTTGACATTTAAATAGGCACCAAATTTGTTTTCTCGACCTGTGTATACTTAACAGTTATTGGTTGTTTTGTTCTTAAACTGATCAATTTTGTCCACGAACAGGAAAGGGGTTTTCCTTTGAAGTTAAGTTTTGATGAAGGTTCTAGTTAGATACTCTCTCTGGTTTTGGGAGTAAAGCACCTTGCAAGAAACACCACATAAAAAATTTGTTGTTGAATTCTTTATGTTTAGATTTCTCTTTTTTGGGCTAAGCTGGAGGGGTGGAATGTGAGACTACAATGCGCCAACAAACGGGTTTTTTAGCCTTTTTAATCTGATCTTAAGACTTCGCCCTCTGACCCAAACCCGAGCCCCTTTATTTTGGCTTCTTTAGCGGCAAATAAATGGCAAGCGTTGGTTGCCCCAACCGGTGTTTAAATCATTATGAGAAAGAAAATGTTGTTGGTCGGACCCGACTCTAGATTTTCTTTTTTTTGTTTTTAAATCGATTAAAACCGCAACATTACTTTAACTGGCGGGGTTTTATTGTTTGTTTACCCGGAACTGGAAAAAGCATGAACAAAAATTGCCCGTACGTTTTTTTGGTTTTTGACTTTAGATTAAATTTATTTAAGCTTTTGACAAGCTCTCCCTTAAGCATTCCTTCAAAAAATTCGCTGGACCTTCTATTTTTATCCATCTGGTTTCTTTTCTACTCAAATTTATTTAAATTAAAAAAATAATTAATCAGAATCAATATCATCGGGCTTTTTGTGCTTAGATCATAAACTAAAAATATAACGCCCCTTTTATGTTGTTTAAAGTGAGCTGTTTAGAACAGGTTTAATGTCTCGTTTCTTTTTTTAAAATTCCTTTTTATCTGCCGGTGTTGGCTGTTGAGAAAAAATTGCCCTTGCCTTTTTTGAAGATAAAATTTTGTCTTTTTAGTCATCAAAATCGGCTGTAAAAGACTAATTCTTCATCCCTGTGTTTGAGTCAACTAGCGCTTTATTTATTGTCAGTTTGAACGAACTAAGTTTAGCTGTTATTAGTTGAACCATAGCTGTGTGCTTTTGGAGTTTAGTTTTTAATTTTTTGCAGCAGCACTTACAGCTAATGAACACACGCCAAGAGCTAAAGACAAACCCCTAGAGGTAAAGCTGCGGGTGCACCTACACCTGTTGCTAGAGACCTACACTCGTTCCTGCTGATAGAGCACTTAGAGTTGATGCTCCAGTATTAACATATGTAACAGCATTACAGGCAGCAAATACCTTCGTTTGGTTTTGCTGTATTTTGAAAGGTCTGCTCTAGTTTTTGTTGCATTTGTGTAATGTTTGTTAATCTGAAGGTTTTTATGTCGGGGTTTCTACTATCCCTTCTTTGGCGGCTCTGGCGCTGTAGGTGCTTTGGATAAACGTGAACAGACATGCTTTTTTTAAAATAAAAATAATCTAGTATTGTATATCTTTTAATCTGTTATCTTGAATATTCAGCTGCGCATCATATATTAAAAACAAATACACGTTAAGTGGTTTATCAGCCTCTTTTTCTTTATCAATTTGAATGTTTATTATGTCTCTAACAGTTCTCCCGCTTCCATGTAACTGATTATCCTCCGTTGCCCTTAGGTCAATCCATAAACCGGATTTCGCTGTTAAATAATGATCAAGTCTAACACTGTGCAGATGTAGATCTTTATTAACACAAGGTCAACTGTTGGATTTCTACACCTCCCACCCCCAAACAGTTTTCTTATTTCATCCAAAAAGCTGATAAGTTTTAAGCCCGCAACGAATTTGGTTAGGACTTGCCCTCAATTGTACATTTGCACTTTCGTTAATTTGGGAATATACACAAATTTCAGTTTGTCTTAGAATGGTTCTTCATTTTCACACAGCACAAAAATACCATTAAGCGATCTATGCTGCGAGGCGCTAAAACTAAAATCCATATAGTGTTCTGCCAGCTTTTAGCTATTTAGAATGACAAATCACTCTATCGTATAAATATTGCTAATTTTTGACTGATATTGTTGCTCGATCAGCCTTGCCAAAATCAGGGGTTGCAAACGCATTCAAACACTAACGAGAAGTCAGAAATGCTGTACTTTGCTTCGGTGTCTGGTAGAATAATAACATATTTGTAGTCCATTTACAAGGTTCGATCAAATGACAATCTGTTCTTTTTAATGCTCCATGAAAGTAAAGGGGCAAGCGCTTTTAACAACTCAAAATCTAGGGGTATAAAAAGCGATTTCCATCACGCAAAACTTACGGCAACAAACCTTTGCCGCTTTAGCATCTTCCGCGCCTATTCTATGTTTTAGTGCTTCATTCATTTTCGATTCCATTGAAACGCAAGATCGCAGCACTATACGTTCCGTTAGCCATAGATCAGAATAGGTTAAATATATGTCTGCAATATGTAAAGAAAATATTTCTTGTCCTCAAGTTTTATAGAAATTTTCTAACGATTGCCCGCCCCAAATTCCTTTACAACTGTCCTTTGGGGTCTGTTGTTGAAGTGAGTTTCTATATTGAAAGTACGTTGCGCAGAGACCTGGGCACAACACTACATCCGCTCCTAGGTCTGGAAATTTAATCAGTAATGAATTTGATCCGCATCAATAGTAACGGATTATTTGGAACAGTAAAATTCCGCATATTTCCCTTCAACGCCAAAGGGCTCTTTCAATTCTTCTATGCGGTCAAGAATCGAGCCATATGTTTGAGACATTTATTTATAAAACCAAAATAAAAAGTTATATTAAAGAAACATGCAGCATTGAAGGTGAAGAAGATATGATTTTTTTGATCCTGAGACTACATGAAGTGAAACGGCTCCTTTGATACAACATCGCACTCATTGCTGTATGACAAAGCAGACGTTGGCGTAAATAAACAGAAAGTAAGGCGATCATTTTACAAAAGTTATGCCCTAGAACCACCCCCTGATTATAACCTTAATTTTATAAGTAAAAGAAGGTGGCCATTTGTATGTGAAAAACGATCAAGGAGAACCTGTTCACTTACAACTAAACGAGACCCATCAAAGTTAGTAAGCATGAATACAATTTAAACAAAGACTTAGGTGGGGAGATCGAGAATCGTCTTGGCATTGCTAAACTAACCAAATTAGATAGGGAGGCCAGTTGCTAAACTTCAAACACACTACAGAACTCCCAACAGATATCCAAATGCCAAACATGGAACTAAAGATTTTAAGCCAACCGCGGACAAAATTAAGCAAGCCGAAACCAGTTTTTTCAGAAGAAACAGCAATAAAAACTATCCACGACCCGCCGATACCCGAGCAAGACCTAGCGTCCCTTACATCATTCTTCGAAACCATCAAGACAAATTAAACAAAAGTAACAAAAGTGGATGAACTAGATGAGCGTATAAAAAAGAAGAAGAAAAACTCGTTGAGGCTGATGACACAACATAGGCTCGATGTTAAAGAAGAAATAACCCAAAGAATAAAAGAACTTAAAATACAAAATCAGCAATACTACAAGAGTTGTCTACTTACCAGAACAAATTACGATCTCAAGCGGCTTAATAAGAAGAAACTATCCAAAAAATTTATAAAAAGAAGACACAAACACAAGCAGAACGAAACGAACACTGGGGTTTTAGAGAGCAAGGAGTCACATTACAAGCGTTGTAACTAGCTATAGGAAATTGAATAAGAACACTGGTAATGGCTATTACGGTGTGGTGTGCTGCTAGTGCCTCCGCCGCCATCAACCACCACACCGTCCTGATAAATCATGGTAAAAAAACAGCTTGATTATCTTGCGTGTTTATTAAAAAAGTTAGCCGGTAAAGCAATAGACTCTTTACCTGTATATTAGGGGTGTTGTTAGCTGGCTTTTTGTCTACTGCAGCAAAGTATTGGCTTATGGCCGAGCACTATGGGCCATAGTTCACTTAATAGTCGGGTTAATATTTAGTAAATAAAGACCAAGTAATCCTAGGCCAGTTAATCCAATAACAAGCGCTGTCTTTACATAATCAAGGTCTTTAATTTTTTTTGACTTCTTCAACGGTCTTCGGCTTTGGGCCACGGGATATGGATACTTATTTCATGGAGGGTCATCTTGTTTGGAATTTACTGCTTGCAATATTACTGGCTCAGAATTTATATTTCGATATTCCAACGATACCATTCCATTGCCTCCACAAAGGAGTTCCATATTGAAGTTTTATTATTGTGCCTATCCTGGAGTCTAAGGTCAGAGGATAGCATGTATAAACCAGTGCCAACAGCAAAAGTCTACTTTCGCTCTGCGAATTGTAAAACTGTTGTACTTACTACTTGAAAAGGCAAATCAACAGTGAATCAATAGGCATCCACTAAATTTGCCAAGTACTGTTTTTGTTTGAGGCAATCAAAAGCCAGTATAAAGGTATCTGTTATGTTACGATCTCGTTTGTGCTTGCGGAACCTAGCAAACCCCAAACGTAAGATGGAATAGAGTGTTTTATTCGTTCTATCCTGCTCTAGTTGCCCTTAGAAGTGTCTAAGATAATGTTGTCCATGCTTTTTATGCTCTTGCACTATGGGACCCGAGGTGATCCCCTGTGCCTTTAGAGAAAGATGTGTAAGGAGGATTCCAGTCAAAGTTATACTTTCTTCTGTGCACCCCCAAAATAAGGGTCCTAAACCATGATTAAGAACCCAACTATGTCTAAAGTCTGTCTTGGCCTTAAATAGTGAATTCGTTACAGATCTTTCAAAGCCTTCAATGTCTATTCTGTTGCAAATGGATTAAACGTTTTGTCATTTGGTAATAGGTGTCTTGCAGTTCAGTCAAAATACTCTGAAGTGTAATATAAATAGAAACTAACACTGACCTCACCAAAGGAATCAGGATGATTTAAATGATCAGCAAACACAGACCCAACACCCAGTTTGAATGCCAAAACACAGCAAAGTTTAACAGTTCTGAAAAACTGCACTCGGAATGACTAAACCGCCACTTTTGGGGAGTGGTCGTTTTAATAGGGGGGGGGGGGGGGGGGGGGGTCAGATTTAGCTCTTCAATGGAAAAGTCCTCACCTTTACTCGAAAAGTGTCAGACTGAGTCACAGAAATTCAAGAGTATCAGTTGTTATATTTTTAAGGTTGTAGGCTGGCCAACAGCATATTTTGCATTAGTATATATTGAATGCACAGCATTTTTATTTCGGTTAAAAAAAGTTGTAACAATTAACAACTCAAGACGTCCATCGTTTTTAGAACACATTCTATTTGATAAAACAATTGCGGGGCCAAAATGTTGAGCTTCATGAAATATTTTACAAACTCGTAGTTTATTAATATAACCGAAACCAAGGAGAATAATAAGATTAAAAAAGTTAATAATAGATGACAATTAGTTAGCCAATAACATGACCTGAGAAGGATATTACGGTTATTGCTCACTAAAAGAAGCAATGAGTAACTTTGACAATACATTCTCAATCATAACAATGCGAATCTGAAAACAATGTTGACCTTCAAACCTGAAGAAGAAGAAGTAGGTTATATATATTGATGAAGAGCTAGCTAAAATGTTAGGCTTTACAACTGCCGATCGGTTCCCATTCATAGTTTTAGAGTTGCAGCAAAAAAACTACTTATGAGGAGAAAATCCGCTCGATCTTGGCATTAACATTCATTACTCCTATGTTCATCTTGGATGCTCTAAGCACTGATGAAAACTTATATGATGAAGGCCTCAACAGTTTTAAGGAGCACTTCCATCAAAGAAAGCTGCATATGCGATTATGAAATAAAACAATACCCTAAATAACATGTTTAAACGATTAGTTAGTGGGAGAGGGTCGGATCATTAATATAAAAATCGCAGACAAAACAGGGAAAGTCGTGAAATGTGATAAAAAAAAATAAAAAACGCTTCCCCTAAACACTGCGCGCCCCCGGGCCCGACATTCAATAAAAAAACCCGAAGGGACTACCGAACTACGCGCCAAAAAAACAAAAAAACAAAAAAAAAAAACAAAAAAAAAACCGAGATCACTCTAAACAAGGCGTTCCAGGCCATAAAAAAAAAAAGAACCCCACAAAACCACCCAACAAAAAAAAAAAAAAAAAAAAAAAAAAACACCTTCCAAAAAAAAAACAGCTCAAAAAAAAAAAAAAAAACGCACCATCTAAAAACCCAAATCGCAGAAACAACCCCAACCCACCCCACCCCCCCCCCCCCCCCCCCACCCACCCCCCCCCCCCCCCTTCAATTTGACGGTCCCCCCCCTCCCCACCCCCCCCCCCCCCCCCCCCCCACCACCCCTCCCCCCACCCCTCTTCCCCCACCAGCCCAAGCCCCCCACAGTCGGGGCTTGTCGCCCGTCCCACCCCCCCACCCCCCCTCCCCCCCCCCAGCTGAACCACCCACCCCCCGGTCCTCCATGCCCAAAGATAAATACCCTACCCACCACCTCATACCCACCCCCATACGCAGATGGCCCGCATCAACCGGCGTACCCAAAGTCGCCATGATGCGGAGAATCCCAAATCGACAAAATCGACCGCCCTATCCTGCCCTAAGCGGCCGTTATGCCCACACACGTTAGCGCACTGCGTAATGACAAGTGAAAAATCATAACCCAACACGATGGCGATACTAAACTCCAAGCGGTTTGGCGACAACACAAAGTATACCACAACTAGAGCCACAGCGCACAGTGTATAAGCACCACCGCTGGCAAGTATGAATATACAAATAGTTCGACCACCTGACAAGCAATGGCACATCACCCATAATTTAGAATAGCAAAAACATTTGACATCCTAAGCCCCAATCCATTTTTAATCAGCCGATCCAAAAAGTGTCCGCAAAGCACTCAATCTCTGCCCTTTGCATCTAAGACATCTGGCCAGCGGACAAACGTCGGCACGCTATTTGAAATACAACGCCGTATTGAAAAAACAGTACATCCTCCACCGAAAAGAAACTGTTTTAAAGAAGCTGCCTACAAAATCTACAGATTCATAACCAGCAGGAGCAATAGGAAACACGTACACACATAATTGCCCAATACTGTCTTAAACGATGTGGAGAGAGGGAATGGGTTGTGGCCGTTAGTGACGTCCTTATCAAAGGAATTAATATTAGCTGGCAAACATAGACGTAATAAAAACGACTTAAAGATACCAAGTACGTCGTTTCATCCAATGGTGAGGAAATAAGACCAAAACAACAAGCAACAACATCATGTTGACATTAAATAGAAACCATCATACAGAACTAAATTTGATAAATCCTTACACATATAAGCCTCATAGAGGGTTTTTATTAATACTGAACACGTTATAACAGAGAAGTAGGTGAAAAACATAATAACTGGAATAGATTAAATTCTTTAAATAAAACCATGGCGCAGTTAAACTTTAAGACACAAACTCCTCATTGTTCATTGAATTGTGGGCAGACAGGTTGTGGAAAAACAATATTGTGTACCTAGACTTATTAACAAACAGTTTATATCGCTATAAATTTGATCTATTGTGATTTTCTGTCCAACACTTAAATGGGAACCAAGCATATCATGAAAAGGTTTATAATGACAGATGATGACATATATTTCGTTGCTCCTAGGCAAAACCCTGATTGTGGTTAAGAACAGTTTTAAAAACAGTTTAGAAGGAACGCAGACGCTATTATTTAAAGATGCCGATATCGGCAGAAAGATGACATAGTTAAAAAGAAGAAACCACTTTGTCAACACTAGCTTTAGTGAACAATGCAGGATAAGTGAGTGGAATTTTATGACAAACATATAACTCAGTTTTAAAAGACTATTAGAGAAACTGATAAAGACATGCAGATTTAATTCACATGAAAGACATAGACTCATTTGATGAATGTTGCGTAACAAAAATGATGTTATTGAAAATTATCAGGTATAAACATAGGATTAATCCAAAACTAAAATCTGAAAAGTTTAGTAAATAGTACTGAAACGGATAATCCTACACAGTAAGTTAGTTTGTAGGGTCGTTATTTTTGGTTATTGTGAAAGAGAAAGTGTGATGGATTATCATTTTTAATTCATTGTTGAAGAGTTACTTGGCAGAGAACTAGTAAAGTCGGTTCTAGATTCATCCGCGCCGAACTGGTTGAGGCGGCTGGTCTAGAACAGACATTTACTAGTTCTCTACCTCATCAAAACACCTGTAGGAGGGGAGCTCTTCTCGATCTCCACCTCCATCTAGAATAGGACCACAGTCCAAAACACCTGTATAGGGAGATTCTTCTCCAATCTCCATCTAAATAAGGGCCTCAGAGTCCAAAACACCTGTATGAGGGGAGGCTTCTCTTCTCCATCCTCATTCTAGAATAAGGACCTCAGGTCCAAAACACCGGTAGAGGGGGGGGGGACTTCTCTCCAACTCCCATCTAGAAATAAGGACCTCAGGTCCCAAACACACTGTAGAGGGGAAGCTTCTTCTCCAATCTCCATCTAGAATAGACCTTTCAGGTCCAAAACACCTGTATGACGGAGTTTCTTCTTCTCCAATCTCCAACTAGAATGACGGGACCTCAGTTCCAAAACCACCTGTAGAGGGGACTTCTACTTCCAACCTCCATCTGAGAATAGACCCACAGGTCCAAAACACCTGTTGGATGGGGCTGCCTTCTCCAATCTCCATCTAGAATAAGGACCTCAAGGTCCAAAACACCTGTATGGAGCTTCTCTTCTTCCAATCTCCATCCTAGAATAAGACCTCAGGTCCAAAGACACCTGTATGAGGGAGCTTCTTTCTTCTCCAACCTCCATCTAGAATAAGGCCTCAGGTCCAAAACACCTGTAATGAGGGGACTTCATCTCCAATCTCCATCCTAGAATAAGGACCTCAGGTCCAAAACACCTGATAGGAGCTTCTTTCTCCAATCTCCATACTAAATATAGGAACCTCAGGTCCAAAACACCGTATGAGGGAGCCTTTCTTCTTCCAATCTCCATCTAAAAAGGACCTCAGGTCCAAAACACCTCGTAAGAGGGGAGCTTCTTCTCCAATCTCCATCTAGCCTAAGGAACCTCATGTCCAAAACACCAGTATGAGGGAGCTTCGTCCTCCAACCTCCATCTAGATAAGGCCCTCAGGTCCAAAACACCTGTATGAGGGGATCTTCTTTCCCAATCACCAACTAGAATAAGGACCTCAGGGTCCAAAACACCTTGTAAATGAGGGGAGCTTCTTCTCCAGAGGTTTCTTCTTACTGGTACCCTTATTTATTAACTCTGTTAACGCTAATAAAATTGCACGTAGTGCGTTGACAAACTGTACAAAAAAAAAACTTATCACTCTCTTATTAGCGTAAAGACAAAAATATGAAAAGACACCTACAAAAGGGTTGAAAGATATTGTTCATTATCCTCTCTTTCTCTCCTTAGTGTGAAGGCGAACACACCTGAAAATACACAAGAGTCTGCAGTGTACACTGAAATCAGACAGATACATAAACGTCCTCGACAATTCCACGAAGCTGAGGTTCACAAAAGTTGAGCAAGAAGTGCATCAAGCAAAAGAACCAAGGCAGATGTTGCACAGTTGAGACTGAATGTAATTCAAACCACAGAGTAGCATCATCACACTTCAACTTCCAACTTCATTTGATTGACAGAAGAAAGTCATGTGCAAGGGACTGCCAAAACAATCGCCTCCGCTGGACTAGACGCCCTTTTGTGGATTGCAGAGTGAAAGCACGCCAGCGTGGTATAAGAGACCCCTGTAGGTCCACACAGCATTCTATTGTGCCAAAAAAAAACAGAGGGGTGTAACTAGGGCGTCAGTAAAAGCAGTCAAAAAAAGTGCAAAAAGTCATATTGAATCGAATTGTTAAGTTTTAACACATGACTAACGTTGACATATCATAAGCTTATCTTTTATCTTTTATAGTAAGTGAAATAGTCCAACTGCAAGTCCACAGGCTAAATTCCTCATTAAGTCAAGAAATGGCATCCATTTTAACAAACATTAAATAAACTAGAACTTTAATACAACTAATTTTCACAATACACAGCACAAGGGAAACGTGTAATAACTCAACGACCAAAATCTTGAGACTCCTCACAAATCACAACATTCCAAAAAATGTCCGATGTTTGAGATGCTGCGTTTGACACACCGGAGATATAAACAGAAATCACAATAGACTCTCTCTCTCTCTTCTCTCCTTTTTTTTCTCCATTGCAGTCCTCACCTCTCTCTCTATCTCTCTATCTCTCTCTCTCTCTCTCTCTCTATCTCTCTCTCTCTCTCTTCTCTCTCTCTGTCCCCTCTCTCTGCTCCGTCCCTTCTTTGCAGAGTCTATGAGTTAATCCGTATTACTTTTTCTTCTAAATTGTCCTAGGTGTCAAGAGATTACGGAGTTTAACTTATTAATATACTCTATAAAGGATAGAGTTCCTGTCATTGGGAGGAACCTTTTACAAAACAGATAATGCTGTCATTATGAGAGTTAGATGTTGCTTTGTGTGGTTAGTACGCTTTACGTGTTTATGAGAGCATACAGTTGAACGAACTGTTATAAACTGAAGTTTGTTTATTTTGTTATGCAAATGTGCTCTTTTTTTGAATTTTTTTTTTGGGTAATATATCATTTCTTTTTCATATAGCACAATAAATTTCATGTTACGTGTCTCTGTGGTTAGGCTTGGAGGGCCTCACATTTTAAGTTCACGAGTTCACGATTTATCTCTGTCTGTTGTCTGTCTGTCTGTCTGTTGTCTTGTCTGTCTCTATCTATCTCTCTCTCTATCTCTATATACTGTCTCTCTATCTCTCTCTCTCTCTCTCTAAATATAATTTTCTGGCGCGAAAAACCTAATTTAGACTGTTTGTGTGCACCAAACTGAACAATAATTTCTTCACTCATGTCACACAGCGCTCTCACTGCTCATAAACCAACTGCTTTAGCCTCAACCTCTCAGGCTAGAAAGGAAAATGTATGTACTAATAGCCTCAGAGGACGCTGTCAGAATTTAACATACATTCTCCTTTCAATGGCAATATCATTGTATTATCTCTTCCACATGTGAATGTGTGCAAAGCTGTGATGTTAGCTGAGAAGATCCCTCACACTTAACATAGTGAATTTCTGAACAACTGGAAGGGACATCCGCCGCTGCTACTAATTACAGTCCGCTCCGAATGCTTCAAACTTCCGCGACATTCTTCGATCATGTCATCTGTGTCCTGGCGCTTTGTTAGTCTCTCAGTGACAACGATGGGAGCGCGACTTACAGGAAGCCTACCTTTACTGCCAGAACTAGGGGCCTCCGCCTAGTTAGCATCAACTGCTTGAAGTAGTAAGTAACTTTACAACCCACTAAGCTCGACACTTTACCACACTTTCATTGTCCATGTATTTATGTTCAGCTTTTGCCTCTCTTCTCTCCTACGCCACTTTTCTTCAGTCCTTTTGCACAGCTGTTCTTTATTACCGTTATTTTTATCCCCCCCACTTTTATTACTCTGTTTTATGTAATTTTAAGAGAACTATAATATCAAATCCTAACTCCCCGCCCCTCTCCCGACCTCCGGGGTGAGTTAGGATAGGCATTTTATAGTTATATGACTAGTATAACCTACAAAACCAAACATTCATTAACATCATCGCAACGATTTCAATAACTTCTTTTTCTCGCGCCTCTGTGTTATTGTGGAATTATAAACCGACTGTGTGTCTCCGGCACGAGTATTATGAGAAAGCGGTACATGACGGGGGCATCAACCCCTAATTGCTAGTGCTGATAGTGAATTGTTATAGGGGGGTGATAATAGCCGGGGCTTGCCGCTCGCTCGCATCCATGCTTCCTCTTAATGTGCTATCTTGTCATTTGCATTTGGAGGTGGTGCTGTTGCTGGTCTGTGTGGTCTTCATGTGAGGAATTGTTTTTTACCGTATTATGCTTTTGATTGTGCTGAGTTGATGTTTATTTAAATCCAAACAGGATACATGTTGCTAGATAGCATCTTAGAGAGAGAGAGCTTATTGATTCACAAACCGTTCTTCAAGAATTGTTAGATTTCTCAAAGCAAACTGAGTAGTTTTATTTCTCCGAGGTTATGTTGGTTACATATATTGTCTCTACATTAAAGCTGTCTTTTTGAAAAAATAGTATAAAGTGTAGGGCCATTCTGAAAGTTTATAACTTACATTCTTTCAAGTGCACATCAAAAAAGATAAACTTGATCAGATGTATTATGTCGGGCAAGCAAATAAAACAAAAAATGCACCAGTAGAATCTCACCAATATTTGAAATAAAAAGAATGTAGGATGTGAGCAAGGACAGTTAGAAAATAGAAAGTTTTTGTGTTTGGTGCAGAGGATTTAAAGCGCCAACACCTCTGTTAGAGACAGCCAAAGGGGGCCAGTCAGACCTAAGCAGTGAGAGGGATAACTTTGGCCACTCTGTAAAGCCTCAAGCGATCTAGTAGAACGGTCAAAGGTCATCTGCCAGCCGTTTGATGAAGGGATTATTTTAGGAGTTCTTAAGTCTGAATAGGAAAGCTGGTACTCTGCCCTTGCCCGCGCTTCCAGTAGGAGCGCAATCTGTTTTTGAAAGATCGAGACCGTCAGCCGTCTTGAATTTTCGGCGCTCAAGCGCGTACCTTATATCCCTTTTACATTTTCCCATGCAGAGCCTCCCTTTCTGGTGTGTGTGCGTGCGTTGTGTGCGTGCGATCGGGCTTATATGCTGTTTTTGTGTTGCTGATGGCATTGTTGGTTGGTTTTGTTGTTTGCTCTGTTATTTTCTATTAATTATATTCTGTACATCTGTTTCTTATAATATATTTTTAGGTGCGCGCTCACACCCACCCCCACCCCGCCCCACCCACACCCGCCCCTCGCATTTGCACACACTCTTGTTTCCTTCTTAGTTCGTTTTAAGTCAATCCCCATTTAACTTTTTTGTTCTTACTTAAGTCACTTCTAAGTTCTTACTCTAGTTATTCTAGTTCTTAATTAAGTTTTTATTTTAAGTCGCCTCTAGTTATTTTATAAGTTTGCATCAGGTCACTTCTAAGTCTTTACGCTAGTCTTTAACAAGATCTTAACTAATTAATGCTCTAGTTACAACCAGCCCTATGTTACTTTGTAATGTCAAACTTATAATTATTTATAAGTTCTTATAAGTATTATGCATCCTGAAATGGATCAAAAAGATCTTGTGTTTGTGGGCGGTTCTGGCTTGATGTGTGTTCGGATTTTGTATTTAGTGGTTGAGATTTTTTTGGACTGCTTTGGTTTTCGCTGTCTTTGTTTATATTTTTTTTATCAAGTTAATAAACCACCCCAACGCAATGCACCATAAAATGAACAATTGCTTTAAGATTTTTTGTAGACTTGCGGTGTTGGCAACACTGTTGTTGTAGGATCAACTTGTTCTGGCGTTTTTTTATTTCTGGCATGTAAAACATTTGGCTCCGGCTCTGGCTCTTTTTCATTTGAGCTTTTCTTCTGTGTGTGTATGTAACATTAATTTTTTTTGTTTGTTTCCAATATTGCTAATTTGTTTCATGCCTGCAACGCGTCCTCGATTTTTACGGTTCACTTTCTCATACATGATTCAATGTTTTTCTGATTCTTGATTCTGCTGATTTTATGGGCTCGTATTTTGTGGGAAATAAAATCTTTATGATTAATAAGTAATTAATCATGATTAGCGGCGATTATATTGTTCCATTTTCTGTTAATACAGATCACATCCTTGCGAGACCTAATGACTTTGTTTAAAAACTGATCATGCGTTAATCCTTACTATATGTCTTGTTCTGATTCGATGGGTGCAAATCCGACTATCTAGTTTAGTGTACAACTAAGAAACGTTGTCCTTCATCACTTTTACCATTCTTGTTCCAGTTGCGCTTCATACCTGTTATGATACTTTATAATGTCGTGTGGCGACTTTCTGTGCAATACTGTCCATTTGTGTTTATTTGCAGAGGATCTGTTTTGTTTTTCCGCATGATGCCAAAGAATACAAACCTCTATTTTGGGGCATAACAGCTTGGTCATCAACTTGGTCATTTGTTTCATCAAGTTATGGTAATTGTTTGTTGATCGTCAGCACTGGTCTGGTTGTATTTCTAATATAATTTTTATTTTGTTTTTATAAATGAGCGACGAAAAGGGACTGTTGCAAATCTTGTTTCCATTCTGCTGTTATTGGAGGCCTAAGTGTAGGATTATCTCAATGCTCTGGTAAATAGCCATGTTATAAATAAAACGGCAGATCTTGGAATACTTGACCTTTGAAGGACTCAGCATACGATGTTTGCTATCATTGCAGCATTCCGTTCGCTACACGAATGATTTTCTAGTTAAGCTAGGATTAATTCCAGACAGTTTATTCTTGATGTATAATGAAATATATTACATTTATTAATAAATGGCTTCACTCGTAATGATGATAGGCTCGGTGCCTTGGTTATATGCGCTTGCTTTTTGCGGAAGTAATTAGCCTTTTAGTAAACTGTGGGATGACGGCGAGAGGAATATGACTTATACAAAGGTATGGAGCAACTAGCAGCTGCACAAGTCTCTATGTAAAGCAGAGAATGGAGCAGTTAGATTTCATTAATAACAAACTGAAAATTTTAACTTGGACTGCGACTTACACTTTTATTATGTTGACAGGCAATAAAAGATTTTTAGCCTTGTAACTGGCAATCCAATCGAGACAGTGCCACTCCATCATATTCAGTGACTTTTTTCAACCATAAGAGAATAACAAAAGATCTAGTAATCGGGTTTTATTGTCTGTGGCTGACTGTCGTGTATTTTGTTGCCGCTTATATTTTAGGCTGATTAATATATGTACATAATCTATTATTCGCCTAAAAGGATATTGGAAGGGATTCCCAACGGCACTAATAAATAAAGCTTAGCCAAGCAGCGGGAGATGGTTGTGAACAATACAGCAAAGAATGGTTATCTAATACCAAGCGTTGTGGACAAATTTTATTTTACCTTGACACTAGTCGAAATACTGAGACCTCTCTTTGTGATTACAATACCGATCGGGACACCCCCCACTCCCAGATATACCCATCTAATGGGACCTTCTATATTTAAACTTGATTCGATTTGGACGAAATAGATTTTAGTACGCACTCTCTGTAATTGTCAGTAGCTTCAAGATACAAAGATGCAGAACCATAACACAATATAGAGTGCTTCTGCTGTTGCTGTCTGCATTCTATCTGAATATTCCAACGAGGCCGCGAACGTATCCTCGCATGTTTCAGGTCGATGATGGAAGAGGAATTTTAAAGGCCGAGTGATTCTTTTTTTTGTTTTTTATCATAGTGGTACCATTTATTGAGCATTCACTGGTGTGCACTGTTAACAGCTTTTGTTGATAACTTTAACAAACCTGTTTTATGTAGAGTTTTGATATCCAGTATCTCGAGAGCTGATTGACAATTCTCGCCAACACAGAATGGGTTAGACGTATGCCTCAGTTTTTGCGCGCATTGAATAAGAGTAATTTTATATTAACAGGGCTAAAAACCAGTACTAGCAATCTAAAAACATTCATTAGTTGTCGTTGTAGGAGAACGCCAGTTCATCAGTGCATTTATTACCTTTTGGATTGATAGTAATGGTACCTTTAATTACCGGGGGATGCAGTATGGGGACACTCGCATCAGGCCAACCGGTGCTACCGTTCCTAGTTTGGTGTGGTTGCTTCCATATGAATTATTTAATGAATGTAATATGATTTCCGCCGGGTATTATTTACGTGAAACTGACACAACAAAACAACCTGCTCCTCATAGATTTTTGTGAAGGATGTTTGCAGATAATCCCAACCAGTCACAGTTCAGGTTGCTTAATTGGTTTACAGTTTAAATATATTTGTGTCTTTATTTGGATGGCACAGAGGAAACAAGAATCATTGTATGACTTAACATCAAGATCACCTTCCATCGCATTTATCCCAATTGGGAATATAAAGAATATCTTTAAATAATAAAAATAATAATATTAGATCGCTTCAAGCATTCATGAGTAAAAGATTTTGATGAATTGATTGATGATAAGTGTGATATTATAATTTTAAGTTGATGTAAAATTAATACCCCTGTTTTTGGGTTTCCTCAATATGACCGTTTGATTATATAACTCTGGGATTAACAAATACCTCGTTTTTAGTGTTTGTTCTATTCTTATGAATCTCTTTGTTTATACTGTTTGCTGCTGATATCATGTAGATTAGTTCGTTGTTTTTCGTGGTCATGGTGAAAATTATGTTTATTGAACAATGCTTCTTTTTGTAGTTGTCATTGATATGTTTGACCGCACACGACTGCGAGAGATTCAAGTTGGCTTTCATTAGGTTGTATCCTGGCTCGAAAATATGTACATTTCGACCTTAAAACCTATAAACTCCTTAATCCACCCCTCCAGATATTTCATCCATTCATCTTGCCTTAAACCTTCTTGTTATCGGCATGAATGTTAAAGGCGTTCGTTAGCGGTAATCAGATGGATCATACCATTCCGGCTTGCCTTTAGCCACTATTCTAATTCCTTGTCTTTATAGATGTCTTCAGATAGGGATATTATTAAAAATTAATACTATATGTTATCTGTGTAAAGTTACTCTGGGGTCTCTGGATACGAGGGTTTAAAGTTAGTCATAAAGAAATTCTAACATCAAAAGCGTGATAATTCTTAAATCAGTAAACCATTAAATACAGGTTTGTACAATCTTGAATTTCTTTTTTTTATATTGTTATGCCAAAAAGCTGATCATTGTAATCTTATAATAGTCCTGTTAATTTGGTTTTGAAGTCAACTTAATTGATTCGTTCTCTATGGTGTCCAATTACTGACATCTTTGCGCTTGTGCGGATTCTCCAAGTCTTTCCGAAAAGCTGTTGTTCATCAGCTTGAAAAAGTCTTTTCTGAAGCCTTTTGTGTGGATTTAGTTCTGAGATCAGTGTTCTTCATGATTATGGTTTCATGATTGTTCTTGATCAAAAGCAATTATACGATGAAATGCTACGCATCTTCAAACCATGTCTTAATTAATATTGTTAGGGATAAGTCTGTTAGGACAGACATAATTTTTGCCTCGAAGATTAGGCACAGTTTAGGCGGCTCTGTCGCGATCTATCTTTAGACTTTATGCTGCTCAATGGGTAGTCTTATTGCCAGGTCATGGAGTTACTTGAGGATATTCTAACGTCAACATCTAGATTGAAACCGCGCTGGTGATCTGTAGCCAATCTGCTCAACCACTTTAATGCCTTTTGAATATTATCGTACCGCCGCAGTGTACATTTTCAAAGTTGCCGTTAGTGGATTGATTTGGACTTTGCCATCTATTACAGATTGTTTGCTTCTAAATACATTGAGATGTTACGACCTTTTAATTGGATCTTTGTCGTCCAAGTATTTGTTGTTTGCTTTACAGTAATGATGCGGACGCCCTTACTATTTCCTCCACGCAAGTCGTTTTCATTAATATGAAGCATTGGTATATCTGACATAATTCAATCTGTACTCCAAGTAAACTTTATGAAAGCGTCCAAGCCTCATCCCGGGCGGCAGAAATGTTATGCGCAGGATCCAGACTATAATGTTTCTTGCAGGTCTTTATATAGTTTTCATGACGTACGCAACAAACATAAATCAGCCATCCAAGTATTCATCATGTAGTGCCATCGTTTTACATCTAAACTTCTGCCACGCAGCTTGTGCTTGCCGGTAATCTGATCATTAGGCCCTTTTCCCTTAGACTAGAAAAGAACGCTTCTTTAGCGGGATGTGTATCTTCGCTCTATTCCTTTCCCTACTGTTCATGTACTCACTATAGGGGTAATACGCCCTTTATAAAGAGAGTTGGGTCAAATATTCTTCCGTTATTGGGCAGGCTTTTAAGGACATTGCCAGTGACTATAATGATCCATCATGGGCTGCATGAGTCATAAAATAAGCAATGTATTTAAGTGAAACACATGTACATTTTCTGATGACTGTGCAAATGCTTATGTATCCTGTAAGGAGTCGTCTACTGCTTTCATTTATGATTGTGAGTCGTTACCTCGCAATTTTTGAAAGAGATGGGAATGCATGACATGTCTTTGGATCAATACTTTAGTTGAAGATTTGCATTTACTGTGCGCGCTCCTATAAACTTACCCACTATTGTGATCATGGATCTCTTACTGTCGGATTCGCTGATTATGAGGAGAGGCCTAAACCACAAATCCAACAATGTTGTGGCTCGAGTCATAATGCTTGTTGGTCTTCTGGAGTCATTATGATTCAGATAAGTTTAGATTATTAGAACAGGCGTTACGCAATTGCTGCATGCGTTTTTAGTAAGTATTCTGCTGGCATTCTGGTCCTATATATAATTCTGGTTTTGAATGGGCACCATACGACATGACAAATATTGAAGGCCAAATGAACAAATCTGGTGATTATCATTAAGACGTTTTTTGGGCGAAGTTGCTGTGGGGTTGACCTTCAATAAGGAACTATAAGCGACTAGAAGTCTGCGTAAACTCGTTTGGATCGTTTGCAGCCGTTTCAGTTCTTACAACTAACTTTAGATCCTGGGGGTGGGGGCGTAATTAGTTCTGTTTTTACGTCTACTGAACTGTTACAATGTTTTTATAGGATATTATTCATCGCGCTTGAACAGACGGAATTCTTGTTAAACATGTTATTCAGATTTCTTGCTTTGTGACATTTTTTGAATATGCTGCTTTAGTTGTCTTTTGGTGCGTATCATTGTGTTATGTTGAGAACTGCCCTGTTGGCGAGGCTTCATTTGGTGTAAGTCCACTTGGCTTTCGGCCGGATCGCTATTTGTTGGGCTGTCTTTAGACACTCTATAGGCACCAAATTTGTTTTCTCAGACCATGTGTATACATTAACGTTATTGGTTTGTTTTGTTCTTCAAACTGATCAATTTTGTTCCACGCTAACAGGTAAGGGTATTCCTTTGAAGTTAAGTTCTTGATGTAAGGTTCATAGTTATATAATCTCTCTGCGTTTTGTGCGGAAGTACTGCAGCCTGCATAGAAACACACCCACATTATAACCATTTGGTGTCTGAATTCTTTATGTTTAGATATTCTCTTTTTGACGACTAATGCTGGAGTAGAGGAATGTGAGACTTACAATTGCGCCAAAAATCGGCGCATATTTAGCATGTTTTAATCTGATCTCTAAGTCTAAGCCCTCTGGACCAACAGTGCCTCTCATTTTGGCTTCTTAGCGGCCACATCAAAATGTTGTGATTAGCTCGTTGGTCTGCCCAACCAGTGTTAAGGCTTTATGAGTATGTATTTTGTTGTTGAGTTCGAGACCCAGACTTCTAGATATTTGAATTTTTAGTTTGTTTAGTAGTATTCAATACCGCTAACATTACTTTAATGGGGGTCTAATTGTTAGTTTTACCTGGAATCTTGAGAAAGATGAATATTTGCATATTGAACATAATCACTTGCCTGTTCGTTGGTTGGTCATGAATTCTTGATTATTTCTTTAAAGCTTTTGACAAACGCTCTCCCTTAAGCATTCCTTCAAAACATTTCGTCTGGACCTTAATATATTCTTATCTTGCTGAGTTTCTTTTCTATACTCATATTATTTATTTAAATTAAAAATAAAATATTTTCAGAATCAAATAATACGGTCTTTTTGTGCTTAGACTCATAAACTAATAGTATAAAACGCCCTTTGATGTTGTTAATGTGAGCTGTTTAGAACAGAGGTTTTATGTATCGTTTACTTTTTTTATAAATTCCAGTTTTTTTACTTCCTGCTCGGTGTCTGGGCTGTGATGAAAAACTTGCCCTTGCCTTTTTTGAAGATCACTACTTTTGTCTTTTATAGTCATCAATAATCGGCCTGTAAACGTAAAATTCTTCATCGTGATGTTTGTGTCAACTAGCGCTTTATTTATTGTCAGTTTGATCGAACTAGTTTAGCTGTTATTAGTTGACCATCGCTGTTTTGCTTTGGAGGTTTAGTTTTAATTTTTTGCTAGCAGCTTTTCAGCTAATGAACACAACGCCAAGAAGCTAAAGTCAAACCACTAGAGGTAAGCTGAGGGTGCACCTACACCTGTTGCTCTGAGACTACACTCGTTCATGCTGATTAGAAGCACTTTGAGTTGCTGCTCCAGTTTTAAACTTATGTACAGCATTACAGGCAGCGACATTACCTTCGTTTGGTTCTTTGCTTGTATTTTGATAAGGTTCCTGCTATTAGTTTTTGTTGAATTTGTGTATTGTTTGTTTAATCTGAAGGTTTTATGTCGGCGGGTTTCTTACTTCCCCTTCTTTTGGCGGCTATGGCGATGTAGGTGCTTCTTTTGGATAAACGTTGAACATGACAGGTTTTTTTTAAATTTAAAAATAATTGTTGTATTGTATATCTTTTAATCTGGTATCTTGAATATTCAAGCTGCGAATCATATATTAAAAAACAATTACACGTTATTTAGTGGTTTATCAGCCTCTTTTTCTTTATCAATTGAATGGTTTATTATGTCTCTAACGGTCGTCCGACTTCTTGTATATGATTATCCTCCGTTGCCATTAGGTCATCCATAAACCGTATTTCGCTGGCTGTTAAATTATGATCTTATGTCTAACTATGTGAAGATGTTGATTCTTTAGGACACAAGCAGTCAACTGTTGATTTCTACACCTACCACCTCTAAACAGTTTTCTTATTTTCTTCAAAATGCTGATAAGGTTTAGCCACGCTAGTGTAGTTTTGGTTAGGGACTACCCTCTATTGTACATTGCACTTCGTTATTTTAGGATTTATCAAATTTTCAGGTTGTCTTTTGAATGGTTCTCATTTTCACACTGCAATAAAATACCTTTAAGCGTCTTGCTGCGGACCACTAAAACTAAAATTCCATATAGTGTCTGCCCTGATTGTTGATATTTAGAATGAAAAATCATCTTTCGTAATCTATTGATATTTTTGACTGCGATATTTGTTGCTCGATCAGCCTCGCTAAGTTAGGGTGGAATATCAACGTCAAACTCTAACGAGTTGTCAGAAATGCTGTACTTTGCTAGGTGTCGGTAGATATATTGTCATTTTTTAGTCATAAAAAGTTAGTTCATATGACAATCTGTCTTTTAATGCTCACTTGAATAGTTTGGGCATGGCTTCGTAAAAACTCATATTCTAGGGGTATGAAAAAAAAAATAGGGCCCGATATGTCCCTACGCATAACTTACGGCTACATAACTTTTTAGCCGTATTTAGCATTTCAGCGCTATTCTATGTTTTAGTGCATCTTCATTTTTCGATGCCTTGAAAACGCAAGATCAGCCTTTCGTTCCGGTTAGCCCATTGATCAGAATAGGTTAAAAATATGTCTGCATTTTGTAAAGAATATATTTCTTGTCCCTAAAGTTTTATAGAATTATCTTAACGTTTGCACCCGCACCAATTCTGTAAAAACTGTCCTGTTGGGGGTCTGTTGCTGATTCGAGTTCTATTTTGAAAGTAAGACGCGCAGAGCCTGGCTCAATCACTTCATCCGCTCCCAGGTCTGGAAATTTGACAGTATGAAATTTGATCCGACATCAATAGTAGACGGATTATTTGGAAACGTAATATTCCGCTTATTTCCTTCACGCCCAAAGGGCTCTTTTCAATCTTCTATGCGGGTTCAAGAATCGAGCCATATGTTTGTGACATTTTTTTATAAAACAAAATAAAAAAGTTATTATTTAAAGATACATGTAGGCATTGAAGGCGACAAGAAGAATATGTTGTTTTTGATCCTGGAGACGACATGAGTGAAATAGGCTCCTTTGATACACCATCGCCCTCATTTGCTGTATGAAATTAGCAGAAAGCGGCGTAAATTAACTGAAAGTAAGGCGACCGAATCATTTTTACAATAAGTTAGGCCTATGAACTCCCCTATCGTTATAGACCTTAATTGTGAAGTAATAGATGGTGGCCTTTTGTATGTGAAAAACGATCAAGGAGAACCTGTTCTCAGCTTACCATCTAATCGAGACCCATCATTGTTTGTAAGCATGAATACAATTAACAAAGACTTAGGGCTGGTGATCGAAATCGGTCTTGGCAGTGCTACTACCATAATTAGATAGGGTGGCAGTGCTAAACTTCAAAACATACAACAACATAAACTCCCGTCAGGATAACCAAATGCAAAACATAGAATTTAAGATTTTAAGTCAAACAGCTGGGACCGAATTAATAGTAGCAGAAACCAGTTTATCAGAAGAAAAACAGCTTTAAATAACATCCACGACCCGACGATACCCAAGCAAGACCTTGTGGCCCTTCATCTTCTTCGAGAACCATCAGAGACAAATTAAACAAAAAGTTAAGCATAGTGGATTGAACTAGAACGAGCGTATAAAAAAAGAAGAAGAAAAACTCGTTGTAGCTGATGACATCAACTTAGTCTAGCTGTTAATGATAGTTATTAAAACACAAAGAATTAAATGAATATTAAAATTACAAAGATCAGTCAATACTATATTGAGTTGTATATCTTTCCAAGTACAAATTACGATCTCAAGCGGCCAGTATAAGAGAAACTATCAAAAAATTTTATATGAAGGGACCGAGGACGCTGGAGAGAGTAGAGATGAGCAGAAACGATACGAACAATGTTTAGAGAGCTTGGAGTCACATAGCAAGCGTTATAACAGCTTTAGTTTGCATTAAGTACTCTGGTAATGGCTATTAGGGTGGTGGCGGTTTCCGGGTCAGTGCCTTCCACCGCCATCACCTCATCCCAACCTGATAATGGGTTAAAAAACAGCTTTGATCATCTTGCGGGTTTATTAAAAAATTAGCCGGTAAAGCCATGGACAAGCTTTACCGGGTTTATAGGGGGTTTGTTGTTAGCTGGCTTTTGTCTACTGCAGGCAAAGTAGTTGGTTTATGGCCGAGCACTGATGGGACCATTTGTTCTCTTAATAGTTGGGTTAATTATTTAGTAAAATATAAGTAATAAGTATTCACATGGCCAGTTATCCAAGACATGTGATGTCTTTTCATATTCATGGTCATCGCGAACTAGAGTCTGCGTCTTCTTTGGCCTTTAGGCTTTGGAACCTTGGGGATTGGATGACTTTTTCTTGTGGGTCGACCTTGTTTGTTTACTGCTTGCATTATTACTGGCTCTGATTTATTTCGTTTTTTAGATTTTCTGTTCTTGCCTGCCACAGGATTTCATTATTGTAGTTTATTATTGTTTAATATACTGGAGCTGAGGTCGCAGAAGGCAGCAGGTATAAGCCTAGTGCTAACTGCATAAGTCTACTTTTCGATCTTGGCGTTTTGTAATACATTTTGGTTTCTTTTAATACTTGAAGGTAAATCTACTGTAGAATTTATAGCGTCCTCTAAATTTGCTAAAGTATTGTTGTTGTGCAACAATGCTGTAGTTGGATCAGTTATTTGTTCTATACTCGTTTGTGCTTGCGTACTCATAGTAACACCATACTTAAGTACGAATAGAGTCGTTTATTCGTTCTATTCCTGTGTCATGTGACGTAGCCTCACAATAAAAGGCATGTGACGCTCCATTCACATGTAGTTAGTGATATGAATTTTTCTCATGCCACTAACGGTATTGGAAGATTATTATGTGCTTGACTAGTGTAGCGGGCGTCCCAAAATAATTGTGTAGTATGACTCAGTAAAGTAAAGAAGGAGTGGTCATTGGGTTTGAAAGTGACCCCTGAGTTATAGGTTATCATGGGCTGGTTAGGTGCTGGTCTTGTGTTTTTGAACACTGAGTATGCACCTCACCTAGGAGGAGGGAGGATAGACTCAGTGTAACCAGGGATGGCCTAGAGACTCGAACCTGTCAGGTCGTTGGTACTCTCTGCTGACCAGTATTTACCAGCCCTTCACCTTTTACCCTTCGACATTCACCCTTCACCTTTCACCCCGTGTGAGGTGGTTGAAGTGGCCATGGTGTGGGGTGAAACACACCGGTTGGCAGCCCCCAAAGGCCCAGGAATTAAGGACTCAGGTGAGGAAAGTGAGTGGGGAACTCGTCATTCTCTCCAGGGACAGGAGTAGGTCGAGGGAGAGGAGTTGGAAAACTCATATCTCCAGTGAACATGAAGTGTCCGAGGGGTGTGGTAGTCGGAATCGGTAATTTCTCCAGGACGGGAGATATCGAGGGGGCGAGATGATGTCTGAGAGAGACAGGGATCTGAAAGGATTGGCGAGTCTGTCGTAATTCGGATGCTGGCATAGCATCAAGGAGTGAGATGAATCATTTAATTTTCTGGTCTGGTTTTTTGTGGGCCAATGTTGTGTGAAGGCCGTTGACTTTATGAAGTCTTGAGTGAGTTATTTGCTCTCAGTGGAATGTGTGCTACATGTATAAATTCTGTTTTTAATGTGTTTGATGTGAATTTAGTAAAGTGTTTTCCCGAAGGAGAGGGGGGAAGAAAAAAACATTCGGTTATAGTGCGCCTTTTGGTTGATTGGAAAGATTCGTGTGCGTGATGGTGTAAATGCTGTCATGAATGGGCATGCGTGCGCCATAAAGTGACAGTGTGACTGTGGTGACCCGACTCCAGTTCTCCGTCCCTTAGCTGCCGTTTCTTGTTTTGTTTCCCTAGGAAAAAAAAAATATAGAAGAAAGATTTTCTATTTGTACCTTCTGAGGGAGGTTTCTATTTGTGCCCATGGGGCTTAAATTAAAAAAGATTTCTATTTTTGTACCCTCATAGGGTGTGAGGAAGAAAAAAAGAAAGATTTCTATTTGATACCTCAAGGGTTTGAGGGAAGGAAAAATAGAAGAAAGTTAATTATTTTTTGTGTATATATTGCAATTGTTTTTGTTCTATTTCTATGTGTGTTTAAGGTGGTTGAGATTTCTTTTGGTTGCTCTACTCCGTTAAGGTTTTTATTTTGGTTAGGATTTCATTTTTTGACCCTTTCCCCCTCAGGAACGATAGCCTCAACATCCTTTGTCCGTTCCTGGCAGCAAGGGGGCAGGGCGTTGAGGAGTCGCTGTCCTTCCCCTTGAGTTTTAGATTTTTTGTCCATTCCCAGGTATGATAGCCCCTAACCTCTTCCTTCGTTTGTTCTAGCAGAGGGGGCATGGCGTTGGGACGTCGGTTGAGTCATTCCACTTCTGTAAATATCTTTTTCTTTCCTTTACTATTGTTTCATTATGATTTTTCCCCTTGCCCCTCTGAGTGTTGGGATCAGCTTACACCTCCGTCACGCAATAATAGTGTAGGTGGTGGAGTTGTTTACCGCCTAGCCCATTTAAACATCTTATCTTTTGATTATTTTTTTTTCTGTGTGGGTTGCGATGATTTTTCTTTGAAAGTTTGGGTGAATGTGCATTTATGATTTGGATTGGTTATCCATTTTGCATTATTGCTGTAGTGTTGTGTATATTGTGAGTGATTTGTTTTTCCCGTCGCTGTTTCACGGTAGGACTGTGTACCCACTTGGGTGCTGTCTGAGGGCCTCTTATTGTGCTTTCTGATTTCTTCTTACTGTTCCGGTCCTGTGTATCCTTTTATTTTCCTTTTACCCCCTTTTTCAAACCTCCTTAAACCTTATCATCAAAGCTCCTAATCTAGTTTTCTTTTCCTACATTTTTATCTTTTAGGTAGGATTTCCGCTTGTTGGTGTTTCTTCCCTCTTTTTTATTGTTGTGCTGACATTTGTTTTGTAATTTTTTTATCATTTTTTGTATTAAGGAGGTACATTGTTTTGTAATTTCATTTGAAATAAGGAAAGAATAGATAAAGACTGACAACATGAACATTTATGAACTTATTCTTTTTAAAGTATTTATTTGAGAAAACTTTATTGTGTTTTTTTCCTTTTAAGGATATAATTAAAAGTTTTGATTTGAAACTCATTTTTTTTTTAAAATTTTCCAAATTGATAGCTGTTTGCAATTACTTTTGGTAAATTACATTCCTTGGTTTTATTTTCTACCCTGTGGTAGTAAGTGTTTTCTGTTTACACCGGACCGGAAATTGTATTCTTTATTGTATATACTGGAATTACTTTTTCTGTGAATATACTAGCGCATCATATCTCGCCTTATTTTTAATTCATACTTAAGAAATTGTTTGTTTACTATTATTGACGATTCATTATGATGATTTGATATATAATTATGTTCAACAAGCGGAACGCTTGGGTTTTGATGGTGAGAAAAACTTACTAACTATGTGCAACATGCCTCAGATAGGGGATGACAGGCTAAGAGAGCTGAGAAGGAAAAATAGACTACAGAGCGGAAGCTGAAGCTGAAGAAAATAGCGACTACAGAGGGAAGCTGAAATTGAAGAAAATAAAGATTTCAGAGGGAAGCTGATGCTGAAGAAATTAGATTCAGAGGATATTGAAAGTTGAAGAAAAAAGACTACAGTGGGAAGGCTGAATTTGAAGAAAAAAAAGACTCAGAGGGAAGCTGAAGATAAAGACGTCATTTTAAGTTGTGGCTGTTCGAACTAGAGGTTGATGCTGAAAATTTAAAAGATTTCAAGCATCGAGTGAGAAACTCCACCAGTCCGTTCCGCAAGCGGCCTCGATCCGAATACAGCTGATTTTCCTAAATGTTCCGCCCTTGAGGAAAATACGGATGTCATAGATTGTTGTCTTTTCCGCTTTGAAGTCAACGAAACGTCTTCGTGGTTGGCCAAAGGAAAAAGGGGTCATTGTATATTGAGTCGTTGTTTTTGGTAGCGCTCTTGTCACTGTACTCCTCTCTAGCGGCGAATCATAATTTTAATTTGGTTCAGTTGAAAGAAGAAATCTCTAGAATTTTCTATGTTCTGCTGATCGTTTTCACGAACGTTTCCGTTGCTGTGCGCCTGATAAAGGAGATATCGTTCGTAGTTTCTATTTCGTTTGAGTCAGTTGTTTAGAATCGATGGATCGATTTTCAAAAACGAAACAAAAATTTTCAATCACTGCGAGATCTCCTTCTTAGTGGGAACAACTTTTCCAGTGCGCTGAGCAAAGATCTGGCCACTTTCCTTAAAGAAAGGCTATTTGAAAGCGTTGAGGGAAATGTGTCAGTTGGGGACTTGATCAGTTTGTGTATCGCTTCAACCATGATTAAGGGCGTGGTAGGAAAGGAGAATTTTCAATCTTTGAGTCTCATGCGTCATGTACTATCTATCAGGACAGGGAAGTTACAGGTAGAAGGATATCGTGGGTCATTTCTGAGTCCTCGAGGATATGCGTTTGCTAGGAAAGGACAGGATTCTTTCCGCGGTTCGGTGACTTTAGTCATTAAACCATTAATCACCGCCGGGAATGACCCGTATACTCTCAGCGAACGTTCCGAGGTGTGGAAACCGACAACACGTAGTCCCTTTGGGCCTGTTCGTGGACAGAACAGAGTTCACAAAACAGTCAGCTGCCGATCAGACAATGCGATGTTTCTTTTGTGATGGAAGTTCCATTTGAAAGGAATTGCCCTTTCAAACCAATGATTCAAAACGCTTTTGTTCTCCACTGATTGTGAAGATGGACCCTTGTTTTGCACCCACATCAAGCTGTGATGGACTGGTGTTAGGAGTCGGAGCCATCAACGGATTGCAGGCTTTCGGTTTTGCCCGAGACACGGGTGCACATCTGCTGGTGTACGGAAATCTTTCGTTTGTTCAAAAACCTGTATCTCTACAATGTCCAAAAGTGTAGGGTCGTTTGAGGAAAGTTTTGAAACGTTTGCTGGCGAATAATTTCGGTCGATACCCGGAATCTCGGTTTTCTTCCGCCGTGTGTATATTCGTTACCAGTCTGCGACTTGATCTTGGGCAATTTGCCTGGTGTCGTTACTGTACATGGTGGTTACTGTGAGATCGTTCGTTCCTTGTCTGTGAGTACTGATCAGACATCGTGAGCAGGGAAAGGCTAACAAAGCCGCCTAAAGTCTCCAAAACTGGATGAACTCCTGATTTACCCCAGATGATATAATAAGAATTGCCCAGGGAATAGACGAGACGCTGACGACATTACTTTCTGCTGCTTTACAGACTGTCGCCTGACATACCAACGGTACCAAACATCTGCCTGATAGTAAAAACATGATGTATGCACAGGTCTTTGTGATAGAAAAGCAAAGGACGTTCCTTCTGTGTAGGGGATAAATGTCCTTGTACTACTCACTGATGACATTAACAGCTTTGTGTTTTGTGGATGGGTCCTTTTCAGGTGGTCGAAAAAAATTTCTGCGTTAATTATAAGATCAATCATGGCAAACACTGTGAAGTATTTATGTGGACATGTTGTGAAGAAGTTTTGTTGAACGTATTCTAACAAATGTTGCCATCAACCACTCAGTTGTTGTGGTTATGTCCTGTGTCAGAAAACTAATGTAAACATGAAAGACATTAGCAAGTGATGAATTTGTACCCTATGTGGACGTACAGGGACAGATCAAATGGTTGTGGAAAACTGCAAATGTAGGAGTGTTTAACATCTAACCAGTGCAGTTGATGTTGTACCTCCTTCTACTATGTTCTGTTCAAAGAGGGAAACCTATGATGATGTGTGGATTTGTAGATTGATTTGTCTTCAAGTCAACAGAACAGCTCAAAGAAATTTTGAAAGACTTTCTGGGTGTGTTGACAGATACCCAGGTACAGTGACTGGTATGGAACCCCATAGTATTTCAGTTAACTCTGATTTACCAGTGCGAACCAGACCATACCCCTTCCCTTTGCAAATATTAGAGGTTGTCGAGATGAGAGTAATAAAAGTAATGCATGGATTTAAAGGTCATAGAACCTTCTACATCTCCGTACAGCTAACTGTTTTGTATTGGTGGCACACAAACAGATGGATCGGTGCAGTTTCTGCATAGTTTAAGGTTATTAAATAAGATCACTGGTTCGATGCCGAGCCCATACCAGTCATTGAAGAACTTCTGTGTCAGCTCTCAGATTGGAATCTATTTTGGGAAAGTAGTCTTGACTAAAGGATACTGGCCAGATTCCAATGGCTGAAGCTGTACTAGAAATTCGACAGAAAAATGTCGTCAAAACCTGTTCCGTCAGTGCAGTTTCAATGGGTAGAAAATGCCATTTGGTTTGCAATATGCCCCCCCAGCTCTTTTGCTGAATGATGCGAGCCTGATCTCCTTGAATGTGGTGCAGTCAAGTTTTTTTTGAACGACATGTGTTGGCTGCCAAGTCATGGAGTGACCTGCCTTTCTAACGTGCGAGTGTTTTTTCTGACTCAGAGGATTTGGGTTGACTGCAAGGACATCCAAAATTTCGTGCGGTTTCTATCTTCTCTCGAGTTTTTGGGTTCACACTATTTTCAGTGGGAAAAAAATGATTGCAGAGGGAAAGATAGTGAAAAGTTTTTATTTTTACTTAAACCCACTACAAAGTAAAGATCAGGTCACTCATAGGATTGTTGTATTACTATAGACGTTATGTACCCACTTTGCGTCCCTGACGGTATACCCCTTTGACTGTACTGACGAATGGACGAAGAACAAAAGTATTGTGTGGTCTGATTGAGTGCCAGAAGGATTTGGTGTGTATTTCAGATCAACTCATAATCATTCCTGTTCATTTGAGCACTCCCTATCTCTGAAGACTTTATTTTGAGAATGATGCCCAGTTCCAAGGATTGGCGAGACGGTACTGTTGCAGGAAATATGTGCTTTGTTACATCAGTGGCAATTCGACAGTAAGAAGTTTCAAAGGACACAGGAGAAATACTCCACTATTGTGAGTGTGTGCTTGGCTATTGTATGGGCATGTGGAAGTTCGCAGGTTCGTGACTGGGAAGATAAGTTTCGGTTACAATGACTGACCAAAGGCCACTGACGTTCTTGCAATCGTCAAAACGATGAACAGCTGATTATTAAGGTGGTCTTTGGCATTGCTGGAATTCCTGTTTACCTTTGTATAACAGTGCTGGTACGAAAAATTGTCTTGGCTGTATTTTATTGTCACGTGTATGAATATTCATGGACAAATGTAAACGTCTTCAAGGGATAGACTATTCTGTTTTTGTATTTCATAATGTTTACGTTGTGACTCACATTTGACAGTGAAGTGTATGCTATTGTATGTTTATATAAAGTGGAATTTATGCTTATTGTGCTTGTGAAGTGACTATATGTTATTTCTATGTCTAATAATCTCTTGTGGTGGTTGTATTACATTTCTTACTTTGCTTTATTCTTTCGTTAACAATGAAATACTCTTCATGTACTATTATGTCTAACTGCGATTGTGAGATGAATATTATGTATTGTGTGTTGTGCAATAACCCCTTTAGAAATGTATATATACACTTGTTTTGATTGTTGCTATGAGACTAACCAATTGTTTCTCATTTGTCTCTGTCAACTACGGTAAGCTGTGTGACCTCTTACAATGGACGATAACTTTCTCCATGTGGGAAAAAAACTTTGTTTGAAACTATGTTTATTTTGTTTACTTGTCTTTTAGAGGAAAACATTTACACTTGGGAATTTTTCTCATTTTCATGGAGGGTTTGAAACTTATGATGTGAGTAAAGTTCAGGGAATAGATGTGCTTTATTATTATGTATGAACACAATTTTGTACTGGAATTGTTAATATCCAATTGTTTTATCCATGTAATTTGTGGATTGTATTTTGTGGACAGTATGGTGTCAATTTGAATTTTTTTTTAGATAGACTGAATGTTTGAAAATATGCTATTATGGTGGATCTTTGTATGTTTGATTCCTATTTTTTCGTTGATTTTTAATTTGGTGATTCATGTGTGATGGTTACACATTTTGAGAGTCATGGTGAAGATGTGTTTTAGTGAAGTGGTACTATCTTTAATAATTTTTCTGGAGAAATCTTTTCATCCCAGATGGGGGGTGTATGTGTCGTAGCCTATAATCATGGATTGTGACGCTCCATCAACATGTAGCTAGTTATATGAATAATTTCCTCATTGCCACAACGGAAAAAGGTAAGAATTTTTATGTGGCTTGTATAGTGTAGTTCGCGGGCGTCCCCAAATAAATTTGTGAGTTTTGACTAGTAAAGAAAAGAAGTGTGGTCATTGGTGAAAGTGACACAGAGTGGATAGTTTATACATGGGCAATGGTAAGGTGCGGGTACATGGTGTTTTTTTGAACACTGAGTTATGCATTCTCACTAGGAGGAGGGAGGAATGAATCAGTTTTAACCCAGAAGTGCCTAGAGAATCGAAACTGTCAGGACGTTGGTCTCTCTGCTGACAGTCATTACAAGCCCTTACCTTTTAACATTAGCACTTCACCTTCACCTTTCACTCCCGTGAGGGGATTTGATAGATGGCCAGGTGTGGGGATCACAACGGTAGGGCAGCCTCTGGATTTAAGGGAATCCGGGAGAGGAGTCAGGGAACTCGTCATCTTCCAGGGACAGGAGAAGACGTGGGAGAGGAGTTGGAAATCATCTCTCCAGTGACAAGAAGTGTCGAGCGGAGAGGTGTCGGAAGTCATATATCAGGACGAGGAGAAATCGAGGGGCGAGATGTTGTCTAGAGATGTCAGGGAATCATGAAAGGTTGTGGCGGTCGTAAGTCGGATGCAGGAATTGCATCAAGGACGTGAGAGAATCTTTTTTTTTCCTGGTCTGGATTTTGTGGGCCAATGTTGTGTGATAAGGACGTGACGTTTTGTAAGTCTTGAGTGAGTTAGTTTGCTCTCGTGGAGAAAGAGAGATACATGTATAAAATCTGTTTATAAATTGTTTGATGTGATTTAGTTAATTGTTTTCCGAAGGTGTGGGGAGAAGTAAATAAATTCGGTTAGTGCGCTTTGGGTTTGAATTGGTAAAGATTGCGCTGTGCGTATGGAGTTAATGCTGTCATGAATGCGCGTCCGTGCAAAAGTGACAGTGAGACATCGCTCTAGTTAGGGCCTTAGGAAGTGTCTAATGATAAATGTTGTCCATGCTGTTTTTGCTCTTGCCTCTATGGATACCGAGTTGCAAAAGCTGTGCTGAAGAGAAAGATGTGTAAGGAGGATACTGTCATAGTTAGTCTTTCGGTGATCGCCCCAATAATAGGGGTGCTATTAACATGATTTTGATCCTTCTTTTGTCTAATAGTCTGTATTGGCCTTAATTATTGGTTTCGTTTACAGAGCTTTTCATATGCCTTCATGTATTATTCTGTTGCTGTATGGATTTAACGGTTTATCATTTGGTATTGGCGCTTGCAGAGTTCGTCAAAATTAGTATGAAGGTGTTATAGAAATGAAATCTGTACTCTGGACCTCACCAATGGTTCGGGATGTTTTAAGTGATCTGGCATACGATAATCAAAACCCAGTTAGATGCACAAAACACAGCAAAGTTTTATATGGTTCTGATAATTATGATTCGGTTGAATATACCAATACTTTCGGGATGTGGTCGTCGTTTTCTTATGGTGGGGTGTTAAGTTATCTGTTTTAATGGAGTATAACCTTACCTTGAAGGCCGTCAGACTGAGTCTCAGAATGTCAAGTGTATCAGTTGTTTTGTTTTTAAGATGTTGCTGCGGCCCATAACTGATTATGTGCATTAGTATATTTAAATGCACTCTTTTTTTTTTGTGTTTTATAAATTTGTTTGTAACAATAACAACCAAGACCGTCCTTCGTTTTTAGAACATGGATATTGATTGATAAACAAGTGCGGGGCCAGAATGGTTGCACGTTCATGATATATTTTACAATGTTGTATGGTTAATATAAGTTGATTCCTAGAATTTAATAAGTGTCTAATTAAAGTTGACAAACAGGAGACAAAAGTAGCCAGTGAAAACAATTCCTGATGCGTTATTACGGGGTTTTGCTAACTAAAGTTGCAATGAGTTCTTCGACATTTACTCTCAAAATTAACAATGCAAATCTAAAACTATGTTAATCATTCATGCTGAAGAAGAAGTAGGTTACTATTTTGAATTAAAGCTAGCTTAAAAATGTTATGGCTTTGCAGCTGGCGTTCATATTTTTAGAAGTTAAACCTAGACCAAAACTACATATGAGGGGAACAAGCACGCTCGATCTTGCCATTTCATTCACTTAATCTTTGTTCATTTGAGAGTCTGTGCACTGTTGAAAACTTTTATGATGGAAGGCCATCAAAACCGTTTTAAGAGCTCTTCAGTCAGGAAAAGCGGCATTTGAGATTATGAATTATACACTTGCATAATTTACAGTTTAAAAGATTAGTTTGTGGGTGAGGGTCGGATCTTTTATTTATAAAAAATTGGCAGACAAAATAAGGGGAAAGTCGTTGAAATGTGATAACTGCACATTGTTTTGGAAAATAAAATATTAAAGTTGTACTAAAAAATGTCGCGTGGGCCTGAAGAAATCCGGAGATAAATTAGCGCCTGTGAGATGTATAATCTTTTGAATTAAAAGACCTTGCAGACGTTGCGGACTTTGAACAGAATGGTGAGATTAGGCGCTTTGTATGGTTTTGAGTACACTAATAGATGGTGATTTATATAAACGCAAAGAGGTTGGCGACAACTAAAATGTTTCTAAACTAGAGCAAACTGCGCATTGTAGAAGCAAATAATGCTGGCCAGTATGAATATTAAATAGTTCGAAAACTGACAGCAAATGGCACTTAGAACCCATATTTTGAATGGACATAAATTTTAATTCATAAGCCACTGTACATTTTTTAACCATCAAAAAAAATTTCAGTAAAGCATCAAATCAGGTCCTTTACTTGTAAGTCTGATGCCTGAGGACAATAGTCGGAAAAGAGATTGAAAATAAAGCAGTATGGGAATATACAGTACATCCTCCACAGAAAAGAAATCGGTTGTGAAAGTTGCTTCTACATAATTACAGTTCATTCGCAAATGAAATTAGGTGAAGAGCACGTTTACAATGATATTTGAAATTTCTGTCTTAAAATTGATGAGGAGAGGGATGGGGGTTTGTGGGCGATAGTGAAGTCCTTTTAAATGGAATTATAATGAGCTGGCAAAAATACTTAGACGTTGACAGTCTTATTGGAACCGTGTCATTCTTCACAAAGGGTGAGGTTATTATGGTCATAATACAACAAGCAAAATAAATCATTATTTGTCTAAATTAGATAACTATCTTCATACAGCACGGAATTGGATTCATCTTAACTTTAGGACCTTATCGGTTCGTTATTATACAGAACATGGTTTGACAGTGAGCATGATTAAAACAATAACTGGATTAGATTAAATTCTGTTATATTATATGGAGCAGTTAAACTTTATGACAAATAACACCCATTGTTCATGATTTGTGGCAGACTGGTTGTGAATAAACAATATTTGTCCTCGACACTATTATCATACAGTTTATCGCGAAATTTATTTTGATATATTGTGATTTTCTGGTACCAACACTTAAAATGGAACAATGCATATCATGATAGAAGGTTTCTTTGGACTCGTTGATGACATATTTTTGTTGATCCTTGCATTCTTTAATGAGGTGAGTGTTTAGGAACAGTTTTATAAACTGTTTTGAAGGATCGCAGAAACTATTTATTATTGATGACTGTTCGGCAGAAAGGAGAATAGTTATAAAAAAGAAACACGTGCATAAACTGGCTTTCAGTGGAAGACATGCTGGGATATGTGTGTGGATTTTTATGTCAAAAATATAACTCGGTTTTTAAAAGTACTTTTGAGAACAGTTAAAGACTGTAGTTTTTTTCCACATGAAAGACAGAGACTCATTTGATGAATGTCATGAGCGAAATTGATGTTATTGAAAATTTATCCAGGAAAAAACAGGTTTTGAACAAAACTGAATCTGAAAAGTTTCAGTATATTAGTTATGATAAACGGAGAATCCTACCCAGTTATGTTTGTTTGTAGGGTTTACTTGTTGTCTGAGAACTTTAAAAGCCTATACCTAACTCTCCCGGAGCGGGGTGGAGTGACGGGGGTGAGTTTGGATTGGCATTTTTTAGTTCTCTAATTCCAATTCTTCTCGTTCTTTTCTCTGTTCTCGCTCCCCCCCCCCTACATTTTTCTGTTTCAGTCGTACTCTTAGTGTTATTCTCATTATTAGAATCATTCTTTCCCCTTCTTTTCATCATCATCATCATCTTATCATACATCATCATCTTCATCTATTCTTCATATCTTCATTATCATCATCGTCATTCATTTCATCTTTATATTATCTCTCTCATTCTTCTAATCATTCTTAATCTTCATTCATTCTTAGCTTCATCAACCATTAGCATCTAGTCTCTTCGTCTTCATCATCGTTCAATGCAATTGCAATCAACTTTATTGTCCATCGGTAAATTTTTTCTTTAATCCACATCATTTCACAAGTTAATTAGACTTCTTACAAAATAGACAATGTAATTCGTTACATAAAAGACTGTGTTAGTATTTGTTTGTGTTCATATACATCAACACTTTCACCCCCCTCACCACTCTTACTCACGCACTTACCCACCCCCCCCCCCCCCACACTCACAACACAATGCACATCCAACGGCTTACACACATGTAATTAAATTAAATACAAAGACTAAAAAACCATGATATAGATGTTAATGAAATAAATAAAAACAACAAATCACCCACACCATCGCCCAAACACTAAAACACACACATGCGTAACTCCCCCCCCCTCCCCCCACAGACACACGCACACACTCACACAGTCATAGTCACAGTAAAAGCATAATATTGCAAACTGAATTGTTCATGTATGAGAGACAAGGGTCATGGCAGTCAATCACAGGTTTTAGAGTTTAAAATGCTAATGGGACTTGGTATAAAAGACTTCTTGAAGACATTCTTCTGTGCTCGGGGCATTCTATAACGACTTCCTGATGGAAGTTTTCAAAGTGACAGTGGAGTGGGTGTGAAGGATCAGAGATTTCCTGATTACAGAAACAGTATAGACTTCTCTGAGAGCAGATTGCTTTTCCCTATAACCTTACTTGCCTGATTGACAATTCTGGCAATCATCATCATCATCATCATCATCATCATCATCATCATCATCATCATCATCATCATCATCATCATCATCATCATAATCATCATCATCATCACCACCATCATCATCATCATAAGCAGAAGTAGTGGTGGTGGTATCAGTAGTAGTTATAGATTTCTTAGACATTATATATTTTCCCCATTTCTATGTTATTATTATTATCATTGTTATTAATATCATTCTGATCGTCGTCGTCGTCGTCATCATCATCATCATCATCCTCATCATCATCATCATCATCATCATCATCATCATCATCATCATCATCATCATCATCATCGTCGTCAGTAGTAGTAGTAGTAGTAGTATAGTAGTAGTAGTAGTAGTAGTAGCAGTAGTAGTAGTAGTGTTATTGTTGTTGCTGTTCTTATTGTTGTCATCATTATCATTTTTGTTATGCTGTTGTTTCTTTCAGTTATCATTATTATGTTTATCATTTCAATCGTATTTTCTAATCTCCTACTTCTTTTCTCTTTCTTTCCAGTTCCATTCCATAATTTGAAGTTTTTTATCCACGCCACAGTTTGCGCCCAGAATGAAGAGACAGATAGCTGTTTGTTCCTCCTTTGTTTCCATAGTTTCCAATGTTGTTTCTCCTGCATAAAGAATACACAATACGTCTAAATGTATTTGTGTCTGTTTTGTGATTCGTTTGTTCCTTCGTTTGGAAGCTCTGTAATTCTAATCTCTCTCTCTCTCTCTCTCTCTCTCTCTCTCTCTCCTCTCTCTCTCTCTCTCTCTCTCTCTCCAGGACTCATTTTACGTCCTCTCCTCTTTTCTATGTAAAACGAGTTTCCTTCTTCGTATTGAAGAATTTTGAGACTTTTCTGTGATGTCACGACGATTCATACAAACAGTTCTAACCTTAATTCTGTGTATTCATCATCACAAAATTCTGTGGACGGTGTAGTGTGAGTCTCATGTCACTAAACCCCAACAAGACTGAAGTCATATTCATAACAACCGGTCAAAAAAGGCAAAATATGAAACAGTTCCCCTTTATTTTTTACCAGCAATGCAAGAACAACTGAAGAAGTAGACAATTATCATGTACCAGGCATTTAATTGGCGACAATCTTTCAAGGACTGCTCACATGAAAACGTTATGCAAAACAGCATCGAGACATATAATGTTAGTTATGCAGGATTAAGCACTTTTTAAACTCTTGTGCCAGAACATTAGGCCTGAACCCTTCATAAGCTCTTCAATCAGTTACTGTTCCACACTACTTGACTCAGACGGTGTTAATTCAAAGAAACCTTCAACCAGTATCTATGTACGCGCCGTCAAAGCAGTTCTCTTGGAATCCATCCTAAAGCCTTACAGAATTGGAATGTATCAAAGTTGGAGTTCTTCCACTGAGGGAAATGTTTGCTATCGATAAAAGAATGTATATGTAAAACAGCTGTATTTGAATTTGCCCAGCAAACTATCCAATCAAAATTTAGCATGAATTCTAAAATTCTACAAAAGTTTTGGCTCCCATACCTGGAATTGACCTATTTGAAAGTCTTTGTTATTCTGGTCCCTTTTCTTTGGAACTCGCTTCCACCGTAAATGCCATCGAAGCTCAGAATCTTACAGATGAAAACTGTTTACATATTTTGCACGCACACGATGGCTATAGTGATATTGCCAATGCCTAATCACATTTATGTTAGTACTGTTTTATCAACAACACACATTTTGCAGTCACCTTCCCAACGTGAGTGTGTCATTGTTTACAAGTTCTACTGTGTCAAAATAAACTGCTGCTATAATGCATTGAATACGCCATGTCAGTGAATGCAAATGTCAGTATGTGAAAGACTCATAATGTACTCATGCAGCGTATGTATTTGAGCCAGCGTACTGGTCATATTACAATCATACGTGCTATTTTGAGGGATGGACGGGATGGATATCGTGTTACTTTAAAACAAAAACTGTCTTCCTCATTTCTTACATGTTTGGCTTCTTGCTTCTCAATTTCTTCTTTCTTGTACTTTTCCCGCCATGTGATACTAATGAATTTAAAATATCTCTCTCTCTCTCTCTCTCTCTCTCTCTCTCTCTCTCTCTCTCTCTCTCTCTCTCTCTCTCTCTCTCTCCCCCCCCCCCCCACAAGATTATCTTCAGTTCCTCATTGAGAGGAAAACCAGTGTTTCGTGATGAAGAAGAATGTGGAGCAGAACTATGCGCTTGTTTCGGGAACATGACTGCCTCATGAATCACTGTTCATTCCTCCTCAGGTGCTGCTGGTGGTTGTGTGTGTGTGTGTGTGTGTGTGTGTGTGTGTGTGTGTGTGTGTGTGTGTGTGTGTGTGTGTGTGTGTGTGTGTGTGTGGTGTGTGTGTGTGTGTGTGTGTGTGTGTGTGTGTGTGTGTGTGTTGTGTGTGTGTGTGTGTGTGTGTGTGTGTGAGCGTGCGTGCGTGCGTGCGTGCGGTGTGTGTGTGTGTGTGTGTGTGTGTGTGTGAGAGAGAGACATATAGTTTTAGTGTGTATGCATGTTTTCTTTTATGAGAATAGGAGTCATTACTGCTTGTTATAACCAGTTTTATATTGTGTAATGACGTTAATGTTGCGATCCTTCATTCCTGCAGGGACAAAGGCCAGATCATAAAAACAAACAAACAAAGAAAGAACATTTACAAAAAAAACACCTTTTCCTGCTTATCTGCTGACCTTCGGAATGAAACTTATTGATCAATCAATCAATCAATCAATCAATCAATCAATCAATCAATCAATCAATCAATCAATCAGTCTATCTATCTATCTACCTATCTATCTATCTATCTATCTGCTGAAAAGAAACACACACACACACACACACACGCACACACACACGCACGCACGCACACACACACACACACACACACACACACACACACACACACACACACACACACACACACACACACACACACACACATACACACACACACACACACACGCATGCACGCACGTACGCACGCACGCACGCACGCGCGCGCTCTTCAAACATCATAGATGTATGAAAAACAAAGAAGGAACGTAAGAAAGAAAGACAGAAAGAAAAACAACCACACCAAGCAAACGAATAACGAAGAAGATGACCAGTTTATGGAAAATGCGAAACGCGGCTAAAGATAATGATACTGTTCGGCGACAGTTAACGAGGTCAACGAGACAGCTACGTTCACGGTAAGCACGTGCAGTGAGACTGGCGCTGTCACTGTAGCAGTTAAGCTGTTGGATTTATGACACGTTCAGCAGCTAATTAGACGAATTACGCTGGCAAGAAAACTCGAACTCTCTCTTCAAAGTTTCCTTAACGCTCATTAGGGTCTGCAAATGGCGTTCCCCTCTGTCTTCTTTTGCGTGACCCAAACATAAAAAAAGACTGTTCTGCTTTTCGATTCTTGGTGTTGGCCAAGTCTAGGAGATCGTGAATGATGATTTTGCCCAGCATTTACGCCTTTCTTTTGTTTTCTTTTTTGTTCTTTTGTTTGTGTTTCTTTTTCAGCTTCGTTACGCTGATGTCTAAATCCATCTCTGTGTAGTGTTGCACAGCCAGTTCATATTTCCTCAGCATGAAAGTAAGGCTATTTTGTCCGAGGAGGACGCGCCTCGCCAAAGTCCTGCGCCACACACACACACACACACACACACACACACACACACACACACACACACAACACACACACAAATGTTTGTGCTTTCTCCTCTTTTCAGTCCTTTTATCAGTTTATCCTTTTTTTTTCCACGTGCCTGTGCATGTTGTTTATGCCATTGTGTTTATCTTGTTGGACATTCATTATAACAGATTTTTTTTTTTTGGGGGGGGGGGGAGAACTTGAGGGGGGGGGGGGGGGGGTCCCGTTTTCTGTGTCACTTCAGTGGCATTACCGCCACGCCAGTCAGTCCGGCCGCCTGGCATCAGCCACAGCTTGCTGTTTGAGCAAAAACACTGTCCCACTCCGGTGTCGTATAATATCTGGGAACCGTGATATCTGGGAACGCGTTCCCAGATTTCCTGAACTTCAATCGTGAAATCTGGGAACTTTGTGAAAATCATGCCAAGAAATTAATGAAAAAAAAGTGACAAGAAGGCCAAAGATCTCAGTTGCACCTAAATATATTGTTTTCTACCTTATCTTAGGAGGGGGCAAAGGGAGTATAAAGATAAAGTAGAGCAACAGTTTCAGACGGGTAGGATAGCAGATGCATGGATGGGCTTAGAACTTTGACAGGGCAGGTAAAGAAAAGGACGACAGTTTCCCAGATGTCGTTACAAGAGCAAAAACGATTTTTTCTTCTAAGTTAAATGACTTTTACTGTCGTTTTGAGAGAAATGATGTAGGGGATGAGATAAACGAAGTGATTTCACAGTTGCAAGACAGAATTAGTAATGCTACAGATCAAGAATTTCAAATTAGTGAACAAGCTGTAAAACGTTTATTTGTGAGATTGAATGTGAGGAAAGCTGTTGGGCCTGACAATGTATGTGGCGAGTGTTGAAGGTGTGTGCTTCTGAATTGTGTGGCGTGTTCTGTTCTATTTTCAACTGGTCTTTGCGTGACTGTACTGTACTGCTATTTGGAAGATTCTACTATAATCCCTGTCCCCAAGAAGAAAAATCCTGTTGCACTGAACGATTACCGTCCTGTTGCCTTAACAACCCATTGTAATGAAATGCTTTGAGAAACTAGTCCTTCACCGCCTTTTGTTCTTCACTAAGCAGCAACTTGATCCCTTTCAGTTCGCTTACAAACCCCAGAGGGGCACAGACGATGCCATACTAACGCTACTTCATAACGCCTTTGCTCATTTGAACACCCTGACTCTTTTGTTCGCATTCTGTTCATTGACTTTTCTTTTGCCTTCAATACCATCCAGCCCCATCTGCTGGCCCTGAAACTGCTAGACCTGAATGTAGACCCCAAACTTACTCTTTGGATTGTCAATTTTCTCCTCAACAGAACCAGTCTGTCCGCTTCCTTTCTGCAACTTCCTCAGAACGTTCTACTTGTATTGGTGCCCCACAAGGCACAGTGCTATCTCCGGTCCTCTTTACTCTGTACACAAACGACTGCACTGGTACTGAAACAACACCTGTCATAAAGTATTCTGATGATTCTGCTATCGAAGATCTATCAACTCAGATTCTATTTATTTTAGTGAAGTGAAAGGTTTGCATCTTGGTGTAATAGAAATTATTTAGACCTTAATGTTGTCAAAACAAAAGAAATGCTTATTGATTTTCGTTAAAACCCCCACTGCAATACCCCAGCTTGTTATTGGTGACCAAACTGTCGAACGGGTGAATGAATACCGCTACCTGGGTACAGTTTTGGATAACAAGCTTTCTTTTGATGGTAACGTTCAATCAGCCTTTAAAAATGTCAGTCCAGAGTCTTCTGTTTGCAAAAATTGAGAAATATTGGTGTTTCCACAAATGTTCTTAAAACTTACTATCGGTGCTGCATTGAATCGGTTCTCACTGGATCTTTCATGTGTTGGTATGGAAGTTTGAATGTAAGGAATAAGCATAAGCTGAGTGATATTGTGAATGTTTGCAGTAAAGTTGTGGGTGAAAGACAAAGAAGTTTGCAAGATCTGTATGAGGAGCGAGTGAAGAGAAAGGGACGGCAGATTGCGAATGATGACAGCCATGTTTTAGCTCAACATTATGATCTTTTGCCTTCAGGACGCAGATTTAGAACCTTCAAGTTTAAAACACGAGCTCAAAAATCTTTTCTTCCGCAGTCAGTCCATCTGTTGAATTCTTAATTGTGTAGATTCTGTACATTTCTCTTACTGTGAGCAGTTGAACAGTGTAATTATGTATGTATGTGTGTGGTGTATGTGTGCATGTGTACATATATATATATATGTGTGTGTGTTGTGTGTGTGTGTGTGTGTGTGTGTGTGTGTGTGTGTGTGTGTGTGTGTGTGTGTGTGTGTGTGTGTGTGTGTGTGCGTTCTTGTGTGCAGATGTGTGTGTGTGGTTGTATGTGCATGCGCGCACATGTGTGTGTATGTTCTGTTGCAGATTGCGCATGTATCATGCATGTATTTTTTGCATATGTAGTTGTGTGTTGGGGGGGGGGGGGGGGGAGGGGGTCTTAAAATGCATTTGATTTGTAACATTTGTAATGCTGGGATCCTGCTTTTAAAAGGCTCTCAAAGACCCTGTTTAAAAGTATGTAAATATCTTATTCATGGTGATTTAAATGTGTTTTTATTGTTCGTAGGCCTCTTAATGAAATACTGTCTTTTCGTGTTCTGTAATATGTTTTTATGTATATGTTTGTAACAAATGGTGTTGCACCTGATAATAATTTCTCTTTTTGAGATAATAAAGTATACTTGACTTGACTTGACTTGATCTCGAAAATCCATTCTTTTTTTTCGTCTTCTTTCTGCGCTTTTGAGCTCTGAAAGACCACGTTCCCAGATATCACGGCCTTCCCAGATATCACAGTACATTTTGGGAACGCGTTCCCCCCCAAAATCTGTGATATCTGGGAAGCCTTCCCAGATATCAGTTCCCAGATTTCACGCGACACCCGGGTTATTCATGTTTCTGTGTGTTCTGACTCAGAGTCAAATGAAATTTACCTGAGGGAAATTTTGAGGCAGTTACTGCTGGTCTTCATCAGCTCAGACTGACTGGTAGTTAGTTGACTGGTTGCAACTGAGTCACAGTTCACAAAAAAGGAAAGTGAAAGAAGCAATAGAAATCAGGGAGAGAAAACCCCAAGCTTGAACAGAGACTGTGGCTATGACCTGCCCCCCCCCCCCCCCCCCCCCCCGATTTACAAGTGTGTGCTGAACACCAATCACTCCACCAGAGATGATAACTCAGAGGACACCAACACCCACCACAACTACCAGTCAGTCTGGGCTGATGAAGACTAGTAGTAGCTGGCCGAAAAGTTCCCTCAGGTAGATTTCATTAGACTCAGAGTCAGAACACACAGAAACACAAAACTTGCTCGTCTTGCCCGCCACAGCCGCGGCGCAGCAGTCCACGGGAAGCAGTCAACGTTAAATCGTCATGAGGCAACCCACCAGAGGAGACACTGCACTGCTGCCGAGGCACCATGGGTGGCGTTCAGTGGTACCTGTTCTTGTCCAACATACGCAGAACACCCCCTACTAATCTCTACCAGACTGACGACAATTGACTTGTGAAATGACTTCAACCGCGGTGCCAGCCCTGATATTTCCGGTCAGCTGGGCTACAAACAACATGACCCTACCTTATTGACCACGATGATTGTTTAGTCGTGAAGCCAGCGTGAGTGAGCTTCCCGCACCGAAGGGCGTGACCCGTCTGTTCACCCACAGTCCCCATGGACTTACCAATCCCGGCAGACCTCGACACGAACACACCAGAGGTCTAGACGTGAAGGGAAATCGAACGGAGGTCAGCATGAAACCAGGGTATGAAGAGCCCACGGTTTCTGAGAATTTTCCACAGTGATCGATGAGCACGAGGATGAGGATGAGGATGAGGATGGCGAGGATGAAGCTATGGAGTTCCACTTTGGTCTAAGATACTGCATGACGGTGCTTCACTCCACGCTTGCTTTCATACATTGTCCCAGCGGCAGTCAGGCCCAAGGGATACTGACACGTGCAGTGTTTGTCAGGAAATCTAAGCCAGGTTCTCAGAGACGCTTTTGTTACAAGGACAGAACTCGACTGAAAGAAAAAGAAAACATCCGGTGGAACATCTTTGAACACTATGTCATCGAGTGTGCCTCCCAGTGTTGTCACAGATAGATAGAAAATAGACAGACAGACAGACAGACAGAGAAACTGACAGACAGATTGACAGACAGACAGATAGATAGATAGACAGATCGATCGATCGATAGATTGACAGATCATCGATCGATCCATGGCTGGCTGGCTGGCTGGATACGGGGATGGATTGATAGATAGACAGATTGAAAGACAGACAGACAGACAGACAAGAGATGGATAGACAGGAATATAGAGAGGTAGATAGGTAGACATACAGGCAGGCATACAGACATCAAAACAATAAAGAGAGACAAGGAAATGAAGAGAAACAAATAAATGAAGTGGAGAAAAAAAATGACACGTGATTCTGCAGACCTAAATAAGATTGGGCTGCAATTATTCCAGAGTGTAATGACCCGCTGGCGATGGGAATCCACTGCGCATGGTGTATTGTCCTTCTCCCCCCTTTTCATGCCGAGTTGGACCCAGATCAGCATCCTTTCCTCTGTGTTTGTTTGCTTTTTGTTTGCTCTTGGTCGGATGGTTTGTGTGTTAGTGTGGGGTTTGTCGTTGGTTTGGTTTAGCATCTCATTTTAAACATCTGTCATCGAATGAAGGGACAAGAAAGAGAGAGAGAGAGAGAGAGCAGAGAGAGAGAGAGAGAGAGAGAGAGGAGAGAGAGGAGAGAGAGAGAGAGAGGTGAGAGAGAGAGAGAGAGAGAGAGAGAGAGAGAGAGAGAGAGGAGAGAGAGAGAGAGAGAGAGAGAGAGAGGAGAGAGAGAGAGAGAGAGAGACGGACGGGCGGACAGAGGACACACAGCAGAGTAAGAAAGGAGGGGAAGACACACAGACAGACAGACATACAGGCAGATGGAAAGATAGACAGATAGGCAGAGAGAGAGAGAGAGAGAGAGAGAGAGGAGAGAGAGAGAGAGAGAGAGAGAGAGAGAGAGAGAGAGAGAGAGAGAGAGAGAGGAAGAAAGAGAGAGAGATAAGAGACAAAGAGAGACAGAGATAGTGAGAGAGAAGAGAGTGAGGAAACAGAAACAGAGACAAACAGACAGACACGCAAACAGACAGACAGACAAACGGATAGACGGACAGTCGGGACAGAAAGACAGAAAGACATACAGAACTAAAGACAGAGACAGACACTTAGAGATAGCGAGACGGAGGGAGACAGCGAAATAGAAAACACACACACACACACACACACACACACACACACACACACCACACACACACCACGCGCGCACGCACGCACGCACGCACGTACGCACGCACGCACGCACGCACGCATGCGCGTGCGCGCGCGCGCACCACACACACACACACACACACACACACACACACACACACACACACACACACGCACGCACGCACGCACGCACGCACACAAAAATGAAAAATGTACTGAATGGCACAGATGGACAGAAAAATAGAAAGCAAAAGAAGAAATGAGAAACCAGAAAAACAAAGAAAGAAATGAAATGAAATGAAAGAGAGAAGCAATGAAGGAAGCTAGTGTTACAAGGACCCGTGATTCAGCACGGCTGAATGAGATTTACCTGTTGTGACTGAGGGGTGTGATTACCTCCCGCAAAAATGGGACACTTAAACATCTCCATGCTTTATGACTGTTTGCCTAAAATCAGCGATGTATGAGGGTTTTTTTTCTCTTTTTTTCTTCTTTTTTTCTTGGTCACTTTTCATAAGAGAACTTTGTTTTTATCCATATCTGGTGTGTGTGTGTGTGTGTGTGTGTGTGTGTGTGTGTGTGTGTGTGTGTGTGTGTGTGTGTGTGTGTGTGTGTGTGTGTGTTTGTGTGCGTTCGTGCGTGCGTGCGTGCGTGCATGCGTGCGTGCGTGCGCGCGCGCGCCGTATATATATATATATTTTATATATATATATTGAATTATAAACAAAGCTTGCTCTTATGTCTTAGATTGACGAATAGGGGAAATAAGCATTCATATCTGCAGTGGTAGATGATTCTGCCTAACTAACAGTATGTGCTTGAGTGGGTGAATGGAGGAAAATAAAATAAATGCTTCTAAAAATGAGCCTTCAGCAAGCTTATAGTCTCCAAGGGGGAGACATCCTCCAATAGGAGGAAAACTCACTAACTATAACTCCTGGTCATATACCGATATTTCGAAACCTGGAACGGTGCGCGGTACTTATCCTTGGAATTTATGAGTTTGTTATATATATATATATATATAATATATATATATATATATATATATATATATATATATATTATATATATAATATATATATATATATATATATATATTGTGTGTGTGTGTGTGTGTGTGTGTGTGTGTGCTTCTTTGTTTTGTTGTTATTGTTGTTGTTTTATTGTTGTTGATCTTGTTGTTGTTGTCGTCGTGGTCGTTGTTGTTTGTCTGTCTGTCTGTCACCAAGGTTATGCCAGAACTACTGAACCGATTTGGGCGAAGCTTGGTTGAAAGATGGAACGAGGGGAAGGGATGAAGTCGTGAATGTTTGTGCGGATCTGTTGCACAGATCCGATGCCAAGGCTGGATCCAGACTCTGTGCGGTGTTGATGATGTCCGTTTTCCAGGGTACTTTTGTTTTTTCAGTTTTTATTTTTTTCACCAGCTTTTTGTGTCATTGGTTCTTTGTTTTTCATTCCATTGTATACCTCCACGAATTTGTTATACAGAGAGAGAGAGAGAGAGAGAGAGAGAGAGAGAAGAGAGAGTGAGAGAGAGAGAGAGAGAGAGAGTTATGAACACACCCACGAACAGTGAACAGTGAGCCACAAACCCATCATTTCGCAATCACGACAGCACAGCTCGCACTTCCCTAGCTCTTTCTTCCTTTCCTCACTCTGACCAGCAATGACATATGGCTTCAGAGATGTATCTTCACTCGACAGACACTGACATATTATCTCCTGTTAGAAGGTTCCTGTGACCGATGATGGATCGCTGATAGGTTTCCCCCTTGTTTGAACACAGACATCTTCATGAAACATGGATAGATTGCTGACAGATCTGGCTGTCCCATTGGAACACCGAGGCAGGTTCGAATTTAGTCTGTTTTCTGATCTGTGACAGATATCTTTGTCAGGTGGGGACAGCGATTGGGCAATACGTGACAGACAATATTGTGGACCGTTATCTATTTTTTTTTAATATTTTTTACTAATCAACGTTCAGTCCGCTCAGATCAGATTTTGTCCCATCTGCTGTTGGGAATGATCAGCAGACAATGACAGATTGTTGACAGTCATCAGATGGCAGAGTCCCCTCTCTCCTGAAGTCAT